>LR990609.1:54038964-55265482 GCA_905147815.2 Phalera bucephala
GAAATGGTGGTAGTCTTTATTACTTTTTGAAAGTTCACAAAATACTATAATGTGAACGAAAAATAGTCTCATCATCATCTCAGCCTATGCTCGAACATACGCCTTTCTGCGCCAACGCCCTTTCGAACTTCGCGTTATGTGGCCCGCTCATTGCCACTTCTACTAATCCTATGTGCTATGTCGGTGACCTTGGTTCTTCTACGAATCTCCTTATTCCTGATTCAATCACGTAGAGAAACGCTGAGCATAGCTTTTTCCATAGCTCGCTGAGCAACTCTGAGTTTTTTTATGAGACCTATTGTAAGAGACCACATCTCTGATCCGTACGTTATTACTGGTAACACACATGGACTAAATACCTTAGGCTTAAGGCAAAAAATATTCTAATTCAATCATAATCAATAATATCCAAGAGTGTCCACAGAAAACGATCAGTTAGACTGACACTCATAACTAAAAAATACCTTACGCAAATAAATTTTACTTACTCCAATGCAAATAATAAAGTATGTGTTAACTTTAATTCTATTTATAGGACAAATTTCAGTTTTATTGATATTATTTTGTAATATTTTCTATTTTGAAAAAAACTTATATGAAATATTTCCTTTGGCCCCGGAGGATTGTTGCGCCCTGGCATTATTTATTCGCCAATATTTTATTTAAAAAGTTGTGACGCGTCCCCGGAGCGTCGTGTCGGCCATTTTGCTGTGAAAGTATTCGATGATATTTAAATATATTGTTATTTCCTTTTATTTTACCAACATGCTTTTATTTGTGCGTTAGAATAATATAAATTGGGTGAATTATAGTTGTCCAGTAAAAACTTTCTGTTATTGTTCTATTTAATTCTTAGAATATAAAAAATATTCAATCATAAACCATGTGTATTTATCAATTTACCCATGTAGTTTTAAGTTGAGTACAATGGAAAGTTTTTTTTTTTAGATGTATCTATATATCTCATTCATCATTACGCTAGATTCCTTGAGGGATAGGCAGAGAATACAGGTTTTTTTTAGATTCACAATTTTAATATTGATATTGGTACATATAAATAAATAAATATTTATAATAAAATAATAGTAAAAACCTTTGATCTTCCTTACGTCTACAGTCAATCCGCCCTGTAACAACACAGAAGTAATTTTATAATTATCAATTTAATACGAAAAACGCCGAATACATCACGTACCGATAAAATCGCGAAAATTTATCTCAAATCTGGTAATGAAGTTTCATAACAGTAGCTGTTACGATAATTTTATCGAACGAGTTATCGAATCTCAATTAGAGCGTGTTGCTCACTAGCAAACAATATTTACTTTAAGTAAGTATCTAAATCAGATTTATTTTATTTTAAATGTGGCTGATATAAACATGTGATCAACATCATCATCATCATCATCAGCCCATGTCAGTCCACTGCTGGACGTAGACCTCTCCCATAGCACGCCACGTGTGATCAACAATAGATTTTAAGCTGAAAAACATTATTATGAAATATTTTATAGCCCAAAAACTAAAATAGACCAAAAACATATAGCGCTCGGAGTTTTCATTGATTTAATGAAGGCTTTTGATACAGTCAGCCATAGAATACTTTCAATTAAGTTAAAAAATATATGTGTCACTGGAGTGGCGTACAATATTTTAAATCATATTTATCAAATCACAAACAGATTATAAAATCGGTAACTTGCAAAGTCAACCTAAAACAATCATCTACGGTATGTGTTCCACATGGATCAATCTTGGAGCCTTTACTGTTCCTTCTTTCTTTCTTCTCTATATATATATATATATATATGTGTGTGTGTGTGTTACTGCACAAATGGTTTCAGTATAGTAAGTAAGTCCAAAAATAAGAAAATCGCGAGTTTCCACCTTTAAAAATAAATAAACAGAAAATTAACATGGCTGACTGCGAAAAACACCTCGGCCTTACCCTTGATAGTAATCTTACATAGAAACCACATATTGATAAAGTAAAATCGAAGTTATCTTCTCTCACGGGAGTCATACGACGTATCGCTAAATGTCTTCCACGTAAAGTACGTTACTATGTTTACAACTCTCGTTAAATCTCATATCGATTATTTGGTCGAAGTTTGGGGCTCTGCTGCAAAAATTAACTTAAATTTAATACAAAGAGCACAAAACAAACTAATAAAAGTCCTTGTAAAAAGTCTAAAGTCTCTGTACTCTCTTCCTACCCTGCAAGGGAGCTGGCGTGATGATATAGCTAGATAGGTAAAAGTCCTTTTTTCCTACAAGTACTTAACGCCTCACGATCCAGTGTACAGAAAAACTAAATTATTGAACTTGACTTAACTGAAACATATGTAGAGGCGCTCGTAGCGCTGTGCGTCCGCGGTGTTCTTACCGATCACTAAGGTTAAGCAGCGTTCGACTTGGTCGGCCTGAGATGGGTTTCATATTCGAGCGTTTCTGTGCTTCGGAAGGCACGTTAAGCCGTTGGTCCCGGTTACCACTTAATGTGGTAGTCTTTAAGCCGAGTTGGAAGCCTCATAGGCGGCTTGATAAGTTCCAACAGCAGGTTGCCGCAAACCTGCCTCCACCAATCCGCACTGCGTCCGCGTGATGGCGTATGACCTGATCTCTCTCACCTCGATTTGTGAGAGAAGGCCTTTGCCCAGCAGTGGGCAGTATAGGCTGATATTATTATTTAGTATGAAGATGTGCGATCCGCTTACATTTACTGCATTCCAGCCCTGGTACAGATGTCGTTATATTTTTTTACATACATCACACGCGGACCCAGTGGAGGCAGGTTTATGGCCACCTGCTGTTGGGACTTATCAAGCCGCCTTTAAGGCTTCCAACTCGACTTAACGACTACCACATTAAGTGGTAACAGGGACCAACGGCTTAACGTGCCTTCCGAAGCACGGAGACGCTCTAATATGAAAATGCCACAAACGGTCACCCATCTCAGGCCGACCGAGTCGAACGCTGCTTAACCTTGGTGATCGGTAAGAACACCGCGGTCGTACAGCGCTACGAGCGCCGAATACTTAATGTACGAGCTTAACTAACAAATATCTCAGACAGTATTAGTTGCCTATACAATATCGACGGCCACCAAATGTTTACAGCTTTGCGGAAGTCTCGCAGGGATGGTGGTATTATATATGTAAACAATAAACATAAATGTAGTATTTAAAACTTTACAATAATAAACAACTCACTAAATTACTTAATATAGTGCAATGGGAAGAAACGAGTGAAATGAAATGCCCATTAAAATTATATGATTTTATACACTCCACCTTTACAGACTGCTATAGGAAATCAGAATATAAAGTGAAACTTAAATCCAATATTTTTCGTCGAAACAATAACTGGGTAATGAGGAAATTATTACAGCCTGTGAGTATAGAGACAAATGATTGTCAAAATCAATCAAAAAATACTAGTAACTTAATTATAAAACAAAAGTACAATAAAGCAAGGAATTATGCTAATATGAGCTAGCTATATTATCAGAAGAATTTTTTAATGAAGACCCAATAAATAGTCAAAATTCTACCAACGATGTAATAACCAGCAGTATTAGTAACTCCAAGCTCTTACTAAGTCACAATAATCTACATGGTAAGAGAACACTAAATTTTATTATACCTAATCTGATAAATCATTTGCCAATAGCTTTAAAACAGACAACAACACGGCAAAACATTAAGTATAAATTTAAAAAATACTTTTACACCTTCTTACAACCGATCAACATGAATTAAGTGCATAGCACTAATATAAAAACTTTTTTATATTGTTATTACTTCTATATAAGAAATTACACAAAAAATTGTATAGTACTGATGAAAGAAAAAAAGACATGCTGTAGAATGATTAGAACTCGTCATAAAAAAGTTTTTATATTGGCAAATTATTTAGGTACCTCCATTTTCTTTTTTTTCCTTTGTTAAGTTTTATTATATTTTTTAAGGTAATATAGAAAATGTTATATTTAATTGCAATATGCTACTGTACCATAATTAAATAACTTAACTTAATTAAATAAATAATTCAACGCAACCACTTCTAGTATTTTGCTTGCCTATATCTTTGTAATTATACCTGCATGAACGTTTTATTTGTAAAATATTTTTATTTATGTTACGTTGTAAAGTGAATTCCAATGTAATTCTGAATGAGGATAAATATTCATAAATCTAAAAAAGCTGTCCTTATGGCCGCCTTTCAGCTCCATAATCAGACTAACCATACCGTACCGTATTATTGCACTGAAGTTGCATAAGCATGCCAAATTTCATCTAAATGGGATGCCAGCAAATACCGAAAAAAAAATTCAATTTTGAACCGGAAGGACAGATACAGACAGACATAAGAATAAAGCAAGCAGAGATAGATAGATAGATAGCCATAGTATTATGTGTTCATAGCTCAAATTAAAAAAAAAACCTGACTAGATATCCGTTTCCTTTTACAATAAGCCGACCCGCAATCGTTATTAATTATAGTATGATAATTAATTAAATAGATTATGATAACGATAGTAAACCCATGTGGCGATTGCTCAAAAAAATTAATGGTCTGATTGTTCATTTACTAGCAGTAGACGTACAAAATGATCAGACGACTTGCACTGATACTGGCTTATATTCAATTTAACTGTAAAGCTTTTACAACAAGAAAAGAGTTTAAAATAGATAGCAGAAATGGAAGCGATTTGTGTGAAAATTTGCCTTCATGGAGAGAAATAACTAATTATAATAATGGTGGTAATATATTGTTAGCACCTACAGAGGAATTAAGTTGCCTGTCTACAAATGAACTAGTTATAAATAAAGGAGTGGTTGAAGCGAATGTTTTTGTAAAATCAACGTCTTGTGATGATGTGTTCTCCATATTGATATATGAAAAAAGTGCGGATAGAAGTACATTTATCAAATCAAGAGCTGATATTATTGCATCAGACAGTAATTTTCACAATGGATCTCATAGTATTACGATTGATGTTTCACAGGCTCTTGGATATGTAAGTATATTTTTTTCTTTGTTCATCAATTTTGCAAAAAATTGATATATATTTATAGTAGACAGTTGAATTTTGACATACCGTATATAAATAAATATGATTAATATCGTCTATGTAAATTCACTGTATTCACATTCACTATTGAAGACCGTGTCTTATCTGAAGGGCAAGTCAAGGGTCTCCGTAACTGACGAGTGTGTCTGAGACGAACTATGAAAGTGGAGGAAGGCAGAGAGGTCCGTCAGGAAAGGATCTGTTGGAATCTGTACTCTCTGCCTGATAGATAGATGTAAATTTCAAAGACAAGTCTCGCCTATTAATTCACATGTAAATGTACTTAATTTTTAAAAACATTTTTGCATTTTTATAATAGGTTTATAACGTGGAGAAAAATGCTCATGAACTGCACGTTGTGGGAGACGCGGGCGGGCTATGTCAGAGTGTTTATTCATTTAAGAGAGACTGCGTAACTCTCACTGCCGATGGAACAAATCCTCTTTGCTAAATCACCAGGCCACGGAAACGCAGAGCATGCTTTCGCCTTTGCCAACAATGTGATGTCCATTAAATTTTGTTGTCCCAGAGATCTTGCAGGTCAATTATGTAAACTTCATCAACATTGCAATTCTTTTTACTATCATCGGCTAAAATTAATTACATTATTTACCTTATAATTACAATCTCTAAAATGTTAATTATACAATTTCAGGTTGTGCTTCTGGGGCGGACTGCGAAAACGTCTATAGTAGTAGTAGAATCGATATATTTAGTCTCCGAGGGTCACTCAAGTAATCTCGAATTTATTAGAAATAATATTTTAGGCAATAGAGATGAATCTGCAAATTATATTGAAATTGTAGGTACAACTACCGCAGCTGCACAGTTATCTGCAATTAATACACCGTTACCCACAATCACTACTTCAGAATCAAATACACTATTTGTACCCGTACTAACTTTGCCAAACACAGGAACGACAAAAGTAACTATACCACTACCCAGATTGCACACCACAAAGTCATCTGTAGTAAATGAAAATGCTGTGCCACTTCCATCAGCATTTCTTACTGGGGCACCTACAGCTAATTTACCGTTTCTAACAGAACCAACTACAGTCACTGTGCCGTTTTCATCAACAGCTCCAACTGATCCATCTACATTCACTGTGCCGTTCCCATCACTAGCTTCAACTGAGCCATCTACAGTCACAGTGTCGTTTCCATCAATAGCTCCAACTGAGCCATCTTCAGTCACTGTGCCGTTTCCATCACTAGCTTCAACTGAGCCATCTACAGTCACAGTGCCGTTTCCATCAGTAGCTCCAACAGACCCATCTACAGTCACTGTGCCTTTCCCATCAGTTGCTCCAACTGAGCCATCTACAGTTACAGTGCCATTCCTATCAGTAGCTCCAACTGAGCCATCGACAGTCACTGTTTCATTCCCATCAGTAGCTCCAACTGAGCCAACTACAGTCACAGTGCCGTTCCCATCAATAGCTCCAACTGAGCCATCTACAGACACTGTGCCGTTCCCATCAATAGCTCCAACAGACCCATCTACAGTCACAGTGCCATTCCCATCAATAGCTCCAACTGAGCCATCTACAGTCACAGTGCCGTTCCCATCAGTAGCTCCAACTGAGCCATCTACAGTCACAGTGCCGTTCCCATCAGTAGCTCCAACAGACCCATCTACAGTCACAGTGCCGTTCCCATCAGTAGCTCCAACAGACCCATCTACAGTCACTGTGCCTTTCCCATCAGTAGCTCCAACTGAGCCATCTACAGTCACAGTGCCGTTCCCATCAGTAGCTCCAACAGACCCATCTACAGTCACTGTGCCGTTACCATCAGTAGCTCCAACTGAGCCATCTACAGTCACAGTGCCGTTCCCATCAGTAGCTCCAACAGACCCATCTACAGTCACTGTGCCTTTCCCATCAGTAGCTCCAACTGAGCCATCTACAGTCACAGTGCCGTTCCCATCAGTAGCTCCAACAGACCCATCTACAGTCACTGTGCCTTTCCCATCAGTAGCTCCAACAGACCCATCTACAGTCACTGTGCCTTTCCCATCAGTAGCTCCAACTGAGCCATCTACAGTCACAGTGCCGTTCCCATCAGTAGCTCCAACAGACCCATCTACAGTCACTGTGCCTTTCCCATCAGTAGCTCCAACAGACCCATCTACAGTCACTGTGCCTTTCCCATCAGTAGCTCCAACTGAGCCATCTACAGTCACTGTGCCGTTCCCATCAGTAGCTCCAACGGAGCCATCTACAGTCACTGTGCCGTTCCCATCAGTAGCTCCAACTGAGCCATCTACAGTCACAGTGCCGTTCCCATCAGTAGCTCCAACTGAGCCATCTACAGTCACAGTGCCGTTCCCATCAGTAGCTCCAACTGAGCCATCTACAGTCACTGTGCCGTTCCCATCAGTAGCTCCAACTGAGCCATCTACAGTCACAGTGCCGTTCCCATCAGTAGCTCCAACTGAGCCATCTACAGTCACAGTGCCGTTCCCACCAGTAGCTCCAACAGACCCATCTACAGTCACTGTGCCTTTCCCATCAGTAGCTCCAACTGAGCCATCTACAGTCACAGTGCCGTTCCCATCAGTAGCTCCAACAGACCCATCTACAGTCACTGTGCCGTTCCCATCAGTAGCTCCAACTGAGCCATCTATAGTCACAGTGCCGTTCCCATCAGTAGCTCCAACAGACCCATCTACAGTCACTGTGCCTTTCCCATCAGTAGCTCCAACTGAGCCATCTACAGTCACAGTGCCGTTCCCATCAGTAGCTCCAACAGACCCATCTACAGTCACTGTGCCTTTCCCATCAGTAGCTCCAACTGAGCCATCTACAGTCACAGTTCCGTTCCCATCAGTAGCTTCAACTGAACCATCTACAGTTACTGAGTCATCTACAGTCACTGAGCCATCTACAGCCACTGAACCATCTACAGTCACTGTGCCCTTCCCATCAGTAGCTCCAACTGAGCCATCTACAGTTACTGTGCCTTTCCCATCAGTAGCTCCAACTGAGCCATCTACAGTCACAGTGCCGTTCCCATCAGTAGCTCCAACTGAGCCATCTACAGTCACTGTGCCGTTCCCATCAGTAGCTCCAACTGAGCCATCTACAGTCACAGTGCCGTTCCCATCAGTAGCTCCAACTGAGCCATCTACAGTCACAGTGCCGTTCCCACCAGTAGCTCCAACAGACCCATCTACAGTCACTGTGCCTTTCCCATCAGTAGCTCCAACTGAGCCATCTACAGTCACAGTGCCGTTCCCATCAGTAGCTCCAACAGACCCATCTACAGTCACTGTGCCGTTCCCATCAGTAGCTCCAACTGAGCCATCTACAGTCACAGTGCCGTTCCCATCAGTAGCTCCAACAGACCCATCTACAGTCACTGTGCCTTTCCCATCAGTAGCTCCAACTGAGCCATCTACAGTCACAGTGCCGTTCCCATCAGTAGCTCCAACTGAGCCATCTACAGTCACTGTGCCGTTCCCATCAGTAGCTCCAACTGAGCCATCTACAGTCACAGTTCCGTTCCCATCAGTAGCTTCAACTGAACCATCTACAGTTACTGAGTCATCTACAGTCACTGAGCCATCTACAGTCACTGAACCATCTACAGTCACTGTGCCCTTCCCATCAGTAGCTCCAACTGAGCCATCTACAGTTACTGTGCCTTTCCCATCAGTAGCTCCAACTGAGCCATCTACAGTCACAGTGCCGTTCCCATCAGTAGCTCCAACTGAGCCATCTACAGTCACAGTGCCGTTCCCATCAGTAGCTCCAACAGACCCATCTACAGTCACTGTGCCTTTCCCATCAGTAGCTCCAACTGAGCCATCTACAGTCACTGTGCCGTTCCCATCAGTAGCTCCAACTGAACCATCTACAGTCACAGTGCCGTTCCCATCAGTAGCTCCAACTGAGCCATCTACAGTCACAGTGCCGTTCCCATCAGTAGCTCCAACTGAGCCATCTACAGTCACAGTGCCGTTCCCATCAGTAGCTCCAACTGAGCCATCTACAGTCACTGTGCCGTTCCCATCAGTAGCTCCAACTGAGCCATCTACAGTCACAGTGCCGTTCCCATCAGTAGCTCCAACTGAGCCATCTACAGTCACAGTGCCGTTCCCACCAGTAGCTCCAACAGACCCATCTACAGTCACTGTGCCTTTCCCATCAGTAGCTCCAACTGAGCCATCTACAGTCACAGTGCCGTTCCCATCAGTAGCTCCAACAGACCCATCTACAGTCACTGTGCCGTTCCCATCAGTAGCTCCAACTGAGCCATCTACAGTCACAGTGCCGTTCCCATCAGTAGCTCCAACAGACCCATCTACAGTCACTGTGCCTTTCCCATCAGTAGCTCCAACTGAGCCATCTACAGTCACAGTGCCGTTCCCATCAGTAGCTCCAACAGACCCATCTACAGTCACTGTGCCTTTCCCATCAGTAGCTCCAACTGAGCCATCTACAGTCACAGTTCCGTTCCCATCAGTAGCTTCAACTGAACCATCTACAGTTACTGAGTCATCTACAGTCACTGAGCCATCTACAGTCACTGAACCATCTACAGTCACTGTGCCCTTCCCATCAGTAGCTCCAACTGAGCCATCTACAGTTACTGTGCCTTTCCCATCAGTAGCTCCAACTGAGCCATCTACAGTCACAGTGCCGTTCCCATCAGTAGCTCCAACTGAGCCATCTACAGTCACTGTGCCGTTCCCATCAGTAGCTCCAACTGAGCCATCTACAGTCACAGTGCCGTTCCCATCAGTAGCTCCAACTGAGCCATCTACAGTCACAGTGCCGTTCCCACCAGTAGCTCCAACAGACCCATCTACAGTCACTGTGCCTTTCCCATCAGTAGCTCCAACTGAGCCATCTACAGTCACAGTGCCGTTCCCATCAGTAGCTCCAACAGACCCATCTACAGTCACTGTGCCGTTCCCATCAGTAGCTCCAACTGAGCCATCTACAGTCACAGTGCCGTTCCCATCAGTAGCTCCAACAGACCCATCTACAGTCACTGTGCCTTTCCCATCAGTAGCTCCAACTGAGCCATCTACAGTCACAGTGCCGTTCCCATCAGTAGCTCCAACAGACCCATCTACAGTCACTGTGCCTTTCCCATCAGTAGCTCCAACTGAGCCATCTACAGTCACAGTTCCGTTCCCATCAGTAGCTTCAACTGAACCATCTACAGTTACTGAGTCATCTACAGTCACTGAGCCATCTACAGTCACTGAACCATCTACAGTCACTGTGCCCTTCCCATCAGTAGCTCCAACTGAGCCATCTACAGTTACTGTGCCTTTCCCATCAGTAGCTCCAACTGAGCCATCTACAGTCACAGTGCCGTTCCCATCAGTAGCTCCAACTGAGCCATCTACAGTCACAGTGCCGTTCCCATCAGTAGCTCCAACAGACCCATCTACAGTCACTGTGCCTTTCCCATCAGTAGCTCCAACTGAGCCATCTACAGTCACTGTGCCGTTCCCATCAGTAGCTCCAACTGAACCATCTACAGTCACAGTGCCGTTCCCATCAGTAGCTCCAACTGAGCCATCTACAGTCACTGTGCCGTTCCCATCAGTAGCTTCAACTGAACCATCTACAGTTACTGAGTCATCTACAGTCACTGAGCCATCTACAGTCACTGAACCATCTACAGTCACTGTGTCCTTCCCATCAGTAGCTCCAACTGAGCCATCTACAGTCACTGTGCCGTTCCCATCAGTAGCTCCAACAGACCCATCTACAGTCACTGTGCCTTTCCCATCAGTAGCTCCAACTGAGCCATCTACAGTCACTGTGCCGTTCCCATCAGTAGCTCCAACTGAACCATCTACAGTCACAGTGCCGTTCCCATCAGTAGCTCCAACTGAGCCATCTACAGTCACAGTGCCGTTCCCATCAGTAGCTCCAACTGAGCCATCTACAGTCACAGTGCCGTTCCCATCAGTAGCTCCAACTGAGCCATCTACAGTCACTGTGCCGTTCCCATCAGTAGCTCCAACTGAGCCATCTACAGTCACAGTGCCGTTCCCATCAGTAGCTCCAACTGAGCCATCTACAGTCACAGTGCCGTTCCCACCAGTAGCTCCAACAGACCCATCTACAGTCACTGTGCCTTTCCCATCAGTAGCTCCAACTGAGCCATCTACAGTCACAGTGCCGTTCCCATCAGTAGCTCCAACAGACCCATCTACAGTCACTGTGCCGTTCCCATCAGTAGCTCCAACTGAGCCATCTACAGTCACAGTGCCGTTCCCATCAGTAGCTCCAACAGACCCATCTACAGTCACTGTGCCTTTCCCATCAGTAGCTCCAACTGAGCCATCTACAGTCACAGTGCCGTTCCCATCAGTAGCTCCAACAGACCCATCTACAGTCACTGTGCCTTTCCCATCAGTAGCTCCAACTGAGCCATCTACAGTCACAGTTCCGTTCCCATCAGTAGCTTCAACTGAACCATCTACAGTTACTGAGTCATCTACAGTCACTGAGCCATCTACAGTCACTGAACCATCTACAGTCACTGTGCCCTTCCCATCAGTAGCTCCAACTGAGCCATCTACAGTTACTGTGCCTTTCCCATCAGTAGCTCCAACTGAGCCATCTACAGTCACAGTGCCGTTCCCATCAGTAGCTCCAACTGAGCCATCTACAGTCACTGTGCCGTTCCCATCAGTAGCTCCAACTGAGCCATCTACAGTCACAGTGCCGTTCCCATCAGTAGCTCCAACTGAGCCATCTACAGTCACAGTGCCGTTCCCATCAGTAGCTCCAACAGACCCATCTACAGTCACTGTGCCTTTCCCATCAGTAGCTCCAACTGAGCCATCTACAGTCACAGTGCCGTTCCCATCAGTAGCTCCAACAGACCCATCTACAGTCACTGTGCCGTTCCCATCAGTAGCTCCAACTGAGCCATCTACAGTCACAGTGCCGTTCCCATCAGTAGCTCCAACAGACCCATCTACAGTCACTGTGCCTTTCCCATCAGTAGCTCCAACTGAGCCATCTACAGTCACAGTGCCGTTCCCATCAGTAGCTCCAACAGACCCATCTACAGTCACTGTGCCTTTCCCATCAGTAGCTCCAACTGAGCCATCTACAGTCACAGTTCCGTTCCCATCAGTAGCTTCAACTGAACCATCTACAGTTACTGAGTCATCTACAGTCACTGAGCCATCTACAGTCACTGAACCATCTACAGTCACTGTGCCCTTCCCATCAGTAGCTCCAACTGAGCCATCTACAGTTACTGTGCCTTTCCCATCAGTAGCTCCAACTGAGCCATCTACAGTCACAGTGCCGTTCCCATCAGTAGCTCCAACTGAGCCATCTACAGTCACAGTGCCGTTCCCATCAGTAGCTCCAACAGACCCATCTACAGTCACTGTGCCTTTCCCATCAGTAGCTCCAACTGAGCCATCTACAGTCACTGTGCCGTTCCCATCAGTAGCTCCAACTGAACCATCTACAGTCACAGTGCCGTTCCCATCAGTAGCTCCAACTGAGCCATCTACAGTCACTGTGCCGTTCCCATCAGTAGCTTCAACTGAACCATCTACAGTTACTGAGTCATCTACAGTCACTGAGCCATCTACAGTCACTGAACCATCTACAGTCACTGTGTCCTTCCCATCAGTAGCTCCAACTGAGCCATCTACAGTCACTGTGCCGTTCCCATCAGTAGCTTCAACTGAACCATCTACAGTTACTGAGTCATCTACAGTCACTGAGCCATCTACAGTCACTGTGCCCTTCCCATCAGTAGCTCCAACTGAGCCATCTACAGTCACTGTGCCCTTCCCATCAGTAGCTCCAACTGAGCCATCTACAGTTACTGTACCGTTTCCATCAGTAGGTCCCACTGAGTCATCTACAGTCACTGTACCGTTTCCATCAGTAGCTCCAACTGGGTCACCAGCAGTCACGGAGCCATTCCCAGTCGATACTGCAACAACTGTAGAATCAAGTACAGACACAATACTAATTCCCACACTTCCCATTACCACCCCAACAGAAACCACAACTTTCATTGAAACAACTAGCCTTGAAGTAACTGCATCCCAAACAACTACAATAGCAGATATAACTAGTTTACCAACCACTGATTTTCCAATAGTTACTGAGACTCCTGAAGAAAACGAAGGTATTTCACCTTTTCTTATAGTAATTATTTCACTGTCTTCGTTTACGTTGATAGTTTTAATAGCGTTTGTTATATGGATAACGTTATGTACGGGCAAAGACTTAGATATAGTGAACGCTTTTTACGAAAATGATCCTGATGATTTGCCGAAACTTATGACCATATCAAGTTCCGGGGGCAGTGGTAATTTTTAATCAAGGTTTTATTTATCTTACTAGTCATTTTTGTAATTTATATACTTAAATTAAGTTCCTAGTAAATTTAGTAATAAAAGATTCTTTTTATTAATGTGTCCCTACCTTTATACCTACTTTTTTGTGTAAAAAACATTGAAGGCTTCGACAATAATTAAAGAGTGACTTTTCAAAAGCGCTTATTTTCATTCTATTACAGTTTTATTAAAAAAATCAAATCAGTGGCAAATTTATTTAAGGATTTGTGTATAGAAATAAGCTTTTTTGAAATGGAAAGTACTTTCCGATGATGATTTTAAATACTCCTTATATATACATAGGAGCAGATGGAAATTACATTTTATAATCGAATGACATTCAAACATTTCCTTTGTAAACCAAAAAATAGTCTAAAATTATTATTTCAGTACTTAAACCAATGTCTCTAGAAACAAAGGAAAAGAAAAAAAATAATTTAATAAAGTGAGACATACAAGAAGTTTTTCTATATCAATACGCCAGAGCCCTTATGGAGTAGCCAGAGAGTACAGGGTTCCAACAGGTTCTTACCTTACAGACCTCTCTGGCTTTCTCCACTCTCATAGTTGTCTCATACACGCTCGACGGTCACGGAAACTCTTGACTTGCCCTTCAAATAAGACACGGTCTTACGTAACTTAAAATAATATAGCTTTTCCACTTTAAGCTGGACTAAACAGCCAGTCCTAAAAAGCTAGTACTTTCAGCAATAAAATAACGGTAGTTCAAGCGAGGCAGTACTCTGGCTATGGTAATATCAGAGGAGATCTCTTTTGAGCGTTGTCTGAAGAAGGGCGACAGTCTTAGGATTAATGGAATCTATGGCAACCATACGCTAGTCAAATGGGGTAACTGTCCCACAAGATATAGCAAAAGGGAAGTCAACATCATCTCAGCCTATACTTGCCCACTGCTGAACATAGGCCTCCCCAATCGCTTTCCAGCGTAACCGGTGCGATGCCACCTACATCCAACGACTTCCTGCGATTTTCACAAGATCGTCGGTCCATCTGGCAGGTGGTCGTCCCACGGTGCGCTTGCCAATACGTGGTCTCCACTCTAGAATCTTTCTGCCCCAACGCCCGTCCGATCTTCGCGCTATGTGGCCCGCCCATTGCCACTTCAGCTTGCTAATCTTAAGGGCTATGTCGGTGACCTTGGTTCTTCTACGAATCTCCTCATTCCTGATTCGATCACTTAAAGAAACGCCGAGCATAGCTCTCTCCATAGCTCGCTGAGCAACTCTGAGCTTTTTATGAGACCTAACTTAAAAGGTAAGTGGCCGATTCTAAAACAATGTCAAATTTTACTAATATTAGAAATGTGAAATTATTATGTTTGGATGTTTGTTACACAATGACGCAAAAACGGCTGAATGGGTTTGGATGAAAATTGGCCCACAGATAGTCTATTACTAGGATTAACACATAGAATACTTTTCATCCCAGAAAAATGTTAAGTTCTGTCAAAAGCCAACGCGGATGGAGTCGCAGGCAGAATCTAGTGATTAATAAATGATACAATATGCAATATATTAAATCGACATATTAAACCGACCCCAAATAGTAAGATACGTTAACGAAGCGATCACGAAGTCCTAAATTCAAACCCTAGGTCGGACTAAGTGAAGTAATCTTTCTATCTATAAATTCCCTGTCCCTGTAAATCAGTCCTCAATCTGGAAATGTGCCCGATATAATAATAATACTATTTATAACCATGAAATTACTAGTGCGCCTGTTTTCTACACAGTAGCAAAGTAACGCCTCTGAAATTAGTAATACATTTTTTATACCTACTTACACTTCGTATGATTTTTAATGACTCAAAATTTATAATCAGCTATAAATTATAATATTATATAGGTAACTAGTAGGTGTACTTAGTAAACCTCTGCCACCCCCGCTTGGAGAATATAGGCGTGACCGTGTGTAACTATATACCTTCACTATATTGATTCACTTAGGCGTTTATAAATACATAATAATACTTACCTAAAGGATTTTCTCGGAAGTGTGATTTTGGTTACCAAAAGAAATGATGACTAGTCACCAGGTGCCCTTTCAGGCAAATAAGTAAGATACGTTAACGAAGCGATCACGAAGTCCTAAATTTAAACCCTAGATCGGACTAAGTGAAGTAATCTTTCTATCTATAAATTCCCTGTCCCTGTAAATCAGTCCTCAATCTGGAAATGTGCCCGATATAATAATAGTACTATTTATGACCATGATATTACGACGAAATTACTAGTGCGCCTGTTTTCTACACAGTAGCAAAGTAACGCCTCTGAAATTAGTAATACATTTTTTATTAGGTATAAAAAATGTATTACTAATATTAGAAATGTGAAATTATTATGTTTGGATGTTTGTTACACAATGACGCAAAAACGGCTGAATGGGTTTGGATGAAAATTGGCCCACAGATAGTCTATTACTAGGATTAACACATAGAATACTTTTCATCCCAGAAAAATGTTAAGTTCTGTCAAAAGCCAACGCGGATGGAGTCGCAGGCAGAATCTAGTGATTAATAAATGATACAATATGCAATATATTAAATCGACATATTAAACCGACCCCAAATAGTAAGATACGTTAACGAAGCGATCACGAAGTCCTAAATTCAAACCCTAGGTCGGACTAAGTGAAGTAATCTTTCTATCTATAAATTCCCTGTCCCTGTAAATCAGTCCTCAATCTGGAAATGTGCCCGATATAATAATAATACTATTTATAACCATGAAATTACTAGTGCGCCTGTTTTCTACACAGTAGCAAAGTAACGCCTCTGAAATTAGTAATACATTTTTTATACCTACTTACACTTCGTATGATTTTTAATGACTCAAAATTTATAATCAGCTATAAATTATAATATTATATAGGTAACTAGTAGGTGTACTTAGTAAACCTCTGCCACCCCCGCTTGGAGAATATAGGCGTGACCGTGTGTAACTATATACCTTCACTATATTGATTCACTTAGGCGTTTATAAATACATAATAATACTTACCTAAAGGATTTTCTCGGAAGTGTGATTTTGGTTACCAAAAGAAATGTTGACTAGCCACCAGGTGCCCTTTCAGGCAAATACTTATGACCTTAATTTTTTTTTAGTGCATGTACTTATTTTTTTTTTAAATTATCCTTGTATAAATAAGACACAACAATAAGGCGCAAATCCTTTTTAAGTGTAATAATACAGAATTGCCTTACATGAGCGTGTATGAGACGAACTATGAAAGTGGAGAAACGGAAGAGGTCAGTAAGGAAAGAAAATGTTGGACCTCTGTACTCTTTATCTACCCCGCAAGAAATCTAGCATTTTGTAATATAAGTCTACTTACTTACGTAGCAGTAGCAAAATTACGATTCTGCTTTATTGCTGTCGCTTAAATGATATCTGCAGCGCTGGCCCTAGTCCTTGATCAGGGTCGAGCGAGACTATTTTTCAGCGCCCTTTGCTCAATGCTTTCACTTCACATAAATTGTACTTAGGTTTTATCTATCTATCTATATCATCACGTCAGACCCTTGCGGTGTAGGCAGAGAGTACAGAGTTCCAACAGGTCTCTTCTTTACATACCTCTCTGGCTTCCTCCACTCTCAAAGTTGGTCTCATACACGCTCACCGGTTACGGAGACTACTAGGTTGACTTCTCGTGTCAGAGTGGAGGAAGCCAGCGAGGTATGTAAGGAAAGAACCTGTTGGAACTCTGTACTATCTGCGTGCCCCGCAAGGGATCTGACGTTATGTATATACATACATATTATAAACAGTCTAGCAGACAACACGCAACCCTGCTTGACGCTGATTTCAGCGTCAAACCAGAGTGACATGTTACCACCCACTCGTACGCATTAGGTTTTATGTTAAATAAATAATTATTCCCAAAGAACAATGGCGAGATCCTACCTGAATGGTTTATGAAGTGTCTAAAAATACGACATGTGCAAATATTAGTAATAAAATTCGGTCGGCTTTTACACAAAATTAATTTTGTATGTAAATCGCACGATAATATTATTTTTAAATTAAAGTACTTCGTTTGACTAAATTCATATTCTTCTTCTTTAAGTTATGGCTTCACACTAGTTTTTAGTATATTTGGCCAGTGTCCAGTGAGATATGTAATTGTGTTTGTTTAAATTAATTCGACTATCCGATGAACTTGATGATAACGATGATAATGAAATTAATAAAGTACCCCACCCTGGATAGTAAAGCGGTGGACACTTTACATACCAATTGCGACGGCCGTTTAAGGGAAGTCGAAAAGACACGTTTTATCACTTTGTTACAATTACCTTTACTCGTGCACATATAAGAACACATAATGGTTAAACTTCCACCAACATTACACATCATTAGTCGAAATAACACAAGTTTTGGAAATAAACAAATTGACAACATCACTCCTCCACTTCCCGCCAAAAACTCTATTCATATTCATCCATTTTATTTAAATTACCATAATTGCCACATTTGAAAAAATAAATGTCAATAGTAGAAACTAATAAACTTTTGTAAATAAACGTTTAGTAAAAGACTATTGATTTATAAAAACTCTCGTAATGTTTTACTTTCAAATCATCATCATCATCATCATTTCAGCCTATACTTGTCCACTGCTGAACATAGGCCTCCCCAATCGCTTTCCAGCGTAACCGGTCCGATGCCACCTGCATCCAACGATTTCCTGCGATTTTCACAAGATCGTCGGTCCATCTGGCAGGCGGTCGTCCTACGCTGCGCTTGCCAATACGTGGTCTCCACTCTAGAATCTTTCTGCCCCAACGCCCGTCCGATCTTCGCGCTATGTGGCCAGCCCATTGCCACTTCAGCATGCTAATCCTGAGGGCTATGTCGGTGACCTTGGTTCTTCTACGAATCTCCTCATTCCTGATTCGATCACGTAGAGAAACGCCGAGCATAGCTCTTTCCATAGCTCGCTGAGCAACTTTGAGCTTTTTTATGAGACCTATTGTAAGAGACCACGTCTCTGATCCATATGTCATCACTGGTAACACACATTGACTAAAAACTTTCAAATAGGTGAAATAATTTCTAAATAGTTAATATAAAAAAAAATATTATACATAACGTTAAATAGTTTATTGAAATGATTGAAAAGATATGTAGTGGCAATACTTCGTAATAAAGACATTTGTGTTGACAATTTATTGACAACTTCAACTTACAAAATATTTTATGGTATTCTTTTTTTCCTGGTTGTTTGATTTGTTTTAGTTATAAACCTTGCAGCTACTCGATTTTATCGCACGAAACTGATAATTTATTTCTCTAAACGGCCTCGGATCGTACGTCAAGAAATTGTGTAGGTACTACCAGTTTACATATTCTGTGTATATCCTCTGTGGTATGTACGCTTCGCTTGGAGGCGGAAAGGTGTGACCGACCTACACGCATTATGTGCTTGCAAATGTTATATTGGAGTCAATTATAATCAGCGATATAAATCTTGGATCAAAACACGAGGACACGCTCTACAACTAGACTCTTAGCTATTGTGTGTGACGAAGAATACATATTTATAAAATAAATCTTGATAACCATTTTTATTTTACCTGTTTTATTTTGATGCAGTGCATGGGTGGTAGGTACTAGGTGATAACAAAAATAATGAATCAACTAATTCTGTCCCACTGCTAGGCAAATGTCTCACAAATCGAGATGACGGAGAGATCATAGTCCACGTTTACATATTTCATATAAAAGTAAGTAGATACTTAAACGTAGTGTCTACTATTATAATTTCTAATGGTCAAATCACCAATGACCTACTGCTAACTACATATTAAAAGGTAATTTCATTAAGTTCATATTGATATAACCTCAAAACATGAAATAGTATGGCTGCATTAAGTTAAATGGGTCCTATTATATTTTTTTATTGTTACCGCTGAGTGTTTTAGATGCCTCAAAGTTATAAATAACTCATGATTCCTATCTTTTTAATGTCTTGACATATAAATATGAATATATGGAATATTGACATAACCTTTAAACTAAAATGTTAATATCTTTTTTTTCGATGTCACATATAAATATTCTCGGTGTTTATGTTTAAATAATGGAAACCCTATAGTTTTCACATTCTTTCAATCATTCATATAATTTTAAAAGAAATGCGGTTTATGGATTACGTTCAAGGCTAGTCTAGCCGCTCCAAACAGTCATATTTAGCTTTTAAAAAAGTCTGTAGATCTACGGATTTATCTAGAGTCAATCTACGGAAATCTACGGATTTTTCAGCGTCACAAACGGATTTTTAAAAATCACATCTGGCACCACTGCCCCCGCGCCTTTCTAAACGCGCCATTAGAATTTTATTTTTCGCATTTGGATTTTTGGCACCCCTTGCCACCTGGCGCCTAGAGCGACCGCTCCTTTAACAATACCCCCGGGCCGGCTCCGGATATCTCTATAAATCTTATAAATAGGGTTGCAAAGTAATTCTTAAAAGAATATACTTCATTTTTACTAGCCTATTCTGTATGGCACTGCTGAGCAATGTAGAAGACATTGACGCCTATATATAAATCGATCCAGGGCCAGTAGTATTTCCTTAGGGCCTTTCCTGCAAAAGTGTCCGACTTCGTTAATAATAACTCAATTATTTAACTAATTAAACCTTAACTAGCCCACATAATTAATCATGAATGTCTTTTTCTAGGCTCCCCCATGTAAGGTACATAGTACTTTTTTTGTATTAAGGAATTTAATCATCATCTGATGATGAATAGGAATGAAATTTGGTTATTATTGAAATGTAACTCACTTTATTAGCGCCATCCATATTTTAATAAAAAATAAATGATTTTCAATAAAATATGTCTTATTTTGATTGCCGCGATAACAAACTCTTCATTACTCACATTTAATATTATCTACGTGAAGAATGAGTGGCAGAACTCCTTTGTCACGACAATGAAAGATTATTCATTTGAATAAGTCATAAATATCATACCATGATCCCAAGCGGTTCGAGTCCGTAGGGTTTCCTTTCGATTCCCTACGTGTAGTCCCTGGACAGTGCTAAACAGCACTTTCACCGGTGGTAGGCTCTGGCCGTAGCTGATAAACACCCTCCCAACAAAGTCATGCCGCCAAGCAACCAAGTCGTGTTCCGGCATGTACCCATATGGAGGTACCCTGAGGCGGGTCTAGCCTATTTAAGAATGAATAGGGTTCTGCTGAGTCATCGAGCAACACCTTTGGCCCCATGGTCACTTATCAGGTAAGATAAGTGTCAATCGTTGACCAGTCCGTAAAACTAAAAAAAAAATAAACCATGGCACTTATCTAAGTAACTACAAAAGTTATTTCAAGATTCTTGCTTCAGCTAGGTTTTGTCAACCTTTCTGTTCTTTCAACCTTCCAAGTTGTAAAGATATGTAAATACATCACGCCATACTCCCCAAGCAAGGGTAGCAAGTGTACTATGTACACCAACTTTTAACCGACGATGTCAGGTCCCAGGGAGCGGCCCTATGGTACAATAAAAATGATTTATTAAAGGATCTAGATAAGAAACGAATCTATCTTTATTATTTACATCACCAATCCAACTCGGAACTGATATTAGTCACCACAATACATCAGTCATGTCATAATACATTATCACAAGCCAATTAGTCTTAGATTTAGTTGGAAATGCATACAGTAATCATGTGAGGTAAGCGTTTTAAGGATTATAACATACAATATGTCGCTGGTTGAATGGAACAATAACGCAACTCAAAAGGAGTAACACAGGAAATTAAATTTTATGGTGTTTTATTTAAAGTCCTAAGTCAATTAACCATATTTTTTTGCCTGTGTCTGTATTATATTGGACGATGTAACGCCCGTAAATAATCCAGTGTAACTCACAACACTGTGACGTCAGCTTAAGGTTAAAATATAATGATAAAATCCTAATAACAACGATAATCTTTATATATTAAACTCGGATGTACGTGTGTTTGTAACTCTACTCCTCTTAAACGGGTTGACCGATTTTTATGATGATTTATTCTTGTACTAAGGTTGTACCTGAATGGTAGTTGGCCAAACTCAAATAATTTACAAATAGTCAATTTACATTTTTTTATTTACCCGGATCCGCTATTATTATTATAAAAGAAAGTGTCAGTTTGTTTGTGTTTTTTAATTTTTATTCCAAATTTCTCCGCTCGGTGTTCTAGTGCCGTGTTTCTGGCGATCACAAGTTTCAGGACCTCCGAATCCCAGGAAATATTATTGAGAACGAAAGCACTCAATAGTAATCTGAGTGAGCATAATTTTCTGACCTTCAAAACACCATTATAGCTACTGAGCCAAGTCAAATTTCAAATAACGGCTCTTTGGAAACTTCTTGAAGTCTCGACAGCGACTATTTAGGTTCTTTAACTTATTAACTTAAGTTGTGATTAATCACAACTACATATTTTAAAACGATCTATACTTAAAACTTACGGACGATTTAGAGCAGTGGTTAAGAGCTTAAGCCACTCCGCCCACTGTGTCTGATCGTCGCGGGTTCGATTCCCGCTCGGGACAAATCTTTGTGCGATCCACAATTATTTGTTTCGGTCTAGGTGTTTGGGTATGTGAAGTGTTTGTTTGTAAACGCACCCACGACATAGGAATAAATCCTAGAGTGGGACTACGGTTTTTTTTTAAATAAATAAAAAATAGGCCGAATCTTATCTGAAGGGCAAGTCAAGAGTCTCCGTAACCAGCGAGCCCGTAACGTAGCCCACGTTTCATAAAAAAAGAAACTTGGGTTGATATTAATCCACGTAATATTCCTAAAATTTCTAACCTTAATACTGTACGAGGTCAACTACTTAATATACATATGAAAAATCATTAGATTTTTATTGTTAATAGTTTATGAAACGCGTTTGAATGGACTTTCACATGCTATATCCACGACAGACGACCGAGTCTAGTGTGATCACGAAGTACTGTATAAGAGAGTGTGATTAACAAATAATTATCCTCCCGATGCCCTTACATCCCTTCTTTCGGATACAGATACACACAGGATCAGACACCGAACTGGCCGGCGAAGTCGAAGAATCCCTTGCCCGCCGGCCGGTGCAGAGCAGCACGGCGAGACACCTAGTATACGCCCTCCCCCATAGCGATTGCCCAAGCCGAGGCCGTCCCTCCTTGAGGCGCCCTTGAGCTAGTGGCCCCCTTGCCCTTCAGCTCGAGCGTAGTGGTTGCACGCTCGCACTCTTATCCGGTGAAGCTGTAAAGGCCCCGCGGCCAACAGCGTAGATCATTCACACACACACACTAATCACAAATAATTTTTTCAGTCTGAGTGTTTGTGTATGTAAAGAACATTGTGTTGCGCCCATACATGATTAGCCCCAGAACCAAGAGCAATGAAAAAATACTTGTATGATTTCAAATCACCCATAAATTTTCTTAAGGCATATATTATTATGCACAGCGGGCTATGGAGCGAGCTATGCTCGGCGTCTCTTTGAAGGATAAAATTCGTAACGAGGTAATCCGACAAAGAACCAAAGTTACCGACATAGCTCGCAGACTCAGTAAGCTAAAGTGGCAATGGGCTGGTCACATCTGCAGAAGGACCGACGGCCGATGGAGCAAGCGTGTCCTAGAGTGGAGACCGCGACTTGGTAGGCGTAGGGTGGGACGGCCCCCAGCTAGATGGACCGACGACCTCAAAAAGGTCGCTGGGACAGACTGGATGCGGAAGGCGGAGGACCGTGTGCAATGGCGCGTGTTAGGAGAGGCCTATGTCCAGCAGTGGACTGCGATAGGCTGATTGATTGATTGATTGATATATTATTAAATAGACAATGAGGGGAATTGCAATATTGCACCAAAAGTATAAAAATTTGAGGTTATAATTCAGTAGCCATTAATCAAAGAAATTATATAATAATATACCGAACGTTCGTCTTTGCGGTACGTTCTTAAATGTTGTGAAAAAGTTTAAGTACCTGGGTCACTGGATCACCGATGACTTGAGTGACAATACTGATATTGAACGGGAGCGCAGGTCTCTAGCTGTCCGATGTAATATGGTGGCTCGCAGGTTTGCACGATGTACTGATAACGTTAAGGTAACTTTATTCAAGGCGTACTGCCAGTCCTTTTACACGTGCAGCCTGTGGGTTAGCTATACGCAGAGGGCTTATGGCGACTTGCGCGTCGAATATAACAATGCTTTTAGGGTGCTAATGGGGCTGCCACGATTTTGTAGTGCATCTGGCATGTTTGCCGTGGCCCGTACGGATAGCTTTAGTACGATCATGAGAAAGCGATGTGCATCCATGATGCAGCGCGTGCGTGGCAGTACTAATGGCATCCTGAGAGCATTAGCTGAGCGTTGGGACTCGCCGATGCTCGAGCGCTGGACACGACTACATGTAGTCAAATAATCAAGCGTCTTGGGCATCGGGGTGTTTTGACGTTAAATTTTTTTTTTTTTTTTTTTATTATTCTTTTTTTTTATGTAAAAATACTAACTGTAATATTAATACATGTATTACTAACCCTAAAATTATGGATCAAGTATCCGAAATAAAATATTATTATTATTATATATGTATCTCGCTGAGATTCACGGGCTTTACCCGGACCTTTGAAAGGCTTGCATGGGGACATGGGTCCAACACGTAGAGGCCCTTTGCGAGAAGTTAATATTATGTAAGCCACCTGCTGAGATCACTTGCTGAAAATGAAGAAACATAACCAGCGAACTGACCCCGACAGGTGCAAGGACTATTGTAAATTATGGAAAGAAAACAAGGGCTATGCAAATGAGGTTTGATGGACAAAAACTGGACTATTTCAAAGGGGACGGACACCGGCTATAATTAGTGATACCTAATTACCCGTGGCCGGCGGTGACTCGCCGCTTACTAGATGGGCCCTCAAACGGTCGTCCTAGGACAACTGAGGGCAACACCGGTGTGAGCGGCTCAGGGGTGTAGAGAGGTGTGCTGCGCTTTCTCCGAAGTTACTCGCGGCGTTATGCCCTTTAACACTTCCACCCCTGGAGTACATCGATGTAGGAACGCATTATCTTCCTACGTCGATATAGCTCTCACGGCTCCTCTCTGGACGGCCAATTAAGGCTAGCCAGAGCCGAGAGTCCTGCGGGCACCCTTCGGTTTCCACTCGACCGACGAAGACACGCCGAGTTGGGGGCCCTGACCGACTCTCTGAAGCACTCGGGTCCGTGGTGTCGTTATTCACCAACAGCTCGCCACAAGCTGCCCTGCGGGCTTATTGTGCCTTATTATTATTATTATTAATACATATGAGGTTATATTGTTTGTTGACATTCAGTAAAGATGTCGGCGACTTCGATATAAGTACTTAAAAAACTTTAAAATATTCGTTTTAGATTGCAAATTATCCGTTGGATACAGATATTTGCCATTATTTTAATAAAATAGATAAATAATGATGGCATGGGTCAAATTTTTGTTGGTTGTGGGGCAATTTTCGGCAATGTCCTTTCATGTTTACAGATGCACCCACGACACAGGAATATTTCCTAGTGTGGGTCTAGTGGTAGTGGTTGGTTATTGAAAAGTAAAATAAGTAAGACCGAAGTGAATTGGACACAAAGAAAAGTCGGCTGTTTTTACAATTCAAAAAGAAATATAGAAGAACTTTGTTTACGAAAAAAGTATATTTTTTATTGAATTTACTTGGAATACGCAACATCTAAATCGCCATTCCTTTATGATAAGAATTAGGTATGTTCTAAATCTAAAGTCCTTATTACTACAATAAAAATAAATAAAATTGAACTGTCTGTTTGTAATGTCAAAATAACAGCTTTTTACTAAATTTATATGAAAGTATATAGGATACTTATAACAATAAAACAATTTATATAATGTTTGTCTGTATGTCTGTTTGTTCCGGTTAATCTCTGAAACGGCTGAAAGGATTTTAATAGGACTACTTCAATTTATTTAAAAAAAGTGTTTATAGTTAATTTCCACGCGGACGAAGGCAGGTATCAGATAGTTAGCCTAACTCAAACATTTTGCATACTTGGACCTAAATTGACTTTAAAAATAAAGAGGTTCTTTGTTCATCTGTATGTATTTTTTATGTTTTTTCACCATATTTCCGTCATTTCATTTGATGATTCTTTTTGCATTGAGTTCAGTATAGTTCCAAGGTGATCCCATTTTAATTTCTATAGTACAGACTTTGACGATACACCAGGGGAGTTCTTAACGACAAATAAGACTAATCTGTAGATTGAGTTATTATGAGTGTGGCATATAGACTATGCCAACCCGCACTGGGCCAGCGTGGTGTACTATGGCCTAAACCCTCTCAGTTTGAGAGGAGGCCCGTGCCCAACGGTGGGACAGTTTCTTAACAGGGCTAATATTATTTATAGACTACGCGGACAGGTCGTGTGCGGAGCGGTGAATTTGAGACATTCACTTGTTGACTGCCGCCATGAGCGGTTGTATGTCAATCAATCAATCAATCAATCAGCCTATCGTAGTCCACTGCTGGACATAGGCCTCTCCTAACACGCGCCATTGCACACGGTCCCCCGCCTTCCGCATCCAGTCCGTCCCAGCGACCTTCTTGAGGTCGTCGGTCCATCTAGCTGGGGGCCGTCCTACCTTACGCTTACCAAGTCGCGGTCTCCACTCTAGGACACGCTTGCTCCATCGGCCGTCGGTCCTTCTGCAGATGTGACCAGCCCATTGCCACTTTAGCTTACTGAGTCTGCGAGCTATGTCGGTAACTTTGGTTCTTTGTCGGATTACCTCGTTACGAATTTTATCCTTCAAAGAGACGCCGATCATAGCTCGCTCCATAGCCCGCTGTGCGACTTTGAGTTTGTGGACTAGTCCCACTGTGAGTGTCCACGTCTCGGCCCCGTAAGTCATAACAGGTAGAACGCATTGGTTAAGGACTTTAGTCTTCAGGCATTGCGGTATAGGCGAAGCGAAAACGTGACGTAGTTTGCCAAATGCTGCCCAACCCAACTGGATCCTGCGGTTGATTTCTTTCTCGAAGTTGTTCCTACCAAATTGGACAACTTGTCCAAGGTAGACATACTCCCGAACAACTTCGAGCATCGAACCATCGACGTAGATCGGTCCCGGCGTGACATGCTCATTAAACATGATCTTGGTTTTATCCAAGTTCATGCCGAGACCGACACCTCGAGAGGCTCCATTTAGGCTATGCAGCATTCCGCTCAACTGTTCCAGTGACTCTGCCACGATGACGATATCATCGGCAAACCGAAGGTGTGAGATGTATTCGCCGTTGATGTTAATGCCCCGCCCAGTCCAGTCCAGCGTCTTGAAGACGTCTTCGAGTGCATTGGTGAAGAGCTTGGGGGATATTACATCCCCCTGTCTTACCCCTCGATGCAGCTCGATCGGGTTGGTCTTTTGGTCCTGGAGCTGGACGGTCATTGTGGCGGTATCATACAGACATCTCAACACCTCGATATAGCGCCAATCGATGCCACATCGCTGCAGAGCATCCAAAACCGCCCAGGTTTCGATGGAGTCGAAGGCTTTCTCGTAGTCCACGAAAGCCATACACAGCGGCTGATTGTACTCTTCGGTCTTCTGTACAATCTGCCGAACAGTATGGATGTGGTCTACGGTGCTGTAGCCTTTTCGAAACCCGGCTTGTTCCGGTGGCTGGAACTCGTCAAGTCTTCTGGCGAGGCGGTTTGTGAGTACTCTCGAGAACAACTTGTAGACGTGGCTCAGGAGTGAGATGGGTCCGTAGTTCTTCAGCAAGGTTTTGTCACCTTTTTTGAAGAACAGAACCACCGCACTCCCGCTCCACGCTTGAGGTGTTAAGCCCTGGTGGATGACGGAATTAAAGAGACTCGCTAGCTTTTTCAGGATTGGAGTCCCGCCTGCTTTTAGGAGCTCAGTGGTGATTCCGTCATCGCCTGGCGACTTGTTGTTTTTGAGCTGCTCGAGAGCCACTCTGGCCTCGTCCTGGTTGACATCAGGGATGTCTTCCGTATCGTGGCGTGCTAGTGGGGCTCTGTGGTCGTCAGCGCTGGGTCTCGAGGGTTTAGCCATCCGTGATGCGTACAGGTCTTTGTAGAAACTCTCAATTTCCTCGAGTATCTCGAACTTGGAGGTCACGGTTTTGCCATCCGCTGTATTAAGTTTCGTCAGATGGGATCTACCTAGCTGGCGAGCGAAGACTTTGGTGCCTCTGTTCTGTTCAATCGCAGCCGCGATGGCGCGGGTGTTGGAACATCGGAGGTCACGTCGCACCCGCTTCCGGATCTTCCGGTTGAGGTTCCTCCCATCCGGCGAAGACGCCTGCGTGGATGACATTTCCCGTCGACGTTGTATGTGCATTCAGTGTATTTATGGTGATAACCAAAGAAGTGTCACTTTTGAGGACACCAGGTGTTAATAGTTAGGTACTTCCCGTACCTATGTATATATTTAAACAAAATATTGACCGACTTAAAAAAAGCAGGAGTTCGTTTGTGTTTTTCTATAACTTCTTTATTTATGAAGTTTACCTTGGACTTAGAAGATACACCAGGGGACTCCTTATCGGCAAACAACACGAATTCAGTTATTATGGGTATTATATCAATTATCAAGGTAACAAGGTAACCTACTGTAGCACTAAGCAGAATATTTTACAAAGGTATATAAATATTAATAACTCATTCACCCATCACTTAAAATTTTAAAATCAATTTTTTTTTCTTAATTTGCAACCGACTTTATAAAGCAAAAAAATAAATATTTTAAGTCGGTACCAAGTAGCCGACTACACCAATCGGCACCGACAAATATTTTTTTCAATAGTCTGTTTACCATTTTTTTAAGTTATTTATTAATGGCAAAGTTCCACACTATGAATTTCTGTCACTCCCATTTTTGAGGTAACTGGCACCTAAACACATATACAGTGTATATTTGCCACTCCCTATTGGGAATCTTGGCCTGATTATAAGTGTATCTTATATCCTCTGCGCACACATATTTCGCGGATGATAAGGCCTGAATTTAATAGCGAATGAACATATCAGATATAATTCTAGACTCTAGACAGTTAATTCCTAAGACAAGGCCCTTAAGATCGGGAAGGCACAATGTGTCTCTAGACCAGGAAGGCGATGATACTAACATAATTACCAATATTTCTAACATAAGGTATGCCTTCAGGATATCCTCAATCAACATAATATTATCCATGTATCATGATCCAAGGTATGGTAACCAAAAACTCCCAAAACGGACCACCAGCTTTTCATTTTACGTCACGGAAATAAAAACATAAGCATAAACAGTGATAGCCTAGTGGTTAGACCGTTGGACTGCAAAGTCAGAGGTCTCGGGTTCAAGCCCAGGCACCTATATCTTTTAGAAAGCATTTGCGTATGGAAAATTAACAATCACTTGCTTTAACGGTGAAGGAAAACATCGTGAGGAAACCTGCATGCCTAAGACTTTCTCGAAGATGTGTGAAGTTCGTCAACCCGCACTGGGCCAGCATGGTGGACTATAGCCTAAAGCATCTCAGTTTGAGAGGAAGCCCGTGCCCAACAGTAGGACAGTTTCATAACAGGGCTAATATTATTATTATATCACTACAGGCACAATTATCTAAAGACAAAAGTACCTAAGTACATAATACATACATAAATACCATGCTAAATACATAGTCTATCAGGTAAACATAATTACACTATTGTGTTAGGGCTACCTCGTTGGTCTCGCCAAAGAGCATCGCTTGGTGATCACGAGATCCTGGATTCAAATCCTAGTCCGGGACAAATGAAGTTTTTCTAACTAGTTTTTCTAATAACTTCCCAGTATGAGTCCAGAATCTGGAATTGTGGCCAGGTATATGGCAATAGTCTCGCTCCCTATTACATGGGCCTTACATCGTCGGCGAAAAGTGGGTGTACTCAGTACACCTCTGCCACTCCCACTTGGGGAATATAGGCGTGACGGTGTGTCAGGATAATCCCGTAAACATATATTTTTTTCATACACGCAGAAAATACCCGGACATATCCAAAGCACACCACAATCTTCAAACGCAAACGATGACACTATCCAATTTTTTCCGTCTATCGCCTACGAAATTGTTTATCGATCGATTATATTCTTCGCTACGGGGAACAGTATCTTATCCATGATAATATAGTAAATAATTAAGATAGGTTTGATTATAATATCGTGCTCAAATTATTCAGATTTTCTATCTAATAACACACTTCGTGCAGTCTTTGAAAGCGGGCTAACGAAAATGCCGCGTCAACTATTTCTAATTTTCACATTTTTTATATCGAGAATTACGTGTGAGTGTGTGAAGTACACATTCGAGGATGACTTTGAGGACAGATTTAGTAATACACTGGGTGTATGTAATGGGATGGAATTTTGGGATCAAAGATTTTATAATTCTACAGAGTTGACTGGTCAGCACGAGAGGAGTGTTTCGTTTATAACTCCTCGTGAAGTGTTGAGTTGTGTGTCTTCATTCATTTTTCCCATGGCGAGCGGTGGTTTGTTAGAAGTGAATATATTCATGGAGCCAGCGGTCCAGTCTGACCAGATATCCATCCTTGGGGCTCAACACGTGTTTGGTGTCAACGATCCGGTGGTGGGTTCGGGAGGGAACTCACCGATGGACGGGTCTGGATTCGTGCGTGGCTGGCACACGATACGATTCAACCTGGGTGGAACTGGAACGTATGATGGTTATGTGAGTATTTATTGTTGGACTAACTTATCTGTTTGGGGCATTTTTCATTAATATCAACTTCTGGATCAAGTTTATTATATGTAGTATAAATATCTTTACCAAAATAAATCGTGACATAATTTAACATACAATAATTTAACACAAAATAGAATGACATTAGTTTTAAAGACTTGGACTTATGTTTGATGTTCGGTTGGTGGTTGTTTTAATTATTTGTAAGTAGATAATAATAGGAAAAACGTTTTAATAGGAAGAACCAACCGACTTTAACTGAAAACAAATTTTTAATGATTTTTTTTAAATTTAACCGGATGGCATGTATGAGGCAAACTATGAGAGTTGAAAAAGCCAGAGAGGCATATAAGGAAAGAACCTGTTGGAACTCTGTGCTCTCGGCCTTCCCGATATAGATAGATAGATTTTAAATGTATACTTGCAATAACTGGACGACGGACCATTTAGCGCAGTGGTTAAGAGCTTAAGCCGCTCCGTCCACTGTGTCTAATAGTCGCGGGTTCGATTCCCGCACGGGACAAATCTTTGTGTGATCCACAATTGTTTGTTCCGGTCTGGGTATTTGTGTATGTAAATTTTCATGTTTGTAAATGCATCCACGACACAAAAATAAATCCTAGGGCAGGGCACCCTTAAAAAAAATCAAACCTTATCTTAAAACAAATACTTAACCCAAAAATATAAGACACATAAAATAGTAAAATCTGAAAACTGTACCCTAATTTTATTTTGTCTCCACCGTTTAAAATTATTCACTTAATTTCCTACTAATAATAATCATTATTTCCTACTGAAATGAAATTACTATACATATTTATAAGAATCAAAAATTACTAATATATATTATTTATAATTATCAACTGAGTATACCTATGTTTTAAAGTCGCGAATATTGCCGCCGCTGTTTGGACATTTTTTTTTTAAAACGTAGCCCCATTCTACGTTTTCGTCGTAGGTGCTTTTACAAACATAAAAAAATCACATACACAAATACCTACACCGAAACAAATAATTGTGGGTCACACAATTTTTTTTACCTTTATTATATTATTTTGCTGAGTTATCTACCGGAGGTATCTACCGGATTGATATAATAACCATAATAAAGGAACATATACATTCGTGCTGATCGCCGTTAAGGAGTCCCCTGATGTAAAGTCAAAGTTCAATATCGATTTCATTAAAATGGGACCACCTCGAAACTATACTAAACCCAACGCAAAAAGAATCATCAAAATCAGTTCATAAATAAAGACGTTATAAAAAACAGTGGAATTGTCAACCTCCTCCTTTTTTGAAGTTGGTTAATATTCTAATTAGTTCTATGGCAGGGTACCTATAGGATTGACGTAATACCCATAATACCTCAATCTACGCATTTGTATTGTTTGTCGTTAAGCAGCTATACTGAACCCAATGCAAAAAGAATCATCAAAACGATTCATAATTGGCGGAATGATCGCGTAACATACATACAAAAAAACATACAGTCGAATTGAGAACCTCCTCCTTTTTAGAAGTCGGTTAAAAAGAGAAATATTTTTATGAAATAAAAGGATTTTTCGGATTTTATCGCGGTTTAAATTCCCGAGGGCGACGTTTCGAGTGCATTGCAGCACAAATAGGCACGGAAGGGACTGAGGTGTTTGACGTCCAAATGACATAGTTATTCTGGAGTACCCTCAAACTTCTTAATTATTTTTGTTGGGCCGGCAAAATAAAAAAAATAACTATGATAAAATCAGAAAAAGTCACCGTTACACCTATATTTTCCAAGCGGGAGCGGCAGCGATGTACTGTGCATGCCAACAATGTCTATAACGATGTTAAATCCCAATGAACGCTGGACTCCAGAATGACTCAAAACCACGCTACGGACCGAAAATTTTTAAATAGAAAAACTCTATAGTAACAATTTGTCAGCCTAGGCATTGAAAACCGAGACCTCGTGATCGCCAGGCCCACCTTGCGCCTCTAGACCAAAATAATCATATTTAAGTTCCTACGTTTAACATAATTATAACAATTCCACCAAAAATGTATTTTGATTAATATAATTATATTAATAAGTATAAAAAATTAAAAGGAAGGTTTTGGTAAACATCCCACGGACCGGGACGGGCGCAGCGACGGTGAGACGTGGGAAATTTTAATGTAATAAAACGGACGGAGATGATACAGATCGTTGTGAAGGCAAAAATTGCAAACCGTCGCACCCCGTCGAACTGTGTGCCATCAGCGGCTGTCAAGTTGTGTTCACGTCTTAGTACGAGCAGTGCCTGTAGCTAAGTGAATTTTCTACAGTCTTTAACGCTAATAGAAAACGAATAAATGTACGGTAATGACATTATACAAGGAAAAGTTACGGCAACGGAACAGTGTGCTATCGATAACGGCAAGACAATAGAAACAAAATGCTCAATACTTGGCCAAGCTCCTTAAATTGGCGTGAGCTCTCGAACGCTGTCGTGTTGATATACCATCCTTCTCACTACAAATTTTCTAAATAAAGATAAACACGCTATCTCGACAACGTTACCCTAATGTCAATCTAAGAGCTTAGCATTAAAATTTACACGTTAATGTGACGCCAGCGAGCGAGTAATCCTGCTGTCACATTCATGTTTATTTAGAAAATTTGTAGTGTGACAAAAATGGCATAGCTCGCTAGCGTCACGCTTAAGTCAATCTTTTCGTGCTAAGCTCTTTGTTCCTGTTAAGCTCTCAGTACATTACAACTACCCACGCCCCGTCGGGCGTATCATCGTCGCGTGCCGTCTGATATGTGACCGAGCCTTAAAAGTCTAATACAAATTAAGGTAAAAAAATGTGGACTAATATTGTGAGCTTATATAACCGCTTCAGCAGTATCTATACTGCTTCGTTTGTCTAGTAAACACGTTTTGGGTTGGCGACTGGTCGGCCAAAGTGAAGTTTTTCTATTGAAATAAAAAATTGATGATTTTTTCCTATGTATGTTATAGCTACGATGACTGCACACAAATAGTGAAGGTTTCTTTAAATAACCCTAGTTTTTGAATGTGATTAGGACACTAATCAGAAATACTGATTTTTTGGCTAATATAATGCAAATAATCGTAAATCTCACTTAATCAAGTCCAATTAAGAAAATCGATTTATATGTGCAACATCTATGTATTACATGATAATTTATATCTTTGAGTACTGATTGATATGACGACAACAATGGATTTTTAATTATTATCCTCTGAAACCGTTAAACCAAATCATTAATGAAGCATTAGTTTTTAACCGAGTTCAAGGAACGACCGAGGTTCTTAATTTGTCTGTATAATTTTTTTTATGTATGTTCGGGCATTATTCTGATATTTACGGAATGGTCCCATTCTAATTTTGTTAGTATTGAACCTAGGACTTTGGAGACACACCATCACTTAAAATTGTAAAATAATTAACTTTTAAAAACAGTGGGAAACCGAATTCAAATAATGCAAAAGTAATATAACTAAAAAGAAAAAAAAACATTTTTAAAGTCGGTGCTAAATAACCGATTTCCCCGACCGACTGGAAACGACTTCAGAAAAATGTTTATTGCTTTTTAGTAACATTACTTTTGCATTCTTATACTCAATTTTTTAAGTTTATTTTATAGTTAACTATTTTACAATTGTGATGGTTTATTATTGTTCCGTACCAAACTTAAAAAGTAATAAATATACACTGCCTCGTTGGTCTACTGACGCACGATTAGAAAGGCTATCACAAAGTCCTGGGTTCGTACAGACCGGACAGTGTTATTTTTCAATTATTATTTTTATATTAAGTACTCAATCAAAGCCTAAAGTCCAGAATTGTACCCAGTATAATGGCAATATTCTACCCCCCCAATACATTGGGACCTAACATCGTCGGTAATATATAATAAGTATATACACTACACCTCTACTACACCCATTTGTGGAATATAGGCGTGACGATAGATATAAATTTTGTTTATTTTTTTATTTACTCACATGACGATTTATCTTTACATACCAATGGATAAGCCTACAACGGATATCTTATTAATTTTCTCTGAAACTGATAAAAATATTGATCAAACATTATTCTTTAGTGTTCCGTACAATAAAAAATAAACTTTCATAAAATCATTACGATTCCCGAATCGGTTACAACCCTTACTCCACAAGTAAACTTCCAAAACAAACTCAAATAGCCGACGGAACGCGACGGGAGCGGGATGCAAGCTCTCGGCTGCGTTCGGTCGTGACGTTTGCCGTCGCGTCGAGCTGTTTGGCATTCCCCGTACATTTCAGTACATTAGAACTCCCCAAGCTGCGCCACCGTCGCGCGTCGTGTGGCGAAACCTTAATTCTTCAAGACTAAAAAAGTAGCATAAAAAGTTAACTTTGACACACGTATTTTAAAAATCAAATTGTCCTTTGGTCCTTTATGCCTTAATATTATAGATTAGCATATCAAATGAAAGCTTGCGTTATAATAATTGGAAAAGATGCAAGTAAGATCTAGATTTAGATTTATCTGGTTTGATATATTAGCCCCACACTAGAAATAATTCCTGCGTGGTGAGTGCATTTACAAACATAAAATTGATTTATACAACCACTTTTGGTGGATCACACAAAGCCCAGTGTGGGAACCGACTACTCGATCTAGTGATCGAAGTAGCCTACGCTCTAATTACTGGACCAAAGAAAATCGAAAAAAAAAACTTAGCTGTAGGATCAAGGATAAAATATTCTATTACTGATCACTAATTACGCCCGGTCAATGTGCACTTTATCGGGATTTATTTACAATATCTACAAAATTGGATTTGGTACACAGCTTTCATATCTACTCACCTCTTAATACTCCTTAATTCATTTATTACTGTTAATTAATTTTTCTCTCTAATGCTTCTGCTGCACAGCCTCTTAATCCAATAATTAACACGTTAACTAGGGCATTACGCAGAATTTGTCAATGCTTTACTTGGGGGGCGACGTGTTATTTTTAAACTTCTTATTTAAACCGCTCTCCTCTATACTTTGCCTTTGTGAGCTACGTAAAAGCATTCCAAAGCTTAAAATATTGTGCCAATATTCACCGCTCTGCAACATCAACTATAAAAATAAACCTACACTAACGTATTAAAACACATACCACACAAATAACACCGTCTCCTTCGAAAACAGGTGAGACAGCGAGATCAAACGCTGTGTCAATAATGTCTGGAAGAGCTATTGGTCCATGAAAAGGCTAATGAAGGGTGACCTTTCAATATGCCTTAAGCGGAAACTCGTCTATATGCACAGGCACTAAGTCAACGAAACTTAAATGGGAGTGAGCGGGGCATGTTTGTTGAATGCTGCATGAAACTAAGAGATGCGCCAGAGTCGTTACGCAATAGGTGCATGTAGATAGGCATCGACGTCGGGATAGGCCCAAGAAATTTTGGCGTGACGACTTGGATACTTTTTAAGAATTTACCAGAGCTGGCTGACAACAGATCGGTGTGGAAATTTAAAGGGGAGACCTTTGCTCAACAGTGGAAAAAAAGCGTTAACGTTAATGCAGCTGGAGCAAGAGAACAACCATCAAGCCACTAATCAGCATATAATTATCACACATAATAACACGCACAACAAACACAATAAAACAAGTAATATTATATTGGGTAGTCAAGTTGATAAATGTCTCTAGCTTAGATCCGGCTTCAAATAATTATATATATACCTGTCAGATAAACGAAAAAAAATTAATAGCAGACCATAGATACAGACTATTGGTTATTATGATTAGTTTTATACAAAAAAACTGTGTGATATGACTACAGTTTTAAGATTCGGGTTTATGTTTTTTCATTTCGCAAACTTTTTCATAGCAACCGTAGCTATCTTGGGTATTTATTAATACTGAACTGAGACAACAAAGTGCCTTTTTTATCATGAAAGTAATTAGCCACTGGGTTTCGTCATTTAGTGGTCTTCATCAAGCAGGGGATCTTGGCCCGTCTCCCCACGTCCCCGTATTGTAAATATGCTCGATGCAGGGACGGACCTATTCATAGGTAGAAGTAATGGATGGTATGTGCTTCTCTTTTTGACATACAGCTCCATTATTGTCTATTACACATGCGGCATGATTATCGAGCGTAGTACTCCTTTAAATTTATACTGTGCTTAAAAACTTTCTTGGTCTATCTGCCTTCTGGCCGTGAAATTTTAGCTTGCAGTACCTACCCCCCTATAATTATGACAAAAAAGCCACATGAAATTATGTGAAAATAATAAAACCCTAAGGTTGTTTACGTCACAATCCTCTTATCACCATCTCCAAGCTATGACCAAGGGGCCGAAACGTTTTTACTAAGGAGTATAAACGTTTCGACTACTTGGTCACGGGACGTTTTGAGGTGATTGTGTCTCCGCAACCTAGAGACTAATCTTCCCAGGCTGAATGTAATAGAGACACAATACTACATTATAAAAGGGTATTAACTAACGTGAACTGAGAAAACTACAAAATCGCATCAAATCGCCGAGAAAAAGCATGCCAGAGGTTAACAAGTCTCCTTTGAAAAAGCAGTTATCCTAAAAAAAGCAAGTTGTGCTGTGTTTTATTATTGGGTCAGCGATTACATAGGTGTCTAAATTTCTGTTCTTTTTTCAATCATATAGTATTATAAAACCAACGCTTTTCACAATATTTCCTCATGATATCGTCACAATTTCTATGTAACCTTATAAAATTTTCCATGTAACTGGCAAGTGTAGCGGTTTTAAGTTAAGAGTTATCAATCAAAAAAATCTCTATACAGTCTGGAGTCACTGTCATTGTGCCTCGCTCCTAATACATAAAGACCTAACACCGTCAGATATGTGGGTTTACATAGTACACCTATTCCACTCTTGCTTGGAAAATCTAGATATAACAGGATGTATTGTATATATAGACGTCCACTGCAGGACATATGCCTCCCCCAATATTACTATGAGTCATTTGTACTAATGCATGTGAACAAATGAGCAAATTCTTAGGCGCCTGCACTCTGAGTATAATTTGCCACATATCGTAATATCAAACCAATTACTACTGATAGGCGCCGTAAGTAGTTCGTCTAGCTTATGAATTATCTATAGAATTCATTAATACGGTGTTATCCCTTGGAATATTATATATTACCTGAAGGATTATAATGCAATACCTTCAATTTCCGAGACAGAAACTTAGCAAACTCTACATCGATAGCATAAAAGTAGCAAAAACGTATTTGTTTCAGATCTCAATAATGGGTCAGGCGGCAAGTGATTCACTCGTGTTGGTAGACTCATTTCGTTATGTACCGCCGAATATGGACGAAAGTTTATGCAGACTTTACGAAGATGAAGTTACAACCACAGAAGCGCCAGTCACTACAACGGAACAACCTGTAACTTCTACAGATCCACCTGTAACTACCACAGAACCACCTGTAACTACTACTGATCCTCCTGTCACTACCACGGAACCGCCTGTAACTACTACTGATTCACCTGTAACCACCACGGACCCACCTATAACTACAACAGATCCGCCTGAAACTACTACTGATCCACCGGTAACTACCACGGAACCACCTGTAACTACAACAGATCCACCTGTAACAACTACTGCACCACCGGTAACTCCCACAGTACCACCTGTAACTACAACAGATCCACCTGTAACTACTACTGATCCACCTATAATTACTACGGAACCACCTGTAACTACAACAGATCTGCCTGTAACTACTACTGATCCACCGGTAATTACCACAGAACCGCCTGCGACTACAACAGATCCACCTGTAATCACTACTGATCCACCAGTAACTACCATAGAACCACCTTTAACTACCACGGATCCGCCTGTGATTACCACGGATCCACCTGTAACTACAACAGATCCACCTGTAACGACTACTGATCCACCGGTAACTATCACTGAACCACCATTAACTACCACGGAACCAAATGTGATTACCACGGATCCACCTATAACTACAACAGATCCGCCTGTAACTACCACGGAACTACCTGTAACTACTACTGATCCTCCTATCACTACCACGATATCTCCTGAGACTACTACAGAATTCCCTGTAACTACCACGGAACCGCCCGTAACTACTACAGACCCACCTGTAACAATTACGGAATCACCTGTAACTACCATGGAACCACCTCCGACTACTACAGAACCGCCTGTAGCTACTACAGATCCCCCTATAATAATCACGGAACCACCTGTGACTATTACAGAACCGCCTGTAACTGCTACATATCCCCCTGTAATTACCACAGAACCACCTGTAACTACTACTGAACGGCCCGTAACAACTACAGATCCCTCTATAACAACCACGGAACCACCCGTGACTAATACAGAACCGCCCGAAACTACTACTGATCCCCCTGTTACCACCACAGAATCATCAAGTATTACTACAGGTGTCCCTGTAATTACCACTGAACCACCTGTAACCACTACAAAAGTACCTGTTACTACTACCGAACCACCTAATACTACTACAGGGGCACCTGTTCCCACTACAGAACGACCTGAAACCACGACTGAACTGCCCTCTACTACTACAAATATCCCCACCACTACTACGGAATCGCCAATTACCACTACACAACAACCCGTCACTACTACAGACTTGCCTGTAACTACAACAGACTCAACTGTAACCGTTATAACATCACCAGAACCAACATTACCACCACCTGTAACTGATTCCGAAATAACTACACAACCACCTGTAATAACTACACAATCACCAGTGACAATACCTGAAGAAACGACAATTATAACGCCACCAGATACAACTACGATGGAAACGGTTGCTACAACAGACGCACATCCCAATTTAACAACACCCGGTTCAGACGAAGATGATACTAGTGACATCCCAGACCTAGTAATACCAATTAAAAGAAGTTTTTGGACACCACTTACAATAAGTATGGTTGTTATTATATCTTTAATAATTTTAATAGTATTATGTAGAATCTTCTACGAGCTTGGTAGAAGGAAAGCTAAAATAGTCGAAACTCCAGTAATTGTTGATATTGAAGAATTGCCCAAACCAATACTAATGCCAAGAGTGAAAAGATTGTATCTTAATCGAAATGCACTTCCATACTCTAAACCGCATTTAGTTTAACTTGAAAATTGTTTGAATTAGTATTTGCATTACCTTCTAAAACAAATGATGAGGTAAGGAACTTTGCTGAGACGCAATCAAGTTAAATTGATACCTACTTGTTTAAATTGATTCAGAAAAAGTATAGAAATATTGTTTCTATTTAATATATCTTCTCTGTGATAAATTACATTGTTTTTGGTTGTCCCTGAAATAATAGCCTGATTGCTGATTTGATATAAATCTAATTTAGTAACACAATAGAAAAACTTATCTTTATCAATATAGTTGGAATCAATCATTTATTTATAATAAATGAGGTCTGATTTGATTGTATTTATAACAAGGATAATATATTATTGTATATGTATATGAGACAAGCTCAAGTATATAAAAGTATATTTCATGCAATATTTATTTTTACAAACAATTTCCTTGCTCTTAATGAATATGCGCAGAATGATAAAAGTGAGAAGTTATGTAGAAAGGATTAGGTCATAAGTAATTCATAAAAACCGACCCTATGCCATAATGACCCACATTATGATCACTTTAGGGATTCTCAAAAATAATCTCAGACAACTTAAAGGCGAGATTATTACCTTAACGCTAGAAATGTGATATTATTTGTATTTATCTAACTATAATGGCACATCATTTTTGAACCGAACTCATGATAAAATTAAATATTTCCTCATCAACAAGTACATTGTTAATATAACATCCTTATAACGTACACATTGAAATAATTTATTTTCTCGAATAAATAGATGTATTATTGTTAACTGCAATTTAGCGTAAATATAACCTTTTAAGTTCAATATTCAGAACCTTTTATTTATTCACCCGTCACCCCGTAATAATCATGATTAACATCCAATTGTTATTAATGAAATTATCATTGCCTATACGCATTCGACCACTAGTGACATCTTGTGAAAATATACAAAACTGCATACACGTAATAAATGACGTTTTGCATGCAACGTACGAAGTAGATAAATTAATCAAAGATAAGTTTGATTAATATATTGAACTGATTTACATAAGGGCTAATCATTTCAAAATGAAGTCTAGATAGATAGCTTGCTTGTTGTAAGACATAGTTAACGGTTTCAATACCAAGGAGTTTATATTAATGCACAGCCCCTATGTTCAACATTATGAAATAATGAAACCATCATAAAACTCAAAAATACGGCTGCATCTTTAATTTCACAGACATGAATTAACAATTAGAAAAGGAAATATCACAAGCTCACGAAATTTCTCTGGTGTCGATACAGATGGATCGCTACTAAATAGTAGCAACCAATTCAAGGAAGTTCCATCTAGACATGCTATTGGTCTAACAAGATTGAGATGTTTATTGCATAAACATCTCAATCTTGTTAAACTGATGCACTTCATGCTGCATTCAACGTCCTGTGCTACAACAACCCAAGGCAACTATGCTGTGCTTAGGTTTATCAAAATGAAGAAAACTATTGCACCAGGTAAGTAATCTTTACTAACGAGAATATGATTACATGATTAAACAAACTTTAAGGTAAGTTCTATCATAATTATACGAACCTCATCATTCGAGCTGAATTTACAAATTCGGCACTGAGACTATCATTCTTTTACATGCTTTACTCGAGCAAACAACTCCCCTCTATTCCATATTAATACGTTTAAATAGAAAGTTTTCATGATCTCCATTAGTTAAATATCAAGAGGAGAATGTTGAAGAAAGCTACATGTTCTACAAGGGAATATACAAGATTTTCACGTGATGTTCGTATCATCACGTGCCTGAAGAATTATCAAAGCGAAAAATACTGATGCTACATTGGAGCCAGATATCTTGGTGAAACATGAAGGCAGACATGGGAGGTATTTATATTTTGATTATTAAATTTACCCTATTTGATAATATACAGAAGCAAAAATATGTAGTAATACTCATGAATGATCTCTCTACCCAATTGTACCAGAAGACGTTGCTCTTGTGTATGTATATCCATTTCAATTTATTGATTTAAACATATGACGATTAACATGGGGTATAATATTTTCATAAGGTGTCTGATAACGTAATAAAAAAATATTTGTTCATAGCAATATGGACAGGAGCGGAAAAAGTGGAGGGAGGCCCTTGCCCAGCAGTAGGACACAAATGGCTCGTAATAATAATAACAATATGGACATCAAAAAATCCTGCAAAGTATTCGATTCCAAACAATTTTTGTTACTCATTTGATAAAAACAATCAATAAAAATAAAGGTTTTAATTCATCATCATCATCATCGTCAGCCCGTGTCAGTCAACTGCTGGACGTAGGCCTCTCCCATGGCACGCCACTGAGGTTTTAATTCTTTTTATTAAATTACATTTTTCGAGTTTTTGCCTGTTTTATAATAATTCTTCAGTCAGTACGGTACTGAGAGCTGTTAATTACGAAACCTTTTGCAGGCCAATAAATGGGAATTGACACTTTTTAGAAATCAAAAATAAAAACGAAAATTAGTAAAACGATTTTATTGCATTGTCACCAACACTATTGAACCGCTCCGCGCCGTTAAAATGCCCATAACAGTTATCAGCTAACAATGAGCTCAAGAATCAGCCAAAAAGGCTTACACTAATCATATGAGATAAGCATAAGGGCTATCACCAGACCGCTTAATTCATAAAAATATAAAAGTATACAAAGAATATGACGTTACCTTCAAAGATATTGCAGAGTTATTTAATGATTATAAAACGGCATGTTTGTTCATTTGTCATACCTTATTACAATATAAATAAGTATTGTGCTATTACTATTAATTACTTTACAGACTTCTGGAAGGTGAAGTTCACGACCACTAGGCATGAGGAACACGACTCCAGGAGAAGGAAATACTTAATCCCATAAAAGAGTTCCAAGAGCACTTAGGTCAAAGTAATTTATCGAAAGAAGAAAACTATATGAAATCTCGGCTTAAGTCATTCTAGAGAGCCGAGCCAGCTACCTAGCTACACAGACCATAAATTCAAACTGACTGGACCGGAAAGACAGACAGCCATTAAATAAAGTTTTAAATTCAATTCCACTAAATAAAAAAAAACTCGCAAATTTCTTCCTGTATCACGTAAAAAAACCGTTTATCGGCTGATTATTAACATTTTTGTTTACGAAGTAATCGTATCTTATCCACGATAATGGTATGAATAATTATGATAGACATTCGATTGTAACACGAAATGAAACAGATTTTGCGTGTATTGACACAAGTAAAACATCGTTTGTATTAGCTCCAGGGAAAATGTTGCGTAGGCTACTGATTTTTGTGTTTTTCGTATCGGGAGTGGCATGTGACTGTGTAAAATACACTTTCCATGGTGATTTTGAAGAAAAGTTTACTAATGATTTTGGTGTGTGTATTGGAATGGATTCTTGGGATGTGAGACTCTATAATGAAACGGTAGTGCCTGATCAGGATGAAAGAAGTATTGCATTTATATCTCCTCGTGAAGAATTGAGTTGTGTGTCCTCGTTCATATTCTCAATGGAAGCTGGTGGTATGATCGAAGTGAACATATTTATGGAGACAGCGGCCGATTACGATGATATAAATGTTCTATGCTACCAGTACTTAACTGATAGCGGCGATCGTGTGGTGGGCATGGGAGGGAACTCACCTATGTACGGCTCTGAATTTGTGAGAGGCTGGCACAGGATTCAGTTCAACCTTGGAGGATCTGGGACATATGATGGTTATGTGAGTATTTGTATTATTATTAATAATTAATTTCATTCATTTATTGTAGATCTATTCATCTTTACCCTATTTTTAAATATGACATATAAAATGCCTCATTCATAGCCTTGTTTGTTCGTTGATTTAATGCCTTGTTTTTCTTTGTTGCAGATAGTACTAATGGGTATGGCATCTTTAGATTCTGTAGTGTTGGTTGACTCATTTCGTTACGTCTCGCCAGACTACGACGAAGCGGATTGCCGCCTTTACGAAGATGAAAATGAAACACCTACAGAAGCACCCACTGATGCACCCACAGGAGCACTCACAGAAGCACCCACAGGAGCACCCACAGGAGCACCCACAGGAGCACCCACAGATGCACCCACAGGAGCACCCACAGAAGCGCCCACAGAAGGACTCACAGGAGCACCAACGGAAATACCTACAGGAGCACCTACAGGAGCACCCACGGTAGCACCCACAGGAGCACCCACAGGAGCACCCACAGAAGCACCCACAGGAGCACCCACAGTAGCACCCACAGAAGCACCCACAGAAGCGCCCACAGAAGGACTAACAGGAGCACCAACGGAAGCACCCACAGGAGCACCAACGGAAGCACCCACAGGAGCACCCACGGAAGCACCCACAGGAGCACCCACGGATGCAGCCACAGGAGCACCAACGGAAGCACCCACGGAAGTACCCACAGGAGCACCCACGGAAATACCCACAGGAGCGCCCACAGAATTACCCACAGGAGGACCCACGGACATACCCACAGGAGCACCCACAGTAGCACCCACGGAAGCACCAACGGAAGCACCCACAGAAGCACCCACGGGAGCACCCACAGGAGCACCTACAGAAGCACCCACAGAAGCACCCACAGAACCACCCACAGGAGCACCCACAGAAGCACCAACAGGAGCACCCACAGTGGCACCTACGGATGCACCCACAGGAGCACCCACGGGAGCACCCACAGCAGCACCTACGGGGGCACCTACGGAAGAACTGACGGAAGGACCGACGGAAGTACCTACAGGAGCACCAACAGGAGCACCCACAGGAGCACCAACGGAAGCACCAACGGAAGCACCCACGGAAGCACCATCAGAAGCACCCACAGGAGCACCTACGGAAGCACCAACGGAAGCACCCACAGGAGCACCTACGGAAGCACCAACGGAAGCACCCACAGAAGCACCCACAGAAGCACCTACAGGAGCACCCACAGATACACCCACAGTGGCACCCACGGATGCACCCACAGGAGCACCCACGGAAATACCAACAGGAGCACCCACGGAAGCACCTACAGAAGCGCCCACAGGAGCACCCACTGAGGCACCCACGGGAGTACCCACTGAAGCACCCACGGAAGCACCAACGGAAGCACCTACAGGAGCACCGACGGAAGCACCCACAGGAGCACCCACAGAACCACCCACTGGAGCACCCACGGAAGCACCAACAGGAGTACCCACAGAAGCACCCACAGGAGCACCTACAGATGCACCCACAGGAGCACCCACGGAAATACCAACAGGAGCACCCACGGCAGCACCCACAGAAGCGCCCACGGAAATACCAACAGGAGCACCCACGGCAGCACCCACAGAAGCGCCCACAGGAGCACCCACAGAGGCGCCCACGGGAGCACCCACCGAAGCACCCTCGCAAGCACCCACGGAAGCACCCACAGGATCACCCACGGAAGCACCAACAGGAGCACCCACGGAATTGCCCACAGGAGCACCCACGGTTGCACCCACAGAAGCACCCACAGGGGCACCTACAGAAGCACCCACAGGGGCACCCACGGAAGCACCGACAGATGCACCCACAGGAGCACCCACAGGAGCACCCACGGAAACACCCACGGAAGCACCCACAGAAGCACCCACGGAAGCACCCACGGAAGCACCCACGGAAGCACCCACAGAAGCACCCACAGAAGTACCTACAACCCCGGATGAAACCACTGAACTCCCAGTCATTGAAGAACCTGCTAAAGGTGTTTGGACACCTCTAACAATTTCATTGCTTACTGCTGGAATACTTATCGTTGTAATCATACTATGCATAGCATTTTACGAATTAGGCAGAAGGAATCGTAAAATAGAAAATACAGACATTTTTGACATCGATGAGCTACCTAAAACTATAATTGTGCCAAGAGTGAAATATGCACACCCACAACCAATTCATCGTTGGACATAAATCCAATTTGGTGAGATGATTTTATCTTATGGAAAGGACTTATTCGAAATTAACTCATAAATAAGTCGCAGTCGTCAATAATGTGACTGAAATAAGTAACTCGCGGAGTAAATTGATATTATGCATTGCAACATTTCTAAATTTTGTTATATTATTTATATTATATTTAGTAATTTTCTTAATAAAATATATAAAAAAATATTTTGTCTAGTTCTATACTATTGATTGATACATACTTTCCTTATTTCTTTTTTATTCATAAAACAACAACAATTGTTTTTTTTTCTCGCATGAACATTGCTACACACGACCGGACAAAGGTATTTGTTGCTATCTGGACGCGACCCTAGAGCCACTGTCACTACCCTCGAGTTCAGTCTGAAGTAGACTAATCTACAATTAAATCTGCAAGTAAGTCTTCTTACGAATTACACCATCTCTGAGTAATCCTATCCGGCGGTTAAACCAGCCAGTTTTAATTACCGAGTAACGGTAAATCGAGATGTAACTAATAAGCACTTTAATTGGAGGTAGTATAAGTGGACCCTCAATATAAGTCTGATTTTAATTTTATACCTAGTGAAACTACCTATTACATTTTTTAAGCTTATGATCATCCTCATGACAACAACTGTTTACACTAGTGGCGACATCTAGGCTATAAAACATTAGCGCAATGAGCTATGTAAGTACGTATTAACCACTAAACCTGAATTTGGATGATAATAATATCAAAAGTACCAAATATTGCATGAAAAGAATGCGCAGAATTACAATACCAACATATAACTATGTAATGTCGTTATTTTTTATTTATTTGAATTATTATATTTCGACACACAAGGACACGGTTATCCTTTACAATTACAGATAGTGCATAAAAGTAATTTTATCTAAAAAGCTGATAATTTTATAATATTTATCTTAATAAGCATACTGTCACAATGCCATCTTATCAGCAGAGCCCATCCCAAAATAAAAAATGTTAAGTTAATTAAAATTTAATTAAACACGTTGTTAACATGCTTTATCTTTTGTATAATCGATGATGTTTCTTGAATTACTTTGAAATATTGTTTTTGTATATTTTTGTCATATGTCAAATGAAAAAAAGCTTAAAAACACTATGAATAGAATTTACAAGTGATATTTACCTGTAATTCGCAAAATCAAGTTAAAGTTAAAAACTCGACACAATACTTGCGTGTGCTTTTTAAGGTGTACTGACATCTAGCGAAAATATACAGAACTACATTCCACGCTAAGTTACTTGAGCAACGTATGATACTCGTACCTACGTTATAGATAAAATGATAAAAATTCAAACACATTTATTGGCAGATAAGAAAATTAAACAAATTAATATTTCAAATCATCAATACGGCTAGTTTCTCTGTTATAGGTAGAGAAAATACAGTCTATCGTTTTTTTTAGAATTCGACGTAACGAATTGAAATTGACCAAACACTGAATAATAATTAGTGATTTATCAGTAGGTATAAATTACCAATTAATATTTATCAGTATAAATCACCAATTAATATCGACTTCAGTAATTTCCTTTATCTAGCAATTTTTAAGGTATGCATGATGTACTTGAATAACTTACCAACATTGAATCTTTGTAGCTGACTTATTTCATATTTTATTCATGATGCGATATCGAACGTGTACACTTTGACTAACGTATCTTACCCATTATTTCAAAATGAGTCCAAACCGAATCTAGACTTAGGAAATGACCATTATCACACAAATCAGAGACTTCTATAATTGAAATCAAGGACTTTCTAAAAAATCCCCTTATATACGTAGATATACAATCACTTATAAATAATGAGTAAGCGATATCATTATTCGTCATTAAGTTTCATTTTACACTAACTATGCTTGCAACTTTGTTTACTCTAAATACAAAATGTAAAATTTCGTTTAAATTTTCTTTTTGGGCTTGGCCTAAAATGCTGAATCCAGAAGAAGTAATACAAGTCGTTTATTCATATTTTATCTTGTTTAAGACCAAATCATGTTCATGCAACAAAAATCTTTAAATTTATTCGGCTGTTATGACGTTATTATGTAACAGATTCATTAGAACGATATTTTTTTCACATTTAACAGGCCTAATTTATTTCTACTAATTTGAAGCAAAGAATTTAACAGTGGTACAAGACATATCTTATCTTTTGTTTTCTATGGCGTCAATATTAATATTCATTTTCGGCTAGTTCAGTGGCTCGTCCCACATCGTGCTCTTCCCATTAAGACGAGCTATTGAATTTAAAAGAAAATGTGTTTTCATTCATTATTCGTCCTTTTTAAATCGTATAAAAAAATTATCAACAAATTAACTATGACACATAATTGTATTATCTCTGACGCTTGATCACCAGCGATTACCAATATGCAATTAAGACCAATTAAAGAATATGTTAAAGAAATTTTATCGTAACAATGGCTACTGTCAAGTAAATTTGGTAAATTGCTTAAACGCATTTACTGATAGTTAGTATCAAGTGTTGGGTATTGAAACCAGGGAGACACATAATGAAATGTTACGTTTCTTAGTGTTCATAGTCCCTGTGTTATCGCAAGATATTTTAGGTGTAAATTATTCATTTGAAATGGATTTTTATCGAACATTTAACTATAAGTCGTGTACGGACCGATTACCGTGGCACATAACAGAATACGAATCAATAAGTGTACCAAAACCTAATGAAAAAAGTTATGCAGCAATAGTGGCTTCAAAAAATAGTTGTGTTTCATCTTTCCCTATTATATTGCTCCCTGAAAGTAACTTAGAATTCGTCGTATACATGCAAACAGCTTCGAACTGTAGTGGATTGGTTATATCCGTGATTAATGAGGAAAATAATTCTGTTGTAATTAACAGTTATTATAATAAGACGACTGATGGATTTGTAGCTGGTTGGTCGGTTCTGAAGTTAGAGGTCAAAGAAGATGGTGTATTCTATGTAAGTACTAAATATGTTATTCTTCTATTTAATATGACAAATCAGAATAATATAATCGAAAATTCTAAGACGAAAAAGTATGCAATATTTCCCCGCGCAAAAGCTACCTTTAAGCCCTTAATGTAATAAAATATACCTAAATTCACTGAGAAGTTTTAAGCCGACATTACTTCACGATAACACTGAAATTCATGTACTTTAATTAGGTATGAATCAATTATAACTCTAATTCATTTATCATTACAGATCAATCTTCGTGGGCATAGCAGAAAAGGCGAAATAGTTTTGATAGACTCCTTTCAATTTATACCAAGCAATACAAAAATTGAAAAAGATGTTGATCAAAATAAACTTGATGAAATACTCAAAGTTCCAAATACATTAATTTTGAGTAATGAATTTGAAAATTATGATGAAATATTGGAAGAAGATGAAGAGGGTTCAGGTGATTATGAAGAACTGATAATAGAGCCCGAGCCAGAATCTTCTATAGGTGTATTAACGATTATACTTATAAGTGTAGGGGGAATAATTGTGCTAAGTGTAGTAGGAGTTGGTGCTTATATACTTGGTAAGGCTAGAGGTCTAGCAGCTGCCTCTGGCTTTGACTTTAATATAGAACCTCCGAGAGTCTATAATATTCCTAGAGTACGAGGTGTAGCAAATAACTTGTATGATGAGTTATAGAGACGCAACGGTTATCCGATTATTCTCAGGTCATTTAGTCATTCGACTAAATGCTAGCTTCTTTGTAGATAGACACTAAATAAAAAGCATTTATAAGAGTTTTACTTTACAAGTATAATATTAAAAGTCAGTGCCAAATTGTAATTCTTAAGAGCTAGTTTTTCAGAAGCAGATGCTTATTATAACCGATTGCACTTTTCTCCATAGATCAGCGACTTGCTTTCAATATAATTAAGATAATGAATGTTATTGATTAACTAGCCATTGAACTAAATATCTTGCTCATAATATTATGAGACGGGTTGTGAATTTTTGCACTCAAAATGTGTAAAATTTTCGCCGGATTTCTGGCGCTCCGCCCAAGAATGCTTCCAGGTACCCATGAAGATTTCAATACCTGACTAAATCACTAGGTATCTCTAATAACTTGTGTTGTAAAAGTTGGTCTCTTATTCACCATTTATCTAATTTATTAAACAATAGTTATTTTGTATTCAAAGTTTTATTTAAATGAACGACAATGGCCTGATTTAAAACTGGAAGTTTATTTCCCACAGAGGTTCTATTCAATTGAGATATTGTAATTTCAAAGAATGTAAGTTAGTCCACCTTAACTAAAATCTAGATATAAGTACTAACGTAGTCTGTAAGAAGATTGTTACTAACAAATCTATGGATTTTATTATCTGAAAATAAATTATCATTATTGATTTCCTGAAAGAACCTGTTGGAACTCTGTACTCTCTGCCTACCCCGCAAGGGATCTGGCGTGAGGTTATAGATAGATAGATTTCGTAAGAACAGTAAAAGGTTTGATACTTGTTCACGCATGAAATAAAAAAAAATATTTTGTCACTAAGTTATTAACTTCCACCGTTTTTTTGCCAGAATCACAAGCTCCTCGTCATTATATAAAATCAAATTTGTTACGTGACTCGAAGACTCGTTTGGTATAATTTGTATAACAAACATACAAAAAATAAATATAGAGCACGTTTCCACGTACAAGGACAGTTTAATAACAACGAATGAGTTGTAATATTCGTATAAAAAGAAAATTATTATGTTATTATAGCCTTAAACGTTAAGTCTTTGTTACAAGGTTATTTTGAACATCCTGTACATGAAATGTACTGATTAAACTTTATTATATACTTAGTTCTCATACAAATAAAAGACTCATGGGTGCGCGTACTGACTCTTACTATATCTTTTTTTAAATATTATACGCCAGATCTTTGGCAGGGTAAGAAAGTTTCAATCAGAGCCATTTTACCAATAATTATGATAATAAAATGATAAACTGATAATCCTTCCCAGAAAGAAAGTACCCATTGATTGTTGACAGAGAAAAATTATAGTCTGGTGGAAGTTGACAAATAATATATTTGATGAATATTAAAGCTATCCCGGAAATACCACCCTGCCTATGTCAAATTATAAAATAAACGTGTGCGTAGCCGCGGGTAACAGCTAGTCGGTAATTTAATTGGTTAGAGTTAACACAGTAAATATTTAAAATCTGTCATGTATGAGATCATTAGGCAAATTTATAGAAAAATCATTTGCAGAGTAGGTTTATAGATGACATATTAAATGATACAGTTTTAAAAATTCGATTATCTATTTATGTATTTATTTCAGACACAAAACAGAATACAATAGTTACATTTCAATGTGAGGTCAATCTTAACTAGATTATATTCCAAAGCACGTGTCCTAATCTATATTAAAAAATTAAAATAAGCCTCTCGATCGGCAGGTAAAGGTGAAATAGACGATAAATAGAAAGGTGCTTAAGAGTGTCTTTACATCGTTGTGCCAAATAGACATGCTAAATTGGTTAGGTATATTTGATTGAAATATTAATTTTCTTTTTTTAAAGGCCTACCCTTTGAAAATGATTCAAATTTGCTATCGATTTCTGCCAATTATCGATTATGTGCTCGACATTTGAATTCGAATGCGTAAAAATGCAATATTTGTGAGGTTCATAAATAAGTAATTGTTACGAAATAATAAATCATCTCATTCAATTCAAAAAGTCGTCTTTAAGAAGAGATCTTCAAGGAGACACAAAAATCTATAATTGAATCTAATGTTGTTTGAAGTGTGCAAGAATTTTAATTTTTTCTCAATCAATCTTCTCTGACAGTTCAAAAAGCGTTTTTTTTTATCTTTTAGAATAATAAATATTGTTTGTTTCTCTTAAAAAGCCGTTTTATTCATACGATTTTTCAAACTGCAAGCCACTTAATGTGTATTATAATCTCACATCACTCTTATCTTACTAAGTGTTGAAAAAAACTTGAAAAAGGACAAAAACGTTTTTTTTTCATTTACATACGCTCAGCCGTGAGCATGAGTGGCTAAAATTTGTGAGACCGACGCGAGGTGTTGAGAATTGTGGATGTACTCATATTTCTCCGACGATAGGTGTACTTTGTACGTCCACATTTCGCCGACGATATTTGTTCGGCCTAAAAATATATTTCTCGCACGGCGGTGGCAGAAGTGTGCTATGTACACCCGCGATAGGTGTACTTTGTACGCCTACATTTCGTCGAAGACAAACGACAGTAAATGTTTAAAATATCGTTTTAAACCTTTTTTTCAATAAAACCCGTTCTTTTCGTAAAAATCTTGTTTTTTTTTCAACAAGTTGTTTTAATTTTCAACAAAAATTCGAAAAAATCTGAAATAATCGAATTTCCCGTTTTTTCGCAAAAGAAACAATTCGTTTCTTTCAGAATTTTCAACGGAATTCTTACTTCATCCACACAATAAGGTTTATAGATAATTAAAGTCATGCAAACTAAGAGGCTAAGAAAAAAGACACACAGATAAAGAACAAAAACCCAATCAAACAATCAATGCCTTCATATTAATGAATGCAATAACAATGTTGAATAATCAATGTTTATAATAAACAAGTTTCCATTACATAACCAATGACACAATGGGGCGAGCGTGACGAATCCGACCAAAACAGCAGCGGCCTCTGTTACAGATTTTGGCCTCGGAAAGGTCGATCGACTCACTGTGCTCAGTGGCATTGTGAAAAGAATTCAGTGTCACAACTTTTTAACTTGAACAGTATTAGGTATATAAATTCGCAACAGCGTAGTAAGAAAGCGAGTAGGTATGAAAGATAGTATCGGTGTAAAGATGAGAAATGGAATGTTCCGTCTGTTCGGGCATATGGGATGAATGTTGGAAGAGAGAATGACAAATCAGATATAAAATGCGAAAGTGGCAGGATGTAGGTACCGGAGAAGACCTAGACTATCTTACCGTGACCAAATAGACCGTGTCTTATCTGAAGGGCAAGTCAAGAGTCTCCGTAACCGGCGAGCGTGTATGAGACGAACTATGAGAGTGGAGGAAACTAGAAAGATATGTCAGGAAAGAACCTGTTGGAAATCTGCACTGCCTACCCCGAAGGGATCTGACGTGATGATATAGATTAGGTGTATTGCATGCATCATCATCATTATATTAATACGTGAAGCAAACATTTTGTACCACTTTTTACGAAAATTGCCCGGACGGAGGGGTATGAAATTTCCCACACTTATAGTTTATTTAGAGAAGGAGTGCAGAATGCTAAAATTTTTTTTCAAATTATGCATAAAACACATTAAATCAATACAAAAAACATTACACACTACCATGTATTTGACACAATACACTTCAAATTATTTGTCTATAGTCTTACTGAATGTCAAACATAACCAGCAAACGATGAAAGAGTTTTTACAAAAAACATCGCTTACAAAGAAGTTTTGTATCATTAATTAAATTATGGAAATATGTATGTCAAGTTCAATGGACAGCATTTTCTTTATCACATGGTTCTTTGTTACAATAAAAAAAAGGTATTCTTTATTTATATATATTTTTTTTAAATTTCTTATAATTTGTTTGATAAAACAGTGTACTTTTTTTCTTTGACAATAGAACCTTAATAATGTTCAAAGTAATTAATTATGGTCGAATTTCTGACCAATAGGAGACCACTAGTACTTATAAAAAGGGTGTCCAAATGTGCCTGTTGACCCCCCAGCGGATTCAAAAAGGGGTTTGAAGTTAACGTCACAATCGCCAGCAGCACTATACACTATGATACAATACACAATACAAACGGTTCAAGTTTTTATTAAGTAGTTTCACAAACTTAAAATAAGTGTTGCCTTTGTAACTCACGTTGTCACCGCCTTATGTCGCGCAGTTTGCGCATTATGCTTTTAAAATCGATATTATCGTAACGTTATCTTTACTAACTAATCCAATGCAATAAGGAAATTTATCTACTACTTGCCAAATGATTATATATCATCTGTTAATATATCTATATCATCATATCAAATAGGATACAGCGTTCCAACAGGCTCTTTTCTTACAGACCACTCTCTCTTCCCCTATTCTCATCTGAATCTGGAACTGTGCCTAATAGTTGTGGCAATAGAGTCACTGCCCTATGGATTGGGCCCGAACATTGTCGGCAAAAATATCTGCCACCCCGCTTGGCTAATGTAGCTGTGAAAATGTATCTTTTTTACTGTTTCTGTGTAATATATATTTTTAAAGACAAAGAAAAATTATAACGAATATGAGTTATATTAGGTTAAAAAATTAAATTGTATTTCTTTTATATATACCCATCTATATCACCATGCCATCCGTTGCGGGATAGCAAGAAAGTACAGAGTTCCAACTCATAAATTATATCAATGTTTCTCTTTCTGGTATATACCTGGTACTAAAATCACGCCAGATCTGTTCAGATCTCTTACCTGGAAGAGACTAAAGTTCCAACTGTTTATTTCCCTTTCTTACCTCCTCGACACTCATATATCGGTGTTTCTCTTTATATTACTCCATGTTAATCGGACATTGTTGTCATTTGAATTTATGAAATAAAACTATTTTTTCGGATTTTATCGCGGTTTATTTTGATTTTTAAGTTCCCGACGTTTCGAGTGCTTTGCAGCACCCATGGTCACGGGAAGGACTGAGGTGTTAGACGTCCAAAAGGCATAGTTGTTCCGGGGTACCCTCAAACTTCTTAATTATTTTTGTTTTTGTTGGTCCGATCTACGCAGAATGAGCTCACGGTGTCTTGAGGTCTTGCAGTGTTATGCTTGGTTTTAGATTTGATTATATTAATTACTGGATCCCAAGACGATGGAAGCACCCAGCCATCTTCTCTATTGAAATTAGGATGTTTTTTAATTTCAATAGCCTCGCGAACCATCCTTGGTAGGAATCGGTGTTCTTTCACGAGGATTTGTGGTCTATCAAATCTGATGTTATGGCGGGTGCGGTCAAGGACATGTTCACAGACTGCAGACTTCTTTGAGCGACGGTGTTTTAGGTCAGCTATGTGTTCTTTAACCCGAGTTTTTACTGGTCTTTTTGTTTGTCCTATGTAAGAGAGACCACATTCACAATAAACCGCGATAAAATCCGAAAAAATAGTTTTATTTCATGTGTAATATTCGCGTAAATCTAAGAACTCAGTATTTGAATTTATATTCATTTGTTAAATAAAATTTGTGTTGACCCACTCTCCGTCTTTTGCTATGGTCTAAGCGTAGGACGCAAGAGGTCAGGGTATCGCCTTGAATCTTCTTTTGGTATTTCCCTTCTTTAACAATTTTATGATAAAATGCTCAATATGGCAAATCCGTTCGTGATTAAAGATTTAGAAATGTCGCTGACATTGCGGATTATGATTGCCTTGACAAATTACGTCAAGGAATATCTAGCACAGTCAGGGTTATACATAAGTAAAACGGTTTTAAATAATGTTAAGCATCAGAAAAGAACTCTGCTTACCTCGCAAGGTTACTGGCGTGATGATATAGGTAGATAGATTAAACGTAAGAAGGGTATGATTACTTCCTTGTTGGTCTAGTGCCTAACAAGAGCATAGTGCTACTCGCACTATGCTCTTGTTAGGCACTAGACCATAACGAAAATCGCAATAACGAAATTCTGGGTTTTAATCCTATGTCATTTTTCTATTGAGTGTGGTCATTATATCGAAAAACTCCCAGTATCAGACCGGAGTCTGGGATAGTGCCTAGTATAACGCTAATGGACTCGTCCTTTATTACACTAAGACGTAACTGCGTCGGCGATATATGGATGACTATTCCAGATTCGGAACTGATACTGGAAATCTTGCGAATGAAGCCCTTTGTAATTGCATGATATAGGCCTCCTTGAAAAATCTGTGCTGTACCTATCCAGTATATACCCTCGACCTTCACTAAATGATTGTTTCAACATAACACTATTATATAAAGGACATAATCAAGGCAATTAGAACAATATACGTGTAAACATGAACAAAACAGCTGAACATAATATTTATACAGGTTACATAATTACGGCAGTACAGCATTCTAGGCATTAATCTAACAGACCATATTAGAAACAGAGCACTGCGCTCCATGACAAAAAAAAATCTTATGTAGGTCCACAACATTGAAATGGAACTGGGCTGACCACATCTGCCGCATGTTTAACGCAGCTTGGGCAAAAATAATTACCAACCGAGTCCCACAAAACTATAAACGTCATCGTGGTAGGCTCAAATGGCGGGACGAGCTGGTCTCCTGAAAACTGGCGTTTAAATGACGCAAGACCATGAAGCAATTACGAAGCATCAGACACCGCAATTAGATTATTGCTATGTGAACTTAATACGAAAATAAAGCTTAAAATTTCAAAGAGTTATTTACTATTCTTATAAGCACTTTGGTATCTATCACTATCTTACCACGACCAAATAAACCGAGTCTTATCTGATGGAAAATCCAAGAGTCTCCGTAACCGGCGAGCGTGTATGAGACGAACTATGAGAGTCGAGGAAGCCAGAGAGGTATGTAAGGAAAGAACCTCTTGGAACTCTGTACTCTCTGCCTACCCTGCAAGGGATCTGGCGTGAGGTTATAGATAGATAGATAGATAAGCACTTTGGTATTTAAATCAACCACTGTACCAGTACATTGTGCGTGTTAGGGTATTGGAAACACTTTTGAAATCGCCATCTTGCTTGAATGATACAATTTTGTTTTATACAGCGAACTGAAAGTGTAACAGCATTTTTTTGCAAGTAAAAAAAGTAACATATATTAAAAATAGTTAAAACGAATCAATTGCTGATTTGTAACAAACTACTTACAGATTTTTTGTTAATTATGTTACATGTTGTATAGGTACATCTTGATCAAGATCTTATCGATTATGTTATACATGTTATGATGTTGTATAGTAAAACAGAAGCGAATAATGAATGATCCATGTTAACATTTTCAATATTGATTTTAATCTTAAATAAATGATACATGCAAAGTTGATTGGCAGGACATAAATTAATTTCATAAATGAAATAAAAAGCAGTTTTAATTAACGCCGTTTTAGATTCATTAGAAATACTTTACTTAAAAAACCTAGCCCCGCACTACTCGGGAATAATTCCTTTATTGTAGGTGTGTTTACAAACATGAAATTTACATATACAAATACCCAAACCAAAACAAATATTTGTGGGTCACACAGACATTTGTCCCGAGCGGAGATCAAACCCACAGCTACTCGACGCAGTGGGTGAAGCGTCTCTTAACCACTGGGCTAAGCCATCGGCATATACAAGGTGTATCGTAAATAACGCAAGACCTCAGACACCCCGATTAGGTAACTGCTTTACAAATTCAATACGAAAATCAAATTTTCGAATTTAAAGATGTTACCCTATTATTAGGCACTTTTATACCCCAGTAAACAATGAAAGTTGTATGCGATGTGTGCGTATTGAGAAATATGTTTTAAAAATGGATTTAAAATCTCCGTATTGCTTTGAATCAAGAATAAATTTAGTTTGTTATAGCGCACTGAAGGAGTAACAGCATTATTTGCAAATTTAAAAAAAATGTAAGGTACATTAAAATGGTTAGAATCAATTCAGTTACCGATTTACAACAAACTACTTTCAGGTCTTGCGTTGAATATGTTGCATCTTATATAGGATTAGATATTACTCGATACATATAGGGTGATTTATAAAAGGTAGGAGGTTCTTTGATTATACGTCGATGCCCGCCCCGCAAAAGATCTAAAAAAGGATCCGCCAAAATTTTCTTACTTCCAAGGAATTTAACAGGTGGATCCGCATGGAGTAACTAGCTCCAGGCTCGAGCTTCAAAAGGTAGGAAGTTCTTTGATTACACGTCGATGCCCGTCCCGCAAAAGATCTAAAAAAAGGATCCGCCAAAATGTTCTTACTTCCAAGGAAATCAACAGTGGATCCTCATGGAGTAAGTAACTCGAGGCTCGGGCTTCAAAGAGCAGCGGCTGGTGTGGTCCTCCATCAACCGAATCAGAACCGGAATCGCAAGGTGCAATTTAATCTGCACAGATGGGGGCGTCACTGAATCTCCTTACTGTGACTGTGGAGACTCAGTGCAGACCATCCAGCACATTGTAGAGAACTGCCCCACTAGAAAATTCAGCGGATAATTCGAGGGGCTGCACTAGCTGACACCAGATGCTAAACAATGGATCCTTCACTCTGACATAAAGTTTTGATCGTATGTTGCATTATTGAAAGGACATTGCCATACGCTGATGATGAACTAGCTTGAGAGAGTTGACGCACTTGTTGAACGAAATTAATTATTCAACACTGTGTGGACACAATAAAGGTAACTGTACGGTAAAATTATTGAACGGAGAATGCGCGTGAAGTCCGATGGAATGTTGTGCGAGGCACAAGGGGGTTTCAGGTCTGGAATAGGATGTTCGGATCAAGTCTTCTCACTCCGCAACATCGTAGAGAAGCATCTGGCAGTGGGCCGGAAGGTTTTCTGCGGTTTTGTAGATCTGGAGAAGGCATTTGACAGAGTTCTGCGAAAGAGACTTTGGGACATTTTGCCAGAGTATGGTATAGATGGCACTCTGTTGCGAGCCGTCCAGTCCACTTATGTGGACTGCAAGGCATGCGTACGGGTGGGTGGTAACAGGTCACCCTGGTTTGACGTTAAAATCGGCGTCAAGCAGGGTTGCGTGTTGTCCGCTAGACTGTTTATAATATATCTGGACAAAAGTCTTCAAAGACTGAAAGCGATGAATGAAGGTGTACAAATGGGTGACTTAGTGGTAAACCATCTAAGATGACGCGGTTTTAATAGCGCCAACAGCCACTGATCTGCAAACACTAGTCACAGTTATGAAAGACGACTGCATGATCAATGGCTTACACTTGAATGTGAAGAAAACCAAGATTATGGTTTTTGAACGAGAAGAAACCAGAACGAATGCAAGGATTGTGGTTGGTAACGATGCTGGAGCAAGTGAATGAGTTTGTATATCTTGGATGCGCCTTCAGTAAGGATGGGAAATACACCGCTGACATAGAGAGAAGAGTGAGTGCAGAGAACAGAGTGAATGGTGCGATGGGAAAGCTACTCGGGAGCCGGCACTTAAGCCATAAGGCGCAGCTGGCCATACATAACGGAGTTCTTGTCCCAACGCTGTTATATGGTAGCGAGAGCTGGGTATATAAGAAGGAGAATGAAAGTAGGATAAATGCGGTAGAAATGCGAGCTCTGCGGAAGATGTGCGGAGTGAAGCTGACCGACCGCATTAGTAACAACATAGTAAGACAGCGAGTAGGTATGAAAGATAGTATCGGTGTAAAGATGAGAAAGGGCATGCTCCGTTGGTTCGGGCATATAGAAAGACTGCCAGAGGAAAGAATGACAAAACAGATATACAATGTGAAAGTGGAAGGATGCAGGTACCGGGGAAGAGCTAGACTATCTTACCACGACCAAATAAACCGAGTCTTGTCAGATGGAAAAGTCAAGAGTCTCCGTAACCGGCGAGCGTGTATGAGACGAACTATGAGAGTCGAGGAAGCCAGAGAGGTATGTAAGGAAAGAACCTGTTGGAACTCTGTACTCTCTGCCTACCCCGCAAGGGATCTGGCGTGAGGTTATAGATAGATAGATAGACAACAAAATAGAAAAAAAAACTTGGGTACATTTCATTGCAAACGGCTACTCAGCGAACTGACATGAAGCTAGCTTTCACTTCATGACAGCGTTAGATCTTTGTCGCACTCTATACTGGTACATCTTGTTCTTGACACAAATATTCCTGTAAGGTACAGTACATAAAAACTCATGTATCAAGGTTGATGGTGGCTCCACAATGGCCGATGACGTCACGGAAGCTGTGACAACTGAAAAGAATTGCAAGGGAGCCGGCTTTTGTGTTGTAAGTATGTAGGTAATGCAATTATCTTAATACCCATATTTACTAATCAAATTATTATGACACACGTATATCAAAAAATTGATTGAACTAACCAAATATATGCATTAAAGACTTGATTATAACTACTTATATGGCATTGACTGTCGTTGGTTTAGAGGCGCATTATATGGCTGGTGATCACGAGGTCCTGTGTTCGATTCCTGGTTAAAACAAAAGTGTTGTTGGGGTTTTCCTGTCGATAAATTCTCAATTACAGTGTGGAGTCTGGAATTATGCCCGGTTTAATGGTAATAGCCTAATTACTTATTAGGATTTTAAGTCCCAAACTTATAATCGTCGGCGAATTGTGGGTGTACATACTTCTACCACATCCGCTTGGGAAATATAGAAGTGAGGGTGTGGTGTGTTAACAATGTTTACAATAATATCAGAGGGCTTAGCAAGACAGTTTTGACGCTAGCGAATTAATATCCAATCCCTGTTTCTACAATTGATTAAAAAAACATAAACGTGATAAGACGCTTACTCGCTAGCGTGACGCTTCCGTCAATCTTTTCGTGTTATACCCTCAGTTTTACGAGAATTTCGTTGAGATAATTTGGACATTAACATGAAAAGGTCTCGCTTTATGGATAGAATGAGAGCTTTTAGCCAATTTACTCATTATCACCATTCCAGCCTACTCAGTCGTCTATACCTCCATCAGAAAACATTAAATTATATCCTGAATATTTACGACTCCATATTATTCAAATAGCAAAAAATATCAAACGAAATTAAACTTGGGCACTCGAAATAAATTGCCATTAACATTAAAATAAAAGTATTCGAATATCATATTACTTTTTTCATATCACGCTGTCACTTAATTAACGCTTAGGAGGACAAGTATTAAGGAAATTTCTTCCGCAAACGGTTTTTTAAGCGAAACGCAACTTGGGACAAAAGGAAATTAGGAGCATTCTGGAACAAAGACGGGGCCAACCACAAAGATGTGGAGGCTCTACTATGGAAAACTGAGTTGGATATAACGAGTTTACGCTAAGTTTTATTGCAATATGTAGTTCTTAGATAAATACATGAACTTGTATTGATGTAGGACGACTTTTGGCCGATCACGATGATTCTTAAAAAGAGAAGTAATCATTCTGTGTGGCATTGGCTATTTTTCCGGAATTTATTTTTGTCGAAAAATTTAAACAACTGGAATTGATTATCTTCCATTAATTTCATATTTTTAGGGCATAAATAATACTAATTTCTGGTTAGAAAACTATCGAATTAATATCTAGAAGTACTATGATAGCTGGTGGCAGCTTTGAGCTAGTATTTACCAACAATGTTTTCACATACGGGGTAAGTAAAATAGGTTGTCTTTATTCAGACAGTTCATCATCATCATCATTAATCAGCCTGTATCTACCCACTGCTGAGTGTAGGCCTCTTCTCTACCACGCCATTCGTTCCGGTCCTGTGCTAGCCTAATCCATAATTTTCACGATGTCATCTCTCCATCTGGCTGATGGTCAGACAGTACACTCTCAAGGAAAAGCTAAAATAGTTCCCGTCTTCACTGGCATGCCTTTGCGTTTGAACAAAAATTAAAGAAGCGATAGAAAATCGTTAGCAGAGATAAAATGATATTTATTGTATCCACACACAAAATTGTCATCAATGAATTTTATGACGATTTTATATTTAAACTTGCAGTTTCCCGCGACTTCGTGCCCGGTCGACACAACAGCGCCACCTACCGGGTCTATGTTATATAGCCTATGTTACTTCTGGATAAGGTAGCTTTCCAATGGTGAAAGAATCATTTAAATCGGATCAGTAGTACCGGAGATTACCCCGAAAATCCAAACTCACAAACTTTACCTCTTTATAATACTGTAAATATAGTATAGATGTTAAGTACCGTTGGATTGTGCACGATTAACGGCCGGTTTTAATATTTAACTGAAGGGTAGATTTGTCTACTACGGATAGAAATTTGACATAATTTGTATTCAAAATCTGTCGAAATTCTACTGACAGTAAGCAAATATCCTTGAATTGAATATTGAAACCGGCTATAAATTAATGTCTGTCAATTAAGTCTCCGTCGTAGGTACAATGCCGCGAATTGTTAAGACATTGTTGTCTGCGACTATGCTCTTACAAGAAACATGTTTCTGACGTAGAAAAATTCTAACGCCAGCTATGCTTCTAAAATAAATAGTAATCTTGAACGTTGATCGCAGAGCAAAATATAATTGGGGCAGGCGAATAAAATTAAAACTCCCGGAGAATACTCCCACAAACTTGCCGAGATAATTGGTCGCAAAGCAGAAAAACAAGATAAAATTAATGTGCCACCATCAAAACACTTCAGCACTTCTTAATTAAGCACCCACTTGGCACGCTTTGTTTGTTATATGGCTGAAGATGCGTTTCACTTTAATATATTCAAATTGTTTTCGTTGGAATGCCTCTGTGTTTTTGTTTAAGTAGATTTTTGTATTATCACCCCTTACGCAGGGTAAGCAGAGCGTATAGAGTTACAACAGGTTCTTTCCTTTCCGACTTCTGTGGCTTCCTCCGCTCTCATAATTCGTCTCATACACGCTCGCCGCTTACGAAGACTCTTACCCTTACTCTTACTTACCCTTCAGATAAGACATGGTCTATTTGATCATGGTATGGTAGTCTAGGTCTTCCCCGGTACCTACATCCTTCCACTTTCGCATTGTATATCTGTTTTATCATTCTTTCTTCTGAAATTATTTCTCTATGCCCAAACCAATGGAGCATACTGTTTCTCATGTTTACACCGATACCATATTTCATACCTACACGCTTTCTTACTACGCTGTTGAGAATACGATCGGTCAGCTTGACTCCGCATATCTTCCGCAGAGCTGGTATCATTATTTTTCTTACATAGCTATATTACAAGACAACATAATTATTTTCATCATATCATCGTAAAACGTCTACTGCAGGTCAAAGGATTGATGAAAGCCTCAAAACAATAAAATAAATAAAGCTTTTGTAATAATCTTACTTCGTTGTAAGAAAGAGACAGACCTTAAACTGCATCTGTATATATCCACATCCCTTTGTCACTTCAAAGATAAAAATAGTGCTGCTAAAAAGAAAACGGTAACTCCCCAGATCTCTTAGCATAATAACCACATTCCCTGTTGTTCATTGCTTCATAATTTACCTACTGATTTAAACTAGTAATATAGTTAAAAAGATAAAATACTCTGTACTAAAAGAATAATTCATGTGGAAATAACTCTATTCCAAGTGCCTATTCGGCACTCTGCACGCCACGACTCCACAGTTCGGGCCCAGCGTGATAGGTGGCGGCTCCAATCGCCGCTTCCACCTGTGTTCGTACCGACGGGGGCGACGTGTTGGCAGGGATCGCGACGAGCACGCTCTGTTGAAACTCTGTACTCTCTGCCTACCCCGCAAGGGATCTGGTGTGTTGATATAGATAGATAGATAAATAGATAACTCTGTTTGTATGTTACGTTTTTGCGCCTAAATCGGTCACAACTGATTTTGATAATATTTTGCAAGGAGATACATTGCACCCTAAGAAAAGGATAGATATAGACTTCATGTCTTTGTTTTGTAAAAAAAAAACAGTTTAACCGACGATTACATTATTCGCGAAACGTGTTTGACGCAAATTGAAATAGTTCTAGTTATTTCAACTTATCTGATCGTTTATGTAGATATGAATACTGATAATGCAACGATTATTGCGATAAGATTTTGTTTGTACGGGAACTGGATAGCCAAATCGAAGGTTAAGTTTACGTACGATGTAGGTTTTAAAAGGGACCTTGCATAAGAGCGTTAGAGAACAGTAGGTCTACCATGAAAGTTTCAATCCGAAACTTCGGAGCCGAACGATACACGATAACGAAATACGATGCGTGTACCTACCATGAAGTTCGGATTTATTTCTTACGGTCGGGCACCATACACTGTGTTCGTGAATGAATGACAGATGCAAAGTATATTTCCGTTTACGAAAAAAGTTAGTAATAAATGAAGTAAACCAACCTAATAAAAAGTGCATTCGTTTCTTATCAGACACATGGTAAGTTATGAACATTCCAAGTTTGTCGTGTAAAATTATTAAATGTCAAGCTGTCATAATGACATAATGGCGCGAAGTATGCATGTAATGTTCCAAAATTTCGCAATTATTAGGTAAGCTAAAAAGGCGCAATCGTGATTATCATATATGCAATAGAAATCGATGTTCTAACCATGACTATTGGTGGTCTTTTCCTTTTGTGTTTTTACAATTTTTATATTTTGTTATTATAGTCATGAGGACGGCAACAAAGGCTATTTGGTTGTTTAAGAAAAGACAAGAATTATTATGAGAAACGAGCCACCGCAACCTAGGCGGATGCCCTTCTGCTTTCGATCTTTGAAAGTATTTTTAGAAAAATCGTGCTATTTCGTATGTATGCACTCTATGTTAAAATAGCAATAATAATATTATAAAAACACCACATAATTCCAATTTGAACGCGTTTATTGCTTTAAGATATCCACAAAATCATCATTAAACCATTCGTGTTTAAATTAAAACACCCAAAATTACAAAATTCACACTTACGAACGTATAAAGTTACCTCTTTAGTATTCGTATAATTGAAGTTAAAATCACGAAACAAGTGCTGTCAAAATGCCGAAACTTCGTTTGTTCGGAACACTTCATGTTCCGAACGAACGAAGTGGTAGCGTTTTACGAAGGACGTAAAGTCACAAGCCGTCTTCGGGACCGATTTCGGAACGAAAACACTTCGTGGTAAGAATCGCCCGAAATTACGATCCGAAATGTCAGAATTACATTTCATGGTAGACCTACAGGTGTAAAGTAAAAGTCGAAAACAATTGCTTACTAGGAATCTATATTTATCCTTATCTTAATCAAAGATTAAATATACAAAGGGAATAAATAATTGTATGCACAATACATTGTATAAAACCACGTAATAAAAAATAGATCCGCGCTCCAACCCGGTGGTAGATTAGTAGTAGCCAAACCACAAAAATGTAAATTAACAATCTGTAAGTTGGAACTGTAAGGGGTCCTGAACACATACCAAGGCAAGCCCTAGACTGGAAGCACCAAGGAAAGCGTAAACGTGGCCGTCCTAAGCAGTCCTGGAGGCCGACAATCATTGCAGAAGCGGAGGCTATAGGAAAAAGCTGGAGCGAGCTGAAGCGCGAAGCTCAAGATCGACCGGGATGGCGGCGCACTGTTGACGCCCTCTGCCCCATCTAGGGGACTTAGGATCTTAAGTCAAGTAAGTCAAGTGGGAACTTACAGATTGTTAATTTACATTTTTGTTGTTTGTCTATACAAAATAATTTGAGTTTGTAACAGCGCAGTAAGAAAGCGTGTAGGTATGAAAGATAGTATCGGTGTAAAGATGAGAAAGGGTATGCTCCGTTGGTTTGGGCATATAGAAAGAATGCCGGAAGAAAGAATGACAAAACAGATATACAATGCAATAGTGGCAGGATATAGGTAACCGGGGAAGACTATCTTACCATGACCAAATAGACCGTGTCTTATCTGAAGGGCAAGTCAAGAGTCTCCGTAACCGGCGAGCGTGTATGAGACGAACTATGAGAGTGGAGGAAGCCCGAGAGGTCTGTAAGTAAAGAACCTGTTGGAACTCTGTAGTCTCTGCCTACCCCGCAAGGGTGGTACCTTGATAAAAAGTGTGTTTGTACTGCATGCACTTTAAGAAGTACGAGGAGGGATCAAAAAGTAGTGAGAATGAGATAGAATATAATGACTATTGATAACTTAATAATTTATTTTTCTACTTAGTTTCCGAGTCTCTCTACACACCGAGTCCAGCGCTTTTCCAAGGCTACAATCCCTTTCACAAAAAAAGTTTTGTCTTGGTCCTGCAAAAAGCTCTCCACGGCATCCATCACCTTGTTATCGTCTTCGTACCTGTTTCCCCTTAAGTATTTTTTCAATTTGGGGAACAGATAAAAATTGCTAGCCGCCAGATCTGGAGAATAAGGGGAGTGGTCAACCAATTCGAAGCCAGCTGGCTGAATGGCAGCCAGCGCAACTGCCGACCTGTGCGCGGGTGCGTTGTCGTGATGAAACAGCACGCCCCTTCGAATTTTCCCTCTCCTTTTCTCTTTGATGGCATTCCTCAACTTGGGAATTAAAGCTGCATAATATTGGCCTGTAATAGTGGTTCCACGCTCCAGGTAATCAATCAGCAATATTCCTTCTGAGTCCCAAAATATTGAGGCCAGAACCTTGCCAGCCGATGCCACGACACGAAACTTCTTCGGGGTCGGTGATGATGGCCGTTTCCATAGCGAAGATTGCTGTTTTGCCTCGGGATCAAAATGATGGACCCATGTTTCGTCCATTGTTACGAAACGAGACGAAAAGTTTTGAAAAGTGTTCATCTTCTTGAAACTTGTCCAACAATATCTTCGAAATTTCAAGTCAATTTTGTTTCTGACTGTCGGTTAACATTCTTAGCACCCATCTTGCGGAGACTTTTCTCATATTCAAAGATTGTTTCAATATGGATTGAATACTTCCATATAAAATGCTCGTTTCTTGAATTAAGTATCGGATGGTAACTCTTCGATCGCTCAATACAATTTTCTCGACTTTCGCAACATTTTCTTGGATGACTGACGTCGATGGACGGCCGCAACGATGTTCGTCTTCTGTGCTCGTTCTCCCTACTCGAAATTGAGAAGCCCACCTTGCGACAGTGGAATACGGCGGAGCAGACTCCTAATGTTGCCTCCAAATCGCAATGAATCTCTTACGTCGGTAACTTTTTTAAACTAAGGTATTTAATAACGGATCGCACTTCGTTTTTCTCCATTTTCGAGAACACGTTCCGACACGAAGAAAACAAATGAGTACATTCAGAAAAAGAAACAATAGAGAATCGAAGATTTTTTTTTAATATAACAAATATGTATCTGAGCTATGCCTGTTAGTATTTATTTTTTACCAAGTAGTATGTCGTTCTCACTACCTTACACCCTCCTAGTATATGAATTTAAGACATAATATTTAGAAATATGTTTTTGATTATTGTTCTATATTTTAAAATCTGGTAAAAGGAATACACGATTACTGCTACTACAAACGAGCTCGAAGTATTGCTCCTTTTGTAGACTTGTTCTGACTACACTCTGGGGTCTGGGATTGGTCATGCTCACTAAAAAGTCTATGCTTGCAATGTCAATTAGGTGCGGGTCACTTCCTTCCCTCTAACATGGTTGTGGGAGGTGATGGCTGCTCAAGTAGTCCTACTCGTGAACGGGTGCTGCTTGTGGAGACTGTTCCACGCAGAATCCTCTTGCTTTTTATTATAGCATATATTTAAAATAGTCTTATATCTCATTCATAAGGCAACACACTAGAGCTGGATCGCATTAATGATTTTGTATAATATAAAAATGTGTCTATACAAAAAATTATGAAAATAAAAATTAATGGAGAATTAAACTAAAACGACAAGCCCGCTGAGTTTCTCACCGGATCTTCTCAGTGGAGGCCGCGTTCCGACCCGGTGGTAGATAAGTAAGTTAAAAAAAAGTAAATATGACACTTCGTAAACACCCCCGCAGGGTTTATGCAAAATAAATGATTTGAGCTTGACAAGTATTTTTTTATAACTCTCTTAATTTTTCTGTTAACACTGGTCTTTTGTCTCTTACAATAAACGCCCAAAATCGACAATTAAATAAACGCTAGTAACATTGACTCAAGCAGTGATAGCCTAGTGGTTAGACCGTTGGACTGTAAAATCAGAGGTCGCAAACGCAAGCACGCACCTCTGTCTTTTCAAAAACATGTGCCTATTAAAAATTAACTATGAGTTGCTTTAACGGTGACGGGAAACATCGTGAGAAAACCTGCATACCTGAGAGTTTCTCGAAGATGTATGAAGTACGCCAACCCGCAGTGGGCCAGCGTGGTGGACTATGGCCTAAGCCCTCTCAGTTTGAGAGGAGGCCCGTATCCAACCGTGGGACAGTTACTTAACAGGGCTAATATTGTTATTAACACTGATTCGAATTTCTAACTAAAAAACAAAACAGAATTTTTTTAGAAAATATTTATCGAAACCTGCTTGTATTTTTAGCAAGCAACAAAAATATTCTAAAGCCGTCCAATAAGGTCTCACTTTTTCATATTTAATAAGGCAAAGCGCTAGTCTAAAATCTCAAAATTCACTTATTAAACACCCTCTTGCAGACTTACGAAGCTTTTCTAGATTCCCTTGGGTTCTCACAGAAAAATGGAGATATTCTATAGATGAAAAAACATCGTCAAATCTGTATTCCCCAAGCAGGTAGGGGCAGGGGTTCACTGATTACACCCACTTTTCGCCGACAACGTTAGGTCCCATGTAATAAGTGGTAAACCTATTGCCATTATATCTAGGCCAATACCAGTAGAATCAAATCTTACCAAAAAATGCATTGGAACCTCGGAACTGAGCCAACATGTAAAATTTTAACTCCGTAGGATAAGAGGAAGTGATTTTTTATTTATTTAAAAAAGAAAGTAGGCCCACTCTAGGATGTATTCCTGTGTCGTGGGTGCATTTACAAACATGAAAATTCACAAACACCCAGACCGAGACAAATAATTGTGGGTCACACAAAGATTTATCCCGTGCGGGAATCGAACCCGCGACTTTTCGAAGCAGTGAGCCGAGCGGCGTATACTCATAATCACTGCGCCAAATCTAATTCAACTTGCACAAGATTTGATCTAAACAAAGTAACAAACATTGAAAGTTGATTAAAAGCTGGTAATAAATAAAATTGTCGATCTATTTGATTATAAAAACACCTGCTTACGACAAATAGTCGCGCCCTCAGACAATTTAACAGCGAACAAAACACACTATATCACCTTCAAATTACATCTAACACGGGAAATGGGCACAATAAACTATGTACCTTAATATCATTTTTTCTTGCTGTTTTTTTTCTTTATTGCTGTGTCGGAGGGTCATTTTTGAAGTGAGAAAAAACATTTGGCGATTTATTATTTTGTATGGCAAAAAGTAGAAAAGTAAATTTGTTTTTTTCACGTTCTATGAAAATATAAGCATCTACATTTGGTCAAAGTTTTTCAGTGTATACAAGGTGTATCTTAAATAACGCAAGACCTCAGACACCCCGATTAGATAATTGCTTCAAAATTCAATAAAAAACCGATTTTCCGAATTTAAAATTTTTAACTCATATTTTAAACACTTTTATACCCCAATTAACAATGAAACTTGTACGTGGATGTGTGCGTATTGAGAAATACATTTTAGAAATATATTTAAATCTCCGTACTGCTTTGAATCAAGAATAAATTTAGTTTATTATATGCACGAAGGCGATCCCCATAAAAAGAGGAGTAAGGCAGGGAGACGTCATTTCTCCGAAACTGTTTACGGCCATCTTAGAGGACGCCTTCAAGCTCTTGGAATGGCAACGACTTGGCATCAACATCAATGGCGAATACATCACTCACCTTCGACTTGCCGACGACATTGTGGTCGTGGCGGAGTCGCTGAAAGATCTAGGACGAATGCTCGATGACCTCAACAAAGTATCTCAACAAGTGGGTCTTAAAATGAACATGGACAAAACGAAAATAATGTCTAACGTCCATGTCGTACCCACCGCACTCACCGTTGGGAACTCTACTCTTGAAGTTGTCGACGAATACATTTACCTGGGACAGGTAGTCCGGTTAGGTAGGTCCAAGTTTGAGAGAGAGGTCAATCGACGAATCCGACTCGGCTGGGCAGCGTTCGGGAAACTGCGCAACATCTTCTCATCCAAAATACCTCAGTGCCTAAAGACTAAAGTTTTTAGTCAATGTGTGTTACCAGTGACGATATATGGATCAGAGACGTGGTCTCTTACAATAGGTCTCATAAAAAAGCTCAGAGTTGCTCAGCGAGCTATGGAGAGAGCTATGCTCGGCGTTTCTCTACGCGATCGAATCAGGAATGAGGAGATTCGTAGAAGAACCAAGGTCACCGACATAGCCGTTAAGATTAGCAAGCTGAAGTGGCAATGGGCGGGCCACATAGCGCGTAGATCGGACGGGCGTTGGGGCAGAAAGATTCTGGAGTGGAGACCACGTATTGGCGGGCGCAGCGTGGGACGACCGCCTGCCAGATGGACCGACGATCTTGTGAAAATCGCGGGGAGTCGTTGGATGCAGGTGGCATCGGACCGGTTACGCTGAAAAGCGATTGGGGAGGCCTATGTTCAGCAGTGGACAAGTATAGGCTGAGATGATGATGATGATGATAGCGCACTTAAGGAGTCTAAGGAGTAACAGCATACTGTGCAAATTCAAAAAATAAAATAAATTAGATTAAAAATTGTTGGAATCAATTTAGTTATCGATTCAGAACTACTTTCAGGTATTGCGTTTAGTATGTTACATCTTGTATATCCTATGTTTATATCATCCATTCATCGTGTTGGATGTAGTATCAGTAATGCGACTCACGATTATAGTATCATGGCAAACTAAGTCTTTGTTTTATTAATAATATAATTTCTAAGTACTGGTTCAATCAATCTAAACTATCTAACCTGACTGCCTCGTTGGTCTAGTGGCAAATCGCATCGCTTTGTAATCACGAGGTCCTGGGTTCAAATCCTAGGTCAGACAAATGTAGTTTTTCTAACGAAAACTTACGAGTACGAGTCCGGAGTCTGGAATTGTGCCCGGTATATGGCAATAGGCTCGCCCCATATTACATGGGACCTAACATCGTCGGCGAAACGTGGGTGTACTCAGTACACGTCTGCCACCCCCGCTTGGGGAATATAGGCTTTTGTGTGTGAATGATCTACGCTGTTGGCCGCGGGGCCTTTACAGCTTCACCCGACAACTGACGGTGTTGTTATTATAAACTACCTAAAAATTGTATTTTATCAAATAAGTACCGCTTTGCTTCAAGCAACTCGGTAACTAATATAACCATTACAGCGCTGCTTCAGGTCAGTCTGAAGACCATAACAATTTTATGATTTAAATAGAATCCTTATAAATTGTAGAACCCAAAATTACAGATTCTCAAAAGAGCGATGCATATATTATAGATGCATCACTCTTTTGGGAACCTGTAACTTTTGAGCACCCGAATGGCAATTTAAAACCTCTATATTCAAACTTTATTCTTATATTACTTAAGTTATTACGTAAGAAGCGCACTTATGTTTAGACAATACAATCAACTATATTATGTCTCTCGGAGACACACAGACAGGTTTCAGGAAAGTTATAAAGACATACTACCGCGCCCATATCATTAAAACTACTAAGATGAGTTTTCTATCCATCTATCTATCTATATCATCACGCCAGATCCCTTACAGGGTAGGCAGAGAGTACAGAGTTCCAACAGACTCTTTCCTTACATACCTCTCTGGCTTCCTCTACTCTCATAGTTCGTCTCATACACGCTCGCCGGTTACGGAGACTCCTGACTTATCCTTCAGATAAGCCCCGGTCTATTTGGTCATGGTAAGATAGTCTAGGTCTTCTCCGGTACATTCTTCGGACATTCTTTCTATATGCCCGAACCAACGGAGCATACCCTTTCTCATTTTTACACCGATACTCTCTTTCATACCTATTTGCTTTCTTACTACGCTGTTGCGAATACGGTCGGTATACAGCTGGTCGGAATACAGCTTCACTCCGCACATCTTCCGCAGAGCTCGCATTTCCACCGCATTTATCCTACTTTTATTCTCCTTCTTATATACCCAGCTCTCGCTGCCATATAACAGCGTTGGGATAAGCTCCCCATTATGTGTGGCCAGCTGCGCCTTTCGGCTTAAGTGCCGGCTCCCAAGTAGCTATCCCATTACGCCATTCACTCTGTTCCCTGCACTCACTCTTCTCTCTATGTCAGCGGTGTATTTTCCATCCTTACTGAATGCGCATCCAAGATATACAAACTCATTCAGTCGCTCCAGCACATCGTTCCCAACCACAACCCTTGCATTCGTTCTAGTTTCGTCCCGTTCAATATATAGGTGTTTTCAATATTGAATATCTAACAGTGAAGGTAATGAGGGAAGAGGCAGCCGTAATCATATCCACTCGTTGGTCAATTACAAATAATGCGCGTAGCGATCACGAAACTCGGAGTTCCAATTCGACAAAATGAAGTAGTATCAGTCCGGAATCTGGATACCGGCAAAATTGTAATAGTTTCACCTTCTATTCCTTGAGACCTAACGTCGTCGGCGAACAGTGGGTGTATACAGCACATCTCTATGCCCCTCGATAAGAGAATATAGGCCTGGCGTTATTTATTTAACTAAAAATGGGACCCTAAAATAAATACTACGTTCACACAATTCCCCAGCCTAATGTAAAAGAAATTGTTTTCACTAGAACGATATTAGCAGCCGAGATAAAGTCATCGGCCGACCGCGCGCCGCTATATATCAGTTTTTGCTTCCTTAGCACGAAGTCTATTACTAGATAACGCTGAACGATCACTGTTAACGTGAGAAAGAATTCGCTGTTAAAAGAAAAGAGAGGATTTTTATTGCTTTTAGACTACAACTATAAAAGGTGTAACGTAAATAACGGAAGACCTCAGACACCCCGATTAGAGAATTGCTTCATAAATTCAAAACGAAAACCAAATTTCCAAATTAAAAAGTTTTTACCCTTTTTTAAACACTTTTACATCCCAGTTAACAATGAAACTTGTACGTGTATGTGTGTGTTTTGAGAAATACGTTTTAGGAATGCATTTGAAATCTCCTTATTGCTATGAATTAAGAACAAATTTAGTTTTTATAGCGCAATGAAGGAGTAAAAGCATTTTTCGCAAATTTAAAGATACATTAAAAATTGTTGGAATCAGTTCAGTTACCAATTTAGAACAAACTAGTTTCAGGTCTCGCGTTTAATATGTTACACCTTGTATAACAGGAAATAATAATAATTTATATAAAAATTAGCAGTATGAGTCCGGAGTCTGGAATTGTACCCAGCATATAGCAATTGGATCGCCCCTATTACATGAGACTAAACATCGTCAGCGGAAACTGGGTGTACTCAGTACACCTCTGCCACCCGCTTGGGGAATATTGGCGTGACGGTGTTTATAGATACCATTTGGAAACTTTTTATAATCTAACATAACTCTACCTTGCCTGTAGTCGTAAAAGTACAGCCAATCGAAGTAACCAATGCAATGCTTGTGTTTTGAGCCGAGAGCCTTGACCAAAAGACCAGTACCTACCGAAATACTCTTTTCGAATTTTCTCGTAATGGAATTTTTAATCTTATCTGGGAATCAACCTGTAGATGTCAGTTATGCAAGGGGTATCGTAAATAACGCATGACCTTAGACACCCCGATTAGATAAATGCTTCACGAATCCAATACAAAAACATAACTTCCACATTGAATTTCTTCCCCCTTTTTTGAAGCACTTTTATACCCTAATTAACAATGAAACTTGTACGTGTATGTGTGTGTATTGAGAAATACGTTTTAGTAATGCATTTGAAATCTCCGTATTGCTCTGAATCAAAAATAAAATTAGTTTGTTATAGCGCACTGAAGGAGTAACAGCATTTATTAATAATATCATCAGCCTATACTGCCCACTACTGGGCAAAGGCCTTCTCTCACAAATCGAGGTGAGAGAGATTAGGTCATACTCCACCACGCGGACCCAGTGCGGATTGGCACCTGCTGTTGGAACTTATCAATCCGCCTTCAAGGCTTCCAACTCGGCTTAACGACTACCACATTTAGTGGTACCCGGGACCAACGGCTTAACATGCCTACCGAAGCACGGAGACGCTCAAACATGAAAATGCCACAAACGGTCACTCATCTCAAGCCGACCGGGTCGAACGCTGCTTAACCTGGGTGATCGGCAAGAACACCGCGGTCGCACAGCGCTACGAGTTCTACATTTATTGGAAATGTCAAAAAAAAATTAAGATACATTAAAAATAATTGGAATCAATTCAGTCACCGATTTAAAACAAACTACTTTCAGGTCTTGCGTTTATTATGTTACAGCTTGTATATAGCCTGGACCTTACTCTTTCTAAGCCATAAGTAAATTTTAGATACTGGATGGGATACTGGTAGACCAGATTCGGTTATCAAGATCCATGGACCGACATGCCCTTCAGATAAGACGGTGTGTTATTTGAAGGGCAAGTCAAGAGTCTCCGTCCAGGAAGCCAGAGAGGTATGTAAGGTAAGAACCTGTTGGAACTCTGTACTCTCTGCCTACCCCGCGAGGGAGCTGGCGTGATGATATAGATAGATAGATAGAAGATCCATGAAAGAGGTCAGTGTCTTAAATAAGTGCAAGTGCAGATAAGAACTGCCTCATTGGTCTAGTTCAAATCCCAGGTCGGACAAATTCGGTCGGTCGGACTTTTCTAACGAAAAGTTCCCAGTATAAATCGGAAGTCTGGAACAATGCCCAGTATATGGCAATAGACTCGCCCCTATTACATGGGTCCTAACATCGTCGGCGAACAGTGGTTGTACTCAGTACACCTGTGCCACCCCCGCTCGGGAAATATAAGCGTGACGGTGTATTTATATATTTATATGCAGGTAAATTATAATTACATTCTTTACACCGTCCTGCGCTGCGGATATTGAACACTGTATCACGAGCATATTGTGTGCATTAAATACTTTATTAACATTTAAAATAGAATAGATGAGATGTGCGAGCGGTCCCCAAGAGACTGAAGCTCCACGGAAGCTATCCAAACGCGGTAGTAGCTATATCTCGCCACACTGGAAATTGCGTCTACTACACAGACAGCTGTGAATGGGACGCAACGGCCACACTAATAAGCAGGCGGGGGCAGCTACGACTAAAAAAATAAAAGATACAACATTAAGATGGCTATTCGCAGTCGAGACATGGTCGTTGTTAAAAAGCGGCTGGAGGCGGAGGCTTAAAGGAAACCCTCACAAGCAGCCAAACACCTACCTACACGACTCAGGCATTAAATATTAAAAAAACGTAAAGGAAACCTATACTGAAGTACCGTAAAAAACAAATACCAATCACTGTGACAACAAAAGCAAAAAAAAAATAAGCGACATACCTCTCTAGCTTCCTCCACTCTCATAATTCGTCTCATACACGCTCGCCGGTTACGGAGACCCTTGACTTGTGCTTCAGATAAGACACGGTCTATTTGATCATGGTAAGAAAGTTCACGACATTATAATACTTGAAGAAGTTAACAAGAAAGGCTAATCTAGTGACTAGTGTCTGACAAAGTTGAACCCGCGATCAAGAACGATTAGTTCACAAAACGGCACAATACGGAGTAACGTCGCAGGAATTAGCGGATTTTTTGCTTTACTTATCCGAGAGAAGCGCCCGGATGAACCTAAATGTGTCTTTTGTCTACTGGGACCTAGACTGTGACTAGGTTCACCATGATGATATTAAATGAAGAAATATTATTTTAAGTACATTTTATTTAACCTGAAAGACAAGTCAAAAGTAACCCCGTAACCGGCGCGCGTGTATGAGACGAACTATGAGAGTAGAGGAAGCCAGAGGAATCTGTAAGGAAATAACCTGTTGGAACTCCGTACTCTATGCCTACCCCGAAAGGGAAGGGATGAACTACATTTTAATAATTTCTTTGCGCGTATGTGTTTCGTAGGTATTTGGCTGTAAAGTACAAAATTTGAAATCGTTTTTATTTTAACTTCCCGATGAGCTAGAGACGTGAAACTTCAGCATAGCTTAAAACTGGATGCATCATAAAAAAAGAAACAGACACATAAAACTAATAAACTGACATGAACTGACTGACGGAAAAAAATCATTTCTTTTTTTTAAATTACACGTTTTCATAACGAATTAAAATATACTAGTGGTCGCCCATAGGTCGATATTCAACCTACTCTTTCATTGTTTGCTGGTTATGTTTGACATTCATTAAGACTATAGACAATTAATATTAAAGACAAACATCAATTTGACGTGTATTGTGTCAAATACATGGTAGTGTGTGTAATGTTTTTTTTCATTGATTTAATGTATGTTTTAAGCATAATTTAAAAAAATATTAGCATCCTGCACTCCTTCTCTATATAAACTATAAGTGTGGGAAATTTCATACTCCTCCGTCCGCGCAATTTTCGTAAAAAGGTGTACAACATTTTTGCTTCACGTAAAAATGAAGTAGGTATATGGTGCGCATGCAAAAGATTATTGATGATTGCATCTATAGCTAAAATTCCATTGCATTGCATTGCAAATGAAACTAACTATTTTTATTGATTTATTGTTCGAGTGATCGTTACACCCTTAAATCACAAAGAGGAGTTTATACAGTTTAATAATTGAGACTTGTTATTACACTAACTATAAGGCAAAATCACACTCTGTAAGGAAAGCTACTCTTGGAGCTCTTTACAATCCTGTTAAAACTCGGGAAAGAACCTGGCGTGATGAAATAAAATTATTAATAATATCACAACAATCGCATAGCAATAATTTTTAACAGTCTGTCATAACGGAAACTGACTCACATAGCGCATGGCGCCAAACAGCGGTGTAGATTAAATAAATCAAATAAAAGTTATCTTCCATCTGTAGATGTAGATATCGATAAAGGCAATTATACAATCTCTCTATCTAAGATTGATGAAGATAACAGATATTTTATTAGTTCAATCTTCGTTAAATTTACATTTCGTAATCTTGTTGGAAAATGCTAGAATATAAGCTCGTAAAATATCCGTTGAATGAAAACCATGGCTAATTTCGTCATATACAAATTACGAGAGGCCTTCAAACGTATGCTAAATTTGATAAGTGTGATAGCCCAGTGGTTGGACCGTGGGACTGCAAAGTCAGAGGTGCCGGGTTCAAAAACCAAGCACGCAACTCTGTCTTTTCGAAAACATGTGTGTATTAAATTAATATCATTTGCTTTAACGGTGAAGGAAAACATCGTGGATGCCTAAGAGTTTCTCGAAGATGTGTAAAGTTCGCCAACCCGCACTGGGCCAGCGTGGTGGAATATGGTCTAAATCCTCTCTGTCTGAGAGGAGGCCCGTGCCCAACAGTGGGACGGTTTCTCAACAGGGCTAATATTATTAATTATTACTGTATGGAATGTACCCCAAGTAGCATTACTGTTGTTTAAGTGAAGAAGTATCTTCTTTTATAGTTTCGAGCATACGGTTCGCTTTACACTAGTATACAACCTATATCGCACGTTCAGAACAGTAGTGACTTATCTCAAAAAATCAAGTTATTGGGAAACTAATCGCGAACCGAGCGGCGCGGGTTTTGGGAGGGAAAGTAAAAGAGACCGAAGTATCTTATTTCTTAATTCTACCATAAAAACGCCGCTGTTTTAATATTCACCAGATACAGTGAACCTTTTAATGGCCCTCTATGACCGTAACTCGATTTCTTAGATTTTTGAGATAATTCTATACCGTTCGAAAGGTGCGACCTTCTTTTATTCAGCGTTAATACAGCTTATAGCAGTTAAATGGCAGTAACTTCCTCTCTTAAGCAGCAGTTGTGCTAATTGGAAGTCGACATGTCCGCAACAACTTTTTGAATTGACAACTTCCTCGGTTATATATCAGAAATTTTCTCGAGTGGCGAACTCATACCGAAAGACGTGGAGTTGTCAGGCCCCTCAAGGTGCACCGATGACCTGATGAAGATCGCTGGTAATAGCTGGATGCGTACAGCAATAAGGCAGTAGTCGTGGCGATCTTTGGGATAGGGGTTTGTCTTGCAAAGGTAAAGTTTCGACTAAACCAGCGTTAGCTCTTGGTTCAACCTATCTAGTTGCCCTGGTGAAGTTCTTTTTGTGAATGTTCTTACTTGTCATATTTGTATCTACAAATCATAATCATAAGAATATTTTTTTATTATTTAAACCTTACTAGTTCTAATTCTTATTAAGTTTCGGCCTGGTTTGTTTGTAGTTGCGACTGAATTATGTAGATGCTAAATGTGGAAGCTTGTTATTAGCAATTTGTAATATGTTTATGTTTTTATCTCATCTGTATCATTAGTCTGTAAGCTTTCCTAAAAATAAATAAATAAAGATGATAATGCAACAGTTTAAAATACAAGCTGTAATGTAATTCTAGATTACTGTGCTCTATCAAAAGTGTACATAGGAATGTACTCTTTTGATAGAGCGAATGTGACAGGAAGCAACGCAACTATTACAATCACGCCCATATTCCACAAGCGGGGTTGGCAGAGGTGTACTATGTACACCCACTTTTCGCAACGATTTTAGGTCCATTTCATAGGGGAGGGAGGTTATTGCCATTATGCCGCGCACAACGCTAGCCTCTCCAACGCCTCCAGAATGAAACTGGATTTTTTTTTCAACCTAGGATTTGAGTCCACGACCTCGTGATCACTACACATATCATTTGCTATTAGAGCAACGAGGCAGTCCAACTAACGAGTAAATGTTATACGTCCTAAGATTATAAAACTTACGGTAGCCCCATTGCAGTGTCCCGAGCAAAAATCACGAGAGCTCACTAACAATAGCCTAGGCTGGCATTGCTCCGCGAGGAACTAATTAAGTGGATTCTATTCAGGTAATGGCTCAGTCGCTGGCTCTATAACGGGCGGTTCAATTCGTACAACTTTGTTTACCTATTATCCGAAAGAGCTCTGAAGTATCAATTTTGCAATGAGATTGTAATAAAAGAACGTTAATAAATTTACAATATAAAAATAAAAGTGATTAAAATGTAACCGCCCGTTTTAATTTTGTACTCTGATCAACGATATTGTAAGATTCCTTGCAGATCATTACGATTTATTGAATATTTTTCAAATATTACCGTTGAATTTAATTTTGCTATAGAAATAACAGATTTTTCAAAAAACGTGGATTTCAGGTCCCAGTTATATCCGCCCTTATTACGAACAGAATTCCAGACTCCAGACTAATAATGTGTTTTTTTTGTATCAAAATTTACACTTCAACCAACAGAGGATTCGAACCCGATCTCGTGATGGCTACGTGCACTATTCGACGTTAGACCAACGAGGCAGATATATAGTACAGTCAGCAACGAAAGTAGCTTAACATTCTCAGTTATTTAAATCCGTAATACTCTGTATTTTATAAACTTTGCTTATCAAAAGAGTATATTAGTTGAAAAATGTAATGTTAGATTAAAAAAAATTGTGTTTCTCCTGTCTACTAAAGACGTGTTAAGCGTATATCGGTTGTAGTAAGTATGATGAAAACCACAGAAAATCCAAATCAACAACGTTTTATTGTTCAACTGCTAATCATCCTATCGCCGCCGTATCAATATTTTCTAATCTGTAGCTGTGGAGCCAGATAGTCTCGCGGTGTTTCTACAATCAGCAAACACACACCAATCGCATTATCCCAAATAACACACACTTTGATAATAAAGAATCGCACGATTGGAATGCATGGCCACTTAATGAATTAGGAGTGACCGAAACAGTAATCAGACCACTTGTAGTAGGTACTTAAATTTTAATTATTTTTTTGATCCGTCATTTGGTAATGAGCAGAGATTCTGGAGTCATCGGTATATTATTTTTACTAGACTAAAGATGATTGTGGGACGGTGGCCTGCCAGATGGACCAACGATGTTGTGAAAATCGCAGAAAGTCGTTGGATTCAGGTGGCATCGGACCGGTTGCACTGGAAAGCAATTGCAGTGGACAAGTGTAGACTGAGATGATGAAAGATGATCGGTCGTAGAAGTGGTAGCTTTGGGGGAGAAAGGTTCTCGCATGGCATAATGTTTACATACCTGCTTTATATATTTCTATTTTCCTACACTTTGTCGCTTTGTGTGTACATTTTTGAATGAGTATGCTATTGCTAAGGGGGTTTTTCAACTTTATCGGAGAAGAGGACAAACGTACAACAACTACGCTCCAGCCGAATGGGCAGAGAGTGCAACTAGCTCAAAGGTGCCTCAAGGAGGGACAGCCTTGGCTTGGGCAGTCGCTATGGGGGAGGGCATATACCTACTAGGTGCCTCGCCGTGCGGCTCTGTACCGGCCGGCAGGCAAGGGATTCTTCGACGTCGCCGGCGAGGTCGGTGTCTGATCCTGTGTGCGTTATCTGTATCCGAAAGAAGAGATGTAAGGGGATCGGGACGGTCGGTAAGAACGTGCCGCGGATTAGCGGATTCCTATAATTCGCATTCAGGGCAGAGAGAGCAACTAGCTCAAGAGCGCCTCAAGGAGGAACAGCCTTGGCTTGGGCAATCGGTATGGGGAAGGTCATAAACTAGGTATTTCATTACAGATGGCGGGTAAAGGATTCCGCTACCTCGATATTGAGGTCGGTGTCTGGTCCCGAGTGAGCGGAATATAATCCAGGGCTTTACTACCACACAAGATCATAATAATAATACTTTAGAAGCATTCTGGCTACTTACCTGGCATACTCCTAAAGTACCATCTGTAAAAGCATGCATAAAAACATGATCAATATGTGAGTAGATAAAGTGAAAGCATCTTTACAGCTCATACACGTACTCTTGAGTCCGTAAAGTATATTACCAAATTTCAACAGCTATAAAGATATGGAGTGTCTAAGGGTCCGTGGGTAGAACCCGAAGAACTTCGCATAGTACATTTTACAAGCGAATTTTGCATTAACCTCCCGTGGAAGCGGTTACGTCATTTTACAACTCTGACGGCACTAAACCGCTTTTTTGTGGATGGGTTAAGATGTTACGTTAGGTGAATTGTTAAGAAGTGGTGCTTTTGGGGTTTGTAGGTTATGTAAACAAGTCCTTTCTGTACATATTTTGAATACATGCTTGGTATTATAATATATATAATATCAGCCTATACTGACCACTGCTGGGCCAATGCCTTCTGTAACAAATCGAGGTGAGAGTGATTAGGTCTTACTCTACCACGCGGACCCAGTGCGAATTGGTGGAGGCAGGTTTGTAACCACCTGCTGTTGGAACTTATCAAGCCGCCCTTAAGGATTCCAACTCGGCTTAACGACTACCACATAAGTGGTAGCCGGGACCAACGGCTTAACGTGCCTTTCGAAGCACGGAGACGTTCGAATATGAAAATGCCACAAACGGTCACCCATCTCAGGCCGACCGAGTCGAACGCTGCTTAAGCTTGGTGATCGGTAAGAACACCGCGGTCGCACAACTCTACGAAGGCCTCCTTGGTATTATTTTATTTGAATTAAGGTATGACGCGTTTCCATATGATATATAATAGTGATTCTAAAGAACGAAAAACTTACCACATAATCTGCAATGCTGAGACGACCGTTATTTGTTTTAATAATCAGAAAGCTAAGCACGAAAAGAGTGACATTAGCTTAACACAAGCGAGTAAGCATGCTGTCACGTTCATATTTATTTAGTAAATTTGTTGTGTGACAAGAAAGGCATATCAACTCGCTAGCGTCGCGCTAACCTCAATCTTTTAGTGCAAAGCCCTCAGACCCAAAATTTCATTCGTTTAACCAATCATGCTCTATACTATACAAGGCGATTTGAAATAGAATGCATCATGCCAAAAGTTGTAGCATTTATACGTCAGTGTGTGTGTGTGTGCGTGTGAATGATCTACGCTGTTGGCCCCGGGGTCTTTCCAGCTTAACCGGACAAGATATATGTCAATCTAAACAACTATTGTTCTGCAAATATTTATTTTGCGCGCTTTTTTTTATTTTCCTATACTGAATACTCTTCAACGAAAAATCCATTGGAGAAAAATAAAAAGTTGCGCAATAAGATCTCCTCTTTACACTGCCAAAAATGTCAACCTTATACCATTTATGGTCATGTTTTTCCAACAAAAATGTCAAGTCTTAACTATCACGACATCTTCGCCTCCACCACTACCTTCGCACACGAATACGCGATCAGTGTTGAAAACTTTTAAACAGAAAACAATTCGCGAAAAAGGGCTTATCTGTATAGTGCCAATAATGTCATTCTTGGACGATTTTATGTTCACATTTTTCCAGCAAAAGTATCATTTCTTAATCATCAAGACATCTTCGACATACATAAACATAGAACCTCCTCTTTTTTGAAGTCGGTTAAAAAGACAAACATCTGTCCTCACCGCACTCAAGTGTTTTTCAGTCATATAACACAGAAAAACGACGATAGTCACAGGTCCACTCTGTATAAGAAACCCAAGTCCTTGTAGCTACATAGACCAATTTTTGGCAGTATGTAGAACTCTACATATTGCAAAAAATCGATTAAGTTGAAAAGACGTCGGAAGGAAACCCCCATTGGAATAGCACTTAGTATTTAGGAAACGATTCTAACGGGTTACATAACTTCTACCATTAAGGAAATTCATCAAATTCTTGTCTGGAGAGCGATTAATCGTGACAGTTTGCCCTGCAATGTAAATGAGTAAAGGACTCTAACGAGTCCCAATTGATCACCTAGGAATACGCAGAATTCCTAGGTGATCAATTGTACCTTAGCGACCTAGGAATCGCTACAGGTGTATGTAGAACTCTACATATTGCAAAAAATCGATTAAGTTGAAAAGACGTCGGTCATATACCTAATACGAAGAAATTTCTATAATTGTCTGTATTTACTTCAAAGCTAACAATAAGTATATCTATTCAGAAACATCCGGATGAGTTCAAATCAAAGGACACAGTAATGAGGTATTTTCTTGGAAACCAATGCACGTAAATAACTGATAACTAATTGAATTAACATTAATTCGAACAAATAAATCTTTTGGATTATCATTGTTTATTTTTAGACTTTAGATTAAATCACGCCCGAACGTTCGAAAAGTTGGCAGTACATAACCTAAACTATAGGAATGAATTTATATGGACTTATGATACTTTTCTCAAAAAAAAATAGCGGAGCCCCACACTAGGAATTATTCCTGTGTCGTGGATGCTTGAACAAACTAGGGATGATCGATATTCATCGATGTTCGAAAAATATCGGTGTATAGTGAGAAAAACATCGACACATCGATGGTATGAAAATAATATCGGAACATCTGCATTTCCTTACTTAACTAGTTCATTCAATATTATTTTGGTATACTCTAGGATGCTAAGCCGTTAATCTATACGAACTTTGTTTACTCAGTCTACACTAGATTTTGCGGACTAAATTTTGACATTAATCATTCACTCAATCCACACTGATGAATGTCATCTGTGGAGGTTTACACACACAGAAACAACATCGATATTTTTGAATCAATGTTAACATCGATGTCAATATCGAACATCCCTAGAAGAAACATGAAATTCGCATACGTTTGTGGGTCACGCAAAGATCTGTCTCGTACGGGGATCGAACCTGCGACTGCTCCATCCAATAGGCGACGCGGCTTAAGCTCTTAACCATTGAACCATAATAGCGATTTCTATTAGACATAATTGAAAACTTTATAACAGGAAAACAATTACCTATCTCTATCTATATCATCACGCCAGCTCCCTCGCGGGGTAGGCAGAGAGTAAAGAGTTCCAACAGGTTCTTTCCTTACATACCTCTCTGGCTTCCTCCTCTCTCATAGTTCGTCTCATACACACTCGCCGGTTACGGAGACTCTTGACTTGCCCTTCAGCTAAGACACGGTCTATTTGGTCATGGTAAGATAGTCTAGGTCTTCCCCGGCACCTACATCCTTCCACTTTCGCATTGTATATCTGTTTTGTCATTCTTTCTTCTGGCATCCTTTCTATATGCCCGAACCAACGGAGCATACCCTTTCTTTCCCTTACACAATTACAATGTATGAAAATTTATACCTCGGTCACCCTCCATTTATAAACCCAAGCAACACTAACTTAACCTAAGTACCCCACGTCTTACCATGAATTATAATAATGGTCGAACGAACAATAAACAAATAATAAAATATAAATAACTTACGAACGACGCCATTATCCTTGGTAATAGAGGTCACAGTCGCTCGGCAATGGTAACTTGTACCTTTTAAGTGTTATAATGGTCCAACAGTGGGCAGTTTATGTCCGAATGTGGACTTCCTTTGAATCATTTGAATTTATGTTTGAATACTAAGAAGTTTTTATTGTCTTATTATAATTAGGAAGAGTTGCATTGTAGTATGCGTTTGGAAGAGGCGTTCGTAGCGCTGTGCGACCGCGGTGTTCGTAGCGATCACCAAGGTTAAGAAGCGTTCGGCTCGGTCGGACTGAGATGGGTGACCGTTTGTGGCATTTCATATTCGAGCGTCTCCATGATTCGAAAGCTAAGCTGTTGGTCCCGGTTAGTACTTAATGGGTTGTTTATTTATTTATTTATTACATGGATGTTTAACGAAATTCGATATATTAAGCAAGATACAGTTTTTGGGAGATGTACTCCCTTACTTACAGAAGATTACATCTTGTAATCTTAAAACTAAACAATGTGAATTTATTATAAATAAGAAATAACGACGTAACTAAAAATATAAACGGTCTATATAAAAGCAATAAATCAAATCTTTCATTCTTACAAAATACTAAGGGAACTGTAATAATAATAGCCCTGTAAAGAAACTGTCCCACCGTTGGGCACGGGCCTCCTCTCAATCTGAGAGGGTTTACCACGGTGGCCCAGTGCGGGTTCGCGAACTTCACAAACCCTTAAGAAACTCTTAGGTATGCAGGTTTTCTCACGATGTTCTCTTTCACCGTTAAATCAATTGATATTTAATTTTTAATACGCACTTGCTTTTGAAACGACAGAGGGGCATGCCTGGTTTGGAACCCGAGACCTCTGACTATGCAGTCCAACGGTCTAATCACTAGGCTATCACTGCTTTTGCAAGGAACTGTATGAGAAAAAAAAGTTGGAAAATATTTTAAGTTTTTAAAAAGGACAATTATTTCTTAATAAGTAAAATTAATACAAATAAAAATTTAATTACCAAGCTGGAAGCCATGTACGCGGGTTGATAATTTCTAGCAGTAGATGGGCACACACCTACCTCCAACATTTCGCGATAGGTCCACGTGGCGGAGTATGATCTAATCTCTCTCACCTCGATTTGTGACAGAAGGCTTTCGCCCAGCAGTGGGACAGTATCATCAGTATTCATCAATTCTACTTCCATAATATATAAAACTAAGCAGAGGCTATATGCCTGACTGGATAAAATTATCCCGGGTTCAATACCTGTTCGACGCACAGATATAGAAAAATGCTATAATGGCATAATGGCACTCGAATTTTCTATCTTTAAAAAACCTTAATCTCGAAAACTGTCACTTGCGATATACTCTGCAGGAATAGGTTAAGTAAGGGTTAAGTGAAGAAAATAAAATAAAACCAACAGACATTTAATTTGATCCGGAAAGTTGTTGCATGTAAAGTTAGTTCCTTAGGAATACACACACACCCACGATACAGGAATAATTCCTAAAAAAAGGTATACGAAAAAAATTTGAATATCGTTACTTATGCTGAATATATTCATTGAATCTGGTGGTAGAATCTCTTTTATATATTTTTATCTTATGTGTATTTGTATTTATTAAGATTGACTCTCGTAACTGATAATTTCTTTACACAAATCATTAGGTACTTCTAAAAGTATAACAACCATAGTACCCCAAACATTCTGTTAAAATAACATCTAACAATAACACAAAACTGTTATCCTATGGAAACATTTCAATGCAACACGTTTCCAGTGAAATAACCTTTGTTAGAGGCCAATTGTATAACATACCTATATCGTTTTATACCGTCAATAAACGAGAAACAAACATACTAGCATTAATAAATTTCGTTTCGGATTATTAGCATTAACTAAATTTCTAGGAATTGTTTAAGCTGCTTGGTATATCGCGATATGAGAGGCTATCATTGATAACATGGAGACAGAACGGCTGAAATATCTAGTTCTGTGAATAGAGGAGGTACGGGACACTCGGAATATAGTTACTGTTAAACGTATTAGGTGATTTAGAACGTGTTTATATAAAATTAAAGCAAAAAAATATATAGTACTGCCCTCATATATTTTTTTTATTTTTTCGTTGGGTTTTAACCCTAAATTACAGGCTTCAATGGTACAAAATTATATATTTAATTTAAAGAATTAAATATATTTAAAATTAGTCTGTGTTTTTTATTTGTTTTTTTTTGGAGAACAGTGTTATTAATTAAAATATGTGTAGAGTGCAATGATACATCCTTCGAGATAAGAGTTTTCAGGTAAATAAACTTAAAATAAAGTTTTTCGATTAATAATATCAAGTTGTCTTAAGAACTTAATTCAAAGTAATATTATCAGTAATTATCGCTTCGAAAAGAAATGTGACTTATAAGATAAGCTAGACTTAAAAGCGCAGACGAAGGAAATTAAATACCTGTGTCCACAAGTAATACGTACTATATACCTACTACATAACACAAGTTTTGGAAGTTATGTCGTCAATTTGTTTTAATTTCCAAAACTTGTGTTATTTCAATTTATTATGTGTGGTGGACTATTAACCATTATGTATTCCTATATTTGCATGAGTAAAGGTAATTGTAACAAAGTGATAAAACATGCCTTTTCGATTTCTCTCAAAACAGCCGTCGCAATTGTGTATGTAAAATATCCATCGCTTTTCTATCCAGGGTGGGGCACTTCATCAATTTCATTACCATCAAGTTCATCGGGGAGATGAATTAATTTAGAAATGACTTATGACGGGGCTGTATGGGCTAGATCCCTTTGCCTTGCCCAGAAGAGGGAAAATTTAAAATTACCAAAACCTAGGGTCATAGATCTCTAAATTGGGAGATGAGAATCTGGGTGTCTATGTACCTATGTATTTACACAAACATACGGCTTAATTGATCGGCAAGATAAACGATAATTTGAAATAGCTAGAGGTACTAAGATAAAATAACCTATTAGTAACCAATCTTCGTCTTCTGACTGCGTCGTTCTCCTGATCCTCTGATCCTAAATGATTATGTCGTGATCTGAGGGCCTAGACAAGTTGCAAGCGTTTTGTTTCTATTCTCTTGTCGCAATCGATAGCGCATTGTTTTGACCACGTGACTTTTCGTTGCAAAATGTCATTCCCATACATCTTTCCGCTATCTATTAGCGTTAACGACTGTAGATTGTCAACTTGGCTATAGGCGCTGGTACTTCTGTAACTAAATTAACTTTCTATAGTCGTTAACGCTAATAGGAAATGAAAAATGTACTGAGACGACATTTTACAATGAAAACTCAGGCGGTCAGAACAAGGTGGCAAGATTACAGACTAGGTTTTCCCAAGATACTATGGGTACTTACAAAAATCAAACTCGCAAAATATAGGTTTTGCAAGAATACCAGCGTTGCATTATAAGTATAGTGCAGCAATGTGTTGAAGTAGAACAAGCCAAACGGGACTGTTAGGCCCCACACAACTCGTGTTGCTTCTTACGTTTTTGGTAACTGTTGTTTCTTTTAGTGTATTAATAAAATAAATGTTCTTTTTTCTTTCTTTCTTTGCATAATATATTCGGACACTTTTAAAATATACAACATACATAATTCTCCACTGAGTCTTTATGCAGAAAAGTATCGTTTGTTTTTTACATCGATAAATGGTTTTAGTTCGTTGGTATAAAAGTAGCCCCCGACCCCTGCCGCCACCGCCGGCCGCGACATTTTCTCACCGACCCCCCCGATGCTTTGTCATCACTTCTTTCCGCTCAGAATACGGGCGACGACGACGACGCAGTAGTAGATCCCCTCCCATAGCCGGCGGTTGACCGGTGCACTTAGTAGTGCACACGTCCCCCTACAGCGACTGTCCCAACCGAGGGCCCTCGAGTATGTCGCCTCTTGCCCTTCTGGCTGGCTAGAGCGTAGTGGTTTCACGCTCGCCTTTAAGTCCGGTGAAGCTGTAAAGGCCTCGCGGCCAACAGCGTACATCATTCACACACACACACACACACACACAGTTAGTTGGTGTAGTTAGATGGTATGAAATCTCTATAAAAAGTCCTGGTATATACTGTATCGATCATTAATTACTCTTAGCAAAAAAATATGTTAAAACTATGCAGTAATTTATAACACGATGAACAAATTAATTTATAAACGAATCAAAAGGTAAGTGTTTGCTGTAATTGTATACTCAATTTCACATTTACACATTAAATTTCCAGTTAAGAGTGTATATTATAAGGAAAAACTAGAATCAAACTACTTAAACTTAATCGGACTAAACTATTTAATCGAGACTAGCTTTCAGATATATGTACTTCCTTGTATTATTTAGATTCTTCTTTTAGTTTCAAAACCATCCATGATGTCCGTACATCACTTGTTTACTTATATAATTGTAGTACAGCATCAGCGGATCTTGACAATAAAGATGTAAGGACCATAATAATAATAATAATAAGCCCGCAGGGCAGCTTGTGGCGAGCTGTTGGTGAGTAACGACACCACGGATCCGAGTGCTTCAGAGAGTCGGTCAGGGCCCCCAACTCGGCGTGTCTTCGTCGGTCGAGTGGAAACCGAAGTATGCCCGCAGGACTCTCGGCTCTGGCTAGCCTTAATTGGCCGTCCAGAGAGGAGCCGTGAGAGCTATATCGACGTAGGAAGATAATGCGGTCCTACGTCGATGTACTCCAGGGGTGGAAGTGTTAAAGGGCATAAAGCCGCGAGTAATTTCGGAGAAAGCGCAGCAAACCTCTACACCCCTGAGCCGCTCACACCGGTGTTGTCCTCAGTTTTCCTAGGACGACCGTTTGAGGGCCCATCTAGTAAGCGGCGAGTCACCGCCGGCCACGGGTAATTAGGTATCACTAATTACGGCCGGTGTCCGTCCCCTTGAAATAGTCCAGTTTTTGTCCATCAAACCTCATTTACATAGCCCTTGTTTTCTTTCCATAATTTACAATAGTCCTTGCACCTGCCGGGGTCAGTTCACTGGTTATGTTTCTTCATTTTCAGCAAGTGATCTCAGCAGGTGGCTTACATATCATTAACTTCTCGCAAAGGGCCTCTACGTGTTGGACCCATGTCCCCATGCAAGCCTTTCAAAGGTCCGGGTAAAGCCCGTGAATCTTAGCGAGATAATAATATTAGCCCTGTTAAGAAACTGTCCCACTGTTGGGCACGGGCCGCCTCTCAAACTGAGAGGACTTAGGCCATAGTCCACCACGCTGGCCCAGTGCGGGTTGGCGAACACACCGTCGAGAAACTCTTAGGCATGCAGGTTTCCTCACGATGTTTTCCTTCACCATAAGGACCACACTCTAGTAAAAATATTGCACTCTTTTAAAGCCTAAGTAGGCACACAGACCAGAAGTCCACCTGAAGGTAAGTGTAACCAACGCTCAGGATCCTTAAAATCTCGAAATATAAGACTTTCCTTACCAAAAGATTTCTTCTCTTTCACTCAAAGGTTTGCTGAGAAGCCGCAAAGAGAGCCTAGGTACATAATTTTTTTATACTTGATTTATTTGTAACCAGTCTTGTGAGTTCGAACAAAAAATAAATTATAAGTAACGTAACCTATGGAAGGTTGTCTCCAAAATGAACGTAAAGAGCTAAAACGTTTTATAGTCATTGCAAAGAGCCTACTTAGAGGTGATTCTTAACTTCTTTATCAATTTTGAATGGTTCGTAGTTCGACCCACGGCACCCTAAGCATAGTTACAATCCGGAGCAGCAAAGGCTGAAAAGCCATAAGAGCTTTATTAAGTGCGTCGAACCATTAACCTTAGAGCCAACAAAAGGGAGGTGCAATCTCTGGAAGGAAGAAATATTCCTACCAAATCCCTTTGTTAGTCTTCGGACTCAGGTCGGCTGGAGCAAGAAAACACGTTCAAGTTGGAATTTACAGACCGTACCAATTTGGGGTGTTTGTGCGACGTAACCCAAACGATGTCCCTCCTTATATCCGTGCTCCGCATGCCTGTACGCAGCAGGACTTGATGGCTGCCTCCGTCAATGCAGGCAATGTTGGCGCATTCTGAGCTGCTTCCATTTAACTATAGAATGTTTGCTGTCGAAATACTAAGGAGAAGAATGGTTCGTATTCATCTAATAGAATTTTGCACAAAAAGAAAAACAATCGACTTTTTAGCAACAAATGAGCCTAAAAAGCAACAATTAAAATTACTTCGATCAATAACATAAGTTGTACACGATGCAAGTAACTGGTGGTATAAACGTCTGCATAAATGAGTAGGTGACTCCACGGCGTGGATAACCCGCGTGCCACACGTGTAACTCGCGGGATATCCGCACTTTTTGTCTGAGCATGTAGGTAGTCCGCATGTTTACTGGCCCCTTGTACAAGCACCTTAAGGATTCACACATACAGTTCATAGAACTACTTAAAATGCAGATAATACGCAAAATTACCTAAATAATTGAAATGTGCTTCTTTTATACAACCGCTAGCGACCCGCCCCGGATTTGCACGGGTGAATTATACACACAAACCTTCCTCTTCAATCACTCCGTCCATTGCTGAAAACTGTATGAAAAACCATTCGGTATTTATTGAGTTTATCGCGTTCAGACAGATAGACAGACGCGACTGGGGAGCTTTGTTTTTTAATATGTAGTGATTGGAGCATAGGTAAGATTATTCTACGCATCGACCTGACTCAGGATTAAATTTGGTACAACGAAATAATATCATGACTTTATTCGCTACCTTTTCTGAGACTTGCCCTTTCGCCTTTTTTGTTTTGTCATATTAATATTTGCTCAAATTAATTTCAGATAATTTTTCATATTATTTACTCATTCAATGGTTTGGTTTCCATCAGTCTATATCTGTATCCCGATCTCACTGTTCAAGCTCCACAAACACTTTAAAATTGTGGCAAACATACCAACTTCATCAAATTGTAATATTTTAGTTAATTTGTAACTCACTCTTAAAATAAACCTCATCATCATAATCGCTTAGAAAGAACCCATTTGTGCCATTCATCGCGGTCCCGTACCAGTCTACCGCAAGTTCTTCCTCAAACTCACCATTCATCTTGACCCACCAAGTCAGTGGTCTGCCCACTCATTTGCCAGTTCTGGGCCACTATTCCCTTAATACTTACTCCACCTATTGTCATTTTTTCTAGCAATATAAACCTACTAATCATGTTTAAGTTCAATGGTACATAGGTATGCAACTTACATTGCCGGCGATTTTGAAGATACCCTTCTTCAGCGAATCAAAGAATAATATAATTTATAGTAGTATTATTTTATAGTCAACATTTTAATAATAATATATGATATAAGAAATACTAGCGGAAAACATATTCAATGTAATAATTAAATGTTTTTGTGTGTGTGTATGTGGGCATCTTTAACCACGCTCGAGTAAAGTACTGGTTAGTTACTTCTTGATTAGCGTTACTGGGCCATTAAATCTGGCTAGGTTACCCGTCAGATAAGGTACTTAGATGGTGAAAATCGTTCATAGACTTACTTGCAACTTTATTGTCGATTAGCCTACTTTGAACATTACTGGAGGTTGGTGAAAGAGACCCTTAAAGCCATTATTTGTATGTTATACTATTAAGATCAATAAGATTGAAATTACTAACTTAAATTTCGGTTTCTAAATCATAATTTCATGTTTTCTGTTCGCAAAATAATTTATAAGTCTCCCAATTAAGGTCAGAAATTATATTCGACGAACTAAGCAGAGGGACATGAAATTAGCAAAATGTCTACCACAAAACATGTTTTGTCTGATAGTGGACAATGGAATGATTAAAAATATTTATAACAACATTTCGACCCTCTCTAGTTTCCCGAACCTAAAATTAATACCTAGTTTGCCAAATTAGGTATGACTATACATCGATTACCTCGTTAGCGATTGGCAATTACGAACTCCTGAGTTTAATCAGGTCAGAGGTGGTGTGGTTTATCCATCGAAAAATTCTAAATCGTTGTCCGGAGTCTAGTATTGTGGCCAGTATAATGGGAATGCGCTCATCTATTAGTATCTCTACCTAAAGACATACGATATAGTCTCGTTTGGATCTAACATCGTTGGTATTTTTGAGGTGTATACGGTACACCTCTCATACCCCCACTCGGAAAATACGTGACGGTGTTTTATTTTCTAAATCTAATGTAAAACAATATTACAAAGAGAAAACTCTTGTTGCGTTTGTTAATAATGGATAAAGACAAAAACTACTAAACGAAAAAATAAATTCTTTTACCTATAAAACGCTACATTAGTAGCGAGTAACATGTATATTTTGTTTCGAAAATTCCAATAATGTAACCCAAAGTATCAGAAATTTGTGTATAAAAGCCTGCCATATTTGGCGTGCGCTGCGAAAACTATTGATTATACATAAAATAATGTACTATGTATGTACATGTAAATTCCTCTTTACATTACTCGAATCAGACTGTTTGATTTTCTAAACTAGTGTAAACTAATATTACAGAGAGAAAAGTCTTGATTGTTTGTGTTTGTTTGTAATGGGTAAAGTCAAAAACTATCGAACCGATAAAAAAAAATTCTTACAGCTATAGAACGCTACATTATTAGCGAGTAACATGGGTGGTGGTGGTATTTTCACAAAGTTAAATTTGCCTATAAAAGTCATTATTTGGTGTGCGCTGCGAAAACTATTGATGATACATTAAATAATATTCTATATATGTACATGGAAATTCCTCTTAAAATTACTCGAATCAGACCTTTCATTTAGAAGTTACGTCGGTTATAAAAAAATTAAAAGTAAGAAAAATGCTGCAGTTTGCGCCAACAGCCCTACGCTTAGTCTATTAGTAACCTACAAATTTTAAACTAAAAAAAAAAAAGAGGAAATGATGATCGCGGGGACAGCTAGTTCCAAATAAGAATATTTTGTTTTTACCAGTTATATGTTAATTAACGTTATTCAACAGAGAATTCCATATTACCGCAACTCCCCATCTAATAGAGCTTATATATCACGTTCATTGCCATGTATGTTAGGGATTATACAAGTATATAACAAACAGCCACATAATTTATTATAATTATCGCCGGAAAACAACGTAGATTGGTACCTAATACATTTGTGAATGTTAAATACCTACCTATAAATAGGATTACCGAGTATTCTAGAATTTTAGGGGTTATAAAGTTTTATGTTATTAAGTCAAATAAATTGTAACTAAAGTAGTAACGTATAAAATGATAATTTTAAAGACTACCAAAATATTACACAAAAGTTATCTATCTTTATCATCACGCCAGATCCCTTGCGGAGTAGGCAGAGAGTACAGAGTTCCAACAGGTTCTTTCTTACCGGACTCTCTGGCTTTCTCCACTCTCATAGACGCTCGCCGGTTACTGAAACTCTTGACTTGCATTCCAGATAAGACACGGTCTAGTTGGTCATGGTAACTTAGTCTAGGTCTTTCCCGGTACATATATCCTTCCACTTTCGCATTGTATATCTGTTTTGTCATTCTTACTTACAACATTCTTTCTATATTCTCGAACGGAACATACCCTTTCTCAGCTTTATACTGTACCTTCTACTCTATCTTTCATACCTTCACGGTTTTTTACTACTCTGTTGCAAATACGGTCGGTCAACTTGACTCCGCACATCTTCCGCAGAGCTCGACAGCATTTATCCTGCTTTCATTTTCCTTCTTACATACCCAACTCACATTGCCATATAACAGCTTGCACTGCCATATAACATACAAGAGTTATTATTATTATAAGCTCATACTGTCCCACTGCAAGGCAAAGGACACCGCTCCCTTTTTCCACTTATCTCGGTTAAGTGCAAGCTGATCCCAGTCTTTGTCATAGGAGTCCAGCTCGTCTCACCAATTCTTTCTAGGTCTGCCGCACTATCGTTTCTTGCCTCGTGGGGCCCACTTTGTAGTTAAGGTGGTTTTTCCCTAAAGCGCATACGACATGCGACACATATGTCCAGCCGAGTTCCATTTCAGCCTTGCAGCTGAGTATCAAAGGTATTTCAAAGAATATATAGACACGATACGTAAAGTTAAGTACTTTATCTTGGCGTTAGTTACGCTAGATTTTTGTAATACTTATTTTTCATGGAAAATTTTAAAGATGAAATCCTAGCGGTTGAACTTAAACTTTTATCTATCTCTATCTATATCATCACGCCAGCTCCCTCGCGGGGTAGGCAGAGAGTACAGAGTTCCAACAGGTTCTTTCCTTACATACCTCTCTGGCTTCCTCCACTCTCATAGTTCGTCTCATACACACTCGCCGGTTACGGAGACTCTTGACTTGCCCTTCAGCTAAGACACGGTCTATTTGGTCATGGTAAGATAGTCTAGGTCTTCCCCGGCACCTACATCCTTCCACTTTCGCATTGTATATCTGTTTTGTCATTCTTTCTTCTGGAATTCTTTCTATATGCCCGAACCAACGGAGCATACCCTTTCTCATCTTTACACCGATACTCTTTCATACCTACTCGCTTTCTTACTACGCTGTTGCGAATACGGTCGGTCAGCGTGACTCCGCACATCTTCCGCAGAGGTCGCATTTCGACCGCATTTATCCTGCTTTCGTTCTCCTTCTTACATACCCAACTCTCACTGCCAACTAAACTTTTAATTTCATATAAAGTGTTTATCTATCTAGAGAAGGCAAAAGGCTTCCTGTTATATTTGGATTGGGGCCTGGGAAAAGTCTCCGTAACTGGCGAGCTTGTATGAGACGAATTATGAGGGTGGAGGAAGCCAACGAGGTCTGTAAGGAAAAAACCTATTGGAACTCTGTACTCTCTGCCTACTCCGCAAGGGGGCCTAGTGTGATGATATTGATAGATAGATTAGGACCTAGCATCGCTGGTAAAATGTGCGGGTGTTTATAGTACACCTGTGATTATTTTATTTTTTATTCAGTTGTTACAATTCAATAAACTTTGTAAGCAATTATCCGAACCAAATTGTACGGTTAGTTATAAAGATAGGTACCTAGGCAACAAAGTTTAGCAAACTGCTTTAATAAATATTCTGCTAGTTAAAAGCTAACTCCCTTGATGTCCTTCATATTATACTAACATACACAAAAGGACAGTTAACGTTTCTATTCTACTAACTACCACCCACACAATTTAATACGCAGTATGTTCAGTAGACTGCCTCGTTGTTCTAGTGGCAACGCGCATCGCTTTGTGATCACGAGATCCTGGCTTCAAAATGGCTGGCAATAGGCTCACCCGCTACAACATGGGACCAAACATCGTCGGCGAAACGTGGGTGTACTCAGTACCGCGTTGGTTATCAGAAAGGCCAAACAAATTAAGGTAAAAGACTAGCCCGCGTTTCTCGCCGGATCTTCTCAGTGGAGGCCGCGTGCCAATCAGTAGATGTAAAAATGTAAAAATTTTAACGTTTGTAAGTACTTATGTATTGGCTTAAACAAATAAATGATTTTTGACTTTGACTATTGACTGCCACCCCTGCTTAGGGAATATAGGCGTGACGGTGTATATTCAGTAGATTGAACGAGGGCCTCTGCAACCGCGGTATTTTAAGCGATCACCGACGATAAACAGTATTCGTCTCGGTCGGTCTGTGCTACAGAAAGAACATTCGATGTGGTAATCGTTAAGCCAAGAAGCCTTGTGGAAGCCTTGTAAGCGGCTTAATCAGTTCCAACAGATGTAGCTACAAGCCTAACTCTACCAATCCGCACTGGGTCTGCGTAGTGGAGTATTACCTGATTTGTCTCAAATTTTTATTTTAAAAAAAATACGTCGCCCCACACTCGGATTTATTCCTGTGTCGTGGGTGCGTTTACAAACATGAAAGTTCACATACACAAGTACCCAGAGCGAAACAAATAATTTTTGATCACACAAAGATTTGTCCCGTGCGGGAATCGAACCCGCGACTATTCGAGTGGGCGGAGTGGCTTAAGCTCTTAACCACTGCGCTAAATCGTCATCACCTTGATTTATGGGAGGCGGCCTTTATTCAACAGTAACACTATGGCCAATTCTTTTTTTTATTATTGTCCGGTGAAACTGTAAAGGCCAACAGCGTAGATCATTCACAAACACACTTGCTATTTACTTTTTTTTTAAACGTAGCCACTCGGAACAATTCCTGTGTCGTGGATGCGTTTACAAATACCCAGGCCGAAACAAACATTTGTGGGTCACACAAAGATTAGTCCCGTGCGGAAACCGAACCCGCGACTACTCGATCCAGTGGGCTGAGCAGATAGCTCTTAACCTCTGGCCCAAGCCGCTTAGTTAGTCAGCCGTTTTATTATATGTATATACGTAGTAGTTCTTAACATAGGTAAGTGTTTGAATCAAAAATGTGCCGAATAATGCTTTAATGGAAATGACAAAATACATATTAAGTATTTATATAACGAAGATCTCTATCTCAGGTAGGCAGAGAGTACAGAGTTCCAACAGGTTCTTTCCTTACAGACCTTTCTAGCTTCTTCCGCTCACATAATTCGTCTCATACACGCTCGCCAGTTACGGAGACTCTTGACTTGCCCTTCAGATCAGACACGGTGTTTGAACAAATATCGTAAGTTTATCTGAACAACAATGTTTAACATATTTTAGTTGTTTACGACATACCCCGATAGATGGCGCTGCACCGAAACTAAATAATTAATGAAGAAAATTAGCCCGCGGTTTCGAGATTTTCAACCGATTAATGACTCCGGTCAGTTTCAGTGGAACAGTTGAGTTTATTCCTTAGTACATGCGGAGGTTCCTTGGACCTTTGTTCACACGGTGTATTTAGTCACGGTAAGATAGTCTGTCTTCCCCGGTACCTACATGCTTCACGTAACGTAGATAAGATCATTTTAAATAACGCAGGAATAAATACATTTACTTAAAACATAGCAATCTCATTATTAAATTAGTTAGCAGCTCAGTAAATTAACGTCACAACACTAAGCGGAAGTGCGTAAAACAGACTTATATTAACTTTTGTACAGATTTTTTTATGCGACATGACAATAAATGGCGTAGACAAGGGATCCCTACAAGAATCGGGTGTGATGATATAGAGAGATAGATGACAATAGGGTCATATTACGCAAGTCAAACGATTGGTATCAGTTATTACCTAATGTGGCAGTTAAACCTTATGGGTGGATTGGTAAGTGTGATAAGAGGGCGAGCGTGGAACCACGCACGAGCCAGATGGGCAAGGGGGCAACTAGCTCAAGGGCGCCTCAAGGAGGAACGGCCTCGGCTTGGGCAGTCGCTATGGGGGAGGGCATATACCTACTAGGTGCCTCGCCGTGCTGCTCTGTACCGGCCGGCGGGCAAGGGATTCTTCGACGTCGCCGGCGAGGTCGGTGTCTGATCCTGTGTGCGGCATCCGTATAAAGAAGAGATGTAAGGGACGGTCGGTAAGTGCGTGCCGCTGATGGGGGTAGCGGCTGATAGAAGGGGAGTTAGGTTCGTAGCCGGCGGCGGCTACGATTATCGGATTCCTATAATTCGCATTCGCGAAATATCGAGTTGTCGCCTTTTTAATAAAGGCGCGAATAGCTTCGGACCGAGATCGAAATGGGACTATCAATGGGATCGTATACGTATATAAAAAGGAAAAATAAAAACAATAAATAAATACCAGCACGCCTATATTCCCCAAACGGGGGTGAAAGAAGTGTGTGTCGTATACACTCACTTTTTCCTATCGATAACCAATCTCAGGTAACGGGTGCGAGCCTATGGCCATATATCGGGCACAATTGAAGACTCCGGATTGATACAGAGAAGTTTTCGATAGAAAAACTGCATTTGTCCGAGTTGGGCTTTGAACCCAGGACTTCGTGTCCTTATAAAGTAAATTACACGATAGCCGGCGTAATTTTAATCCTCCTGGAGCGAAAGTCAATATGATGTATCCAATGCCTACTGTACACTGGTACTTAATGAAAAAATAGCACTTCGATAAGTAAGACCTGCATAACAATATTAATTTAGTACATTAAAAAGACACCTGTACCATGCGGAAAATGACATGGAGGGTGGTGGGGCTCGTCAGCTGGCCCAGAGAAATCTTTAAATGTTACGGATTTTCACCCTAGCGTTGATATTGGGACAGGCCAGTAGGTAGATGTTACTTATTGAAGGGTTCTTTTTATTCATTTTTAAATTACCAGAATTAAATACAACTGAGCTTTCGCTCTAGGACGACTAAAATTACACTGTATATAGATATATACACATGGGAGAGCTGCAGTAGGCGCATCACCCGTCAGCTATGCGTTTGCGTTTCATGCCAAATGGTTATGGCAACGCAAGCTACGGCATAAACTCAACAAGCTATAACGTTGGTATAGATTTAATAGACTGCCTCGTTGGTCTAGTGGCTAACAATGCGCGTAGCGGTTGCAAAGTTCGAGTCCAGGTTGGACAGAGTAATTTCTCATTGGAAATCACAATCCCATCCCAAAAAATGGCTTTGTGCCTGGTCTAGTGGCAAAAAGCTCGCCCTATTTTACTTTTTTTGGGACCTAACGTCGGCGAAAAATGGGCGTTTATGGCGGCGAAAACTGGGCACATTTTATATAATATTCAGAGAATTTATTTTTAGTTCTTAATTTTATTTAGGGGGGTTTTGTAGTCTCTTCGTGGGCGGAAGACTGCGCGGACATTGCAGCCAAGCGACATAGCATCCTCGCTTCTTTAAAGTTTGGTATTGAAAGGATAGTTTGCGCGATTCCTACATCAAACCTGTTACAATATTTTTCATATACGATGGGTATTGATAGTTCTAAGTGCCAAATTAATATTTAATTCAATGGAATTACGGTATAAAACTATAAGTATAGAAACGGGTCATGACTCTTATTGACATTGAATAAAGTATAATTTCCTTTGACACAACTGTCACAGTACCCTTCCTTCATAAAAAATACTATAAACTTCAGTGAACTCATGGAATTTTGTCATATCTTGTATGGAAAAATCTAACAAAATTCTATTGACAGTTAGCAAATTTATCCTTCACTTGAATATTGGAACCGATTAATGAATTATTGAATAGTATGTAAGTACATAACATGTTGGAACTCTGTACTCTCTGCCTGCCTGATCTGGCGTAATGATAAATAGATAGGTGCATTAATAGTAAAGTACAGGTTGTGTTTAATATCTGTTAAATTGGCACCAAAATATCACTACGGACCCTTTCTGTAGCTACTAGTGTCTGCCCGTGATTTCATCCGCGTTGAAGTTAGAGAAGTACGTAACATTTTTTCGGGATAAAAAGTATCCTATGTGTCCAGGTAATAAAATATCTGTATGCCACATTTCATCCAAAGCCGTTCAACTAACTCATATCCTACTAATATTATAAATGTGAAAATTATGTTTGGATGTTTATTACTCAATCACCCAAAAACAGCTGAACGGATGTGGCCACGGATAGGATACTTTAATCCTGGCAAAATGTAAGGTTCCTGTCTAAAGTCAACGTGGATGAAGTCGCGGGCAGAAACTTGTTTTTTTGCAACCATGCGCAAGTGATGCACGTCCTTGCTGCGCAGGGTGCGGGCCCTTTTTTTTCTTTTTTTTTTACCTGGGGAATATCCTGCATACGACTTCCGCGAGCCTCGGGGGAAGCTCGCGGGGCGTGTCGGATTCCTACCGACTAAAAACCCCAGGGTGGCCGACATCAGCACTTTGGAGGTGCTCCGGGATCTCCGTATGGAACGCACCGGTGCCCCTCTTGTGCCTTGCTCCGAAAAGCACGCCATCGGAGGGAGACTTGATGACATGCTCCCTCCCGCACCGAAGCGGTGCTCACGATGACGTGGGCCACACCACGCCACCGTCCTCCTCGGGGTTACACCTATGCACAGTATCCTTAATGCATTGGCGGAGAGATTTGACTGTCAGTACTTGAACAACTGCAACATGGTTCATTTACTGTCTAATACATTCAATTAATATTGTATAATGGATCTTGACATCTGAAATAAATAAATAACAAAAAAATAATATTAGAAGTAATCGACCTTCTTGGATGCATCCTGCACAAAATCCTATTTCGACTGACGATGTCACCTAAAACGCAGGTGTGAAAATATAGATACATTTATTTAAATGCGGACGGTTTGGTCCAGTGGTTAAGAGCTTAACCCGCTCAGCCCACTGGATCGAGTAGTCGCGGGTTCGATTCCCGAACAGAACAAATCTTTGTGTAACCCACAAATGCTTGTTTCGGCCTGGGTGTTGTGTATGTGAATTTCGTGTTTGTAAACGCACTCACGACACAGGAATTGCTCCTAGTGTGGGGCTACGTTTTTAAACAAAAAAATACATTTTTTCATTCTGGATTCGACTTAACGACTGCGTTTTAGTCACAATAGCCGGAACTGATCAAAACACAACAATAATTTAATTAAATAATAAATCTAAAACAATATGCATTACAAAAACTTATATTATCCCTTATAGTGCCACACTAAAAATATGAAGTGATACAATAAAAGTCCCGTTTTCGAATTACGTATGTTTTCATAAACATGCTGATTCCGTTTCTTATCATCATTGCCAATAAATTTTGATAAGCATCTAATAAAATCAGATAACATCATGTTCCCGTGCAAGTAAATTTAGCAGTTGATACATATTGTTATAGCGATGACGATTGGAAATGATATGAGCTAATATTCTGTTGAAAGCACGTTGAAATATACAGTTCCTGTCTCACCCTAAGGAAGACTGTAGAAAATCCCTAAGGGATTCGATAATATCCGCCTATAACAGTGCATAAAATATATTATAATATGAGCCCTGTTAAGAAACTGTCCCACCGTTGGGCACAGGGCTTTCCAACTGAGAGGGTTAAGGCTATAGTCCACCACGCTGGCCCAGTGCGGGTTGGCGAACTTTACACACCTTCGAGAAACTCTTAGGCATGCAGGTTTCCTCACGAGGTTATCCTTCACCGTTAGAGTGATAGATAATTTTACTAAAATATAAAATAAATAAATAAAATAAAAGTTTTCCGAGATGAATGGCTCTGTGCTGTAGTCATTCAGTTTTACCTGCGACCTTTGACAGACATCGGATCACCTTTTTTTTGTTTTTTTTAAACGTTGCCCGACAGTAGGATTTATTCCTGTGTCGTGGGTGCGTTTACAAACATGAAAATTCACATACACAAATACCCAGACCGCAACAAATAATTGTGGATCACACAAATATTTGTCCCGTGCGGGACTCGAACCCGCGACTATTAGACGCAGTAGGCAGAGCGGCTTAAGCTCTTAACCACTGCGCTAAATCGTCCGTCAAACCTTGTGAGGAGCCTGCCCACTACACGTCTCCCGGTACAAGGTCGCCACTTGAGAACCTTTTTGCCTCAACGGACATCAGTTTTAAGATCAATGTAACCCGCCCACTGCCAATTAAGTTTGGCAATTCTGACGGTTACATCGGTAACATTGATTCTCCCGCGGCTCTCCTAGTTTATGATAAGATCTCGCAGGAAAACTCCGAGCATAACTCTTTCCATTGCCATTGGGGCGATCTTAAGCATTCTTATGAGGTCCATCATGGTCGACCACGTCGCCTTGCCATATAACTACAGTTATATCACGATTTACACAATGTTGAAGTTAGGATTAGGTTACAGTTACGTCGCTCACCTACGTGATCCCTAGAACTTTAGGCGATTTCAGACCTATAGAATTTTATTTACTAGCCTATTTTACTGTCTTACTGATGAGCAAAGGCCTCCCCTTTATATTTCAGTAGGCAGAAGTTGGGTTCATAGCAGTGTAGATAGACAGTGTAGACAGACAGCATATAATTATCAAAAGTCAGTGTTACAATAAGTTAATGTAAAAACATTCTACACATACAAGTATTTAAATAGAGCAATTTAAAACGCCCAATCAAAATTGAATGTGTATAAAAAATTCCGTGTCTATGTCGCTGGCCGAAAAGTTCCTTTGTCTGGAGCCAACACTAGGTATAGAATCAGGTCATGCTTACCATAAAAATGCATTATCATCTGAAATGAATTAAAATCTCAAAGGACATTGTCGAAAATTGCCCCAGAACCAACAAACATTTGACCCCTACCATCATTATTTATCTATTTTATTCAAATGATGGCTAATATCCGTATCTAACGGACAATTTGCAATCTAAAACTAATATTTTAAAGTGTTTTAAGTACTTATATCGAATGGACTTTGTAAAATGTAGTAGGCGTACCTATTAGCTATCTAGATTGCTTGTCTTCTTAGACTAAATACTTGTACAGATAGTTGCTTAGGTATCTTTAAAAATATAATTAATCTTTAAATTCACTCAATATATTTATGACTACACAATATAACCTCATACGTATTATAAAATATAATAAGGCTACTAAATTATAACCTCAAAATCGAATACTTTTTGTACAATATTGCAATTCCCCCGCTTGACCGTTTAATTATAAATGCGTTACGAGAACTTATGGGTAATTTGAAACCATACAAGTTTTTTTTCATTGCTGTTGGTTCTGGGGCAAATCATATATGGGGCCAGGACAAGACCTAAACAAACATTGCAAGTTAAATAATGGCCTGTAAAAAATCGGTTACATAACTGAATAATTTTACCAATTTCATGTTTTAACCTACATTCTAGTTCATTTTATACGTACGTCAATATCATTTATAATCTTCTTATCAAAACAGATTCGTATCAGCGGAGTTATCACCTATTCAGGTAAAACTACGATACACCGATTGTTAACTACATCATAAAGTAACTATTGACTTATAATATTAGTTTTGATAATACAATCACATTTATTATAGTTCTGTTTGTCTAGGGACGACAACAACGGTGCTATAAGAAATCAGTGTAGGTATCTATTATCGAAATATTTGATTTGAAACTTTATCATTAACACAGACATTTTTAAAATGATTTGGTCAAAGTATGTTTTGGTCCGCGTGGTGGAGTATGACCTAATCTCTCTTACCTCGATTTGTGTGAACAGGCCTTTGCCCAGCAGTGGGCAGTATAGGCTGATATTATTATGTTTTGGAACAAGTATGTAATGTCGATAACGTTGTCATCTGCCGGGTCCACATAGCTAAGATCTTTCTAGGTGTACCTTATATTGCTTTGCCTCTTCCTTGACTGCCTCGTTGGTCTAGTGGCAAAGCGCATCGCTTGATGATCACGAGGTCCTGGGTTCAAATCCTAGGTCGGACAAATGAAGTTTTTATAACGAAAAAACTTCCCAGTATGAGTTCGGAGTCTGGAATTGTGCCCGGTATATGTCAATAGGCTCGCCCCCTATTACATGGGACCTAACATCGTCGGCGAAACGTGGGTGTACTCAGTATACCGCTGCCACCCTCGCTTGGGGAATATAGGCGTGAAGGTGTAGTTCAGGAGGAGATTTACTAACACACGCACGCCGGCATTTATATATAACTAACGCCCCGGCTTCGCACAGGTGAATCATACACATAAAGCTTTCTCTTGAATCACTCCGTCCATTGGTGAAAACCGTATCAAAATCCGTTTGATAGTTATTGAGTTTATCGCGTTCAGACAGACAGACAAACGCAGCGGGGGGGACTTTGTTTAATAATATTTAGTGAAGATATGCCTCGTTGATCTAATGGCGTAAGTCGTAGCTGGCGATCACGAGGTCCCAAGTCCTTCTAGGGACTTCGAATGCTTAATCGGACATTAAGTTTCTGTTTAAAAATTTGCAATAGCAAGCAATCTCTCGCCCCCTTAAGGAATACAGACGTGACGGTGGGTTATTTACACAAGGTTATTTATTTAATGTCTTTACATCGTGTAATAAATTATAACTCTACCTACCCCGCAAGAGATCTGGCGTGATGATATAGATAGATAGAATAAATTATATCCAACACGTCATGAACAAGCAACAAAAAACCCCGCGTCTCCTATGAGAATATAAAGGCTGAGAACAAACGAATCATGATCATTGTGAATCAGATCTCAGTAGAGTGCGTGTGAGTGCATCACGATGAATATCTTGGTGAGCTACGAATTATTTATTTAATAGTGCAGTGAATATCAAAGAGCATAATAATATAACCACTACGTATTAGTGTATAAACTTTTATTCAATAGAGTAAACCAGAGAGGTCTGTAAGGATACCTGTTGGAACTCGGTACACTCTGTCTACCCAGTAAGGGATCTGGCGTAATAATATAGATGTATAGATAGACTTTTATTCATAACTGGGATAATGCATTAGACGAAAAAGAAAAGAGAATAATTTTAAAAATAAAATTTATAGAACTGTGTTGTGTGAATCGAAAAAATTGCCCGTTATAATTAAAAAAAATATACATTAAATATACATAACGTAACAACTTACAATATGTGTTACATTTCATTAAAACTTAAACTAAGCACAGCTTATAATAGAAGTAGCAGAATCATCCAGAATTATCCAGAATACCTTTTCTTTTTAATAATAGTGTATAGGGATCTGCATAACACACAATAAAATTATTAAAATCGTTAAATTGTCGACTTGTCGAACCAAAACAATAAAATCTCGACTCTCAGTTAGTAAAAGAAGTAGATACGTATAAATAACTCTAGTAAATTCATATCGTAGTGATCACGGGCATGTTTTAATGATTGAATATATGAAAACTAGAATAGAGTGAATGGTGCGATGGGAAGGCTACTTGTGAGCCGGCACTTAAGCCAAAAGGCGCAGCTAGCCATGCATAACGGAGTGCTTGTCCCAGCGCTGTTATATGGCAGTGAGGGTTGGGTATGTAAGAAGGAGAATGAAAGCAGGATAAATGCTGTCGAAATGCTATATCTGCGGAAGATGTGCGGAGTCACGCTGACCGACCGTATTCGCAACAGCGTAGTAAGAAAGCGAGTAGGTATGAAAGATAGTATCAGTGTAAAGATGAGAAAGGGTATGCTCCGTTTGTTCGGGCATATAGAAATAATGCCAGAAGAAAGAATGGCAAAAGAGATATACAATGCGAAAGTGGAGGGATGTAGGTACCGGGGAAGACCTAGACTATCTTACCATGACCAAATAGACCGTGTCTTATCTGAAGGGCGAGTCAAGAGTCTCCGTAACCGGCGAGTGTGTATGAGACGAACTATGAAAGTGGAGGAAGCCAGAGAGGTATGTAAGGAAAGAACCTGTTGGAACTCTGTACTCTCTGCCTACCCCGCGAGGGAGCTGGCGTGATGATATGGATGGATTGAAAACTAAAAAACATAGTCATAGACAAACGCATTTAAACCGTGTAGAGCCAATGATTTACTTTCATATGTTTATAACACCGTCAAGCCTATATACCCTAAGCAGGAGTGGTGTACTGAGAACACCCACTTTTCGTCGACTATGTTAGGTCCCATGTAATAGAGGGCAACTCTATTTCCATATACCGGGCACAATTCCAGACTCCGGACTAATACTGGGAATTTTATATACATTTGTATGTCTAGGAAGAAAAGACTGTGTGTGCCGAAATATAATAATTACTGAAACGTACGCGAATGTGTATGGTGTCAACATTCATAAATGAACTTCCACAAAATATGATTAGGGGTATAAAATCTCGGACACAGCTTAAGTGTGTACTTAAAAATCATTACTTATCACTATGCCCCTAGTCAGATTCCATCTATGTGTACCAACTACTATGCTATGTTTGATGTCTGAATATTCTGTGGAAGCGTGTTATTGAATATTATGTTATCTACGTTAGCATTGTATCATGAGAACGACTGCCGACAAACTACAAAGTAGTTTGGCAGATTATAATGTATATTTAAATGTGGATTTCATAAAATGAATAAATATATTTTTAAATAAAATACTTTTTATTTTGTGCTTATTAATACTGTATAGCCTATAAATACAGGCAAAATCAGATAAGAGGAATGGTGACCGGCTCGTACTGGCGCCAAAAATACATCGGCGAAATGAGAATGTACCATGTACACTCTGCCTTTTGAAATAAGGTCGTGATATACCTAAATGTCGCTGGCATAATGCCCAAATTTAAAGATATGATCATTAGACTTAACATTTTAAGTTCGAAAGTTAAAAAACTTATAATAATAATTTAATAATAAAAATAAATAATACTTATAATAATAATATTTTAATAATATATATTTGAAAGTAAATAAACTAACAACTGATTTAAGCATTTGAAGATGCATTATGATTTAAACAAACTATCAAATTCATAATTCCACACAAAGTCAGTTTGTCACTTAAACCTTACATATCTATCATCGAATGCTTAACCGGAAAACGGCCGATAGATAGTCTATTATTATACAAATATCAACCTAATATCAGAATCTCGATCTTCATTCATAAACTGATTGCCAATGCCAATCCATCTGCGTCATAGAACAAAATAACTTTATTTTTTTGTATGTCCCTTCCCCAAGTACTTTATTAAGTAGGTATCTATTATATTTATCTTACAGGGTAGATTTACGATTTCATTTATCTATAATTAGATCATATCTACTACCGAATTGAGCGTTTATCTTGATAGACATCTTGTAATTATGTTGTTCCTACGCCTTCAAACATAGCGGCAAAGTATAAATAGAACTTTAGTCAATATAATATTTAACGATCCGTATCGCAACTGAAAAAAACATGGAAACACAGCGGTATCCGTTCTAAACGATTATTTCCATAGATTTCACAAGTCAAAAGTCATTACCAAGGATCAGACTAAAGAATAATTGTCTTAATCACGAAATAAGGAATAGAAGTGCACCGTGGTCTTAATCCAGGGCCCCAAGTCTGCTCTTTTTACGTGATTTCTAATTATGACATTCGTTCCATTACAATTATGCTTAAAGTCGGTAAACTACTACAGTTTTTATGGCCTTTTAACAAATACCGACAAACTTTTCAAGTGGTACGGCAATGGAGAACCATAAGGACACCATTGAATTAATCAAAACTTTCAAAACCCAACGATTATGATGTCAATGAACGACAATTTTACTTAAATTGCAATATATGCCCAGTGGCAAAGAAATCAGACGACTTACCTATTATGTGTATTCGATTAACCTACACTAGTAAGAGAAGCACCAGAACAATGTAATAGATATGGGATGGGATTTTACAATATTCGAATTGAATTTAATACCTAATAAAATTCCACTATCTGATGTTATTTTTTTTATCAAATTCATCAGCTAATAAGTCGATTCTCATACACGGTTCTAAAACGAAATATACAATTCGTGTCGTGTTATTAGAATATAAGATTCTTGTATATTAGATTCCGTGTAAGAGAGAACAAAGATTCCTAAATGGCTTAATTTTTCTGCTGATATCTACCTCCACCTGACTTCTCAACGTACATAGATCGCTTTATGCACGTTCGCCTATCACAAATATTGTACGCTTGACTTTTCCATCAAACAAACAGCCAAATAAAGACACTACAGTGTAGGTAAATACCGTTCTCGTCTCGACTACGATTGTTGACTAAATAAAGCTATTTGTAGAAGATTTATGTACTCTGTGTACCGTGATTTAGTTTTGTTTTCACGATATGTCGTGATCGTTACCCTATCTTGCGTTAACTGGGACAATTTCGTGTTTAACGTCCCATTGTTTGTCTGTTTACTATTTCATGTAGTACACCCAAGGATTATTTGTCTGCCATTCTAATTTTATTATAGCATGTCTCTCTTATCACGGGTAGCAAGACTTTTTTGCTCGGTACAATGTTTTGTCGGCCCATGATTCGCGTCTGATTCGACAAATGTAGATAAGTTTTATTGATTTTCACTTACAGAATAATTTAAATATTTAGTAGTTCGATTTATTCTAAATAATATCAAATTCAATTATGCCTAAAAGTCAGACGCTTGTCAGTCAGTTACCTGTGATCTCATTTAAAATAATCACATAACATTATCTAGTATCAAATCCTGAATTAGTTTTATCTATCTATATCATCACCTCATATCCCTTGCGGGGTAGGCAGTAGCTTACATACCTCTCTGGCTTTCTCCACTCTCATAGTTCGTTTCATACACGCTCGCCGGTTACGGGGACTCTTGACTTGACCTTCAGATATGACTCTGCCTATTAGTTTAATATGCTTATTTAATTAAATTCCACAATGTAGAATCTATTTCATTACCTAAACAATATCCAACAGCGATTACGAGACCGTGATATTACAATATAATTACTAAAGTAAACAAAAACTATTTATTATACAAGGAATATACCTAATGTTTTTTTCTCTTTTTTTTCAGTACATTTTTCTTCTCTCGTGTGCTTTGGCCGTGACGGTCGCTCAAAAAGCGGAAACCAGTAATGACATAATTGGTGGTCACAGGCGAGCAACCGGTGGCTATGGGTTGTTACGACCCGGTTACTCTGGTTACCAGGGTGGCTATAACGGTTATAATAGCGGGTTCGGAGGCTACGGGGGAGGCGTTGGCAGTAGTTTCGGTAATCCCGGATTTGGCGGATCCAGTTTTGGATATCCGGGTGGGACTGGTGAGTTATTTTAAATGTGATAATACTTTGTTTTTATATTTAATAAACTACTACTAAATGCCGCTTGTGTTAGCTTTGCAGTGTATTTTAGTAGTAACTAAAATACACTGCAAAGCTAACACATGCGGCATTTTTTTTCATGCGGGACTAGATTTTGTCTGCCCTTGATGTAAGTCATTCACGCAAGTCCAAATAGTCTTAAAAACTGTTTTAATCACTATATGAACTTGCGGATACAATCATCATCATCATCTCAGCATCCACTATCTCCTGCGATCTTGACAAGATTGTCGGTCCATCTAGTAGGCGGCCATCCCAAGTTGCGCTTACCAATACGTGGTCTCCACTCTAGAATCTTTCTGCCCAAACGCCTGTCCAATCTTCGCGCTATGTGATCCGCCCATTGCTACTTCAGCTTGCTAATCCTATGAGCTGTCAATGATCTTGGTTCTTCTACGAACTTTCTCATTCCTAAATCGATCATGTAAAGAAACGCCGAGCATCTCTTTCCATAGCTCGCTGAGCAACTCTAAGATTGTTTTATAAAACCTACTGTAAAAGACCACGTCTCTGATCCGTATATCATCACTGTCAACCAGCGTTGCCAATTTGTGGGGAATTTCCCAAATGGCGGTGAAGTCCAAGTCGATTGGGGATTTAGTGGGGATTGGCATGATGTGGGGAAAATGCGGGGATTTTGACAAATTAGGCTAAAAATGAAAAATGTTTCAAATTCATAACTAGTTTCTATTTTCTAACTATATTATGTCCTGGGAAATTACTAGGTGCGATCTAGATGCCACCTCCTGGACAAAAGATGAGGTTTTGTCACGCGGATCAATTTTAAGTAAATGGAAGAGATTTAATTAATTGAGAATCTTGTTTTATGCAATATGGCTAAGAGATTTCGGAAAATATATTTATTTATTTTCATTTTACTCAAACGAGGACCTATACAGAGTATTCAACACAGGGCTCTTTTAAAGCTTTGTTAACATGTAACAAGGAGCCACTCGAGTTGTTTGTATTTTTTTCATGAATTTGACTACAATAACATTTTTTATTTATTTTCTAATTAAATGAATTAGAGTATTATTAATAAACCTCATAATTGTATAATTACAAGAGCTGATTTTAATAAGTAGTTCAATATTATTAAAATTACCGATTAATTTACAAGAAAGACACCTGAAAAAATACTCTGAAACTTATTTTGTGGGGAATTTGAGGGAAATCGGAATGTTGTTCTCCCCAAATTTGGGAAATGTGACCTATATTTTTGGGGAATTGAAAAAAAAGATTGGCGTTGGCAACCCTGCTGTCAACACACATCGACTACCAACTTTAGCCTTGAGGTACTGAGTTATTTTGGATGAGAAGATGTTGGGCAGTTTCCCAAACGCTGCCCAGTCGAATGCGAATACAATACAAGTTTTGTCAAGCTTTTGAAAAGCCATGCCATGATATCAAGGAACACAAAACGATTTTCTCCCATCTAGGTCAACAAAATTCGTAACATATGTTTGTCGCGCCGCCCTGTGCCAGAGTTGGGCATTTTTTAATTGTAGAATCAATTGAAATTTCATTTGAAATGAAATGAATCCCCCTGAGATACTCCGGAATAAAAATGACTTTAGGACTTCAAACGCTTCAGTCCCTTTCGAGATCATTGATGCTGTAGCGGCACTTTAAAATCACAAATAAGCCGCGACGAAATCCAAAATATTTATATTGCAACTTAATTTTTTCACAATTAATTTTTATCCGGCTCTGCCCTTTTTTTACCTGGGTAAAATCCTACATAGGACATCTGCGAGCCTCAGAGGAAATCGCCGGCCGGTGCAGAGCACTACGGCGAGACAACTAGTATACGCCCTCCCTCATAGCGACTGCCCAAGCCGGGGCCGTTCCTCCGTGAGGCGCCCTTGAGCTAGTTGCCCCCTTGCCCCTCTGGCTCGAGCGTAGTAGTTGCACGCTCGCCCTCTTGTCCGATGAAGCTGTAAAGGCCCCGCGGCCAACAGCGTAGATCATTCACACACACAGACACACATTGGAGGGGTTCCGGGATCTCCGTATGGAACGTGCTAACCCTACTGTACTTAGGGTGATGTATAGTTATTTTTATAATTTTTTTCCATATTTGTAGGCGGTGGATACAACAGTTTCCCCGGAGGGTATGGACAAGGCTATGGACAAGGATATCCCGGATACGGCGGAGGTAAGATAATCTTTAGCCTTTTAACAGTACGGTCTACGGGGACACCTAAGATGGCTAAGCGCCAAGAGCGGTTAGATTAATGCTTATAATATTTTAAAATTGTAACCCCATAGGAATTATTCCTGTGTGTGTGGGTGCATTTACAAACAAGAATGTTTGGTCTGGATATGTAAGTACATATGTGAATTTCATGTTTTTAATAACACTACCACAAAAAAACCAGGAAGAAAGAATATGCCGCGGACGGCGGTAGCAGCTGATAAGAGAGGATTCAGAAGCGTAGTCGGCGGCGGCTACGATTAGCGGATTCCGATGGTGGGACGCGTACGCGAAGTAGAGGGTTGTCGCCTTTTTAATATAGGCGCGAATAGGGTAGAGACCGAGATCGGACAATTAAACACGTAAAGCGGTGCGTTACTATAACTCCGTGAAATGATTTAATGGCACTCAGGTGGCGTACAGAGTACCATTACATGATCATTACGCGACCTTAACGTAACGCGCCGCGTTTAGTCATAGCGAATGGCCCAAGTGGATATAGCAACCTAAGTGCGAGCATAATTATAAGGAGAGTAGGGCTCAAATTGAGAAAAATAATTAACTCACGATTTGGCGCAGTGATTAAGAGCTTAAGCCGCTCCGCCCACTGGGTTCAATAGTCGCAGGTTCGAATCCCAACGGGACAAATTTTTGTGTGACCCACAATTATTTGTTTCGGTCTGGGTATTTGTGTATGTGAATTTTCATGTTTATAAACGCACCCACGACACAGGAATAAATCCTAGTGTGGGGCTAATTTAAAAAAGAACCGTTTTAATGCGGTTGATTTTTGGTTTTTAAGTTCCCGACGTTTCGAGTGATCTACAGTTCCCATGGTTGCGAGAGGAACTGAGGCGTTTGACGTCCAAAAGTCAATGTTATTCCAGAGTACCTCATCATCATCATCATCATCTCAGCCTATACTTGTCCACTGCTGAACATAGGCCTCCCCAATCGCTTTCCAGCGTAACCGGTCCGATGCCACCTGTATCCAACGACTTCCTGCGATTTTCACAAGATCGTCGGTCCATCTGGCAGGCGGTCGTCCCACGCTGCGCTTGCCAATACGTGGTCTCCACTCTAGAATCTCTCTGCCCCAACGCCCGTCCGATCTACGCGCTTTGTGGCCCGCCCATTGCCACTTCAGCTTGCTAATCTTAAGGGCTAGGTCGGTGACCTTGGTTCTTCTACGAATCTCCTCATTCCTAATTCAATCGCGTAGAGGAACGCCGCGCATAGCTCTCTCCATAGCTCGCTGAGCAACTCTGAGTTTTTTTATGAGACCTCAGGGAGACTAATTTAATTACAATTAAAATTTTACTTGATAGATACTACAATTAAAAAAAAACAATTGAAAAATGCCCAACACTGACTAGAAGTCACGTACGGATAGATGAAGGAACAAAATAGCAATAACGTACTTACGACTAAGAACAATCATTAAATGTATTATTCATCGTCCCATGCGCTCTTATTATTCCACTAAAAGCCTTTTAAAAACAAGTTTTTATAGCAAACACACAACAAAAATATCTTGGTTAGTTGAGGAGTACCTATGGATTCCTTCCGGCTCCATCATCGGACCTGGGACACCATACGATTCTAGAGAACTCATCAAGACAAATACAACGAGCCCAAACACGGTGAGGTTATATTGAGTAGTCGGGTGGTTCCATTGGCCATCTTTCGGCTTCATTATGAGACCCTGAACACTATCTGTTTGTAAAGTACTCGTCAATACCAATTTAACAAGCCTAAACAGGAGGTAGTTACATTGTATAGTTCACATGGTCCTATGGCCACCTTTCGACACTATCATCAGACCAGCTCCATAGTGCCATAGGATTGCATTATCATCGACTTAACAAACGAATGGAAAAATTGTAATGCGCAATCGTAACCGTTCACATGGGGCAATGGTATTAAAGAATCCATCCCTCAGACATTACCTTAGCGACAGAATAAAATGAGGCAGTGGGCGTTTGGGCGTCTACGTGTCTCAACCAATCAGAAAATTAAAATCGCACGAAAAATGCAAATTTAGCATTTCATGACAAGTATAATTAGAATAAAATTATAAGCAATTGTGAACGTACCTTAGTCAGAAGTCAGTGTCCAGTCTTGAGGCCATTGTACTTTAAACGTGTTTCATTTAACCATCTAATCATAAGACGAATAACAAAAAATCCGTCGCGCAATAATAACACTTCACAAAATACTTATATCATTGTCACAACCTGCTACGCAATTAAATAGTTACCTAGTCTTCTTTTGTTTTCCTTTTTTTGTGAGAAAAGTTTATGGCCGCCATTTTGTGTTAAAAAAATTACTTGCCCAAGCGAATGTAGCGTAGGCGTACACAGTACACTGTGTACGCCAACTTTTCGTGGATGATGTAAGATCCCTATTGCTATTGTAGCAAGCATTGCGACACTCCGGACTAATACCGCGAAATCTTCTATTGAATTTGCAGGAAAAACAAAGGCCATAATTTGCAATTTCAAGTGGGATCATTATTTTAAAAGGGATTTTTATTCAAATGTTTGGTGCTTTATTTCTTAGTCAAACTAATAGGTAGATCAGTATTCTGAGCGTTAAAAGATATATTTTCTGGTCTAGACAAGTTATTCGTCTGCCAGCGATGCATCAGTCGATACATTTAAAAATAAATTAATATGGGGACGACACATGAAACGTGATCTACTTATCGATAACTTGACGTCATTCCCATACAAATGCGGGCGCATTGTCTTGTAGAACATGAATTGCCTGGACCTCCTGCGAACTCTATTATTATTTATGTAGGTTCATTGAACTTAAAAAACTTAGGAAGTTACGTATTAAATCCTATCCCAAACGGCTAAATCATTAGTATAGGTATTCCTAATTTACACACACGGCTATATAGAGGCGCTAACAGCGCTGTGCGACCGCGGTGTCCGTAGCAATCACCAAGATTAAGCAACGTTTGGTTCGGCCGGTCTAAGATAGGTTAACGTTTGTGGCATTTTTATGTTGAAGCATCTCCATGCTTTGGAAGGTACGCTAAATCGTCGGTCCCGGTAACCAATTAATATGGTAGTCTTTAAGCTAGATGGAAAGCGTTACAGGCTACAAGTTCTTACAGTAGACCAGATGGCCAGAGACCTGCCTCCGCAAAATCATACTTGGTCCGCGTGATGGAGTATGACCTACACTCTCACCTCAACTTGTGAAAGAGGGCCCTTTACCCAGGAATGGGGCAGTATGGACAGATTTATTATTGTTATGTTTGAAGACTGGCATACGGAACTAAGTGTGTACCTACTTACTTGTACCTAATTACATGTTCCCAGAATATGATCTATCTAATATCAATGCAATAAATCACACACAAGTACACACGCAGCGTCAAAGACTTGGCAATTGACGTTGATTGGCGATCGATCGATGGATAACAGTTTTGAAAGATAAATTAATATCGACAATCTTATATGACCAGACGAGGTTATTCCTATCAGTATAACACTTCAAACAGCCATAATAAATACGAACTTAGAAACGATCTCCTGGTTCTCATGTGACAATGGGCATGCCCTAGGGTTCGATTCTTGGGCCATTTCTATTCCTCCTATATATAAATAACTTACCAAACTATGTAGGAGATAATCAAGACATTGTGCTGTTCGTGAATGACCTAATCCCAATAGCTTACCCTAACGGGATTGTGGAGTTTTTGATTGATGTAAAATATAGTTTCTCTAAGCCGGTCTTCGTCGCGGTCTTTGGGGCGGCCTTTTTCCTGCTGGGGATGCCTTCGGCTGAAGATAGATATAGCTTTCTCCATTATCAGCTTGTTATACGTGTAGGTAGCCAGAATCTGTAGAAGAGAAGGAGTGACTCTCATATCAACGGTGATTCTCTCCTACCCACATACCTAAAAAGTGGCATGGACAGCTTGTGCTGTGGTAATTTTCGCTCCATACAGTCCATTTATTGAAAATGGATTTCTTAGTCTGACCGGAACCTGTAAGAATATTGATTTACTTCATCATCATTATCATCCCAGCCTATACCCGTCCACTGCTGAACGTAGGCGTCCCCAATCGCTCTATATACTACATATGTGGCATAAATACGAGACATATAATACGTGGTGATGAATTATTCATCACTGCTTCAATCACCGAATCCAGCGAACAATCGGTACCACTATGACAAACAGGAAAAATTTCGCCGACTATGTTAGATCCTATATAATAGAGGGAGAGCCTATTGCCAGACTCTGCTGATACAGGATTTTTTCTATAGAATAATTACATTTTGTTCGATCGTAGGATTTAACCCAGCCTCGTGATTGCCACAAAGATCATTCCAGACCATCGAGGGAGTTCGAATAATCGGAAGTTACAATAATACCAAATATTTTGTTCCAGGTTACCGCCCCAACTACAGACCCGGGCTTGACTACAACCGACCCGGTTACAACGGTTACTCCGGCCACAACCCGGGTGGGAACATCGGTTACCCGGGCGGAAACAACGGTTACCCGGGTGGAAACATCGGTTACCCGGGTGGAAACATCGGTTACCCGGGCGGGAATATCGGTTCCCCGGGCGGTTACCGACCGGGATACAACCAGTACCGGCCCAACATAGACCGACCATACGCCAGTAACTCCGGTAACTACTTCGGCGGTTACGGAGACGGGTACAATGATAACTTCAGGTTACTCGGCAGGAAAGCGGGAGAGGTGAAAGAGAGTGAACAGAAGGCGTAATTGTGATAATTAGTTAGAGTTTAATTTAAGAGACTTTGAATATTTTATTGCACTATACATTTTAATAAAACTCTGCGTGTTCTTGTTGAACATGACTTGATAATGTGTTGTTTTTTTTTACCTTGGAATGTTTGCAATTAGGTATTACAAAGCTGAATAACTAACCAGTTTCGAGTAAAGATTTCGGAACGACACTGAATCCAAAAATTAGCACATAATTGTCTCATTGTCATTATCATTACAAAGACAAATGCCGTAAAGAGCTAAAAAACATACTCGTTTCTAAGTTGAATGTTTAAAGATTTTACCGACCGAAAACACTTTACACATTTACAGGGAGATTCAGGGAACATATTTATTTAATAGTCCGACGTGTGTGTGTAAATAATCTACGCTGTTGGCGCCGGGGCCTTTACTAGTCCGACATACATATGTTAGACGGATGAACTTCTGTCTTTCTCGCATCAAAAATGTATCGTCGGCCTAATTCTTATAAAGCGTAAGTCAAAATTTAGACCACCGACATTTTTAACGATTTAGATCAGGTACTAATATTACTTGCCGCGTGGTTCCCGGCTAAGAATAGGACCAACCCATCTCATCCCATCGGGTGTCGTACAAGGCGACTAAGGGAAAACTAGGGAATGGGCAGCAGCATTCCCTTAACACTTCGACGACCAATAACTGCGCTCGCCAACCCGCCTGCCAAGCGTGGCGAGTATGGCAAACACCCCCAATTATGGAAGAAAGTAGAAAAACCAGGCCCCTAGTCCCCGGCGGTCCTGTTCGTCCTGGCCACGGTAGCAGCCATGGTAACAACAGGACAAGGGGTGCTAAGAATCTCCGGCAGAGATTCGGCTACCACCAAAACCGAAAATTGGCCCTGGTGACATACAACGCACGCACATTGAGGACAGATGAGAAGCTAGTTGAGCTGGAAGAAGAGTTAAACAAGTTGCGGTGGAGTATTGTTGGTTTATCGGAGGTCCGAAGAGAGGGCGAGGACACGATAACCTTAAAATCCGGCAACTTGTTTTACTACCGGGAGGGCGAACAGCAGTCCCAAGGTGGTGTCGGATTTATCGTCCACAAGTCACTCATAAACAACGTTGTGTCCATCACTAGTGTGTCGAGCAGGGTAGCGTACCTTATACTCAGAATATCCAAAAGATATTCGCTGAAGGTCATACAGGTATACGCACCGACCTCGGCATACTCAGATGATGACGTCGAAGTTATGTATGAGGACATTAGTAGAGCCATACATACTTCCAAAACACACTTTACAGTGGTTATGGGTGACTTCAATGCGCGGCTGGGCAAACGGGGCGATGATGAGTTGAGAGTGGGGCAATTTGGATATGGGCAGCGCAACCCCAGGGGTCAGAGGCTGGCCGAATTTCTGGAGAAAGAGGGACTCTTTATGATGAACTCTTTCTTCCAGAAGCCGCCTCATAGAAAATGGACCTGGATGAGCCCTGATGGTTCCACAAAAAATGAGATAGACTTCATCATGAGCACCAAGCGACAAATATTTAATGATGTCTCCGTGATTCATAGGGTAAAAACCGGCAGTGATCACCGAATGGTCAGAGGCACATTAAATATTAATGTCAAAATGGAAAGATCGCGTCTGATGAAGTCTACGCTCCGACCTACTCATGCATATATCCAAAACCCCGAGAACTTTCAACTCGAATTGTCAAACCGCTTCGAATTGCTAGACAGCAGCGCATCAGTGGACGAAATCAACAACAGGCTGGTAGAGACTGTTCATACGGTCGGGTCCAAGTATTTTAAGACCCACCGTAAAAATAGGCCTCAAAAACTATCTGACTACACCCGAAACCTCATGACTGAGCGACGTTCCATGACGCTCCAAACCTCCGATGATGCTAAGTCCTATAGGCAGCTTAATGGACAGATATTGAAGTCCTTGCGACACGACTTACGGTCCTTCAATGCAAGGCGTATTGAGGAGACCATAGAGCAGAACAAGGGCTCTAAAGTGTTCGCAAGAGACGCGTCTATTGGGCAGAGCCAGTTGACGAAGCTGAAGACGGAGGACGGAAACGTAACGTCAAATAGGTCAGAGGTGCTCAGGGAGATAGAGAGGTTCTATGGACAGTTATATACCTCAGTAGCTAAACCTGTTGTTGACTTGGTAAAAGACCCAAGAGCCAAGCTAACCCGACACTGCACTGAAGATATCCCGGACATCAGCCTGTGCGAAATTAGGATGGCTCTCAAACAACTAAAAAACAACAAAGCGCCGGGTGAAGACGGAATTACTGCAGAACTTCTGAAGGCGGGCAGATCGCCGGTACTTAAAGTCCTTCAGAGGCTATTTGATTCCGTCTTGCTTGAAGGGAAAACGCCGGAAGCATGGAACAGGGGTGTGGTGGTGCTGTTTTTCAAGAAAGGTGATAACACCTTATTGAAGAACTATAGGCCCATCACACTGCTGAGCCATGTTTATAAGTTGTTTTCGAGAGTCATTACGAATCGTCTCGAACGAAGGCTTGATGACTTCCAGCCTCCCGAACAAGCCGGTTTCCGGAAAGGTTTTAGTACCATAGACCACATACATACGCTGCGGCAGGTTATACAGAAGACTGAAGAGTATAATCGGCCACTATGCTTGGCGTTTGTGGACTATGAGAAAGCCTTTGATTCGATCGAGACTTGGGCGGTTCTTAGATCTCTCCAGCGATGCCGCATTGACTATAGGTACATCGAAGTGTTGAAGTGCTTGTATAATAACGCCACCATGTCAGTCCGAGTACAGGGGCAGTGCACGAAGGTGATCCCCATAAAAAGAGGAGTAAGACAGGGAGACGTCATTTCTCCGAAACTGTTTACGGCCACCTTAGAGGACGCCTTCAAGCTCTTGGAATGGCAAGGACTTGGCATCAACATCAATGGCGAATACATCACTCACCTTCGATTTGCCGACGACATTGTGGTCATGGCGGAGTCGCTGGAAGATCTAGGACGAATGCTCGGTGACCTCAATAGAGTATCCCAACAAGTGGGTCTTAAAATGAATATGGACAAAACAAAAGTAATGTTTAATGTCCATGTCGTACCCACCGCACTCACCGTTGGGAACTCTACTCTTGAAGTTGTCGACGAATACATTTACCTGGGACAGGCAGTCCGGTTAGGTAGGTCCAACTTTGAGAGAGAGGTCAATCGACGAATCCAACTCGGCTGGGCAGCGTTCGGGAAACTGCGCAACATCTTCTCATCCAAAATACCTCAGTGCCTAAAGACTAAAGTTTTTAGTCAATGTGTGTTACCAGTGATGACATATGGATCAGAGACGTGGTCTCTTACAATAGGTCTCATAAAAAAGCTCAAAGTTGCTCAGCGAGCTATGGAAAGAGCTATGCTCGGCGTTTCTCTACGTGATCGAATCAGGAATGAGGAGATTCGTAGAAGAACCAAGGTCACCGACATAGCCCTCAGGATTAGCATGCTGAAGTGGCAATGGGCTGGCCACATAGCGCGAAGATCGGACGGGCGTTGGGGCAGAAAGATTCTAGAGTGGAGACCACGTATTGGCAAGCGCAGCGTAGGACGACCGCCTGCCAGATGGACCGACGATCTTGTGAAAATCGCAGGAAATCGTTGGATGCAGGTGGCATCGGACCGGGTACGCTGGAAAGCGATTGGGGAGGCCTATGTTCAGCAGTGGACAAGTATAGGCTGAAATGATGACTAATATTATATCTATGATTTAGATAAACAGCACAAACTACATCTGCAGTCGTACATACGAGTACAAGGATCTAATCGGCGGTCAAAATCAGAACTAACGGTCTCATTAAGTGAAACGTCCCTTTATGACAGTAGCCGAGTTGCCCTTTGCCATGAAATTTACCCAAGTTCTTGTTTAATTAGAAACCCTGCGGACCCACCTGTTGAAATATCTCTTACTAATGTCAATGTTTTCTATGGGCCAAAAGATCCTTGTCGCACTGTATATGGGAAAGACATTTACCAAAAGTCACGTGATCAGAACAATCCGCTATCGATTGCAAGAGGAGAATAAAAACAAAACACTGGCCACTCATCTAGGCCCTGAGAGTATCTAAACTTAGCGGACGGACGATTTAGCGCAGTGGTTAAGAGCCCAAGTACCCAAGTTCTTGTTTAATTAGAAACCGTGCGGAGCCACCTCATGAAATATTTCTCCGGAAATACGAAAATTTTACTTAATGATAACCCTGATTTCACACCAACGCCCGTCTGTCAATGTTATCCACAGGCCAAAATAAAGTTGTCGGTCAATAAGCAAAATTTACACCCCTGTCAATGTTTGCGATTAAAATAGAAAGAGAAATAGTATGGGAAAAAGGGATAATAACGCTTGAAACAATACACGTTGTCTCAAGCCACCAAAGTGTCACCGAAAGGTTTTTAGACTTAGGCCATTCTTGTTATTAGTACCATCATACGCCAAATGTGTGATGGTACAAATAACAAGAACTTGACGGTATCAAGGCTCGGCTCGACTCTTTCACGCAACGTCCATGGAAAAATCCGTTTGCACACAAAAGACATTACTCAATGAATCACACCGAAAACACAATAGATAGGTAATTTTATTAGAAAGAACTTGTTTTGCAATTTGATAATACAATTCTTGGAGTCAAGATTGATATCTTCACGGGTGCGTGGTCCCTACGTCATATCTATTGTTTGTTTCGGAGTGTTCGGCGATGCGGTTCGTTGAGTTCAATACAGAACTTCGCAATATTTTACCTATATAATTATGAGTTATTACGTCCCAGTAGTGGGAAACCATAGGCCCCATTAGCTAGGAAAAAGGCTAAGGAAAAGGCCTTCTCTCACAAATCGAGGTGAGAGAGATTAAGTCATACGCTTCTTTGTAGACACAATCCGGCTACCGTCTTTGGGGTTTTGGATTAGTCATGGTCACTATGATGTCTTTGCTTACGGTGGCTGCCTGGCGCGGGTCACTCCCCTCCCTCATACGGTCAAGGGGAGTGATGGTTGTTCCAGCATTCATACTCGAAAACGAGGGCTGCTTGTGACGACTGGTCCATCTATAAACCTTTAGACACTCTTTACAGACATTATTGGATTCATATCTCGATCGCATCGCTGGAGCTAGGTCGTAAACTGTTTAATTGTAACCTTCACATTGTATCTACACAATATGATTGAAACAAAAGAAAAGAAAAAAGAGAAGTAACTAAAAAAGCCAGGCCCGCCGAGTTTATCCCCGGATTTTCTCAACGGAGGCCGCGTCCAGATCCGGTGGTAGATTAGTAGTTAGACCGCCTCCGCAGAGCAAAATAAATTGTTTAAGTTTGACACCATCACGCGGACCCAGTGCAGACTGGTGGGGGCAGATCTATGGCCACCGTTGGAGTTTATCAAACTGCCTTAGGCTGCCAACCACATTTAACGACTACCTACCACATCAAGTCGTATCAGGGACCAACAGCTGAACTCCTCCAGCCCCCCGAAGCCCGGAAACGCTCGAATATAAAACGCCATAAACGGTCACCTATCTCAGACCGACCGAGGCGAACGCTGCTTAACCTTGGTAACCGCTAAGAAAACCGGTTTCAATATGTTACTCATAGATATATTTGCTTACTGTCAGTAATATTTGGACAGATTTTCCATACAAAATATGTCCAAATTCTATCCGTAGTAGGCAAATCTAACCTCGAGTTAAATATAGGAACCGGCCGGTAGTGTCTATATCCTCTTTATTTCACATCAATTTCTTCATCCCAAGGTTGCCTGGAAGAGATTGCTTTGTAGCGATAAGGCCGCCCTTTGTGTATAGTCTTTTTTTTTATTTTATCATGTTTGTTATTGGTGCACAATAAAGGGTTATCTATATATCAATCGATATAAAAAAAAATATGCTGTTCATTGGTAAGCGCAGGTCAGGTCACTTAAAAGCGGCTGGACCTAGTTGAATTTATTTTATGTACGTAATAGTCCTGATAAGGTTTTAAAGGAAAGAAAAATTTGAAAGTTACCCAGGAAAGTGCGTTTTTCTATAAGATTTTTGTATAAACTCAAAACTATAACTGATCCGATCGATGGATTTGCGTTATTCTTTTGTTCAATGGGCATGGCAAAGGTTTTAGAGAAATATATAACTTTAAAAAAAGGGAAACCAACTTCATAAAGCATTTTAGAAGTCGGTTTCAAAAAGCTTTTAGAAATCGGTTTCCCTTTTCATCAAAAAGTTATTTGTTACAGTTTAAGTGATATGCGAATTAATTATTAATATAGATATACCTATATTATATTATTCTGCTTAGTTCTACAGTAAGGTACCTACCTACAGGATTGATATAATACCCATAATAACGGAATCCAAAGCAAAAAGAATCATCAAAATCAACTGATTTGAACTCATAAAGACATTATAAAAAAATACAGACGAATTGTAAACCTCCTCCTTTTTTGAAGTCGGTTAATTTTCTGCTTATTTTTATGGTAGGGTACCTATAGGATTCACACAATACTTTTAATACCTCAATCTACAAATTCATTTTCTTTGTCGTCCAAGGTCCAATACCGATGAAATTAAAATGGGACCACCTTAGAGCTATACTGGACCTAATGCAAAAAGAATCATCAAATCGGTCCCCAATTGACGGAAATATTGGTAAACTTACATAAACGAGGCATGCCTTTTAAGTTTTGTCGTTTGAAGAAAAAAACAACTAGAACCTTATAGTACTTTTTATTGTTTTTCAAAGTATTCGCCACGTAGCTTAATACACTTTTCCATTCGCTCAAACCAGTTATTACAACATTTATTCCACTCTAAAGTGGGGGTGTTCAAAATGGCTGACTTGAAAGCGTCAACTGCTTCTTCACCGGACTGGAACTTTTGACCACGAAGACTTTTCTTAATTTTAGGAAATGTAAAGAAATCGTTAGGGCTTAGGTCAGGACTGTATGGAGGATGGTTAAGAATTTCTACTTTTTCCTGCTTCAAATACTCAATCTTTTGACGAGCGCTGTGTGCTTGCGTTGTCGTGGTGCAGGACGATGCGTCGCTTTGAGTTAGATTTTCGAAGTTCGGCGATGACTTGTGGTAAATAAACTGTGGTATACCACTCTGCGTTAACCGTTCTACGATCTTCAAGTGCAATAGTCGCAACATAGCCGGTTTTTCAAACGAACGTGGCCACCATCTTCTTTGAAGTGCGAGAACGAACAACTTTAGTCGGCTTTGGCTCGTCTTGAAAGACCCAGATTGTAGATTGTTGTTTGGAATCAGGATCGTAGGCATAGATCCAAGATTCGTCACCACTGATGATGTCGTAGACGTGATTTGACTCTCCTCGGTTGAACCTTTGCAGAGTTTTCTTACACCATCTGACGCGGGCCGCCTTGTGATCGTCGGAAAGCAGATGCGGTGTCCAACGGCAAATTAGCTTTCTCACACCAAGCGCTTCATGCAAGATCTTCGGAATGGTTGTCCCTGAGATGCCTAATAGAGCCTTTATCTCCCGATACGTCACATGACGATCTTCGAGAATTAGTTGTCTCACAGCAATGATGTTATCTTCAGTGAAGGCGGATTTTGGGCGTCCTTCGCGAGATTTGTCATTAACACTAGTATGTCCACGCTGGAATTCTAAATACCAGCGTTCGACAATCCGCAGACATGGGGCTTCATCACTGAACACAGATGTTAGCTCTTCAAAACACTGAAGCCGTGTCCGGCCTCTTCTAAAGTTGTAGAAAATTATTGCACGAACATTTTCCTTAGAAAGATTCATTTTCGTACGTAACCTGACAGATTCCAATCGACGCTGTGACTGAACAATAGCATTCATCCTAATACTTTCAACTGTTTTGAGATTCAAAATTTAAACACATTCGAATATAGAACAGTTCCAAATTCAAAATTTCCGGGAAATATGGAAACGACAGAACTTAAAAGGCATGCCTCGTAGCATACATACAGACAAACATAGAACCTCCTCCTTTTTGAAGTCGGTTAAAAAACGGGACGATTACAACGGAAGGTCGGAAAATCTAGACAAACTGCAAAAGTCATAATATTGGTATGAACTTTTGATCATAACTGACGATAGGAGAAAGTAGAGCAGGACAACGTCTGTCGGGTCACGGCGTTTACTATCTATGACCAAACGCGGCGCGTTACGAATGTAAGTAATGATCGTTTAATGGGTTTCAGGTGGCCCGTAGATGACATTGACAGAGGGACGTTGGTGTGGAATCCGTGTTACCATTCAGTAAAAGGACATTGTGCTGCGCCCATGCATGATTTACCCCAGAACCAACTGCAATGGAAAAATACTTGTACGATTTCAAATCACCCATAAATTCTCTTAAGGCATTTATTATTAAACGGACAAGCGGGGGAATAGCAATATTGCACAAAAAGTATTAGATTTTGAGGTTATAATTCAGTAGCCATTAATACATATGAGGTTATATTGTGTGTTGACATTCAGTAAAGATGTCGGCGACTTCGATATAAGTACTTACAATACTTTGAAATATTCGTTTAAAATTGCAAATTGTCCGTTAGATACGGATTTTTGCCATTATTCTAATAATAATAATATCCGCTTATACTGCCCACTGCTGGACAAAGGCCTTCTCTCACAAATCGAGGTGAGAGAGATTAGGTCATAATCCACCGCGCGGACCCAGTGCGGATTGGTGGAGACAGGTTTGTGGCCACCTGATGTTGGAACTTATCAAGCCGCCTTTAAGGCTTCCAACTCGGCATAACGACTACCACACTAAGTGGTAGCCAGGACCCTCGGCTTAACGTGCCTTCCGAAGCACAGAGACGCTCGAATATGAAAATGCCACAAACGGTCACCCATCTCGGGACAACCGAGTCGAACGCTGCTTAACCTTGGTAATCGGTAAGAATACCGCAGTCGCACAGCGCTACGAGCGCGTATTCTAATAAAATAGATAAATAATGATGGCATGGGTCAAACTTTTGTTGGTTCTGGGGAAATTTTCGACGATGTCCTTTTACTACTTCCATGGAGATATGTCAACAGGTAGGTTACTAATTAAAAAAAGAACTTGTGTTAATTTTATAGCAAACGGCCACTCTGCGACTGTCATGAATTGACATTTCAGTTGATCAGAGCGATAGTTCTCGTTTTGGCCGCAGGCCAAAGATCCTTCTCGGACTGCACACAATAAAATTACGCGATAATTTCACGAAGTTATCGTAACGCGCTGTAATTGGTCATACCTAGTAATTGATTAAAACAAAGTATATGTAACTAAATAGCAATTTAATAAGGAAATTTATTGAAATTACATTGCAATTATTAACTACAATTAATACGAGTATATTAAATTAAATATGTAATATTAATAGAATATAGTATGTCATTCGCATTGTATATAGATTTTTTGTATGAATAAAATGTATGAATAAAGTGGTCACGAGGTATCGAGTTAAAATCTCAGCTCGCACTAAGTTTTTTCTACAGAAAAATTCTCTGTACCCATTGGGAGTGCGAAATTGTGCTCGGTAAAATGGCTATAGGATTTGGCGTCATGATATAAATAGATATACAAGATGTGTAGTACTCAAGACCTCAATCGCCCCGATTAGATGATTGCTTCACAAATTCAATTCGATAACCAAATTTCCAAATTTAAAGCATTTTACCCTTTTTAAAGCACTTTTATACCCTAATTAACAGTGAAACTTGTACGTGTATGTGTGCGTATTGAGAAATGTATTTTAGAAATGCATTTCAAAACTCCGTATTGCTTTGAATCAATGATAAATTTAGTTTGTTATAGCACAGTAAAGGAGTAACAGCTATTTTGCAAATTAAAAAAAAATGTACGATACATTGAAGACATTTATCTATCTATATCATCACGCCAGCTCGCTCGCGGGGTAGGCAGAGAGTACAGAGTTCCAACACGTTCTTTCCTTACATACCTCTCTGGCTTCCTCCAGTCTCACAGTTCGTCTCATACACACTCGCCGGTTACGGAGACTCTTGACTTGCCCTTGAGATAAGACACGGTCCATTTGGTCACATTGAAAATAGTTGGAATCAATTCAGTTATTGATTTAAAAGAAACTACCTGTCAGGTCCTGCGTTAATTATGTTACACCTTGTATAGAGGACTCACGTTTTGGAGACCATGTTAGATCCTAATGGAATAACGAGCCGCGAAGCTATAGCCATAAACCCGGCACAATGCAAAACCGATACTGGGAATCGTTCTATAGAAAAATTTAAATTTTCCCGACTTAATACCCAATTTACACACTGCTCACTTCCACGTGAAGTGAGGGAAGGTATAAACGCGCCACTTACGCTCTACTTCCCTTCCTACACTATCACTGCCGCGCTCCCTTCGTTTGTGGGGGTTTTTTAAGCGGGATTTAAAAGACAGAGAGTCACGCCCATTCAGTGTGGCCACTCTAGAAATATTTTTGGAATGATGGGTAAAAAATTATTTTGGAAAAAACCTTAAGGATAATAAAAAGGGGTCAAAAAATCATGAATAAAAATCTTTTATAAAAAAAGGTAAACCGACTTCAAAAAGCAACAAAATAAATATTTGAAGTCGGTGCTGGTTGGTGCAGTCGGTTACTTGGCACCGACATCAAATATTTATTTTGTTGCTTTTTGAAGTCGGTTTACCTTTTTTTATAAAAGATTTTTATTTTACAATTTTAAGTGACCAGTGAATTCTATAGTAGGGTACCTATAGGATTGACGTAATACCCATAATATCGCAATTTACACATGCCTATTGTTTGTCGTTAAGGAGTTCCCTGGTGTATCTTCTAAGTCCAATGTCAATAAAATTAATATGGGACCACCTTGGAGATATACTGAACCCAATGCAAAAAAAATTATCGAAATCGGTCCACAATTGACGGAAATATCGCTGAACATACATAAAAAAAAAAAATAAAAAAAAAAAAAAGCATACATACAACCGAACATAGAACCTCCTCCTTTTTGAAGTCGGTTAAAAACTAGTATGAAAAATTGCCTTTAGGATATTTTTATGAAAACAATATCGTTTCGGGGAAAAGAAAATCGATCAATGGTATCGGGAGATCTTGTTTTAAATATACGAAGTGTGTGTGTGTTTGAGTGATATACGCTGTTGGCCGTGAGGCCTTTACAGCTTCACCGGACTTAAGGGCGAGCGTGCAACCACTACGCTCGAGCCAGAAGGGCAAGGGGCGACATACTCGCGGGCGCCTCAAGGAGGAACGGCCTTTGTTTGGACAGCCGCTACGGGGGGAGGGGGTGTAATAAGTGCACCGGTCGGCGGGATAGGGGATCTACTACTTCGGCGTCGTCGTCCGTATCCGGAGCGGAAAGTAGCGATGTAATAGCATCGGGGGGATCGGTGAGAACATGTCGCGGCCGGCGGTAGCGGCAGGGGTCGAGTTCGTAGTCGGCGGCGGCTACGATTAACGGATTCGCATGGGAAGATGCGTTCGCGAAGTGTCGAGTTGTCGCCTTTTTAATATAGGCGCGAATAGATTCGAGACCGAGATCGGAGTGGAGGTCAACATTTAGTACGAACCACGGGGCTCCTACGGCTTTGCGGAGGAAGCGGGACTGATGTACGAAGTGCGTGAGCGTCCGCCTATAGCAATATACTACCTTTTAACTAGTATATACATGTATAGCTATGTAGGTAAGATGCCCATTCTTTGTATTTGTCAGTTGTAGTACTAGCCGCTAGACGAATAAACGTATGTCCGTTAATTAAGAAAATGTTTTGATTTCCTTGTCCCAGGTGCCCTGCCATTATTAAACAATTGGCAAACTTAAGAGAAACACAGTGATGCCTGAAGTGCGAAGCGAGTATGTGAGCAGTTGACTCTACCACGGCAGCGGTAGCAGTGTATAAACTGGATATAAGAATCAACCCCAGGATCTCGTGATCGCTACTCTCACTATTCCTTATTACCCTACACCATCGATATATTATTTGTAGGGATAATAATCATGTACAGGCATGGATAATGGATCAACGGATGAACGTGTCTTCCGAAGCTCAGGAAACGCGCGAATATTAAATGTTATAAACGGTCACCCATCTCAGGCCGACTGAGTCGAATGCTGCTTAACCTCGGTAACGGTTAAGAAAACCGCAGCCACACAGCGTTACGAGGGTCTCTATCCTCTATATATCGCATCGATATAAATAATAAAAATATGCTGTTAATTGGTAAGCGAAGGCGCGTCACTTAAAAGCGGGTGGACAGAGTTGGATTTCTTTCGTTAGAGAAAAATTGAAAAGTTGCCCCGAAAAGGGCTTTTTCTATAAAAATGTCTGTAAGATCCTGTTGGAATTCTTTATCTAAATCAAAAAAAAAATCATTAAAGTATTTATGATTATTCAGAAAAGTAGGGTCGTGAAGGAGGGAAAGTACACTAGTCTCTCACTGTGCCCTCTGCCTACCTCTCACGGGATCTGACGTAATGCTATAAAATAATAATGTATCGATGACCTGCGGCAAACACAATTTACGAGCCGCTAAACCAATCAGAAGCCATGGAATTGAAGAAGGAGGCAGCACCGGAACGTGCGTTCGCAAAATTGATGGGAAGCGAACTCGTCATGATCTCCGATAACTCTGACCTTGACTTGTTGGGGCTCGATGACACAGGTTTCTTCTTAACCTGAAGGAAACAAATACACATGTTAAAGCCGGCTCTGAAATTGAATGTAAGTCCAAACCTACAGGATCCAGAAAACTTAAAAATAATTCTATTTACAAAAATTATATAAAATTTTAGTGATCTGATGTGGAACATAATTGTAAAGCATATATACACCGTCACGACTATATTCCTCAAGCGGGGGTGGCAGAGGTGGACTGAGTACACCCACGTTTCGCCGACGCAGCTAGGTCCCATGTAATAGGGGGCGAGCCTATTGCCATATACCGTGCACAATTCCTGACTCCGGACACGGACTGGGAAGATTTCGTTAGAAAAAATCTTTTAAAAAAAAAAAGGTAAACCGACTTCAAAAAGCAAAAAATAAATATTTGAAGTCGGTGCTGGTTGGTGCAGTCGGTTACTTAGCACCAACTTCAGATATTTATTTTTTGCTTTTTGAAGTCGGTTTACCCTTTTTTGAAAAGATTTTTATTTTACAATTTTAAGTGACGAGAGAATTAATTACTAATATTTATATACCGATATTATATTATTTTGCTGAGTTGTACAGTAAGGTACCTACAGGATTAATACAATAACTATAATAACGGAATCTATACATTCGTGCTGTTCGCCGTTAAGGAGTTCCCTGGTGTATCTTCAAAGTCCAAGATCTAATACCAATAACATTAAAATAGGACCACCTCACAACTATACTTAACCCAATGCAAAACGAATCATCAAAATCTAAGAATCGTCTGTTTTTTTTAACACCTTTGCTTATGAACCCATAAGCAAAGGTGTTAAAAAAACAGACGCATTATGAACCTCCTTCTTTTTTGAAGTCGGCTAACGTACTGCTTAGTTCTACTCGGGGCCTTTACAGCTTCACCGGACAAGAGGGCGAGCGTGCAACAACTACGCTCGAGCCAGAAGGGCAAGGGTGCAACTAGCTCAAGGGCGCCTCAAGGAGTAACGGCCTCGGCTTGGGCAGTCGTTATGGGAGAGGGCGTATACTAGGTGTGCCGCCGTGGTGCTCTGCACCGGCCGGCGGGCAAGGGATTCTTCAACCCCGCCGGCGAGGTCGGTGTCGGTGACTGATCCTATGTGCGGTATCTGGGATCAGGGATGTGAGGGCATCGAGAGGGTCGGTGAGAACATGCCGCGGACGGCGGTAGCGGCTGACAGGAGGGGAGTTAGGTTAGTAGTCGGCGGCGGTTACGATTAGCGGATTTCTACGATTTGACGCGTTTGCGAAATATCGGATTGTCGCCTTTTGAATAAAAGCGCGAATAGGTTCGAGACCGGAATGGAAATTCTGTATGTACATACAAATTGACAATCGAACAAAGCGGTATGTATCTCTATGCCATTAGGTTGAACACACATTGGGTGCTACCGAACGAGATACTCGTCGTTTTGCTCAATAGGGCTAGTAGGTAGTTGCCGCGTTTTGAAAGTTGCTGTTGCTTTATTAACCGACTTCAAAAAGGAGGAGGTTCTATGTTCGGTTGTATGTATGCTTTTTATGTATGTATTCTTTTTGGATTGGGTTCAGTATCGCTCCAAGGTGGTCCCATTTTAATTTCATTGGCATTGGACCTCGGACTTAGAAGATACACCAGGGAACTCTTTAACCACAAACAATAGGAATGTGTAAATTGAGATATCATGGGTATTACGTCAATCCTATAGGTACCCCACTATGCTAGCTTACGCAGTAGGGTAGTACAGTTAGACAATAAAGCACGAGCCGGAATCTACGTGTCGAGTTCTAAATATACGGTTACGTCACTGCAACATCTTATGACGTCACACTGTGCTGTAGCAGAGGTTTCATCCCCATCCTGTAGTGTTTACGTTGTGAGCTATTATTTTCAATATTCAGACCCTGTAACTTCAAACTTACACCAACTCCGCCACGTTTTAAGGACGCTTGCGGGCCGTAAAGCTATCATCGGCGCCGACGTCAATGCTTCATCTACTCTTTGGTATGGCAAGTTTAGGTACACCGACACTGATCGCCGGTGCGCGATAGAAGATTTCATTTCTGAGATGAACCTTTCCATCCACAACACACCCGAAGCATCACCGTCCTTTTGCAGCCCTATGGGCGAATCTTCTATTGACGTCACACTTTCAAGTGTAGATGTCCGATTGGATAGGTGGCGCATCTTACCCGATGCGTCTTGTAGTGATCATCGCCTGATCGTGTACGAATTTGTCCCGGGAACAATACGGGATCCTCCCGTATTGTTCCCGGGTAGGACGCTTAGAGCGTCTTATAGTCCCTCGCCTATGACCCGGTGGACCCACACTTAATCAGAAACAATTTAGTTTCACATCGGGAAAATCGACTGTAGACGCAGCAGCCCTATCCGTAAGAACAACTATCAGCACTACAGATGTTAAATATGTTCTAGGCGTTTTCCTTGATATCTCTGGCGCTTTCGACAACGCATGGTGGCCAATGCTACTTCTTAAGCTGAAGGCTCGTGGATGTTATAGAAACATCTACCTACTCATTCAGTCGTACTTTTCACAAGGCACGACTAAACTTAAACTTGGTTACCACGCAGTGTCTAAATCGCTGACGTTGGGATGTCCTCAGGGGTCTGTATTAAGTCCGTATCTCTGGAATTTAGGGTTCGATGATTTCTTGGAGATACCTCTGCCGCGTGGTTTCACGTTAACCGGTTACGCTGACGACGGACTTCTTCTCATAAAATCTAACACTAGGAACGGGCTACAAAAGTTAGCGGACTAATTCTGCATCTAATTCTAAAATGGGGTGAAAGAAACCGCCTTACATTCGCTCCTCAAAAAACATACCAACTCCTATTAAAAGGAAATTTACAATCAGCGCCGCGTATTAAATTCAACAATCAAACAGTCAAAAGAAAAGAATCGGTTTGTTATCTCGGTTTAGTTCTAAAGAGAAATTTATCATTTATTGAACATATAAAAACTGTAGGCGAAAAAGCTAAACGAACTTTTATGCACTCACCAGAATATCACGGTCAACTTGGGGCCTTCGTTTTAATACTCTTAAAATCATCTACGGAGCAACATACTTAGGCTGTATGTGTTACGGTGCACCTGTATGGGCCGACAGAGCCACGATAGGGGCGGCACGGCGTAAACTGCTTCAGAGTCAACGCTTGGCACTGATATTTTTGTGTAAGGCATACAGGACGGTCAGTACTGAAGCCCTACCGGTACTTGCGGGTGTGCTTCCAGTCGATATTGAGGTTCAGAGACGCGCGTCAATGTACTATTCTACTCGAGAAAACTTGAACACCGAGTTCCTATTGCCTCGAGACCGTTGTAAAATCACTAGATTATTCAAACCGCAATCAATCACCTATGAAGATCTCCTGACCGAATGGCAGGAAAGATGGGATACAACAACAAAGGGCCGACACCTCTACCTGTTCTTTCCATCCGTACGTGAGCGTTTGGCGAGAAGATGGCTGGAGGTGGACCACTGTGTGGCTCAATTTCCGAACATGGCAACTTTAAGAGTAAATTATTCTCTTTTAAACTGGTACCTTCACCGCTATGTCAGTGTTCCACGTCTAACTACGAGTATGAACAATCAGCACACCACGTTCTTTGGGAGTGCAGTCTCTGGCACAACGAGCGTACTAGAGATGAGTCGTATTTATTAGAACAGATCCAAAGAACAGGTATTTTACGAGAATAGGCGGCACCTAATCCAATTCTGGCATTACCTAATCCACCTAATATTCATATTCAATATAATCTAATGTTTAGCCGTTTAGCGCGCTCACTCACACCTGTTCCCGCGCTCTCTCACTCACTCATATGCTTTTTGCTTTGCTCTCCCGCTTACGTGTAAGGGAGCGAGATAGCGCTATACAACGCGTATTGATATAAAACAAAAGTAAATATAATGAATTGAAATCTTTTAAATACGCCATCTTGCAAACGCTAAACTTTTGCAGAATATTTAATATAGCAAGACTCAAAACTTCACACATTCGTAAGTGAACAGTCCTAAGCCTGTAAAAAGTATGAAGGGAAGATACCAATTCATCACTAATATATCATTAAATGATAAAATAGAAAACAAGTATTAGTTTATTCAACCAATTTCGTGCAGAAATATCTATTCTAATCAAAAAAAAAATTGATTCCATTTTGAAACTTCCATTTTCTTAAAAGTGTTATTATGACTCAATATAACAAAACAATTTTACATTAAATTAATTCAAATATCGATAATTCGATATCAGGATTTGATATAGAATAGGCGGATTGAGATCACTAAGTAACGGTATGTGTATGAGATCATTGAGATTAGGTGGATTAGGTGAATTAGGTATTTGGATTAGGTATTTATATAGTCTAGGAACAGGTGTACTTAGTACCTGATTTACCTAATACAACCCATCTCTAGAACGTACCATTATGTTAAACAGTCTGCGAAATACATCTGGGGTAATCTACTATACGGATCTTGTAGAAACTCGGGATAATTTCCGTGCGTTCAAGCGTTTTTGCCATACCTATTATTGGAATCAAACATGAGGCTCACAAATAGGCCCTGTTAATAATTTTTCGTGACCGTGGTGCTTTACAACTGGGCTTATCCTAGTTGTAGTCTCCTTTTCTATGTCTGATCTGCCAATTATTTTATTTTTTGTGTCTCCCGCTTTGCAAAGGAGGGAAGTGGAATTTTTATTTTTCCTACTCCTCCTGTTTTTTTTTTAATTAAATTTGTTGCGGGTCCCAAGACAATTAAAGTGCTTCCCGGGACACCCCAAGGTTCAAACCTTGGTGTCATTTAAGGAGACTATTGTGGATCCTGGCTTACATGAGTTACAATGGTGGCGGGCTTAGGTACCCCACTATAGAACTAAGCAGTATGTTAGCCGACTTCAAAAAAGGAGGAGGTACATAATTCGTCTGTTTTTTTATAACTCCTTTACTTATGAACCGATTTTGATGATTCTTTTTGCATTGGGTTCAGTATAGTTTTGAAGTGGTCCTATTTTAATGTTATTGGTATTGGACCTTGGACGTAATGTATAGATTCCGTTATTATAGTTATTATATTAAAACCTGTAGGTACCTTACTGTACAACTCAGCAAAATAATATAATATCGGTACATAAATATTAGTAAATAATTAACTCGTCACTTAAAATTGTAAAATAAAAATTCTTTTTAAAAAAAGGTAAACCGACTTCAAAATACAAAAAAATGAATATTCGGTGCTGGTTGGAGCAGTCAGTTACTTGGCTTAAGATTTTTTATTGCTTGCCATTCTGCTCTCCTTACGATAAGTGCAGTAAAATAGTTACGTCACTTATCATAAGGGTGTATACAGGCAGGGATGCGTGTTCGGTTGATCGGGTCCCATTAACTACTGATTTTTGACGTCGCTCACGTGTTAGTATGAAATGTGTAGCCCGTCTTAGCCGGCATGGCGTTAGTTGGTTATAACTTCAGATAACAATCTAGATAACACCGTGCATATATTAATCGGGATATGTTAACAATTTATTTCTAATCGTAAACTAACATTAAAAAACATCAAACACAAAAATTGTAATTCCGTTTTAAGATTAGCCTAAGATCTGTAAGACAAATGTATGTGCTTTTTTTCCTGATGAATAAATAACATTATTAATTGCGATTTCCCGTCCGTACTAGTTCACATACTGAGTTCTTAGATTTACGCGAATATTACACATGAAATAAAACTATTTTTCGGATTTTTTCGCGGTTTCTTTTTGATTTTTAAGTTCCCAATGTTTCGAGTACTTTGCAGCAGCACCCATGGTCACGGGAGGAAAAAATCCGAAAAATAGTTTTATTTCATGTGTTATATTCGCGTAAATATAAGAACTCAGTATGTGAACCAGTAAGGACTGGAAATCGCAAATAAAATACGCCTATCATTATTATTATTAAGGAGCCAAATGTATGTGTTAATTAATTTTATCTCAAAATTAAAACCAGTATTAAACCATTGAGAATTAAATTAAAATCAAACTCCTAAAAACAAAACCACAACATATTTAACAAAGCAATTTTGCCACGTAAAAGAGACTCAACTATAAACTTTGACGGACGATATGGCGCAGTGGTTAAGAGCTTAAGGCGCTCCGCCCACGGGCCAAATAGTCGCGGGATCGATTCCCGCACCGGACAAAACTTTCTGTGACCCACAATTATTTGTTTCGGTCTGGGTATTTGTGTATGTGAATGTTCATGTTTGTAAACGCACCCGCTACACAGGAATTAATACTAGCTACGTTTTTAAAAGAAAAAAAAAAACTGCGTATCTCTACATCTCTTTCATACGGTAAAGTAAAATAGCTTTGTTAAAAATATTTTGCTACGTAATCTGATTGGTTAAAATAAACACGCTAATCTCACACCATCCATACCCATGTTTTACACTACGTAGAAATCTTCAATCTGAATGAAATACATACAAAATTAGTTGAAAAAAACATAACATTATAATTAAAGGATATAAAACCAATTAGCATAGAGTAAGAGCCTGAAACTAGAGAGAAAGATTTAAAAAACAAATGGACGATATTACCAAATTAATGAATATGCATCATCCTAAACTGGTTGATGATAAATCAATCTTACTATCGTTGCTTCCCTATTTAGAGGTATCTATAAGAGTATAGATCTATGAGAGTCGGGTATGTAAGACGGAGAACGAAAGCAGGATAAATGCGGTCGAAATGCGATCTCTGCGGAAGATGTGCGGAATCACGCTGACCGACCGTATTCGCAACAGCGTAGTAAGAAAGCGAGTAGGTATGAGAGATAGTATCGGTGTAAAGATGAGAAAGATGCTCCGTTGGTTCGGGCATATATTAGAAAGAATGTCAGAAGAAAGAATGACAAAACAGATATACAATGCGTAAGTGGAAGGATGTAGGTACCGGGGAAGACCTAGACTATCTTACCATAACCAAATAGACCGTGTCTTATCTGAAGGGCAAGTCTCCGTAACCGGCGAGCGTGTATGAGACGAACTATGAGTGGAGGAAGCCAGAGAGGTATGTAAGGAAAGAACCTGTTGGAACTCTGTACTCTCTGCCTACCCCGCGAGGGAGCTGGCGTGATGATATAGATAGATAGATATACGAGTAACCAGTGCCTGTAGCCAACTGGACTTCCTATAGTCGTTAACGCTAAAGAAAATGAACAAATTACAGTGCGACAGTCTTTTGGTTCAGGGATGACATAGACTTGGGGGCGTTGGTGTGGAATGAGGGTTATTATTAAGTACAATTTTCCTACTTTCAGGGATATATTTAAACAGATCGACGCACTCGCTCGACGAATCTAATCGAACTGCACGATGTGGACACAGTAAACAAAATTAAATTATATATAATAATAATATAATAATATCAGCCTATACTGCCCACTGCTGGGCAAAGGCCTTCTCTCACAAATCGAGGTGAGAGAGACTAGCTCATACTGCACCACGCGGACTCAGTGCGGATTGCTGTTGGAACTTATCAATACTTTAAGGCTGCCAACTCGGCTTAACGACCACCACATTAAGTGGTAACCGGGACCAACGGCTTAACGTGCCTTCCGAAGCACGGACACGCTCAAATATGAGAATGCCACAAACGTTCACCCATCTCAGGCCGACCGAGTCGAACGCTGCTTAACCTTGGTAAGAACACCGCGGTCGCTCAGCGCTACGAGCGCCTCAATTAAATTATAGAACAAAATAAAGAAATAACTTTTAAGACATTCCTACATATTAAAAAAGAAATTAAGTAAATAGACCGAGTCTTATCTGAAGGACAAGTCAAGTCTCCGTAACCGGCGAGCGTGTATGAGACTAACTATGAGTGGAGGAAGCCAGAGAGGTAAGTAAGGGAAGAACCTGTTGGAACTCTGTACTCTACCTACCAAGGGATCTGGCGTGATGATAAAGATAGATAGAAATTAAGTAAATTTCATGGCAAGCGGCAACCCTGCGACTGTCATGAAATGAATTTCTCTTGATGACAGCGGCAGCGTCAGTTTTGACTGCGGGTCAAAAGATCCTTGACGGCTTTAAAAAGCCACCAACTTATTTGTGAAATGGCTAAAAATGAAACTACAGTTGCCATGTTGAAAATGCAATGAGGTATATACAAGCTGTAACATAATAAACGCAAGACCTGAAAGTAGTTTGTTCTAAATCGATAACGGAATTGATTCCAACTATTTTTAATATACCTTACATTTTTTTTAAATTTTCAAAAAAATATTTTACTCCTTCAGTGCACTATAAAAATCTCAATTTATTCTTGATTCATAGCAATAAGGAGATTACAAATGCATTCCTAACCCGTATTTCTCAAAATGCACACATACACATACAAGTTTCATTGTTAATTGGGGTATAAAAGTGCTTAAAAAAGGGGTAAAGGTAGGGTTTAAATTTGGAAATTTGGTTTTCGTTTTGAATTTAGGAAGCAATTCTCTAATTGGGGTGTCTGAGGTCCTGCGTTTATTATATTACACCTTGTATAGCGTCAAAAATGACATTCGACTGACCTTTGCCGACAACAGCGACGCTTCTCAGTTCAGATTACTTGGTCGCATTGTACAGTCCTACAAGGATCTTTTGACCTGCGGCCAAAATCTGAACTAACGCTGCCTTCGAGTGAATTGTCACATCATGACAGCCGCAGTGTTGCCATTTTCTATGAAATTTACCTAAGTTCCTTTATAAATTAGAAACCCTGCGGACCCACCTGTTGAAATATCTCTTACTAATGTCAATGTTTTCTATGGGCCAAAAGATCCTTGTCGCACTGTATATGGGAAAGACATTTACCAAAAGTCACGTGATCAGAACAATCCGCTATCGATTGCAAGAGGAGAATAGAAACAAAACACTGGTCACTTATCTAGGCCCTGAGAGTATCTAAACTTAGCGGACGGACGATTTAGCGCAGTGGTTAGGAGCTTAAGCCGCTCGGCCCACTGTGTCTATTAGTCGCGGGTTCGATTCCCGCACGGGACAAATCTTTGTGTGATCCACAATTATTTGTTTCGGTAAGGGTATTTGTGTGTGTGAACTTTCATGTTTGTAAACGCACCCACGACACAGGAATAAATCCTAGTGTGTGGCTACGTTTTATAAAAAAAAAAAAAAAAGAACTCGACTGAAGGAATACTCACTGGTTTTTCCTGCTTCTTGTAATGGCTGGGTGGCGTGGCGACTGGTAGAAGCGAGAACCAGTGAGAATCTCCCGACGCAAGTAACGCAGCCGCTTTGTCCCCGGTTCCCCCGGACAGGATCGGTTTAGTCCCGATAATGCCGGTCATCTGACCGTGGTGGAGGATCAGACTGCCTAGGAGAGTCTGGAACATAAAACAGAACCCTTAGATGAATTAGTCTGGATTAAGAATAGCGCGCGCGGAAACTGGATAAAGGACATTGTTGAAAATTGCTCCAGAACCAACAAAAATTAGACCCATGCCAACATTATTTATCTATTTTATTAAAATAATGGCAAACATCCGTATCTAACGGACAATTTGCAATCTAAAACGAATATTTCAAAGTATTGTAAGTACTTATATCGAAGTCGCCGACATCTTTACTGAATGTCAACACAATATAACCTCATATGTATTAATGGCTACTGAATTATAACCTCAAAATCTAATACTTTTTGTGCAATATTCCCATTCCCCGCTCGTCCGTTTAATAATAAATGCCTGAAGAGAATTTATTGGCGATATTGAAATCATACAAGTATTTTTTCATTGCTGTTGGTCCTGGGGCAAATCATGTTTTGGCGCAGAACAATGTCCTTTATCAAGGGTACACGCACAAGCACACAAACACACATTAACAACTTTTGGACATTTTTTAAAAATATGGAACATTGGCACATATTGTGTAATTGAGACCTCTTTTTAGGCGCCATTTTTGTTAGCAACTCTCCGTCTAGACAAGTCTTAATCTAAGACAGGACCTTTATTCGCCTTTATGACCAAACGCGACGCGTTACGATAATTTCGTGAAATGATCTATCTATCTATCTATCTATAACCTCACGCCAGATCCCTTGCGGGGTAGGCAGAGAGTACAGAGTTCCAACAGGTTCTTTCCTTACATACCTCTCTGGCTTCCTCGACTCTCATAGTTCGTCTCATACACGCTCGCCGGTTACGGAGACTCTTGACTTTTCCATCAGATAAGACTCGGTTTATTTGGTCGTGGTAAGATAGTCTAGGTCTTCCCCGGTACCTGCATCCTTCCACTTTCACATTGTATATCTGTTTTGTCATTCTTTCCTCTGGCATTCTTTCTATATGCCCGAACCAACGGAGCATGCCCTTTCTCATCTTTACACCGATACTATCTTTCATACCTACTCGCTGTCTTACTATGCTGTTGCTAATGCGGTCGGTCAGCTTCACTCCGCACATCTTCCGCAGAGCTCGCATAATGAAATGAAATGATCGTATAATGATATTCTGTATGCCACTGGAGTAAGTACTATTAGGCTATTATTTTACGAATTGATTGTACCGCACTGCATTGTGTTTAATTGGTCATACATACCCGATAGGGGAATTTAGAAATTAGTAATTTGTCAAGTATTTCCATAACCGGCGAGCGTGTATCATGCAATACAATAAGCCAGAGAGGTCTGTAAGTAACCTGCTGAAACTTTGCACTCTCTGCCGACCCCGCAAGGAAACTGGCGTGATGTTATGGATAAATAGAAAAATGATAGTAGGATTGTGTCAGAAAGTTCATTATGAGTCTGATAAACTTAATCACATGATAGCACTTATTAAAACTGTAATTTTTATTTTTCGATACCGATCTATCTATCTATCGTTGTCTCTCATAACTGGTAGATAATAGTTTTCGTTCGTCATCGTGTATATTATTTATTTTATCCTGAGTTCCATGAACATCACATAACACCATAAATGTAAACAAAAAAAACCGTTGATCTAGTGGCAAATCGCATAGCTTGGTGATCACGAGGTCCTGGGGTCGGACAAATTAAATTTCTAACGAAAAAACCTTTCCAATATGAGTCCGGAGTCTGGAATTGTGCCCGGTATATGGCAATGGGCTCGCCCCCTATTACGTGGGTACTAGCTACGTCGGCGAAACGTGGGTGTACTCAGTACACCTCTGCCACCCCCGCTTGGGGAATATAGGCGTGACGGTGTTTTTATAAACAAAAAAGTACCCGCAAAACATGGTTTTAAATTTTTAAATGTGTTTAAGGTTTTTAAGGGTTATTAATTGAAATATAAGACCTTCTTATAACTTATAAGGACCAAATGTTGGACACATTTGGTTCTTAAGTACTACTTTTATTTTAAATTTTTAAAAATAAACATAAATTCGTAACGAGTTAATCCGACAAAGAACCAAAGTTACCGACATTGCTCGCAAACTCAGTAAGCTAAAGTGGCAATGGGCTGGTCACATCTGCAGAAGGACCGACGGCCGATGGAGCAAACGTGTCCTAGAGTGGAGACCGCGACTTGGTAAGCGTAAGGTAGGACGGCCCTTAGCTAGATGGACCGACGACCTCAAAAAGGTCGCTGGGACAGACTGGATGCGGAAGGCGGAGGACCGTGTGCAATGGCGCGTGTTAGGAGAGGCCTATGTCCAGCAGTGGTCTGCGATAGGCTGATTGATTGATTAAAACATCAATTATTATTACCTGTACTCTTTGCACAGACCTCTTCAAATTAGTCTGTACATATGGATAGAAGACATCATAATCGAACGGGTCTATTTTCTGCCTCAAAAACTCACAGATCTCAACCGACACCTCCATAGATTTCTTGTTCTCCCTTGGCACAAGCAATAACGTCAAATGTCTAACATCCATTAGGAGTTGAAGCGCACACCTCTGATTGATATCCGTCTCATTCTCTCTTATGACGTTGTTGTAGTGTGTGAAAGTGATGCTTGTTATTCTATCGATGAATAACGTGTGGGTTTCGACTGGGAGTGTGTGTGGTACCGTTTCATCTAGTATTTGGCTTACAGAGTATAAATATTCTTGAAGTTTCAATGAAGGGCCGGCTGGTACTTTTATTGTGGATTCTATTGCGTTCCCTTCTTCATCTTTTTCAGTTATTTTTATGACATCCCATTGCTGTAAATAATAAAAAAGAATTATATTAGCCCTGTTAAGAAACTGTCTGACCGTTGGGCACGGGCCTCCTCTCAAACTGAGGATTTAGGCCATAGTTCACCATGCTGGCCCAGTGCGGGTTGGCGAACTTCAGACACCTTCGAGAAACTAAGAGTTTCTGCAGGCAGGTTTCCTCACAATGTTTATCTTCACCGTTAAGGCAAGTGATTATTAATTTTTTAATACGCACATGCTCTCGAATAGACAGAGGTGCATGCCTGGGTTTGAACCTGAGACCTCTGACTTTGCAGTCTAACGGTCTAACCACTAGGCTGTCAGTGCTACTTTGCTGTAAATAGTTAATCGTTAATATTCTGAATACCAGTGCCGTGCATGGCATATAGGCAATTAAACAGTGCCTATCTCATAAGAACCAATTTACACTACCTTAAAGTATTACTACATAAATAAAATAAATATAGGTTCGGCCCCTATTACATGGGACCCAACATCGTCGGCGAAACGTGGGTGTACTCAGTACACCTCTGCCACCCCCGCTAGGGGTATATAGGCGTGACGGTGTTTTTAAAATAAAATATACTTCATCATATAATCAAGAAGGTATAAAAGAGAGTATGGGTGTAAAGATGAGAAAGGGTATGCTCCGTTGGTTCGGGCATATAGAAAGAATGTCCGAAGAAAGAATGACAAAACTGATATACAATGCGAAAGTAAACATTTTTATAGCTTAAATAGGCGGTAAGCAAGATATTCTTGTCTTGAATAGGACATTTAATGTACATAATACAGATATAAAATGCGAAAGTGGAAAGACGTAGGTACCGAGGAAGACCTAGACTATCTTACCATGACCAAATAGACCGGGTCTTATCTGAAGGACAAGTCAGGAGTCTCCGTAACCGGCGAGCATGTATGAGACGAACTATGAGAGTAGAGGAAGCCAGAGAGGTATGTAAGGAAAGAGCCTGTTGGAACTCTGTACTCTCTGCCTACCCCGTAAGGGATCTGGCGTGATGATATAGATAGATATAATCAACATATTTAAGTACACTAACTAATAATATATACCTACATTAATGTATGTATATATTATTAAGCTAATAAAGCTTATCGGAACCTTGGCTTTGTTTTGAGGGTATGTAAACCATTCTCTGATATAGCCGTTCTAAAAACAGTTTACTTTGCGTATGTGAGAAGCATCCTCGAATATGCGAGCCCCGTGTGGTCTCCTCAGTACATTATATATAAAGACTGCCTGGAGAGAATTCAGAAAATCTTTATTAACCATTTAAATTACCGTAAACGTAACAGTTTGAATAATTACCAAAGAAGTTGCCGTATGATACATGATCTGTTCCCATTGGAGCAGAGGCGCATTATCTTGGATATGTGCTTATTGTTTGACATAGTTCATAGTAATATGGATTGTTCCGACCTCGTATTCAAAATTGCTTTTCGAGTACCTTTGTATCGCACACGACACACATCTTTACTTGACGTACTCTTCCATTGTACTAACTACGCTAAAAACACTATATTATCGCGTCTTACTCGCACTTATAACACGCTATTTAGCCGCATCGATCTCTTTGCTCGCTCAAAACTTAAATTTAAAAAGCACGTCGTTAGCACTATCGCAGCTAGTAATATAAATTAAAACTAAAGTAATAAACATATTTCACTAAACAGTATGTTTTAAATCAACAATGGCGATATTATCTTAATGTCATCTTTTCTTTTTATATTCAATTTGTTCACCCAACAATGCCATTACTTGCACATACAGTAAGGAAAACCTGTTATTGGCTATACTTGAATACATAATCTTAGTATGCAATAATTGTATAACGCTGTTGGTTTTCTGAATAAATAAATTATTAACTAGCTGTTACCCGCGGCTACGCACGCGTTTATTTTGTAATTTGACATAGGTCTCTAAAGTGCAATCTTATTCAACTCTAACGCCGTCTCATAAAAAAAACATATACAATTCTTAGGTACTTTTAAACTTTTTCTACCTACCCTGACAAATATCGTAATCTGGCGAAATAATATTTAAAAAAGGTAGTCGGTCAGTCTTCTCGTAAGAATATACAGTTCATGTTCATGATCAAAATTATGTTAAGATATCTTAAATAAATGATTATACAAAGTTTCGTGTGCCGGTTGTTACGTCGTAACAAAGTTCTAAAATTATAAAATAAATACAAAAAATCATTACACACAAACAAAATAACTAATTGTTACAATCGAATGGAAACCGCGCGCTTTAACTAGTGATAACATCATAATGATCATATAAGGTATTCGTTGGTACCGTAAATCAAATTCTTTTTAGAACATCTTATAAGAAACGCCTCCAACATAGAAATATCTAGAAATATCAAAAAAAAAATATAATAGCGAACAACGGGACAATGATCCCATCTCGCTCGGTTCGATTATTGCTATCTCAGTCCCACAAGAATTTTTTAGAATATATACAATAGTTTAGGGCATGACTTGCTTTGGTTGAGCCGTTCTTTCCATATCTCTGTACTCGTTTCATACGAAGGATCTAGAAATCTGGGCAGTGCGCACTGTTGCCTCAGGCAGGAAGTAGGCAGTCCCGATATAAGTATATAAAAACGAATTCGCGCAGGGAGAAAGGAATTTTTCGACGTCAGAGTTCGCACGACAACTATAAGTGATTATTTGTCCTCATTTTGAAAAGTAGTAAAACCAGTGCTATACTAAAATAAAAAAGAAAATTAAAAGCGGTTAGCATCATTTTTCAACCCCCTTGGTAAGTTTAATATAATTAATTCCAATAGGTTTGGTTGCTGTTAACTAATTTTTCGTGTCTGGATTAATTCGATTACTATTCAACAAGTGATTTCTTCTACCTTTTAATAGTGTAAAACATTTTCTATGGCTATATATTTCTTAATAGTGGGTTAACAACGCAACAAAATGTGACAGCGAGTATCTTAAAATTGGTAAAATATAACCTTATCTATTTAATCATTCCGATAAGTTTTAAATATGTTTCACCGCGGTATTTTTTCTTCTTTAACATTCTATTATCATATTAATTTAGTCCAAATCAGGCCTGCCTCCACAAGGAACCAGGGGGATATGGCCGCGATAATTAATTCCCACTGTGTATTCCACGCGTGTGTTATTAACATCGGTGGCTTGCGTGTATCTTAATAAGAACCTATTATTCTAAGATATTTATTTTGTTAAAATTCAGTAAATGCTAAATTTCAATATCTATCTATCTATCTATAACCTCACGCCAGATCCCTTGCGGGGTAGGCAGAGAGTACAGAGTTCCAACAGGTTCTTTCCTTACATACCTCTCTGGCATCCTCGACTCTCATAGTTCGTCTCATACAGGCTCGCCGGTTACGGAGACTCTTGACTTTTCCATCAGATAAGACTTGGTTTATTTGGTGGTAAATTTCAATACATACTTAAAAATAATAAGCTTTTGGTTTTTGTAGTCGGTAGTCTATTAAAAATTGCCACCGAAACATTGTATACAAGATTGGTCATAGGAATAATAAACTCGTAGTAATGTAATTAAAATGTTTTCTTTGACACATATCTTAATTTCGTTTAGGTTTTAAAGCCAATTGTATAATAGTTGGAATGTTATACATAAACTATACTTCCTCGTATTAGTTCATATAATGTAACACAAACGTATAGCTGGGAGATTTATTTGCTAGATTAGCGTGATGTCACGATAAGAGGGATTTTTCGATGTACTCGACGAAATAAATATCAATGGTCATTGCTTCACCCGATGTATTTATTGAACTACCTTATTGTGTATAAGTTAAAATGTTATTTTTTCTTTTGTACCTCATAGCGTAGTGGAATGGTGATCGTTCGAAATATAAACAGTTGGGGTTTGATTCTGGGTTGGGTAATTATGTTCCATTTAAATATTTGTTTTTTTTTTAATTATATTTCAACCGGACCTAAATATCGCGCCACTCCATTCCCTGTAATTTTTAATTGCTTCGCGTAAGATGCCGACGCCCGCTCCTGGTCTCACCTAGTGCCTGGGTATCGGATCTTTCGCGCTACAAGTGTCATTTCGACGCGTTCCAGGAAACTGGGGGTCCACCGTACGGATTGTGAAGTACGGATTGGGAGACAACAGGCCACACTTCTGCCCGTCGTCTCCAGCTGACCTCTGCGGCTGAGGGCCTTCCATAGGGCACCTCCGAGTTCCCCACCTAGCCGGTAGAAGCTTCCTCACCGAAGACCCCCACGCGTCACGGGATCGAAAGCCCATAGTTAAGTCCCCAGCGCACATAGTTTTTTTTTGACCAGAAGGCTTCTCTGTGCCGCGAATCCACACCCCGGGTGTAGTAAATTATTTATTCTAATTTAATTCCTTTTTTAGATTTTTTTTATTTAATTAATTTTGTTAATAAACAATTGTAACGTTATAGTTGTGTTTTATTTGAACCCGCCGTCAGGCGGTCGTAACACGGTCATACATCGTTAAACATTTTTCTCCAGATGGGAAACTCCTGAATGAATCGTCGGTTCAGGCACGAAATCATGTTTTAATGTTTAAATCAAACGTGTATGTACAATTTCAGGCGAGTGCTTTTAACCACCAAAGAGTTTCTCGTGAGGAGACGAACCTTACTCTAATATCAGTTCATGGAGGAATTCATGTGTAGGCAAAATCACGCATTTAAACGTGAAATTGCAGCGCGAGACTAACAATAATAAAAACTTATAGCGTATTCCGCGATTATCCCGGATTGATTGTAGTTTCCGGTATAAAAAGTATTTATTGTTTTAAGTTAGGGTATAAGTTATTACCATACCAAATTTCATTGAAATCCGTTCGGTAGTTTTCGCGTGATTGAAACACCAAGAGACAGATAGACAGACAGACTTTAATTCCAAAAAAAAAATGTTTTGGCCTCTATATCGATAAGGAAATGTACCTCAATTTGAATTTTCGAAAAATATTGAATGTACAGATTCGGCTCGGTTACAGTTTTATTATATGTATATATAGATAGATAATTACTGTACTGAATATGACGATTAAATGCAACATTATAAAACGCAAGACCTGAAAGTAGTTTGTTCCAAATCGATAACAGATTTGATTCTCACCACTTCTAATGTAGTTTACATCTGTTTTAAATTTGCAAAGCATGCTGTTACTCTTTTAGTGCGTTATAATAAACTAGATTTATTCTTGATTCAAAGCAATACGAAGACGTCAAATGCATTTCTGAACCGCATGTCTCAATACGCATACATACACGTACAAGTTTTAGGTTAATTGGGGTATAAAAGTATAATAATATTAGCCCTGTTAAGAAACTGTCCCACCGTTGGGCACAGGCCTCCTCTCAAACTGAGAGGGTTTAGGCCATGGTCCACCACGCTGGCCCAGTGCGGTTTGGCGAACTTCACACACCTTCTAGAAACTCTTAGGCATGCAAGTTTCCTCACGATGTTTTTCTTCACCGTTAAAGCAAGTGATAGTAGATTTAAAAAAAAAACCGTATTTGGAAAATCGATTTTCGTATTGAATTTCTGAAGCAATTATCTAATCGGGGTCGTAGACACTCCGATTAGATAATTGCTTCACAAATTGCGTTATTTACGATACACTTTGTACTGAAGTAAATTATAATGAGGTCGGCCTATATGTAATGCCATCCACTGCTGTATACCCACAGAGCAGGTACACCTTGACTGCTGTGTACCGTTTGTATATCATGGACGCGCCTTCAGCAAGGATGGAAAACTGATAGATTTGCTTACTGGCAGTAGAATTATGACAGATTTCCCGTAAAAAATATATCAAAATTCTATCCGTAGTAGGCAAATGTATTCTTGAGTTGAATATTAAAACCAGCCGATAGTGAAGAGTGAGTGCAGGGAATAGAGTGAATGATGCGATGGGAAAGTCACTTGGGAGCCGGCACTTAAGCTAAAAGGTGCAGCTGGCTATACATAACGGAGTGTTTGTCCCAACGCTGTTATATGGCAATGAGAGTTGGGTATGTAAGAGGAGGGAGGAGTATGAAATCAGGATAAATGCGGTCGAAATGCGAGCTCTGCGGAAGACATGCGGAGTCAAGCTAACTTACCGTATTCGCAACAGCGTAATAAGAAAGCGTGTAGGTATGCAATATAATATCACTATAAAGATGAGAAAAGGTATGCTCCGCTAGATTGTGCATATAGGTCAGAAAAAAATAAATAAAAAAAATCAGATATACAATGCGTAGGTGGAAAGATCTAGGTACCGGGAAAAACCTAGAATATCTTACCTATCTATCTATCTATCTATCTATATCATCACGCCAGATCCCTTGCGCGGTAGGCAGAGTACTTCTATCTTACCATGACTAAATAGTCTGTGTTTTATCTAAAGGGCAAGTCAAGAGTATCCGTGACAGGCGAGTGTGTATGAGACGAACTATGAGTGTTGAGGAAAGAACCTGTTGGAACTCTGTACTCTCTCCCTACCCCGCAAGGGATCTGGCGTGATGATACAAATAGATTTATAGCAAATAACATGGCACACTAGAAAAACTTCCAAGGTTTTACAGCTTCGTGTACTCCTTAAACTAAACCACATAAAATATAAGAACACTTACCATCATCAAATAATCAATATTAGCTTCCAAAGTAAACTGCTGCGGCAAACATTTGATCAATTCTTCCACTTTGACCAACACAATATCCACCCATTTGGTCCAACAGAACAAGCAGTTCTCCTTCAAAACTCCACACAAATCATTCCACCTCCTCAAAGCATTATCGTCTATATTGACCACCCCCAAATTGTCGAATTCCTCGGAGATATAACACTTGCGTAGATGAGGCATAAGGGAGGTTATCGCTTGCGTAAAACGCGCTGTATATATCGCCGTAGTTTTCTGTTGTAGTTCCGTGGATTGAAGTGTAGGTTCTTCGAAGCAAGCTTTTATGTATTGAAGCATGCTGAAAGTGAGTACTTATTAAGGCTAAATTATGTAAGAAAGCCTATAACAAAATCTCGGATTACGTAGAAGATAAAATCGCGTGGGATAGAAGTGCCATATTATTTAGTGTTGCTATTTATATTTCTCTTGGAATTACATCAATGTTAAAGCGTAGCGTGTTGTGCCTGACGAGCTTGGGATATTGCTGCTTTTTAGACACAATCTCACCACCGTCTTTGGGGTTCTGGTTTGGTCATGCTCACTACAATGTCTGCGGTTAATTTGCTCTATAACCTAGCGAAATAAATAGATTTTCCGTTTTCTTGGTTTGCCGCAAACCTGCCTCCACCAATCCGCCCTGTGTCCGCGTACCATTACACTTAAGACCTTATCTCTTTCACCTTCATATGTAAGGGAAGTCTTTTGCCCAGCTGTTATTTACACAACACCGTCACGCCTATATTCCCCAAGCGGGGATGGCAGAGGTGTACTAAGTATACCCACGTTTCGCCGACGATGTTAGGGCCTATGTAAGAGGGGGCGAGCCTCGTGCCATATACCGGGCACATTTCCAGACTCCGGACTCGTACTGGGAAGTTTTCGTTAGAAAAACTACACTTATCCGACCTAGGATTTGAATCCAGGATATCGTGATCACAAAGCGATGCGTTTTGCCACTAGACCAACGAGGCAGACAACGAGGCAGAGCAGTTATCTTTATTTTTAGCCTATTTTGCTGCCCCACTCCTAAGGAAAGGCCTCCAAGGCCTCCTTTAAAAGGGAGCCTCTACACTTTATATTGAATATTAGCTGTACCCGCAATTTCGTTCACGTTATTTCCAGGCGTGTTTTTGACACCCTTAAGCTTTTTTAAATCAAAAGGTAGCCTATGTCCTTCCCCTAGATAAGATATTTTCCGAATTTGATCAAAATCAAAGACAGAGTTATTTTCAAATTTATTATATCAATATTTGCTCTCTATAATGTCTTTGCTTGCGGTGGCTGTCTAGCGCGGGTCACCTCCAATATGGCCGAGGGGAGTGATGGCTCTTTCAGTAGTCATACTCGTGAAGGGGGCTGCTTGTGGGGACTGATCCATCTGGAATCCTTTAGACACTCTATAACTACCATCATTAATCTAACATCTCGGTCGTACGGCATCACACAGGAGCTAGATCGTAAACTATTTAATTGAAACCTAAACATTGTATCCACACAATTTGATTAAAAAAGAGAAAGATAATTAAATAAAAAAAGACAAGCCCGGTGAGTTTATTCGCAGGATCTTTCCCAGTGGAGGCCGCGTTCCGATCCGTTGGTAGATTAGTATTTATATTAGATTTAAAAAAATGTAAAGTGACTATTTGTAAGCGCCCCCGCAGGGCTTATACCAAATAAATTATTTGAGTTTGTGTTTAAACGGTATTCGCAAGCATCGCAAACACTAACCTTTGTATATTCCTCTCAGAAACATCTCTCAAGTAGACCTCAATATCATTTTTATCACTGTATATCTGGTCACTATCATCGTCGTCGTAGGCAAAGAGAAGCTTATCTTTACTCGTTGTACTCTTCTTATCCTGGTAGAGGTATATCCTCAAGTCTTCTAGAAGCTTCTGCAACTCACTGTCCAGGGAAAGGCATAGCTTCTCCAGTGTTGGAGTGTAGCCGCGGTCTTGGCGGGACATGCCTAGAAATTTATTTATTTTATTTGGAAATCTATAATTATGAGAATATAAAAATTCTATAAGCAATGTTTCAATGTATTAAAAAAACCTTTCTCTACGCTAGGAAGTATTCCCGTCTCAAACATGCACAAACACTTCGACCAAAACAAATTTAAATTAATTATTATGGAAATATGGGTACAATATTAATGGCTGTCAGCGCAAAAGCGGCCCAACCCTCAATTTTTTATATCCTGACTTATCCACTACATATCATCATTATATTAATACGTGAAGCAAAAACTTTGTACACCTTTTTACGAAAATTGCGCAGACGGTGGAGTATGAAATTTTCCACACTTATAGTTTATATAGAGAAGGAGTGCTGAATGCTAATATTTTTTTTTAATTATGCATATATAACATACATGAAATCAATAAAAAAAACATTACACACACTACCATGCATTTGACACAATACACTTCAAATAATTTATCTATAGTTTTACTGAATGTCAAACAAAACCAGCAAACGATGAAAGAGTTTTTACAAAAAACATCGCTTACAAAGAAGTTTTGTATCATTAATTAAAATATCGAAATATGTATATCAAGTTCAATGGACAGCATTTTCTTTATCGCATGGTTTTTTGTTACAATAAAAAATGGTATTCTTTATTTTAACCATTTGTTGTTTTTTTTTTTTAATTTCATTTAATTTGTTTGGAAAAAATAGGCAAATTAACAGTGTACCCTTGGCAAAATCTGTGATTATAGAAGTATAGTCATTGACAATAGAACCTTAATAATGTTCGAACTTATAATTGAAATTAATTATGGACGAATTTCGACCAATGGGCAACCACTAGTTATTTTAAAAATGCTAAAATTTAATGCAAAATACCAAAGAGATACATATCACAGTACTTGAATATAATATACATCTGGAGTAAAATCAACTATAATATCATTTATGTACATTAATTTAAAATTCATGAATAACAAATCCTCTTATTTTCATACTGCCTATCTCAAGCTTAGGCCACTTTTGCGCTGACGGCCTCATTTGTAGGTCACACCAAGATTTGTCTCGTACGGGGTTCGGACCCGCGACTATATCACTGTAAAATTTCATCACCATCCATTCAGTCGTTCTTGCGTAAAAGAGTAACAAACATTCGTCCTCACAAACTTTTTCGGTTATAACATTAGTAGGATATTACCTTTCATCAAAGAATTCATGACTTTAACAACTTCACTTCTGGACTCAATAATCGTCTCTCCTATCAGGTCCTTCCACACGAACCAATTGATATCAGCTTCTTTCTCCGTCTCACTTTCAGAAGACACCTTAGTCAGGTCCACGAGGAGCTGGGTCTTGAACACATCATTCACTTTGACCCACCGACTGTCTACGATCGCCTTGACGCGAGAGGTCAACAAAGGCTGGTAGTAATGACACCATACGTGAACCTCTGGGATGTCGAGGGATGCGCATATTGTTGACCAGTTTGATGGCGTTTCTGAAAGAGAGAATATTTTTTATGGAATAAATTGGAACTCAGTAATAGCAGTGATAGCCTAGTGGTTAGACCATTGGTCTGCAAAGTCAGAGGTAACAGGTTCAAACACAGGCACGCACCTCCATCTTTTCAAAATTTTTTGAAAAGAAGAAAAAAAAATTTACAAGTGATGGTAAATTTTAATGGTGAAGGAAAACGTCGTGAGGAAACGAAGGTGTGTGAAGTTCGCCAACCCGCACTGGGCCAGCGTGGTGGACTATGGCCTAAACCCTCTCAGTTTGAGACGAGGCCCGTGCCCAACAGTGGGACAGTTTCTTAACGGGGCTAATATTATATAATATTACTGTAAGGGCGTTGTCGCATTTCTGTGTGCCACTGTTTGCAGAGCAAAGGCCTTCGCCCACTTTTGATATGGTTCATCAATTAATAATGTGCCTACATACAAATGCATAGCGTTCATTTTGCATATTAGGTGTGTCAACTATTGAAGAAGAATTTGCAATGTCATCAGAACTGCTAAGTAGTAGAGTTACGATGTAAATCACTGATTCAGTAGTTACATTAACCTGGGTGTCAGTTGTACAAGCCGTCCAATAGCTATCGACTGCAGTTTAGAGGCAACAGCCAGAATGGAAATTTTGACGTGTCGCCGGAACAAGGGGAATTTTTTATAATGTACATATCATTAGGTCACCGATTATCAGGGTTCGAATTCTGAGGTGTTGAACTGAAAATTCATCGCTACGGAGGTTAACATTGTCAAACGCCGCGGGCGGAAAATAGTCTTTGAGATATAACATTACTAAATTACTGCCCGAGAGAACAAAAAACGGTTAAAAATGCGATTTATTTTGCAAATATTGAAGTGTACATTAGGTAAAACACATTTCATCGTTTAATTCGTTTAATCGAAAACATTATGTATACTAGAAAAAATTTAGATCTTTTTAATCAGCTAGGTGATAGGCATTGCTATAACACACGACATAGAAATAAATTAGACCAACCGCAGTTTCGTCTGTCAAAAATTCACACGTCTTTCATGGGGCACTGTGTTAGATTTTATAACAAAATTCCCATTGACGTCACTAAACTTAGTGAAAATAAGTTCAAAGCTTGTGTAAAAGGAACACTTTGTAAGCAAGTTTATTATTCAATAGAAGATTATTTAAAAGATAAAAATGCTTGGATAGATGCTATTCCAGCTCCACTTGAGTCATGACAACCTATTCAACTGTTGTTAGTTAACATTTCCTCTCTTCCTTCTATTAATTTAACACAATATGTACTTTTTTTTGTAAATGAGGGAACCATGTGGCCATTCTCATAAATAGAATTATTCGCTTTTTTAACTTAGGCTCACCTGATGACCAACCTACATTGTTCTCCCATACCCCACAACAGTATGTAGATGCAAAAGTTTGTAATTTCTTATTTTAAAAGAGTAACCGTGGAGTTTCTTGCCCTTCTTCTCCACTGGAATGACATTCCGAAGTGGCGGTAGAGTCTTTGTTACTTTTCTGACGATTCATAAATACTGTAATGGTTTACATGAATAAAAAATATTCTGATTCTGATTGGAAAAATGACAATTTCAAAACTTTGGTAAAATAAGAGTTTTATTTATAATTTTTACCTTACCTTACCTTACAAATCAGAATGGCGGCTAACCACAGAGTAGAGAAATGACACATGCGACATAACGTAAGCTTAACGTCTAATTTAATTATGAGTCTTTTTCCATATAAAACACGGTTGATAGTAGTATCAACCGTATCATTTCTCTACTCTGTGGTTATCCACCATTTTGATTATAGAAAAAAGTATCTTTGCCATTTGCAATCCTTCCACGATACAGAGCTCATGTGCATTTTTAAAGTAAAGTGACATCTCTCAAAAAAGTGTTTGGAGACGATTACAAAAGGTAAAAAATATTTATCGTAAAGCGTATTACTATGAGAAATTACGTATTTCTTTATTTTACTTTATTTGCACTTGTATCTTTTATAGATATATGACATTTTTTTAAATGTGTCTGCTTGTTGTGAAATGAAGTTATTGAGACTTGAATTATTTGGATATGTGACTTTTTTCTACATGGTTTTTGTATATTTAGTAGCATGAAGTTCAAAACAAAAATGTTACAATTTTAAATACTACTGTGGATATAAAAGTTATTTATTGTATGTATTTTTATAAACGATGACGTTTTCCTTTTAAAAAATCGCTAATTTTTAACATAATTAAGTAAAAAGTAAAAACTTATTTATTTATTTTTTAGGATGAATTTAAAATTGATTATGTCTAAGGATGAAGAGAATGCAGTGGTGATTAACTCGTCTCCGTTAAAAACAAACAAAGATCTACTTATTATGTCTGAAATAAAAGTGCCTGAATCCATCACAGTGCGTACTTTAGAACAAGAACTAGTTTTTCAGGCCTATAGCTTAGCTAAAGAGACTCCAATCTATAAAGCATCGACATCTAAACTGTGTGAGACTATCGACATTGAGCTACTGTAAAATAATTTTAATTCCATACACACTCCTCTGATTAGTTTAAATGACAATGTTAAGGTACCAAATCCTATAAGCAACAGAATCAGAATCAGAATATTTTTTATTCATGTAAACCATTACAGTATTTATGAATCGTCAAAATAGTAACAAAGACTCTACCATCACTTCGGAATGTAATTCCTGTGTAGAAGAAGGGCAAGAAACTCCACGGTTACTCTTATAAAACAGTATTTTTACAATTTTTCCATCTACATTTTGTTGTGGGGTATGGGGAGAACAATGTAGTATCAGGTGAGTCTAAATTAAATTAACCAAGTTGAACTATTTATGTGAATGGCTACATGGTTCTCTCATTTACAGATAAAGAAATGAGGAAGAAAAATGATAAATTTTATTTAATTACTAGAAGGAAGAGAGGGAATAATAAATAATAATAGCTGAACATGTTATCCACATTATGGTGGAGCTGAAACAACACCTATCCAAGCATTTTTATCTTTTAAATAATCATCTAGAGTATAGTAAGCTCGCTTGCAGAGCGTACGTTTAATACAGGATTTGAAATAAAACTATTTTACGGATTTTATCGCGGTTTATTTTTTAATTTTAGGCCCCGACGTTTCGAGTGCTTTGCAGCACCCATGGTCACGGAGGGACTGAGGTGTTAGACGTCCAAAAGGCATAGTTGTTCCGGGGTACGCTCAAACTTCTTAATTATTTTTGTTTATTAAGCCATACGGTTTATCGAAAAAAGACCCATACTGATAGGTACTTAAACGGTGAATCTCACTACCATCCAACACAGTTAGCTACCGTGGGTAAATCTTTGTTTCAGAGAGCACAAGGGATCTGTGACAAGAAACATCTGGCTGCCGAGCTTCAACATGTCAAGCAAGTCCTGCACGACAATAAGCTTCGAGTCCCACGCCAACGTCACAGTGACCGAGTGAAACCAGCCACAGTTGAGCGTCTCCCTGCTGTACTACCTTACATGAGAGGAGTCACGGACAAGATTGGCTACATCTTGAAGCGTGCTTCGATTAAAACATTTTATAAGCCGCCGAAGAAGATCAGTCAATTTTTACCATCTGTCAAGTGTCATATCCCTCTACAAGATGCAGTAGTTTACAAGCTTGATTGTGAATGTGGTCTCTCTTATATAGGACAAACAAAAAGACCGGTAAAAACTCGGGTTAAAGAACACATAGCTGACCTAAAACACCGTCGCTCAAAGAAGTCTGCAGTCTGTGAACATGTCCTTGACCGCACCCGCCATAACATCAGATTTGATAGACCACAAATCCTCGTGAAAGAACACCGATTCCTACCAAGGATGGTTCGCGAGGCTATTGAAATTAAAAAACATCCTAATTTCAATAGAGAAGATGGCTGGGTGCTTCCATCGACTTGGGATCCGGTAATTAATATAATCAAAACCAAGCATAACACTGCAAGACCTCAAGACACCGTGAGCTCATTCTACGTAGATCGGACCAACAAGAACAAAAATTATTAAGAAGTTTGAGGGTACCCCGGAACAACTATGCCTTTTGGACGTCTAACACCTCAGTCCCTCCCGCGACTATGGGTGCTGCAAAGCACTCGAAACGTCGGGAACTAAAAATAAAAAATAAACCGCGATAAAATCCGTAAAATAGTTTTATTTCATGTGTAATATTCGCGTAAATCTAAGAACTCAACAGGATTTGAATTTATTTTCACTAAGTTGAGTGACGTCAAGTGGAATTTTATTATAAAATCTAACACAGTACCCCATGAAGGACGTGTGAATTTTAGACAGACGAAATTGCGGTTGATCAAGTTTATTTCTATGTCGCGTGTTATAGCAATGCCTATCACCTAGCTGATTAAATAGATCGAAATCTTTCCGTGTGTACATTATGTTTTCATAAATATACTCACATGGGACCGTCATAATATTGGCTTCTTTAAACAATTCTCTCAAAGAGTCGCGACTACCTAAGTTATAGATGGCCCTAATTGCCCTTTTTTGTAAGATAAAAATAGAGTTAATGTCAGCTGCCCTACCCCACAATAATATACCGTAAGACATGACACTATGAAAGTAACAAAACAGAAACGGGTAAATAAAGAAAGGGAGAAAAAGAAAAGCTATGCCGGTAGAATAGATAAAAAATGAAGCTAAGCTATTAAGAAATTCTGGAAAAGCGTATATATCGGCATCTAAATCACGAAAGCAAATGAAAGAAAGACAAATAAAACCACCATGTACTGGCTGATGTGATGGCTGCTTCTCAGGTCATACTCGTGAACGGGTGCTGCTGGTGGGGACTGGTCCGTCCTCTGTCCTTTGTCTGATTGAACGTCTACCGTAGTGCTGTTGAATTTTGTCTCGTTCGGCATCACACTGGCCCTATAACCAGTTGTTTTGTACGTACTTTTTACATATTTGATAGTAACCGTTTTTTTTTCTCCTATTATACTTTTTATTTTATACCTTTACAAAATCTCTATTTTGTAAATAAGAGGACTATGTAGACACTGAGCAATACCATGAATCTAAGTACACTTATGATTAATCTATACTTAAGCACATCTATTAAGCTCGTTCTGCATTGTTCTCCCATACTCCATGAATGCAATGTATACAAAAGGAATTGTAAAACTCTCATGAAATAAAACTATTTTACGGATTTTATCGCAGTTTATTTTTTATTTTTAGATCCCGACGTTTCGAGTGCTTTGCAGCACCCATGGTCACGGGAGGGGCTGAGGTGTTAGACGTCCAAAAGGCATAGTTGTTCCGGGGTACCCTCAAACTTCTTAATTATTTTTGTTGTTGTTGGTCCGATCTACGCAGAATGAGCTCACGGTTTCAGAGAGCACAAGGGATCTGTGACAAGAAACATCTGGCTGCCGAGCTTCAACATGTCAAGCAAGTCCTGCACGACAATAAGCTTCGAGTCCCACGCCAACGTCACAGTGACCGAGTGAAACCAGCAACAGTTGAGCGTCTCCCTGCTGTACTACCTTACATGAGAGGAGTCACGGACAAGATTGGCTACATCTTGAAGCGTGCTTCGATTAAAACATTTTATAAGCCGCCGAAGAAGATCAGTCAATTTTTACCATCTGTCAAGTGTCAGATCCCTCTACAAGATGCAGGAGTTTACAAGCTTGATTGTGAATGTGGTCTCTCTTATATAGGACAAACAAAAAGACCGGTACAAACTCGGGTTAAAGAACACATAGCTGACCTAAAACACCGTCGCTCAAAGAAGTTTGCAGTCTGTGAACATGTCCTTGACCGCACCCGCCATAACATCAGATTTGATAGACCACAAATCCTCGTGAAAGAACACCGATTCCTACCAAGGATGGTTCGCGAGGCTATTGAAATTAAAAAACATCCTAATTTCAATAGAGAAGATGGCTGGGTGCTTCCATCGACTTGGGATCCGGTAATTAATATAATCAAAACCAAGCATAACACTGCAAGACCTCAAGACACCGTGAGCTCATTCTACGTAGATCGGACCAACAAGAACAAAAATTATTAAGAAGTTTGAGGGTACCCCGGAACAACTATGCCTTTTGGACGTCTAACACCTCAGTCCCTCCCGCGACTATGGGTGCTGCAAAGCACTCGAAACGTCGGGAACTAAAAATAAAAAATAAACCGCGATAAAATCCGTAAAATAGTTTTATTTCATGTGTAATATTCGCGTAAATCTAAGAACTCAACAGGATTTGAATTTATTTTCACTAAGTTGAGTGACGTCAAGTGGAATTTTATTATAAAATCTAACACAGTACCCCATGAAGGACGTGTGAATTTTAGACAGACGAAATTGCGGTTGATCAAGTTTATTTCTATGTCGCGTGTTATAGCAATGCCTATCACCTAGCTGATTAAATAGATCGAAATCTTTCCGTGTGTACATTATGTTTTCATAAATATACTCACATGGGACCGTCATAATATTGGCTTCTTTAAACAATTCTCTCAAAGAGTCGCGACTACCTAAGTTATAGATGGCCCTAATTGCCCTTTTTTGTAAGATAAAAATAGAGTTAATGTCAGCTGCCCTACCCCACAATAATATACCGTAAGACATGACACTATGAAAGTAACAAAACAGAAACGGGTAAATAAAGAAAGGGAGAAAAAGAAAAGCTATGCCGGTAGAATAGATAAAAAATGAAGCTAAGCTATTAAGAAATTCTGGAAAAGCGTATATATCGGCATCTAAATCACGAAAGCAAATGAAAGAAAGACAAATAAAACCACCATGTACTGGCTGATGTGATGGCTGCTTCTCAGGTCATACTCGTGAACGGGTGCTGCTGGTGGGGACTGGTCCGTCCTCTGTCCTTTGTCTGATTGAACGTCTACCGTAGTGCTGTTGAATTTTGTCTCGTTCGGCATCACACTGGCCCTATAACCAGTTGTTTTGTACGTACTTTTTACATATTTGATAGTAACCGTTTTTTTTTCTCCTATTATACTTTTTATTTTATACCTTTACAAAATCTCTATTTTGTAAATAAGAGGACTATGTAGACACTGAGCAATACCATGAATCTAAGTACACTTATGATTAATCTATACTTAAGCACATCTATTAAGCTCGTTCTGCATTGTTCTCCCATACTCCATGAATGCAATGTATACAAAAGGAATTGTAAAACTCTCATGAAATAAAACTATTTTACGGATTTTATCGCAGTTTATTTTTTATTTTTAGATCCCGACGTTTCGAGTGCTTTGCAGCACCCATGGTCACGGGAGGGGCTGAGGTGTTAGACGTCCAAAAGGCATAGTTGTTCCGGGGTACCCTCAAACTTCTTAATTATTTTTGTTGTTGTTGGTCCGATCTACGCAGAATGAGCTCACGGTTTCAGAGAGCACAAGGGATCTGTGACAAGAAACATCTGGCTGCCGAGCTTCAACATGTCAAGCAAGTCCTGCACGACAATAAGCTTCGAGTCCCACGCCAACGTCACAGTGACCGAGTGAAACCAGCAACAGTTGAGCGTCTCCCTGCTGTACTACCTTACATGAGAGGAGTCACGGACAAGATTGGCTACATCTTGAAGCGTGCTTCGATTAAAACATTTTATAAGCCGCCGAAGAAGATCAGTCAATTTTTACCATCTGTCAAGTGTCAGATCCCTCTACAAGATGCAGGAGTTTACAAGCTTGATTGTGAATGTGGTCTCTCTTATATAGGACAAACAAAAAGACCGGTACAAACTCGGGTTAAAGAACACATAGCTGACCTAAAACACCGTCGCTCAAAGAAGTTTGCAGTCTGTGAACATGTCCTTGACCGCACCCGCCATAACATCAGATTTGATAGACCACAAATCCTCGTGAAAGAACACCGATTCCTACCAAGGATGGTTCGCGAGGCTATTGAAATTAAAAAACATCCTAATTTCAATAGAGAAGATGGCTGGGTGCTTCCATCGACTTGGGATCCGGTAATTAATATAATCAAATCCAAAACCAAGCATAACACTGCAAGACCTCAAGACACCGTGAGCTCATTCTGCGTAGATCGGACCAACAACAACAAAAATATTTAAGAAGTTTGAGGGTACCCCGGAACAACTATGCCTTTTGGACGTCTAACACCTCAGTCCCTCCCGTGACCATGGGTGCTGCAAAGCACTCGAAACGTCGGGAACTAAAAATATAAAATAAACCGCGATAAAATCCGTAAAATAGTTTTATTTCATGTGTAATATTCGCGTAAATCTAAGAAGTCAATATGTAAAACTCTCATTTTTAAAAAGAGTAACCGTGGAGTTTATTGCCCTTCTTCTTCACAGGAACTTTCCGAACGAGTGGTAGAGTCTTAAGTAATCAATAATTTTCTCTTTTTGACTATTCATAAGTGCCTACATGAATAACAACTTTTGATTTTGATTTTGTAAACTGAAGTGCTATAAGAAGATTACAGAGGAAAAACGCCAACTTATTTTTATGAGTTACTGGAAGATGGGAGTTTTAGAAAAGCAACGCCTACTTATCAATAAATAAGTAACAGCAATAAAACCAAAGTATCGATATATTCGCGAAGGAAGTACAAGAAAAGATTATAACCATGCATTTAATTTTGAAATTGACAGAGTAACTATACGGGAATGTAAGACTTTTTTTAGAAATACCTTGGCTATATCCGAAAGACCAATAAGAACAGTTATTTCAATGCAAAACTCTATAATTTGAGGTTTTCTGATAGATGAAAAAAGAGGAAAGCATGGTAAACACCGTAAGCTTTATACTTCAATTGGAAATGGAATTAAAGAACATATCAATTCTATACCAAGAATTAAAAGCCACTATTGTCGAGCTTGTTCAAGCCGGGAATACATCGGAGGAGGTCTCTTTATTGCACAATTACATAGAGATTATGTTACAAAATGTCAGTCCGACAAAGTTCCTCATACTGATTATCAAAGGTATTACAATGTATTTACGAAAGAGTACAATATTTCTTTTTGGTCTCCAAAAAAGGACCAATTCGAAGAATGCGCAGCTTATTATAATGCAGAAAATAGAATAGCCGTTAGAACTCAAATATTACTTTCATCTTGAAGAAAAAGATTTAGTGCGAAAAGAAAAAGAGATGGATAAAGAAAATGCTAATAAAAAACTGCCGTCTATGATTTGCAAGGCGTAATGCCGTGTCCAAAAGGTGATGTTTCTAATTTTTATTATATTTCAAAACTTAATGTTCTTAACTTTACTATTTACGATCTTGGACCCACAGACTTAAACTGCTACCTACGTCTGGCACGAAGGTGAAGGATCAAGAGGAGTAAATGAAATAGGTTCCTGCGTTGTATGTTATTTAAGAAGTTTACAAGAAAAAAGTAAAGCAGATTTTGAAGTAATATTTTACAGTGATAGTTGTTGTGGTCAACAAAAAAATAAATTTAAGATGGCAATGAATATGTACGCCGTAACGCATTTGGATAATTTGAAGTCAGTAACTCATAAATTTCTTATAAAGGGACACTCACAAAATGAGGGAGATTCCGCGCATTCTACGTAATATTTGGAGGTCACTGAAATCTACACCTATTTACGTCCCGGAACAATATATTACATTAATTAGAACCGCCAAAAAAAAGTAAATCCATACAGAGTCCATGAACTAAACCATAAGAGCTTTTTTGACATTAAAAAGATTGCAGAAAGCGTTGGAGCAAATTACACAATGAATAAAGATAGAGCAGAGGTTAAGATGGCAAATATAAAAGTTGTTAGAGTAGAGAAAACGTTTAATGATCGATGTGTAGTGGCTTGGAGTAAGGACAACCGACTACAGTTTAATGCCTCAAAATGTGTGACGGTCACCTTCACACGCAGTCGATCTCCTATACTGTACAGGACGACGTCTGCATGATTTGTATAAATAGATTATGTAATAGATTAAGTTACTGTAGTACATTATGTAATTTAAGTTAGAAATAAGATAATGTCATAGAATCGTAGCGCATAAACACTAGTATACAATTAGAAGAGTGTAACCCTGAAAGGGATAGGAACAATTAGAAGAGTGTAACCCTGAAAGGGATAGGAATAATTAGAACAGTGTAACCCTGGAAAGGGACAGGAATAGTTGTATCGTAATTGGTCCATTTGAATAATAAACTCGATGCAAAGCCCACTAGTTGTGACCCAACAAAATAGTATTTAGGAGCGCGAAACATCGCGCCACATACGTTCGAGCGACTGGGCATTGGAAAATATAGGAAGAAACTCTGCGCGAAGAGGGTCACAACTGGTGGGTGGAGCACTGTTTCAAGATTATTCGGCTTTTATTTGAATTCTCCTTCACGACGCATACTAGCCACAGCAGCAACAGGGCGCACGACGTACTATTCGTCCTATTCATATACAATATAATTATAACGTCGAAAAGGTCCCAATGGAAAGAGTCACAGAGGTTAGGCCCTTGGGGGTGGGTCTCACCACGGGGTTAACATTCCGGGATCATATCAGGAAAATTTGCAAAAAAGCGTATAGGAATTTATGTTTTACATTGCGTATAGTTAGTGGCTTTACAAACATTCAAGCAATAGTCGCGTTATATAATGCATTAGTCAGAAGTCAACTGGAATGTAATGCTAGTATATGGTCTCCTCATGAAGCTAAATACAGTCTCATGTTGGAAAGAGTACAGAATAAGTTTGTTAGATACTTATACATGAGGATGTATGGAGTTTACCCGTTTTATCCGCTTATGTATCCAACCTTGTTTATCCTAGGCATGGTAGGATACAACGAGCTGGGAGTTAGAAGGGAACTCTCAGTTGTTTTATACCCGTTTAAGGTACTGAGAGGTAAGGTCCATAACCCAGACGTACTGGGCCTAATTTGTCTATGCGTGCCGGACCGGTACGTGTGGCGGCGGCGGCGGCCGCGGCTGCTGGCGGAGCCGCGCGCGCGCACTAACCTGCTGAGGGAGGCGCCGCTGACGCGTGCCTTTCGCACTCTTAACCTGATCGCTACGGAGACGGACTTGTTTAACAGTACTTTGAGTGAATTTAAAAGGATAGCGTTATTTACTATAAGTCATAAAATTAAGCCAACATCTTATTAACAATAAGTTCTAAATTAAGTTTATACACCATCGAATTAGGTAATTCTGTAATGATGGTGTTATTTGTGAAAAATATTTTTTTTTACAAGTGTTCGTATAAAGAAGATAGCTTTAAATCTCTTATAAATAAAATCGTTTAAAAAAAAAAGATTTTTTTAAAGATTTTTATTTTACAATTTTAAGTGACGAGTGAATTATTTAGTAATATTTATATACCGATATTATATTATTTTGCTGAGTTGTACAGTAAGGTACCTACAGGATTAATATGATGACTATAATAACGGTATCTATACATTCGTGCTGTTCGCCGTTAAGGAGTTCCCTCTTGTATCTTCAAAGTTCAAGGTCCAATACCAATAAAATAAAAATAGGACCACCTGAAAACTAAAAGAAATCGGTTCATAAGCAAAGGAGTTATAAAAAAAGGACGAATTATGAACCTCCTTTTTTTGAAGTTGGCTAATATACGGCTTAGTTCTATAGTAGGGTACCTATAGGATTGACGTAATACCCATAATATCTCAATTTACACATGCCTATTGTTTGTCTTTAAGGAGTTCCCTGGTGTATCTTCTAAGTCCAAGGTCCAATGCCAATGAAATTAAAATGGGACCACCTTGGAGTTATACTGAACCCAATGCAAAAAAAATCATCAAAATCGGTCCATAATTGACGAAATTATCGCTGAACATACATAAAAAAAAGCATTCTTACAACCGAACATAGAACCTCCTCCTTTTTGAAATCGGTTAAAAATAGACTACACTTATAAATAAAACTATAATCCCCAGGTTCATAAAAACTTTTATGAAAATTTGTAACTAAATAATCTCTTATTGTCTTTGGTGTTTGTGTAGTAACATTTAGTATGTTGTTTGATAGGATTTTGAAGAATTTTCTAATTTAAAAATACTGTTATGAGAATGTCTAGAAGAGTTTGGAACTTTATAATTATATTTTGTTTTTGGAATATCCTACTCAAATTATTTTTTTATGGAAAGGGCAGCATATGATTTTAGAAATATATTTTAATTAAAAGGAGACTAAGGAGATATTTCAGTTGTATGCTGATTGGTACATAAAATTCTATTAAACTGTAATAATTATTAAAAATGTAGATTACCATGCTGAACCAGATGTCTTTAATTTCTATATTAGATAGATAGATAGATAGACAGAGTACTCTTTATTGTACACCAGTGATATTAACAATTAATTTCATACAAGAAAAAAAAATAGGTACAATTGGCGGTCTTATCGCTAAAAGCAATTTCTTCCAGACAACCAATGTATTGGAAGAAGCAACATACGGAATAGGGCAGTTATGGTGGCGTACACTATAAACCTCAATAATACATACTGTCATCATTTTACTTACATACATATCATAGTTATAATACAACATTACATACATATATACACATATAATACTATGCAAATATATAAATATATCTTACACACAATACAGAGAGTGTGCAATGAAAAATTTATAAATGAAGGAAGTAGTGGTGAACCATATTTTTAAAGGACGCCAACGACTGTGCACGACGGACTGTTACAGGCAATGCATTCCACAAGCGAACGGCTTGATTAGAAAAGGATTTATCGAAGTAGTTGGTAGAATGCATTGGTGTTTTCAGCCTTAGGTTCTCCGATGACCTTAGAAACCTTGAATGTGTGTCGTGAAGGAATTCAAATCGTTCTTTGAGGTAAGTGGGAGATGTTGGATTAAATAAGATATTATAAAGAAGAGATAATATGTGAGCATTCCGGCGAAGGCGAATTGGTAACCACTTGAGTCTTAAACGAAATTCAGAAATGTGATCATATTTGCGAAGGCCAAATATGAATCTAATACAAAAATTTTGAAGTCGCTCAAGCTTGTTATATTGGTTCTCTGTGAGATCAAGATAGCTGGCGTCTGCATAATCGATTATAGGGAGTAGAAGGGAATGTGCGAGAGCAATTTTAGTGGCAGTAGGGAGAAAATTGCGCAGTCTTCTCAAGGACCCTGCAGAAGCCTTCTCAAGGACCCTATATTATACGATTTTATATTCTTATTCAAGTTAGGTATAGGTAGATTTAAGTTTGAACTTAATCTCACTATTGTTGCCATTGAATTTTTATATAAAAGTTTTTATTTCATACAATTTTAAGCAGAAATACTATTCCTTAAATACCTCAATTTATAAAAACAATTTACTTAAATAAACCTATCTTTTCTATATAAGTGCATATTTTTTTTAGAAAATCCATGTTTCAATATTTTATACTTATTTAGAAAAATGACATTTCGTGCTAGAAATGACACAATTTAAAATAAATTATTTAAAATAAATACAATATCTTAATCCCCATATATATATACCTTGAAAATTATATATCACACTTATATGTTAATAACATAGATAAGACAAAAAATTTATTTTAATAAAATTAGAAACTTTACACAGATGTATTGTAAAATTTGTTCTTTTTGAATAATGTCACTTTTCCATTTAACCGACGATTTGTCGATCATATCGAACATCGCGAGTACAAAATAGCTTATGTGCTATGAGATATGAAAACCTTTCTCATCTTTCCGGTGTATCGGAAAACCTTTCTAGTCTTTTCTTTAAAAATAAATACGATAACGAGCCCTCAATAAAAATCCTTACCTATTTTGAATGCCTCTTCCCTGATCTCATGCAGTACTTTGACTCTAGTGATGTTCTGTAACAATGTTTGCACATTGCTGTCTATGAACGATTTCACCCACACGTTCCAGTTTTGCACGCATTTGGTTATTTCCTCTTTGGCTAACGGCTGCAGCTCTTTGTTTAAAGACAACCTATAATAAAATAACATAGTACAGATGGACTTCTAAGCACCTCACAAATATTTATCAGACAGACTAAGCGAGATTCATCATCGTCTCAATACCCGTCCACTGCCACACATAGGCCTCCCCAATCGCTCTCCAGCAACCGATGCTGATGCCACGATGCCACCTGCATCCAACGACTTCCTGCGATCATCACAAGATTGTCGGAGATTAATTTCTGTAAAAATACCGCTAGGCGCTTGTAGAAAAGCGTTTTCCTTACAAACGTAGCCCCACAAGAATTTATTTTTTCTATATCTTGGGTACATTCTTCTCCTTTTCGTGTCAATGGTTCATATTTGTCCCGCTAAGTGAGTGACTAGCTCGACGGCGCTATTTATGGCCACGCTCAGCTCTTCCACCACTAGCAGGTGCGACGCAATCTGTGTGGTCGCACTGCAACCGCAGGCTGTTAAATTTATATCACTGAGCTCCAATGTGCACAAGGTGTGTGTGTGTGTATGTATATGAATAATCTACGCTGTTGGACGCGGGGCCTTTACAGCTTCACCGGACATTAGGGCAAGTGTGCAACAGCTCGAGCCAGAAGGGCAAGGGGGCAACTAGCTCACGGGCGCCTCAAGGAGGAACGGCCTCGGCTTAAGCAGTTGCTTTGGGGGAGGTCATATACTAGGTGTCTCCCCATGGTGCTCAGCGGGCAAGAGATTCGACCTCGCCGGGGAGGTCGTTGTCTGATCGTGTGTGTGGTATCAGTATCCGAAAGAAGGGTGTAAGGGCATCGAAAGGGTCGGTGTGAACATACCGATAGGAGGGGTATGTGCACAAGGGTTTTGGTACGTTTATAGACATGAAATTTATATATATAAACACCCAAACAGAAACGAATATTTGTGTCACACAAAGATTGGCCCCGTGCAGAGATCGAACCGCAACTTCTCGATTCAGTGGGTTGAGCAGCTTAAGCTTTGGGTACACTAGAAGACCAGACGCCTTTGTCAAACTTCGAAGCATTTGGCAGAAGTTAAGCAGTATCGAATGTTGGTTTGTAAGATTATTCTCTATAACATTATTATATAAAACCAGGTTTTGTCGTATGTCAATCTTTACTGATATGATACAATGATATAAAACATAAACGAGAACTACAAGACTCGAAACAGTTGTACAAAAAAAAGTTCCCGTTTGTATCTGAATCTCGATCTTACATTACATACACACCAGTCAGAATACAAAGAGGCTAATCTTACAGAACAAACAAAATGCTTCATAGTTCATTCCAATCTGAAACTGAATCTCGATCATACATTCACTAAGCTTGCCGTCTCATAGGACGAATACGCGACACCATGTCGGTCGGTGGGCAGACTGTGCTTGAATTAAGCTGATTCAAATGTTGCAAATGAGACATATTGAGATTCGAATCTTTGGACTGTTTCACATACAAACTAATTTCTACGCACCTTGTGTACCTGCTACCTCTAAAACGGCCCCAGTTTGAAGATAACGAGCGTACATACATTTGTAACTACATATTAGACTATTTATACGAAAAATTCTAGCTGGTCGATGACTATAATAATCCTACATCATATAGTACATCTCTGCCACTTGATTTTTATACCTGTAATTTGAAATAGTAGGCGGCAGTAGTTTCATAGATGATGGGTCACTGAACTTTACTAGTTCAACTAGAGGCTGTGAATCCTTCCTGAACAGCTCTTGTAGTTTCGTAAAAACTGCGCCGCCATCATTATCTGGAATACACGATATATGTTGAAAAATGGAGTGATGGCTGTTCCAGTAGTCATACTCGTGAACGGCTGGAGACTGGTCCATCTGGAATCCTTTAGACACTGTTTATAAATAACATTATTAGTCTCATATCTAGGTCGTCAGGCATCACAATGGAGCTAGATCGTAAACTATTTAATTTTAACCGAAACATTGTATCCATAGAATATGATAGAAAAAAAAATAGAAAGGATAAGTATGTATTACTCAAAAACATTATACAAACTCAACAACACAACATTTGAGAATTAATTCATTTAAAATTTTAACTTTTAGGCATATTTGTTACCCTCATCGTATCGTATAAATAATTGGAGGACCATAAGAAATGGTATAATCAGATAATTTTTTATTGATGTAAACCTAATTGTTTAGATACTATTTATGAATCACCAAGTGAATCACAAAGAATGTCATTCCTATTAAGAAAATGTACAAGAAACTTCGTTGTTAGTCTTCAAAGATGAAAGTTTTACATTTCTGTCTTCCTTATTAGTTCAGAGAACAATGTAGACCCGTCTATCTAAGTAGGTCTAAGTGAAACAAACAAGATGTACTATTCAGTAAGTACAACTAATAATGTACTCACCAACAAAACAAGAATAAACTAAAACAACAGTTTTCAACACGATTTTAACACCATTAACAATCTTCTCTTTGATCTGCGTTTTCATATCGCCTTCGAGTATTTGTGCTAAATCAAAGTGTAACGTTGACTTCAAACTACTGTTGCTGTGAAGGCCGATAAGTGTATTTAACAATTCTACCATCGTTTGTGAGTCTAGGAGGTAGAGGCTGACAAGACAAGAACAGGCTACCTGGAATGGTGAAAAAAGGTTTTATGGTCACACCTATATTCGCCAAGCAGATATTTTAATAATATAAAAAGCACACTATCAGACCTATACGCCACTGAGGCAGTTATGTTCTAGTATGTAAACAAATTCGCATCAACAATATTACCACAAGTATGTAAACTAATTCGCATCAACAATATTACCACAAGTATGTAAACTAATTCGCATCAACAATATTACTACAAGTATGTAAACTAATTCGCATCAACAATATTACCACAGGTATGTAAACTAATTCGCATCAACAATATTACCACAAGTATGTAAACTAATTCGCATCAACAATATTACCACAGGTATGTAAACTAATTCGCATCAACAATATTACCACAAGTATGTAAACTAATTCGCATCAACAATATTACCACAAGTATGTAAACTAATTCGCATCAACAATATTACCACGAGTATGTAAACTAATTCGCATCAACAATATTACCACAAGTATGTAAACTAATTCGCATCAACAATATTACCACAAGTATGTAAACTAATTCGCATCAACAATATTACTACAAGTATGTAAACTAATTCGCATCAACAATATTACTACAAGTATGTAAACTAATTTGCATCAACAATATTACCACAAGTATGTAAACTAATTCGCATCAACAATATAACCACAAGTATGTAAACTAATTCGCATCAACAATATTACCACAAGTATGTAAACTAATTCGCATCAACAATATTACTACAAGTATGTAAACTAATTCGCATCAACAATATTACTACAAGTATGTAAACTAATTTGCATCAACAATATTACCACAAGTATGTAAACTAATTCGCATCAACAATATTACCATCTATCTATCTATAACCTCACGCCAGATCCCTTGCGGGGTAGGCAGAGAGTACAGAGTTCCAACAGGTTCTTTCCTTACATACCTCTCTGGCTTCCTCGACTCTCATAGTTCGTCTCATACACGCTCGCCGGTTACGGAGACTCTTGACTTTTCCATCAGATAAGACTCGGTTTATTTGGTCGTGGTAAGATAGTCTAGGTCTTCCCCGGTACCTGCATCCTTCCACTTTCACATTGTATATCTGTTTTGTCATTCTTTCCTCTGGCATTCTTTCTATATGCCCGAACCAACGGAGCATGCCCTTTCTCATCTTTACACCGATACTATCTTTCATACCTACTCGCTGTCTTACTATGCTGTTGCTAATGCGGTCGGTCAGCTTCACTCCGCACATCTTCCGCAGAGCTCGCATTTCTACCGCATTTATCCTACTTTCATTCTCCTTCTTACATACCCAGCTCTCGCTACCATATAACAGCGTTGGGACAAGAACTCCGTTATGTATGGCCAGCTGCGCCTTATGGCTTAAGTGCCGGCTCCCGAGTAGCTTTCCCATCGCACCATTCACTCTGTTCCCTGCACTCACTCTTCTCTCTATGTCAGCGGTGTATTTCCCATCCTTACTGAAGGCGCATCCAAGATATACAAACTCATTCACTTGCTCCAGCACATCGTTACCAACCACAATCCTTACATTCGTTCTGGTTTCTTCGCTTTCAAAAACCATAATCTTGGTTTTCTTCACATTCAAGTGTAAGCCATTGATCATGCAGTCGTCTTTCATAACTGTGACTAGTGTTTGCAGATCAGTGGCTGTTGGCGCTATTAAAACCGCGTCATCTGCATAAAGTAGATGGTTTACCACTAAGTCACCCATTTGTACACCTTCATTCAACGCTTTCAGTCTTTGAAGACTTTTGTCCAAAGATATTATAAACAGTCTAGCGGACAACACGTAACCCTGCTTGACGCCGATTTTAACGTTAAACCAGGGTGACCTGTTACCACCCACCCGTACGCATGCCTTGCAGTCCACATAAGTGGACTGGACGGCTCGCATCAGAGTGCCATCTATACCATAATCTGGCAAAATGTCCCAAAGTCTCTTTCGCACAACTCTGTCAAATGCCTTCTCCAGATCTACAAAACCGCGGAAAACCTTCCGCCCCACTGCCAGATGCTTCTCTACGATGTTGCGGAGTGAGAAGACTTGATCCGAACATCCTCTTCCAGACCAATATTACCACAAGTATGTAAACTAATTCGCATCAACAATATTACCACAAGTATGTAAACTAATTCGCATCAACAATATTACCACAAGTATGTAAACTAATTCGCATCAACAATATTACCACAAGTATGTAAACTAATTCGAATCAACAATATTACCACAAGTATGTAAACTAATTCGCATCAACAATATTACCACAGGTATGTAAACTAATTCGCATCAACAATATTACCACAAGTATGTAAACTAATTCGCATCAACAATATTACCACAAGTATGTAAACTAATTCGCATCAACAATATTACAACAGACTGTCTGTTCCCAATATTAACGAACACACAATCTTTTATAAAATTATTCATACTAGTGGTCGCCCATAAGTCGATATTCGACCTACTCTTTCATCGTTGTTATGTTTGACATTCAGTAAGACTATAGACAAATAATATTAAAGACAAACAATATTAATCTATTCTCAATTTGACGTGTATTGTGTCAAATACGCAACGGTACGGTAGTGTGTGTAATGTTTTTTTTTTATTGTTTTAATGTATTTTTTATGCATAATTTTATAAAAATATTAGCATTCCCTACTCCTTCTCTATATAAACTATAAGTGTGGTAAATTTCATACTCCTCAGTCCGTGCAATTTTCGTAAAAAAAGGTACAAATTTTTTGCTTCATGTATTAATATAATGATTGTTACTTCCAATTGATGTTGACTCTATAATGCTAAATAACTTTTGTTCCTTTTTTCTTTCTAGTTGGGTGATCCCAACTAAAATATACCTGTGTGCAATATTATCATATCTAGTAGAGCATAATCACAGTCACAATAATGTCACATAATAAATATGTGGGATAGGAGAATTTTTTGGATGGTTTTAAATGAAGACTTTATGCTTGATTTTTCAGTTGTACATAATGTTTGAATTAAGCATGTCAAAGGTGATGTTTGGAAGACGTTTGTTAAGATAGGATGAAGATTAAAAATATGAAGAATCAAAAGTTAAGATTTACAACTATTACTATAATAAGATTTAAAGCTCAAGGTTATAATATAAGGACTATCGCTGTGTATTTTTCCTGAATCCCACAAACATGTTGCGCTTATATTTCGAATTAATATGCAATGCAAGCGCGACTGAAGCACGACGGAAGCGCTCGTTCGGCGGTTGGCACCGCAGCGCACTACACACACACACACTGCGGGAGCGACGTCGCGCCGGCCAGGCCCACGCCCAACACTAGCGACCCGCTCGTACACGTATTGGCGTCTAACTCCCCCGTGCTACGTTTGCAATCGCGTCGAACGAGACGGCGGCGGGTCGTGACGATTGCCGTGGCGCCGAGCGTGGCTGCGCTGTTTGGCGTCTCCCATACATTTCAGTACATTACAACTCCCCAAGTCGCGACACCGTCGGGCTCCCGTCGCGCTGCGTCAGCTATGTGGCAAAACCTTTACGCTCACCTCCACACTAATATCAACATCTCGTAGTTTTTCTCGACACACATCTATAATGGTTTGATGAAAGTTTGATATGGAATTCCACTGCTGTTGAACAAGTCTTTGTAGAGATTGTAATCCTGGTTTAATATTCTTACCTCCTATTTGTAGTTGAAGGCCTAGAAAAGAGTGCATTAGATATCATACGTGATCAAGAAACAATTATTAGTAACCATTAAAATGTCATTAGACAATTAGCAGAGACCTGCTATTGTTCAACAATGTCTGCTCATTAGGTGTGTAGTAAATTATTATGTTAAGCCAATAAAAATCAAAATGATGTTGTATCATTTTACTATTTTATAGGATACTAACTTTGTAGCCAAATATTATAGTTGTATTATAGTAATCTCTCTTTCAGCTAATCATAATATTGAAATTGTAACATTAAATTTGTTTTAAAACTAGAAAATTCCCATAAAATATAAATTGATGTGTCCAACGAAAAAAGTTCTATAATCCAGTATTTATTATTATTATTGTAGCTTCATTTACTCATTCAGATTGGTATACTGAATAGTCCCTGCAAGGGTGTAAGCCTCCTCCATCTGGTTCCACCTTTTCCTGTCCTGGGCGACGCTCAACCAGTCCCTTCTAGCTGTTTTGATCAGGTCATCAGCCCATCTTCTTTTTGCCCGTCCTATGTGCCTCTTTCTGTATATGTATCTCGTATATGTTCTGCCTCTGTATTATCTATCTATATCATCACGCCAGATCCCTTGCGGGGTAAGCAGAGAGTACAGAGTTCCAACAGGTTCTTTCCTTACATACCTCTCTGGCTTCCTCCACTCTCATAGTTCGCCTCATACACTCTCGCCGGTTATGGAGACTCTTGACTTGTCCTTCAGATAAAACTCCTTCCATTTGGTTGTGGTAAGTAGTCTAGGTCTTCCCCGGTACCTACATCCTTCCACTTTCGCATTGTATATCGGTTTTGTCATTCTTTCTTCTGACATTCTTTCTATATGCCCGAACCACCGGAGCATAACCTTTCTCATCTTTACACCGGTACTATCTTTCATACCTACTCGCTTTCTTACTATGCTGTTGCCAGTATTTATATTTGGCATAAATAACCTTATCGGCGGAAGCTGCAAATGCTATTTATTTTGTTTGGCATATGTAGCTGTTCTATGAGACCGTGAAAATTGTCATGCCATACATACCTGTATTAATATGTCTGGCCATAATAAACAACTGGGTTGCTTTTACATAATCTTCTGCTTCAATACTTGTCCAAATCTTTTCAGGTATTTCCATCAGCAACTTCACTTGGACTGATAAGCTGTGTACTGTATTAGTATTGTACTGAAAACTATTGAAATTATTAGAAAGATTTTCATACAGCCTAGACAAATTCGAGGACCGAGATATAAATTTCAGTTATCAATGGGTTTTTTAAAACTTACATGTTCTTTTTTACTTGCTAACAGTGAGCATAGAATTCAAATTGATGAATCCTGCATATCAACATGTCCAATGAACATATTCCTATAATCCAGTATTTATATTTGGCATAAACAACCTTATCAACGCACGAAAGTTGCAAATGTAATTTATTTAGTTTGACATATCGTCGGCAATGCGTGAAAACCTCGTAAATCATAATTTTTTACCAAAATAGGATTAGTTTTTATAACTGTTACGACCCGGTCATACCACAATATGTCAAAAACCATTTTTTGGGGATGTCGATTTTAAAACGCATTACACACTCTTACAACCGCAGGATCCAATTGGGTTGGGCAGCATTTGGCAAACTACGTCACGTTTTCGCTTCGCCTATACCGCAATGCCTGAAGACTAAAGTCTTTAACCAATGCGTTCTACCTGTTATGACTTACGGGGCCGAGACGTGGACACTCACAGTGGGACTAGTCCACAAATTCAAAGTCACCCAGCGGGCTATGGAGCGAGCTATGCTCGGCGTCTCTTTGAAGAATAAAATTCGTAACGAGGTAATCCGACAAAGAACCAAAGTTACCGACATAACTCGCAGACTCAGTAAGCTAAAGTGGCAATGGGCTGGTCACATCTGCAGAAGGACTGACGGCCGATGGAGCAAGCGTGTCCTAGAGTGGAGACCGCGACTTGGTAAGCGTAAGGTAGGACGGCCCCCAGCTAGATGGACCGACGACCTCAAGAAGGTCGCTGGGACGGACTGGATGCGGAAGGCGGGGGACCGTGTGCAATGGCGCGTGTTAGGAGAGGCCTATGTCCAGCAGTGGACTACGATAGGCTGATTGACTTGACTTGACACACTCTTAGGCCCCGATCGTATATCGATCCGTCAAGAAAGATGCAGAATCCGCGCTTAATTACTAAAACGTCTGGAAGGTTCCTTCCCTTCAGTTATCGCCGTCGCGCGGTCGCGCTAAACAAGTACTTGTGTGAACAAGTAGGTACTCGTACAAATAGGTATGTAATAATAAGACTGAAATGTGTGGCGCGCCGGCTATTGTTCGATGTACTTCTGTCGATTTACTTACGCTACGATATACGGATACTACGAGTGACTCAGCGACTTGGAAGCAGTATTAGGGGGTACTAACACGACTAGTACTAGTGTGTGTTTAGTGCTTGTGTGTACTTGCATTCGACATACTGTTTTGTGTGTACAGCGCCTAATAAATTACTTCGCACGTAACATATCGTTAGAAAAGTACATACTGCATAACTTAAACACACCCAAATTCGTTATAATAGTTCATTAGGTCATCTATGACTGTCGTGAATCGTCAATATATCTATGAAGTCTGCCATTTTGAAATGAGAGGCTCTGCAGGACTGTTGGGGTGTGCATTTCGTTTTAGACACTTACGAGGTTTTCACTTGTCACCGATGATATGTAAGTATTTTCTATGGGACCATCAATATCTAAGGGAACTTTATTCTTTAGGGAAAACAATTGATGGTTAACAAAATTTAAATTAACTTGGGCTATATACAAATAGTTACATACATAACCAGCATAGACTAGGAAAATTAAATGCTTGAAGAATGATGACTAACTCTCTAGCTATCACATTCAGACTGAAATATCTAGGCAAAATGTGGGTTTATTGCAATAACAGTAGTGAGACGTTTTTCTTTTTTGATTTTGTAATAATTTTTTTAATAAGGCCTACTTGCCCAAACCTGGGTTAACATTACCTATTGACTAACTCGAGGTTGTAACAATAAGTTGAATGCAATTTAACGGTATATCCTCAAGTTAGCCAATAGGTAACACCAACCCTGGTTGGTGCAAGTGGGGCTAAGCTTACTATTTCAATTTCAAATTACAAATTCTACCTTTGAGGCAATGATGATTTCACCCCAGCCTTCACTCCAACTAAATGTATGTTTTGTAGATTTTTACAAGCAGCCATCATTTCATCAATGTGGCCCAGCGTACTTGACGTTGTCAGCTTCATCTCTTCAATTGTGTCAGCCGCATGAATAAGATCTCTATATCTCTCACTATAAATAACAGAAAAGAGTAAAAAGTTAGTTTTTATTTGTCGTCACCTCAGGTTTCTTTTTATATTTTTGTGTAAGAACATAGTGTAGTAATATGAAGTAATATTTAATGTATGTATATCATCATGCAAGATCCCTTGCGGTCTAGGCAGAGAGTACAAGGTTCCAACAGGTTCTTTCCTTACATATCTCTCTGGTATACTCTACTCTCATAGTTCATCTCATATACGGACACCAGTTACGGACACTCTTGACTTGACCCTAAGTAATATTTAAATTAGAAATTTTTGGTAGTGGTTTGATTAGTAGTCACATGCTGTAGTTATTTTTTTTTTGTGATTGATAAAAATCACCCTAAGAAATATTATACAGCAAAATATCTTACATTGTAAGAGTAAAGTATACAGTTTATATAATTAAATTCAAGCTGCATCAGCCCACTGGCACATAACATGCATTTATTAAGACAACATCTCAATCACTTCATATATTAACCACTTCAAAAAGAAATTTTTGTTTTTAATTTTTATGCCACAAGATGAACTATAGGCCCAAATACCTACACCTAATACCTGAATACCTAAACTAACCTCAGGTACCTGAAGCCGCGGGACAAAGTTGATGCAGAAAAAAAAACAAAATTTGTCGCGATCTTTGGGGAAGGCCTATGCCCTGCAGTGGACATCTTTCGGCTGATACAGTACATTTATATTCTAGTCAGTGGGTATAGCCGGCCAATATAGTTATTGATAATATGAACTTACCCGACCATTGCCCGCAATTCCTCTCTTTTTCTTTCGATTTCATAATGCAACTTCTTCTGTACATGATCTATATCACTGATTGAATAAGTTTGAAATAATTGTTCCGGAACTATATCTAATAGGTTAGGTTGAGACATTTTTCCGTCTATTTGACTTATTAGCTACTATTCACATGATTTAATAAACACGAGAATTATATATTGAACCCAGAGCAGTGTCTATTTCTTTTAATTTATTAATAAAATTAAAATATTTTGGTCGCCAACACAACACAAAACAAAACGTCATAGAAATTGAATAGCGTCATATGCCATTTTTTATTCTTCTTCTTTAAGTTATGGCTTCACACTATTTTAAGTGTATTTTGCCAGTGTCCAGTGAGTAGCATAATCGTGTTTGTTTAAATTAATTCATTTCCCCGACGAACTCGATGACAACGATGATAATGAAATTAATGAATGTTCTCCACCCTGGATAGTAAAGCGATGGATACTTTACATACCAATTGCGACGGTCGTTTTGAGGGAAATCGAAAAGGCACGTTTTATCACTTTGTTACAATTACTTTCACTCGTGCACATATAAAAATACATAATGCTTAATATCCCATCAACATTACACATTATAATTCGAAATAACACAAGTGTTGGAAATTTAAACAAATTGACAACATCACTTCGATTTCCCGCCAAAACTCCCTATATTAGCAATGGGCGATTGTTACTAAAAACAATCAAATCAATCGATTGTTCCGTTTATTCGTTGTATTCGAATGAAAAACTAAAACATTCGATTGTTGTTATCAAAAGCATATGGCGCGCGCAGGCGCGCTTTGCGGCAGCGTCGTTATTACCTAACTAACAGGCAATCGAACGACAGCATAGTTACACTTCTACTGCAATAGACGAATAAATCGACGCACCGGCAATGTTGATTAACAATCGACGGTGCGTCGATTTATTCGTTCATGTTCGATTTTTTAGTAGTTCATTTTTGATAGTAGTAGGAGTAGGATATTTGATGTTTTTACGATTAAAGTTGCGATGTTCGAGCAAGATGGTGTAGTAATCTTTTTAAAACTGAAGATGTTTTTGAGTTTCGTTATGTGTATTAAACTTACTTAAAAACATACAATAAAATGCCAAAAAAAAACATTTAGATGCCAAGCGTCACAATAATATTTAGGAGTTTATAATAATAACTACGTTACATTTATTTTTATTATTTTTAATAAAATCGACATATTGAAATTACTTGTTTACAGCAAGTAAAACCTTAACCTACGTTCGCATGAGCGGTTTTTCAATGTGCGTTTGTAAAACGCTGGAATGAAAGAAAAGGCAGACAGTACAATTTTTTGAATGGGCTGTACACGGCTTCATAACCGCGTGTTAAAAAAGCGTCATTGGGAACGCCCGCTTACCCTACGTTCGCACGCGCGCTTTTTCAACGCGCTTTAGTGTAGCGGTGGAATGAAGTGAAGCTAACAGTACATTTTTAAAGCGCTTCAACACCGGGCGTTGGAAAAGCGTCCGTGCAAACAAGGGTTCTCTTTGTTATCCAGGAACTTAATTATCTAAATTACAATAAATCAGTCGTTTTGTAAGATCAGCAAAATTGTTTTTTTATTTGTACACAAAATAAAAATAAAGTAACTTCTTTATTTCTTTCGTTTTAACTATTAAAGAATCATTTTAAAACAATGAGATATTTTGTATAAATAACATATGTTTAGTCTTATGTACAAGTGCACATTACAATACAACCAAACATTTTCATACCTACATAGACTTAACCAACATATTTGTGAATAAAATATCTTTAATAAATAATGTTTAGAGAAAAAAAAGAATTGTAAATAAAAACAACAAAAACAAACATTCTGTTCAAGTTATCATAGGCAATTTAAACAATAATAAAAAAATAAGTAAGGTATGATTTGTAAACAAAGATCGGTGTTCTTGTTTTAAAAACGTCCAGTTTTTGACGACAAGCTGTTACGTCTTTGTTTAGTTAAGTAGGTACTCCGCTTAACACAAACACAACACAAAGAAATAACACAGTTATTTTGTTACATTTTTCTGTCTTATTATTGAACCTTAAACGATCACTCTTAAATAAGAATTCAGCATTTTTTTCTTTTTTCCTGCAACAGTCTTATTTATTGCACACATGCACAGTATCTACGTAACCTGTAGTTTTGTGTATAAGTTAATCATCATGTCAAAGTTTATATGTAAATAATTTATCTTTAAAATATAATAAAAAAATGTTTTAACAAATATAGAAATTGTGAATAAAAAACAAAACAATCGTTTATATTCATAACAACCTATAACAAATATCAATAAAAAGTAAAGTATGTTACATATCTCCAATTGAACAAAAAATATTGTTAGTAGTTATAAACAAAGATCCATATTTTTATTTAAAAATATAATCTCGTCCAGTTTTTTTGACGATAATCTGTTTCGTCTTTGGTTAGCTAAATATCCTGCCTTTGAAAATACTCTTTCGGAAGGTACGGAGGTAGCCGGTATGTATAGATATTTTAAGGCTATTTGGCTTAAAATAGGAAATGTATTACTATGTGTTTTCCAAAAAGTAAAGGGGTCCCCTTTCCTATGAATTAGGGGCATCTCTAAGTACTGTTTTACTGTTAACGTAGCTGATGTTAGAGGCGTCGTAGATGAGGTTTCTCTTAGTACTTTATTGTCAAACAGTAACCAGAGATCATCGCCTTCGTCATTTCCAGTAAAAGATTGCTGAATTGTTTCCACTGTGGAAGAAGTATTTATCACATCGAGACTGGCCGACTGGTTGTTAATTTGATTCGCCAGCTGTTCTGTGAGCCCCTTTTGGGTGTTTGTGGCGTTAACTGCCAATCCAAATGCGGTCTTCTTAAATCTGGGGTCTAATATTGTACTTAAAGCTATTGATTTATGAGATTCTAACCCTCCCAATCTTCTTCCTATAGCATCATTGAGGCTGGTTTGTAACTCAATTCCAATATCAGTTTTTGGGCGCTTCTGACGGAGTAAATGTTGCAATCCTCTTATTAATGGTATTACTCTGGAGAGAGTGGGGTACTCTTCACCTGACAACTCTTCCGTTATTTTATGGATTGGTCTCAAAATTGGGAGTATGACATCAATTATTGCCCACTCGCTTGCATCAAGATTATCAGGAGCATTTATTAAAGAGATGCCGCGGATAGGGGAATTCTTATTTCTGAAAATCATTCTATCATAAATAAAATAGAATTCCACCACGTCGGCATATCTTTTTTTAGTTTTAAAACTGGTAATTGCATTTGTTCCTGATTTTTTTGTACCTTATATGACGCTATGTTACTATGTTTAAAATGAGTGTGTAAAGCACGACATTTACTAAGAACGCCGTTCAGGTTATTGCAACTGGATATAGATTCTTGGACGGTAAGATTCAGAGTATGGGCAACACAGGGGTGATGACTTTTTCTTAAATGCTCTGTAACTGCTTTTTTCATATTACTTGCATTGTCTGTGACGACCACAGATATTTTGCTAAGGCGCCAGGGTCGCTTCGCCAATATTTTAAGCAGTGTGATTTACCGTCACCTCTTCCGTACCGATCACACAACTTTTCAGTTCGTAATCCTTAAAAAAATGCCCTGTAATCGTTATATAAGATTTATTGCTGTCAGAGGTCCATAAATCTGTGGTAATAGACAAATGTGGTGTATTCGCTATCATATTTTTTAAATAGCTAAAAACTAATTGATGTTCTTGTGGCAATAATTTGTCGGCTATTTTCTTGCGGCTTGGTAAATTATAATTGGGTTGAAGTAATTTTAGAAAATTATTAAATCCTGTATTTTCTACGATAGATAGTGGTTGATAATCAGCCACGATCATTTTAATCAAACTTTGGTCAAATGAATGGCAGTCAATTTCTTTTCGAGTTGCCGCATACAAGCGCATTTGCCTTTGTTTTTTGGGCGGTGGAGGCGCGGCCCGCGCCTCTGGTGCCTTAGCGTTTTCTGGTAATAATGTGTCTACATTTTCTTTAGGTCGAATCTCATTTTCAAATTCACATAATTGTAAAGGATGTTTTCTTTTCAGATGATCTTTTAGGTTAGTTGTATTTTTATGATACCAAGTTATGGTTACATAACTTACATTTGGTTTTGTCGCGGCCGTCTTCAGGAATTTTTTCAAAAATCGTCCATACTATTGATATTCTAGGAGCCATTCTTAATATTTACTTATCTAATCTCAAACGATACTAAAGCGCGCGATTATTTACATTGGCGCGTAAACTTTACCTTCAATCGACCGAGATCTACTACTAACAAATAAAAATCGAAACCGCGCGCTTTCGTAGCTTACCCGCGTGCCCTGCGCAGACCGCACTGCGCAATGCGTCGTCGATTTTTTATTCGTTGTTCGATTTTCATTCGATAGTTTTTTGGTAAAGACGAATGAATCGACAATCGAATGTATGTAACTACAATTGTCGATTCATTCGATAGTTTTTTTTGTAACAATCGCCCATCGTTACCCTATATGCCATTTGTCATGTCCATAGACGAAGAATGCCTAATTTTACCTTCATGGTCATGTCATTTTGTTGCCACAGATTGTATGATTTGTACCATGATTTATAAAAACCTGATTTGTACGTTCCATCGCCACTGTGCTCGCGACCATGTCCCCTTGTACTTACAGTCTCAACCCGTGTTTACACAGACGCTATAATTTCAAGTGCTGAAGCGCTTTTCAAAAACAAAAAATACTGTAGCCGTTTGTTTCATTCCTGTGTGGAAGAGTCACAGGCAGATACGAAATGGGCCTGTGACGAATGCTTATTCAAACTTCTTTGCGACTGTGACCATGCCGCTATGATGCTACCCATGCTGGCCGTAATATTTTCCCAGCCCACTAGCTTTCTACTTTGAGTATTCTCTTTTCTCGCTTCCCCATTTGGCTTTACATTTTACAAGCTTTTACAGCGTATTTTGTTAATATCAAATATTGTATATATGCGCCCATGATACACCAAATCCCTAATTCGGGGCAGACAGATAGGCCAAGGTCAAATAGATAGGTATTAATAGGGTAACGAAAAATTATTTAAAAAAATGACTTGTGGGGCTTACGGCAAAAGCAAAAAAAAACCTTACTTTATCGATATTCAGCGGCTGATACGGCTTCCTGAGTCTACCGCCAAACCTGGGCATTTTTTGTTAACGCACACTGAACTCTGAACATTTCGTAGGCGAAGTATTGTTTTAAGCTGCAGCTTCTGTCATTTTATACAGTCAGAGATAGGCATAATGTAATCAAAATAATTATTTACGACCTCCGCTTGGGAAATATAGGCGTGACGGTGTATTAATGATTAACGATTACATTTCGTAATCTTCAACAAATACGATTACACCTTTAATCTTGAATCATGATTGAATATTATAAAATGCAATTGTAATCATTAATCTGATTACATTTTTCCCATCTCTGTATACAGTTTATACTTAAAAGAACGAAGAGCGAGAATCAAGAATTTTGAGCTATTTCTTGAGATCCATCTTCATTCATGACTGGAATCTCATAGCACTGATGAGTTTCCATCGCTTATATAAATTTTGCAGATTTTAACATTCATTCGAACCATAATGAAATATTTAATAAAATAATTGTGCGCTAACAAATGTTTTCAGTCCAGCAAGTTTGAGTGCGCGAACAGCGAGTGCGTGTTCGCTGTCACAACTTCACCGCTTTACGCATGCGCTAAACAAGAGGAAATGTGCGCCAGCGATCATTACGACAAAGTTTGGGATTATTTTGTTTGCTTGCGCGAGTCGACCGAAAGAAACATTTGCGGCATACATTTGCTAAATACAATGTCGCACACTGATGGAATCGTGCCATAACGCAAACTCGTTGTGAAACATCAGATTCTAGGAAATAAAATAAAAATACCATTTATCTAAATAATAAATATAATCAAAGTACATAATGCAATTTAATTTTGCGGTAAAATAACCATCAGTTGTTTACAGTCAAATGAGGTGTTGCATACTCAAATACGTTCAGCGTGTCATTGAAGTTATATTATCACAATTCGCAGATCATTACATTATTGATATTCATTTGATGAGAATCGCATTTCTATATACTTTAAGTACAATAAAATATACTTTGTTATATGAAAGTACCAGTAATATTCGAAGGAAACATTTTTTAGATATTTCAACAAAAGAATAGGTCTAATTTATATGTACTGTGTACGAAGGAAGTCATTGCTTAGTTTGTCTCATGTATATATATTATTTTAAAGTTTATTCGTAAATCTGTTTAAATCCGATGGTACATTACACTTCAACGATGTTTACAACACTAATTATTGGAACAAATAAAAATATACAGTTATTTAATATAATCATTACTCGGTTGATTTCTGATTTAACAATTTAAAACTAAGCAACACTTAAGAAGCGATGTGTCACAATTCCGTACAAGAGAGTTCGCTATTTCAATTATACTTAACAGTCCCACGAGGATCTTTTGGCACGCGGTCAAAATCGGATCTAACGCAGTCATCAAGTGATATGTCACTTCACGACAGTCGCAGAGTTGCAGTTTGCTATGAAATTATACCTAAGTACTTTTTTAATAAGTAATCGTCCGGAACAAACTGTTGGAATTTCTCTTTGGAAATAGAACAGTTCTATTAAATGGTAACACTTCATTTCACACCAACGCCCCCCTGTCAATGTCATCTTCGGGCCAAAAGATCCTTGGCGCACTGTAAGTGGCGCTTACCTTCAATCCATAAATCAGAACCCACTCGTAATTTAATTATAACGCCAAATTTCTCCCAAATAATAGGTATTCTTTTGTCTGTGTTTGTAAAGAACAATATTATTTTGAGGAACTATATATTTCTGTACTAAGCTTTTAGATTTGATTGCTTTTCCAGAATATCATTTGTTTATATTCAAATACCATTATTAGTTACCATTTCCCCGCCATAACGCACTTTATTGTTTATACTATACAATACTTTTGTACCATTTAAAAAAATCTTACCTTGACTTTTGATTTTTACATTTAATTTCATTTTCTAAAAAAATTTAAAGCACATTCTTCTACGCAATATGAAATGTTTCAATAGGCACTAATTATTTTGTTGTCTAACACACTCGGATAGTGTTCGCGCAAAGTTTGTGCTAATAGGTATTGGCGCCAATTTTTGCCAATTGGAACTCATTTAAACACAGAGATAAGATAGCAAAGCCAATGTGCGCGTGTTTATGTTTCAACGCTAGTAATATATAAAAACAAAGTTGTAAATTGACAATATGCTTATTGACGGATTCGTAACACTATTTTGAAAAAAGACAATCAGTCCTATGATACTTATAAAACACCGTCACGTCTATATTCCCCAAGCGGGGGTGGCAGAGGTGTACTGAGTACACCCACGTTTTGCCGACGATGTTAGATCCCATGTAATAGGGAACCGAGCCTATTGCCCTTACTGGGCACAATTCCAGACTCCGGACAAATACTGGGAATTTTTCGTTAGAAAAACTACATACATTTGTCCGACCTAGGATTTGAACCCAGGACCTCGCGATCACAAAGCGATGTGCTTTGCCACAAGACCAACGAGGCAGTCAAACTTATACACAGAATAAATACTCATAATGAATGAATCATCCACGAATCAAGATTTAACTTGGAGAATCAATAAAAATGATTTTCTTATTTCATTATAAAAATATATAATAACACTAAAAATATCCATGTATAACGGTGCAACATTGATCTATTTGTTACAGTAAAAATACACTTAATTCAGACATCTTTAGTTGGCTGATAGAATTGCTCTCATTAGTGTTAGAATAATGTTTTAGTAGAAAATTACAATTATAATACAGTTTTCGAGATCAAGAAGGCAGTGCTAAGCCAGTTATCAAATGGCGGCCAGAGAAGCTGGATTCACATATTGTGGCATTTCATGTTGTTGCACACCTGACCGATTTCACTTCAGTCACTTGTTTCGTAACAAATTACGATGCAATTTTCACATAGGATGAGTAGTGCCAGTTGTAATTGCCAAACAAAATTAATATTAAATTCAAGGTTGTTAAGGCATAAGACCATAAGTATAGAAATAAAGTATAATTTCGTTTGGCAATTAGAACTGTCACTACCCATCCCATGTGAAAAATACTATAATAATATCAGCCATACTGTCCGACTGCTGGGCAAATCTTTGAGACAGATTAGGTCATACTCCACCACATGGATTCAGTGCAGATTGGTGAAGGCAGCAAGCCGCCTATAATGCTTCTAATTTGGCTTAAGACCATCTTTGTTACGTAATAACCGGGACCAACGGCTTTAAGTGTCTTCGGAAGCACGGAGCCCCTCGGATATATTCATTAGATTCACATGAATGTGTCAATGAAAACCAACAATGGTGTGAATATAACAACCAGCAATTAAATAGGTTCTCTTCCATCGGTATACAGTCTTAGCTTTCACATTTCGAATAGGAACAAATTTTTTAATTTAAACAGTCTATATAAAAATTGTTGTTTTGTACCCTGGCGGTATTTATGGAATTCTTTATAGACGGAGCACTTCATCATTCTACATTTCTCATTGCTATCTTTGTTTTAGCCCATATTTTTATTAATCTGCATGCGCATTAAATCTGAATAACCATTCGTTTTAACTTCTGCATGATAGAGTATTTTTCATGACTATCACATGGTAATTATGTAGGTTATATTCCTTCATGACTAATAGGTACGTTGGTTTCCTAAATGTTGAACACCTAAAGATATTTTTTTTCCACATGGCAATATTGTGTGCTTTGCTAAAACCAACCGTGCAGCACACACGCGGGGCAAGACATAAGTTTTTTTTTGTCCAATTTATAATGATTAAAATAACTAATTTTAAAGAGGTCCGATGTCCTGGTGAAGGTCGCAGGTAAAAACTGGATGCGTAAGGCTGCGTACAGCACAAAGCAAGTCGTTGTGGCGAACTTTCGACTTTTGTCCTGCTGTGGACGGCTTTCAGGGCCTCAACTTTGCTATTTTACGTAATTTGTCATTATTACAGGCTACTATTACATTATCAATAGTATTTTTAAGCGATTACGATTTGTTTGTGTGAAAAAGACTATCATTGCATTTAAGTTGTCAAAAAAGCCGTCATAATAACAGATACCGAATTTACAAACAATTAAATTGACATTGTCAGATTACACATAACAACAATTATTTACAAGTGGTATGTCTATGGAAACAAATAGTGCCACCAGTCAGTTATAGGATTACCAAATCTGTCCAAAATCAACAACTTTAATGTCAATCAACTACATTTGATTTAAAATAGCAATAGCAGAGTTAAGTTAAGCTGAATATGAACTATTTCTTCTTTTTTATGTATTTATTTTTAGTGTATTGGTAGTGCAACTGTAAACACCGCGAGGATACAAAAACAACAGTGCATAGTTTACAGCAATTCATACAACCAACTAAACCACCGCTTCATATAAAACCCAATCTCACTTGTCACTGGTCCTCTATTTCAGTACACGTTATTACCTATGAGATTACTGACACTGCACTTAATACATCACTTCGTACACTGTCGCCTTCTTGTCGCCAGAACCCGTCACAATGAACTTATCGTCTGCTGATACATCACAGCTAAGCACCGATGACGACTCCTTGGACTGGAACAAGATGAAAGAGCGTTTGTTTAGGATCACTATTGCGCAATTAAGATGTTAATTCATTGAGATTTCAATCATAACACAGTATAATAATATGAGCAGTAATAGCCTAGTGGTAAGACCGTTGGACTGCAAAGTCAGAGGTCAGGGGTTCAAACCCTGGCACGCACCTCTGTATTTTCGAAAGCATGTGCGTTTTAAATTAACTATCACTTGTTTTAACGGTTTAAAAGGCAAACATCGTGAGGAAACCTGCATGCCTAAGAGTTTCTTGAAGGTGTGTGAAGTTCGCCAACCCGCACTGGGCCAGCGCGGTAGACCATGGCGTAAACCCTCTCAGCTTGAGAGGAGGCCCGTCCCCACAGTGGGGCAGTTTCATAACATCACTTATATTATTATAATAATATTAGAAGGGAAGGCTTTTGCTCATGAGTAGAATATATTAGCACTAATCGTCCATATGTCAAGCGCACACGTCACGCGTACACGTAATTCAGATCAAGAAAAATTATGAATATTAATTTAAAACAAGTGTGCAAGTGATTTGAAGAACTGAGAATATTTACCCACTTGAATTATTTACAGTACTATTAGTATGTGGCAGACTAATAAGCGATTGCTGTGCACTTCTAATAAATGATAAACAAATTACATTCGCATAGAGTGAGTCGCAAGTACGGTCACTGCATGAGCCAAGTTTGTTGTGACCCTTTGTGTGTGTAAATGAATCCAAGGCTTCGTTGGCCTGACATTGACATTTTTAGCTACACATAACGCGGGACATTTTAAGATAGCTTCCCCGGTACCTTTTTAAAGATCTATCTATTTAACAACTTCGGTATAATATTTTGTTCTATTTGGACATGTTAAGATAGTTTGGGTCTTCCCCGGTGCCCATTTAAGGATCTATCTATTTAATAACCCCGGTATTTAATGGTCCTCACCTGGAATATACTAGCGCCGTATGGGGTACGCCAGGCGTTAAGTAAGTTGTCCTTCCCAGTGGAGACGAACCACTTGCCGCATGCTGCGAACTTGAGTGACAGCACGCAGGATTCGTGTAGTAACAGCTGGTAACGATCCGGCTTGCCCGCGTGGAGCACTTCCACGTGAGAGTTCTCCATGCCAACCGCTAGCCAGGAACCTGTAAAACAATTCATGTGAAAACCGTGATAATCATCATTATCATCATCTCACCCTATACTTGTCCATAGGCCTCCTCAATTGCTCTCCAGCGCAGCCGGTCCGATGCCACCTGCATCCAACGACATCCTGCGATCCTCACAAGATCGTCGGCCCATCTGGTAGGCGGCTGTTCCACGCTGCCCTTATCAATACGTGTTCTCCAATCTAGAATTCTCCTGTCCCAACGCCCGTCCGATCTTCGCGCTATGTGGCCCGCCTATTGCCACTTCAGATTACTAATCCTATGGGCTATGTCGGTGACCTTGGTTCATCTACGAATCTCTTCATAGAGAAACGCCGAGCATAGTGCTAACTGTAGCTCGCAGAGCAACTCAGAGCATTTTTATGAGACCTATTGTAAGAGACCACATCTCCGATCCGTAAGTCATCACTGTTACACACTTTGACCAAAAACTTTAGTCTTTAGACACTGAATTATTTTGGATAAGAAGACGTTTAACTAGCTTCTCATCAGTCCTCGACGTGCGTGTGGCACGACAAAATCATTTTTTTCATTGTTGGTGGTGGTGGTAGCCGAATCTCTGCCGGAGATTTTTCGCACCCCTTGTCCTGTCGTTACCATGGCACCAATCGTGGCCAGGGCGAACAGGACCGCCGGGAACTAGGGGCCTGGTTTTATTCTTTTATATATCGTTATTATTGGGAAGAGGTTTGCCGCACTCGCCACCTTTGGCAGGCGGATTGGCGAGTGCAGTTTTTTGGTCGTAGTACCTACATATTTATGTTAACTGTGCCTATGCGGCTGATGTGTTATACAAGCAATACACACCTGTGGGGCAGTATCCGAGCGAGAAGATCTGGCTGGAGAAGTCGTGCTGGTGTAGCTGCCGGCCCTCGCGCAGGTCCCACGAGCGCACCGTGTTGTCCAGCCCGCCGGTCCACAGCCGTGTGCCGTCGCCGCTGATGTCTATGCACGATGCGCCGTCCGTGTGACCTGCATCAATACCACGGGTTTAAGCTTACGTCACATTGCGCGCGGCGTGAACGTGACGCGACGCCAGTGCGGCATTAAAGTGTATGTACTGAAATGTACGGGAGACGCCACACGGCGCGACGGCAAACAGCGCTGCGAGAACGAGACGCCAATGCAGGTGCGAGCGGGACCCTTACATCGCGCCTACAGCGTGACGTACGCGTCACGCTGCCGTCCGCCGGCCGGGCGCTTCCATCGGCAATATGGCGAAAACTATAATGCTCAATTCTCTTATATATCTTCCCCATAAATCAAATCACTTAGCGAGACAAACATAACCATTGACACGAAAGGAGAGAAAGATTACCCTCGGGTCTCTATGGCTACGTTCACACTGAGAGGCGGGAGCTAGCCTGCTTAGCGATTAGAGCCTAACAACATCCATCTGGCTTCATCTGGTCTACTAGGCGGTGGCGGTATAAGCCCAAAAGCCGCCTTGCCTTAATAAAATGCTCAATCAAAAATATTAACATCAAACTTTATCGCCCTATTTAAAAGTTCGCGCACCTATTTCTAATCAAATAAAAGTAAATTCCTACTTATACCTATAAATAGCGATGAAACGAGGCGAGGTGCAGTTAAAAAAAGTGTAGAACAAAGTTATCTCGCTTACACAGTTGGGCTTGTAACGGGGCTTCGACCAAACCACTCTAACTCATTACGGATTTCCTATACTGAGTAGTGGTGGGCGATTATGAGATATACTAATGGAATCATTCGATTATAGAAATGTCTCGAGATATCTCGATTATAACCATTAGTAATGAATTAGTAGTCAATAGCTAAGTTTGATTACGCGCCACGCGCGGCGACATGGCCGATGCGAATGATGCGATGGCACTTGGCGCGGGCTCACTGTATGTACCTGCTGTGCCAGCGGCGTACGCTCCTGAGTAATAGAGTTGTAAAAGTATTTTTTATGTGTAAAGTTATTCTGTAAGATATTTAATCATCGTTTTTGGTTCAATATAAATAAAAGACAAAGTAATAAGTATTCAATCTTTTATTAATATATTTTTGTTTTCGTTTAACTGTTGTTTTTTATAGTATAAACTTGAAAGAAAAGAAAGAATTAGGTTATAACTAATAAATGTTTTATTAGTTATTTTAATGATAGTTAGAAACAAAGTTAAAATCAACAAAAAAAAAAAAAGAAATTGAAAGTGTTTACCAAACAAAATAAATATATCACTTAACACAATAAAAATATATTATATTTCTATATTCAAAAATTGTGATTCACGATGGCTACTGAACTAAAATTAATAATACTAATTAGTAACGTCATTCGATTATAAAAATTAGTAAGTTACTAAATTCATGATCGATTATCAATATTAGTAATTAGTAAATGTCTCGATTATGTAAATCAATCATAATCGCCAACCTCTAATACTGAGGTAAAACCTTATCTCATTACCAAAATTTAATACCAACTATGAAGCCGGGCATGCGTATCAAGTAATGATGATAGCGTGGCGCGTACTACACGTCTAAGTGGACGAACTTCATTCCGTTTGTTAAGCGCTGAGCGAGAAGTTTTGTTGTCACCGTCACGCCTATATACCCCAAACGGGGATGGCAGAGGTGTACTGAGTACACCCACGTTTCACCGACGATGTTAGGTCCCATGTAATAGGGGGGGAGCCTATTTCCATATACCGGGCACAATTCCCGACTCCGGACTCGTACTGGAAAGTTTTCGTTAGAAAAAATACACTTGTCCGACCTAGGATTTGAACCCAGAAACTCGTGATCACAAATCGATGCGCTTTGCCATTGGACCACCGAGACAGTCAGTGTTAAGGTTATTTAAATGTATTTTATTAGTGCTCTTAAACAATTTACTTGTTTTGATAATATTTTGAAAACGAATAATAATCAGTTGTGATTTAATGTGTTCATGTTTTAAATGATGAGAATAAGGTAACATTTTTTAACATTACTCAGAAACTACAGTAGATTTATCTTAGCTAAAACTTACACTTAATTAGCGTATTTCTTAGACTAGTAAATAACAAAAAACACAATTTCATGAATCAATGTACATAACTCATTGGATCGGTGACTTTTCTAAGTCGAATTGAGGCATTTTTTTTAATGATAACAACTCTATTTATAATAACTTAACCAGCGACATTAAAAGGCTTATGAATACCCACGAGGCGCTCGTAGCGCTGTGCGACCGCGGTGTTCTTACCGATCACCAAGGTTAAGCAGCGTTCGACTCGGTCGGCCTGAGATGGGTGACCGTTTGTGGCATTTTCATATTCGAGCGTCTCCGTGCTTTGTACGGCACGTGAAGCCGTTGATCCCGGTTACCATTTGATGTGGTAGTCGTTAAGCCGAGTTGGGAGCCTTAAAGGCGGCTTCAAAAGTTCCAACAGCAGGTGGCCACAAACCTGCCTCCACCAATCCGCACTGGGTCCGCGTGGTGGAGTATGACCTAATCTCTCTCACCTCGATTTGTGCGAGAAGGCCTTTGCCCAGCAGTGGGCAGTTTATGCTGATATTATATAATATCCACTTGAAGACTATAATTTCTTTTAGTAATTAGGTAAACAACAAATACATTTCATATATCGGGCTTGCCTTACTCTGGAACCTTAGGCACGCCACTGCTACTAGGCTACTTACACACGTTGCTCGCACAGGGGGTGAGTTGTCCCTTAGAGCTTATAAGTCATTTGATTGTGTGCACGTGGAGATGATACTTTCAAATATAATTTAGAAACTGCCATTAAATAGAGATTTTTTTCTTAAAATTTACAATTCCACGGCCTTATCCATCACGCGGAATTGTACGTTTTAAGTAATTCTCTGTAACAGCAGTTTTCGAGCTATGTCTAAAAGTAACATTTTGAGGTACCAACAAGCAAATTACTCCTAGCGACAACCCATGTCCAGTGGAAACATTGCGTCGTCGTTGGAAACATATCCTATTAAGAAACCAGATGGGTAGCCACTAGCCCTTAAGCGCTACTTTAGCCACCTCTGCGAAGTAAGCCTTAGCACTACGCGCTTTCGCTAGCCGCCTAGCGAAGTAAATAAAAATATTTGTTTTTTTGCCACGACTCGCGATGCATTAATTCGTACAAAAATGGATGAACATTAAATGCAGCTGTTTTAAAGAGAAACTGTGTGGTAAGGCCATAGAATGGTATATTTGTTGATGATGTTGATTCGGAAGCGGCCAGGGCTGGCGGTGGCATTTTTTGCCGACGTTTGCAAAAATAATAATAATATAAAAACTATAGCGAGTTTTCACTTGAAATAAAAAGTAAACTATTTTATAATAGTGATTTATTTGAGCCCAACTTAATATTATTTATCACGTAATACCATTAAAATTCCTACCTCAAACATTTACACACAGAAAACTGAAAAACTTGCATCCGTTTTGACATAAACAAATATTTTTAGGAAAATTTTCAGAAAGCTTCGAAAAATGAATGCTTGTTTTTGTCTAATTTTAAAAGCTGCATATCTAATTTTAGGTCGTCTAAACAAGAAAAACAGCTAAAGTACCACGTAAACGGACCAAGTCAAATACCTAATGGCGCCTACGTAGGCTTACTTAACAAACACGAGAAGGAACAACATAGAAGAGTGGGTAGCGAACACAGGGCTAACAAGGTATTCACTAACACATGGAGCAAAGGTGACAGCAAAAGGCTACTCAAACATAATTGACCTCGACTAAGGCAACTTATTGGAGCATATACAGGCCACTATGGCATAAATGGACATCTACACAAGATGAACCTTTTCAGCAATGTAATATGCAGCAGTTGTAATAGAGAAACTGAGACCATGCCCCCTGAAATGCGACGCATTGGCGGCACGGGCATCTCTTGGAGGTAGCCTAACCAAATCCATTTCTAGAGGAACACAGGCCCTTCCTCCTCTGGCAGAATCCATGATCTATTACAGGAAGTATTTGGATCACCAGTTACGTAAGAGCATTAGGGCAAAGGGCAGCACAAAAGATCCCATCGGGTCGAAGTGCGTTTGAGTCAACTCAGCCTATATAACGCCACTTAAGATAAGATCTTAGCAAGAAATCATATGGTTGCCAATAAGCGCTAAGCGCTATTCTAGTCCCCTCTCAGTGCTAACGTGACCTAACTAGACTATTCACGCGGTATTGTACACTCCCAAGCAATAACATTTTGGCAGGAATGTTGTGGCAGAATTTATCAAAGGGAAGATCTTCTAGCCACACGGGGATTGTGTCTGGCGGGGCCTGCCATTCTCCTCAAGAGTTGTTGTCAGAGGCTTGTATATATGTTACACATCGTGCGCACTCTAATATCGCGTTCTAGACATGTATGGCGAATCGTCGGCACCATCTATTGGTAGGTAGTCGCAACTATGTAGCGATGTATAGGGGTCGCTACAATATGTACATCTACCATTGGGCGTATTTATGCAAATTTAATTAAAATATTACTTACCTTGGAATTGTCTTACTAATGTTTGATTCTGGAGATCCCATACAGCTATGTTGCCGTCTGAACAACAACTGAAGCATACCTGGGAAACAAAAAAAATGTTAAATTTATACTCATCATACGTAGTTCCTGTTAGGTGGTGAACGAAATAAAGAGATTGCTATCAATTTTGGACTTTAAAGCAGTTTGGCAGCATACATACTATATGAGCATCACAACGAACCATATGTGTATGGACTGAGATGGAACACATACCCATACAGTCTTTGGTTGATAAAGCTTGATAGCGAAATGGTAGTCAGGTGGAAATTGATAGAATGTATCCTTGAAGCGGTACATTAAAATGTAGAAAAAGTAAAACTAGATGATAAATACTGACTGATAGATGATAAATAAAAGAATGAGCACGCGTGAGCGAATGTTCTGGACGCGATTTGCGAACATATTCTTTTAGAAATGGTTAAACTTGGCTATTTGATTGACGTAAATTGCTGAAGCTACAGGATGTGCGTGGCTGGCCCGTACAAGGCCCGTTTACATATAAATGCAACTTTCTGCATGATATCCCAATTCCGGGTCACCCAGTATAACCCACAAAAAACCGATAAAAAAACTCGACTCCGCCCACGTTTACATTTGTTCGCTAACGAGCTTACGGTAGGTAGGTTTGTCGAAAGCAAATTTGTGCGTTAACGAGGATAAACTTTAACACACCGCCTCGTCCAAAAAAACGAATCTGTACAGCTAAGTGCAAACTCTTACCTTGGAGTCGGGACTAATAGCTAGTGCGTAGCAGGCAGGCGCGGATGACGTGAGCTCGGCGCGCATGCGCGGCGTGGGTGAAGCTAGGTCCCATATCGACAGGTTCGAAGCCTCGCCGCCCACGATCAGCGTACGACCGTCCGGGAGGAGCTTTACCGATCTGATGTAGTTATCTCTTTGCTGAAACAAATATTGAATGATTTTCGAAGGGTTGAGGTAAATACTTTTAATCTTCGACTCTTTAGTTCCTAAGGAATAACACGAGCTAATCCTATATCTCCATTTCACTCCTGGACAACCAGATGCGGGGAGCGATTTCACCTTTATATGGTTGAAATGCATTCATTCGCACGAACTGATTCGCTTCGTTCTTCCCAACGGTATTCGCTCCCACCATCTGTTTCCAGAGAGGTGTAACTCGGATATCTTTAAATCCAGCGTGCATACGCTATAACTGAGACACATATCAGACCTCTCCGTCTCTTTCTAACAGGATAGATATTAGTCAGACCGAAAAGAGCTAGGAACATGATATCATCTGGATTACTTAGCCCAGTGGTTAGGATCTTATACCACTCTGCGCACTGGATCGAGTAGTCGGGGACTAATCTTTGTGTGACGCACAAGTATTTGCTTATGTTTCGGTAGTTCGCGTATGTGAATTTCATGATTGTGAACGCACCCACCACATAAGAATAATTCCTAGTGTGGAGTTACGTTTTCATTCGAAGAAAGAATGAATAAGTGGAAGGGAGTTTTGGCGAGAAATCGAAGAGTGATGTTGTCAATTTGTTTGAATTTCTAAAACTTGTGTTATTTCGAATTATAATATGTAATGTTGGTGGAATATTAAACATAATGTATTCCTATATGTGCATGAGTGAAGGTAATTGTAACAACGTGATAAAACGTGCCTTTTCGATTTCTCTCAAAACGACCGCCGCAATTGGTATGTAAAGTATCCATCGCTTTACTATCCAGGGTGGGGTACGTTCATCGATATCATTAACATCGTTGTCATCAAGTTCATCGGGGAAATGAATTAATTTAAACTGGACACTGGCAAAATACACTTAAAATAGTGTGAAGCCATAACTTAAAGAAGAAGAAGAATAAGTGGAACATCCGATTTCTTTTTCGCTAAAATTAAAGGATTCGACAACAAATGGTGTTTATCATGGTGTACAGAAGCCTTCGAGAGGTTATTAATTTTATCTATTTTTTATTGATATCAACCCTTGCGGAGTGGGCAGAAAGTACAGAGTTCCAACAGGTTCTGTGCTTACCGACCTCTGACTTCCTGCACTCTTATATTGAGTCTCATACACGATTGACGGTAACGGAGATTCTTGATTTGCCTTTCAGATAAGACACGCCTTTTAGATACGATACACACATATATTTGGCCATGGCAAGATAGAAGCTACCTAGTATTTACATCATTCCACTTTCATATTGTATATCTTTGTTCTTTCTTCCGATATTCTTTGTATATCTCCGAACTATCGGAGCATACCCCTTTTTATCTGTATTATAGTTTATATCTCTGCCTATTATCTCTGCATCTATCGTAGAGACTATTTATACTTTAGAATAGTGGTATAATTAAGTCCAATTATATTCAAGGGTATTATTACTACAGAATAAAACTTACATCAGAAACACCATAAAATACGTGTAACACAATAAAATACAAATCTAAATTTAAAAAGATAGCAAGTGCAGTGATGGCCTAGTGCGTAGATCGTTGGACTGCAAAGTCAGAGGCCTCGGGTTCCAAACCCAGGAACGCGCCTCTGTCTTTGCGAAAGCATGTGCGTATTAAAAATTAACTATCACTTGTTTAACGGTGAAGGACAACATCGTGAGAAAATCTGCATGCCTAAGAGTTTCTCGAAGGTGTGTGAAGTTCGCCAACCCGCACTGGGCCAGCGTGGTGGACTATGGCCTAAGCCCTCTAGCTAATGTTCTAAATTTAAAATTAATGGGTTACTTACTAAACAATCAAGCTGCGCCAACGGTTCCAGGCTGGTAGGTGATCCTGGGTTGGTTATATCCCAGAGTTTAACACAGCCTTTCCCACCGGTGTAGGCATGCCTGGCCCCGGCAGATAGCGACAACGCGACCGCACAAACCACCTCCCCGTGGGGCAGTGCTGCCACCTGGCGGGCACCGCGGGGCACTCCGGCACCAGCTAATGCATCCGCAGGGAACGGCACTGGTTGGAGAGGACCACCACAAGTATGGTAGGAATATGCGCTGTATTAAAAAAAAAAAATCTAAAAAATTCACACGTTTTATAAAGCGCGGTAAAAGATGTACTGAATGACGGAGACGACGCTCCACAAAGCCGAAAGTAGCCGATGATTTCCCTCTTTAGCCGATGTGCATTATTTACCGCCGCTTATCGTATACCTACCTAAAATTATTCCGGGCTAAAAAGTTCCCTATATGCTAATCCTACTTAGATTATAAGCTACCTGTGTGACAAATTTCATCCAAATACGTTCTGCCGTTTTTGCGTAATTGAGAAACACAAACATCCATACAAACTTTTAACCTTTAAAACATTTAAAATATTAGTGGGATTAGTAGAATATGTTATGCGAATGAATAATTAACAAGCATGCGCCCTACCATATCTCTGAATCGATTACACGGTTCGCAAGGGCACTTTTTCAACGTCGTTAATATAAAAGTACATTTTAAAAACACTTGCAGCGTTTCAGCCCATCGCGCTGAAAAATCGCCCGTGTGTGAGAGGGGCTTAGAATAAATATAATCTAGAAGCCGCGGGCGCGCACCACATTGAAGCAACAATTACTACCTGCCAAGCAGGTAGTGACACGTTCTCGCGAGTAGTCACTCTGTGACCGTCGTGCGAGATAACGTGCTCTGCGCGTCTCAAGTTAAATTGAATTATGCCGTCTAGTGTCATTCTCGCCTGTGAAAATGCTGTTGAGCTCAAAAAGAAACATGAAAGAATCACATTACATACGTATCTAACGCATTCAGGTGCCGTATTATTTAAATATCAAATTAATTCTTCCGTCTGTAATTGCCATAGTAAAAGAGTCGTCCATTTTGTCAGTGTTGCTATTATAACAATTTCATTTTTCCATAGTTTTATTTGCTAAGGGCTTTGTAAGTTCTAGTATTAAACGGTATTAATATAGTTAACTACTACATAACGGTTTAAATATATAGTTAAGATGATGAAAATATATTTTCCCTACATTAAATGACTATAAACCTTAATAGTACAAGTATATCTATTTCTTAAGTTAAATTTGCATTAAAATACAAGTCACCGCAACTATTTTTATTGATTTGAAATTTTGGTTTGTTTGAGATTTTATTATCATGTACTCTAATGTCATCAATATTTACCCCAAAAAGGGGTAATATTTCCGCGCTGCCAACATTACGCGGGTGGGAAGTGCGGTGAGTGGGGGGCGTTTGTTGAATTATTGGCTTCACCGCGCACCGTGCAATTATGACTGCGCGCGGCTTCTACATAATTCTAAGGAGAGGGGTAAATGTGCAAGGTTTTGCTACACGCCCCCATGGGGCAGTACTGCCACCGGGCGAGCGCCGCGGGGTACTTCGGCACCAGCCAACGCGTCCGCGGGGTAGGGCACCGGTCGGAACGGACCACCGCACGTGTGGTACAAAATATACGCACTGTATTCACACACATATGTTATGTTATGGAGCAATTTAAGAGCATGCACTCTATCCTATCTTTAAATCAATTATAGTGTAATTATACAATGTTTCTTGACACATCAAATACACAAATTTATTACGTTAAAAGATTGATTTTTGAAATTTCATGATTCTAGATCAACAGAAAGTACCCAATAGCTTGAAAATACCCGTCATGAGCGAGTTTAAATGGCCATATCTCTTAAGGCATTGACCCAAATACGTCAATTTTTTACACCACAAAAAAGCCTTTGTATTTGATATAAATTTCAACTCGATACGTCCACCCGTTCTTGAGAGAAAATAAGTTTAACCGTCGGGCAGACAGGCAGACACAGACGAGTCGGACAGATTTACGGACGGCTTGGTCTAGTAGTCTAGTAGTAAGAACTAGCGTCGCCCTGCCCTCTGGATCGAGAAGTAGCGGGTTCAATGCCCGCACGGGACAAGTATTACTGTGACCCATAAATATTTGTCTCGGTCTGGGTGTTGTGCATGTGAATTTCATGTCTGGAAGCGCACCCACGACACAGCAATAATTCGTTTGTTGCCCGTGGTTAATTTTAAGTGCAGGGCTAGTACTGGTGGGTTGTTTCTTTAGGGGAATCTGTTTCTGACGATTAAAGAACGGAACTCTAGAAATAAGCCTGTATTACTCACGATTTCGAAGGCGCGATGCCATTAGTCCGATGATGCGAGTCGTAGTGCATTGGAGCTAGCGAGGCTGCAGGCGCGGGCGCGGGGGGCCGGTAAGCGTAACCAGGGAAAGGGTACCCCCCACGGGCCGCGCCCGTCGGCGTCGATGCTCGGCCTAGCTTGCCTCCAGGAGTACCCGGCTTTTCCTACATGTACCATTATTACCTTAGTTTTTGGCTACCTCGTTATTCTAGTAGCGCATAATAAATCCGATATACAAGGTGTAAAGTAGGTGCAGGACTTTAGATACTTAGATTATTGCTTTACAAAGTCAATACACAAACCAAACTTCAAATCTTAAGTTATTTACAATTTTAAAGCACTTTGCTACACAAATCAACCACAAAACCTGTATATATTATATTCTATTTAGGCAATAAGAAATATTTAGAAATGCATTGGAAATAGCCGTATATTTAAATTATGATTCAATTTAGTTTCATTTTTATTAAACTCAGTAAGTTACCGCCATTTTATACACCTTGTATATAAATAAAGGAATATGATTCCATTATCTTTTAATTGCTCATTTTTGTGTCTCTTGTTAAACTGAATTAATTAACTGATTTTATTAAATTATATGGTCTTCTCTAGAATATGTTATTTAGTAATCATCATAAAATCTATCAAATAACTCACGTCCTTAGAACTCTTGGGCGTGGAACGACTTGACGAGGAACCAGATCTCGAAGGTGGCCGCGGTCCATTCTCGCTTCTTTCGCCCCCGTCCGTGCGTACACTTGGCGAGCCTCTTTCCTCCTGTGGTTAGATAGCAGTCAATTAGACATACCTATGTACTCTACTAGAACCAAGGAACTTAACACACAGGGTGGATTTTTGCGATAGGGTTGAGGGGATGATTGTGGTTGGTAACGATGTGCTGGAGCAAGTGAATAAGTTTGTATATCCTGGATGCGCTTTCAGTAAGGATGGGAAATACACCGCTGACATAGAGAGAAGAGTGAGTGCAGGGAACAGAGTAAATGGTGCGATGGGAAAGCTACTTGAGAGCCGGCACTTAAGCCAAAAGACGCAGCTGACCATACATAACAGAGTTATAGTCCCAACGCTGTTATATGGTAGCGAGAGCTGGGTATGTAAGAAGGAGAATGAAAGTAGGATAAATGCGGTGGAAATGCGAGCTCTGCGGAGTCAAGCTGACTGACCGTATTCACAACAGCCTAATAAGAAATCGTGTAGGTAAAGATGAGAAAAGGTATGCACCGTTGGTTTGGGCATATAGATGGCAACAAAAAGAATAAAAAAAAAAATTGTGCGTCTCGGGACGCCCGACAGAAGTGATAACTTAAACTAGCGCTGTGGGTTCGAGTGAGAGAGGAAGAGCCTGCCTACCGCTGCCGTATGCGTAAAAGAATGGGAAGAGCGCTGTGGGTCAGAGTGAGAGAGGAAGAGCATGCATACCGCTGCCGTATGCGTGAGAGAAAGGGAAGCCAGACAGACTGGCGCCGTTACGCGTTACGTTACGAAGCGGTTTAACCTCCCATAAAAAGTTATCACTTTAAAAAAAACAGATATACGATGCGTAAATGGAAGGATGTAGGTACGATCAGCTTCGCTCCGAAGCTGACCGACCGTATTCGCAACAGCGTAGTAAGAAAGCAAGTAGGTATGAAAGATAGTATCGGTGTAAAAACAAGAAAGGGTATACTGGTTGCTGACGATTGGTTGGAAGCTGTAAAGGCCCCGTAGCCAACAGCATAGATCAAACCATCAACTTGTATAATAGAACAAAATAAAGACTAATTAAATAAGGACTTGAGTAAATTTCATAACAAACCGCAACTCCAGTGATCATGTCATGTAGTAACATATCACTTGATGACAGCGTTAGTTCCGATTTCAGCCACGTGCCAAAAGATTCATGTCGCATTATAAGTAATAAAATTTAATTAACATCTCACCTCATTCGCCACATCTACAACAAGATCTTGATCACTTTTTTCAGCGTCGCTGTCCTAAAAATGTATAATAACAATTAATATGTGTTTACATATTTAGTTTGCTATACCACAGCAATCATATTAATTTATAACTATTGTTGCAGCCATGGTTATTTTAATTATGAGCAATTTTTTTCTCGAAGCATCTGTATAAATAAGCAGATGGTACTGTTGATTTTTGCAGTGTTATTTATTTTGTATATCATTTGTACTTTACGCGTGAATTTTATTTAGCTATAGACTTTTTCACGAGGCATGGGAACAGTGACGTTTGATCATATTCCATTTCACGAATATTGTATTTAAGTATATTAAAAATATAGAATCCAAAAAAATTACAGGAATATAAAAATACACCAAAAATCTACTTTAGTTTTCATTTAAATCATATAATGTTCATAATTTTTCGTAATTATTTAAAAAAATTACTTAATTGTAACGGTTTGCGTTTTAGGGACTTACGATAAAATCGTTATAATCGATATGTTGTTTTTTAAAAAATACAAATCGATTGCCGATTTTTTTACGAATATATTATTCTATGTATCTCACGGAAATATTTAGCATTCTCGTGGTCAATAAATTAATAAATAAATGTGGACGCGCTATCTTGACATATTAGAACAGAGAGTTTGAGATTTTTTTTTAAATAATACCTACGGGTATTTTTTTTTGCCATTTGTCTGACGATATTTCTGACCAATGGCATGATTCGTAAATAAGTATTGAGTTTATTTTATTTATTCTCTTTTTGTTCCTAAATTATTTTTATTAATACGAGTATAAATTCATTCTTCGTTACAAATATAAATTTTATCGTTACATATTCAATCGATTCTATTTCACACTCACCACATTTCTAGAAACGTCGAATTCTCAACGTCAGCGTATCCATGACTTGTGAAAAAGACTATAATATCGATATTGGCGTTTTTATATGCGTTCGAAACCGTTTTCGAAGCGCGCCAAGTCGTTGACACACTGATGTCTCTTTGACACGCATATGTGTGGCTTATTAATTTCCAACAGAAGGTAGGAAGAAACTTTTCTCTGCCAATCTGTACTGGGTCTACGTGATAAAGTATGACCTATGCATCTCCTGCCCCCTCAAGATTGAGTGATGACTTGGTACTGTTACAACGCAAAGCCGATGTGGTAATCTTTTGAGGCCTTTGTATTGCAGTGGTCGTCATTTGACTAATATAATGATAGGATCTATTTACATAACATAAATGACAGGATGTATTTACTTGATGATGAGGCGCTCGTAGCGCTGTCCGATATCGGTGTTCTTTACAATTACCATGGTTAAGCAGCGTTCGACTCGGTCGGCCCGAGATGGGTGACCGTTTGTGGCATTTTCATATTTGAGCGTCTCCGTGCTTCGGAAGGCACGCTAAGCCGTTGGTCCGAGTTGGAAGCCTTAAAGGCGGCTTGATAAGTTCCAACAGCAGGTGCCCACAAACCTGCCACCATCAATCCGCTTTGGGTCCGCGTGGTGGAGTTTGACCTAGTCTCTCAATTTATGAGAGCAGCCAGCTTTGCCAGCAGTGGGCAGTATAGGCTGATATAATTATTATTATTAATATATACTAACTTGATTTCTAACACATCAAAAACCATCGGTCCGTTCCTACCTACCCATCAGTCTGAACACAAAAAGCAACGGGAATGAATTGAAGCCGACACATACACTACATAGACTCACATGTCCGAGTACCTTCTCCTCTTTTCTGCGTTTAACTTCCAACGCTTCGGGCTCGACTGGAGATCGCGGCCGGTACTTCTGTTCTCGTTCGTGAGGCGATACTGACCGTCTCTGGTTGTATATTTGATATTGAAATAAGGAAGTGACTTTTCAAAAAAGTTTATTCCTATCCTTTTTTAATTTTAATGACAAATATTCTGATTAGTGGCATAAGTATTTATATGGAGTTGTATATACACAAGGTGTAGCATATATAACGCAAGACCTCAGACACCCCAAATAGATTATTGCCTAACGAATTCAATACGAAAATCAAACTTCCAATTTTATGGACCTTTTCTACCATTTTTTGAAGCTCTCAGTAACACATTAAAATTGAAATATAAGATTATGAAATATGCAGAATAATATAAATGCTTTACCAACACCGTTACTCACAGATTACATAAGGATTGAAAAGCAAGGTAGATAAGCGTACTTAAGTGTACATACAGTAAAATAAAAAAAATATTATTGATAACTTTGTAGAGTAGTAATTAGGAAATAAAGAAAGAAAAAATGTATGAATGAAATAATTAACACAGAGTGAGTACAATATTAAAAATATAAAATAATAATGTATAAAAAATATAAATATGTTATAAAGGTTACTCAGAATGCAGCTTAAGAATTACATTGAGCTTAAATTTGTTTGGATGAGTCAAGAATATCAGTATTAATAAATAGCTTATTATATGTATCCATAAGACGGCGCAGAGGCATACGTAATCCGGCATTTGTCTTTGCACCTTTAACTGCAGTTTCAGCGTACGCTTTTCCCGCCTATGAGACATTCTAGGGATTTCATAGCATAACTCGCTACTTAGATATATACAATCAAATGCACCATAACAAAGATCGAAGAGAAACATGATTTCAATTGCCTGGATTGAAGACTAAGAAGGTTGTATCTATCTATCTATCTATAACCTCACGCCAGATCCCTAGCGGGGTAGGCAGAGAGTACAGAGTTCCAACAGGTTCTTTCCTTACATACCTCTCTGGCTTCCTCGACTCTCATAGTTCGTCTCATACACGCTCGCCGGTTACGGAGACTCTTGACTTTTCCATCAGATAAGACTCGGTTTATTTGGTCGTGGTAAGATAGTCTAGGTCTTCCCCGAAACCTGCATCCTTCCACTTTCACATTGTATATCTGTTTTGACATTCTTTCCTCTGGCATTCTTTCTATATGCCCGAACCAACGGAGCATGCCCTTTCTCATCTTTACACCGATACTATCTTTCATACCTACTCGCTGTCTTACTATGCTGTTGCTAATGCGGTCGGTCAGCTTCACTCCGCACATCATCCGCAGAGCTCGCAAGAAGGTTGTACTTTTTCATTAAATGTGTTGTGCAAGAGCAATATTCACGATGGCATCTATAATATGGGCCTCTTAAAAACCTGCGCTGTTCTTTTTCCAGAGAATCAATATACTGCCCATACAGAGGATTCCACACAAAGACTGCATACTCTAATTGGGGTCTTATTAAAGTTTTGTAAAGGTGCAGATATGTGGCTGGGTTGACAGATTTAGAGGAGGACCTCATTACAACACCTAAAAATATTGAGGTATATGCATTAGAAATGCATTTAAAATAGCCGCATTGTTTTGAATAATAATTAAATTTGGTTTAATACAGCGAAATGAACGACTCACAGCAGCTTTTGATAATTAATAAAAAAAAATTAATTATGTTACACCTTGTATAGTTTTCTGCATTTATACGGAGTTATACGGAGTTGTTTATACAACTTCATATCAATACTTTTACCACTGAACGGAGTTAGATTTTGAGTTTGATCTATTAAAATGTCATTTTGAAATAAAATGGATTTTTGCTGACGATTTTCAATGAGGATTAAGGCGATTTGAATATGTCCGAGATAGTATTAGATGAGTATGACTACAATATTTATTTTATTGTAATACGAATCAAAAACGTATCATTTCTTATCTTGTTAACGATTTTCAAGAAAACTAACTCCTCAATGAGATGCAAAAATCAATGACGCCCAACAAGAAAACATGGGAAAACATGGCGCGTAATACCACCTCTTTAACAAAGTTACTATAATGTTATTATGCTAAAAGAAAGAGATGTGGATATATGTAGTTTATAACTCTGTCACCTTTTATCAGCAAAGTAAGATTAAAATAATTTTGTTAATGAGGTTCTTGTAGCCAATATATTTTTTATATGGTCTTCTATGGATTACTCTTTTCATTAATAAGAAGAAGTGTTTACCTGTTGTAATACTCTAGAAGCGCCGTGTCTGTCGTCGTCTCTAAGAGGAGGCTGGCCTGCCAAAAGGGGAGGCGGGGCGGGCCCACCTGGCAACACTGGCGGCTTAATATCCGCCGGGGGAGGGAGCTCCACCTACAAGTATGTGCGATATATTAGATAAATAAAAAATTAACACCGTCACACTTTCTGCAGGCGGAGGTGGCAGAGATAACGTTAGGTTCCGATATTATGAGGGACGAGCCTATTGCCATTAAAATATTATATAATATTAGCCCTGTTAAGAAACTGTCCCACCGTTTGGCACGAGCGTCCTCTCAAACTGAGAGGGTTTAGGCCAAAGTCCACCACACTGGCCCAGTGCCGGTTGGCAAACTTCACACACCTTCGAGAAACTCTTAGCAATTTATTTTATTTATTTATTATTTATTGCAGGTTTCCTCACGGTGTTTTCCTTCACCGTTAAAGCAAGTGATAGTTAAAGTTTAATAAGCACATGCTTTCGAAAAGACAGAGGTGCGTGCTTGGGTTTGAACCCGAGACCTCTTACTTTGCAGTCCAACGGTCTAACTAGGCTTATGCACTAGGCTATCCCTGCTTCTTGCCATTGCTCTTCTTGCATGCCATTCCACCGGGTATAATTCCAAACTCCGGTCAGGGACTGAGATTTCTTCGATGAAAAGAAAGCATACTTTATGATTCGAAACCAGAATATCGTAATGAAGTTGTGTTTTTAGCGATCATCAAGGTCAGGCAGAGTTCGGCTCGATCAGTCCGAGATGGGTGACCGTTCGAGGCAATATCATCGAGCATCTGCGTGCTTTTCAAGGCAAGTAAAGCCTTGGTAGTCGTTAAGCCAAGTTGAACAGGCAGCATGAAAAGTTCCTAGAGCAGGTGCCTCCACCACAATCCGCACTGAATCCACGTGGCGGAGTATGAGGATATGTAAGGGAAACCTTTGCCTAGAACGGGGACGATTTAGGCTAATTTTTTATCAAGTCAATGACATAGATACTTAATTGTACCAACATAGGCACATAACAATAGACAAAGAAAATAAAATACACATGTATAAAATGGTAGTACAATTGGCGGTCTTATTACTAATAACAATCTGACAACCAACACACATCGAGAGCTGAAGAGAGAAATTGGGCAGTTAGCGGCGTACATTAAATTAAACTAGATACTAATCTTCATACATAGACCTTCATAATACATACCTACCCATAAATGTATATTACTTTACATTTACATATAAATATACACATATAAATACATTATATGTAAACACACACATATACATCCATATAAATATACTTACATTACATAGATACCAATACATACTAAAAATTAATTTTACACGTAATACATGTGCGTGTGTGTGTGTGTGAATGATGTACGCTGTTGGCCGCGAGACCTTTAGAGCTTCACCGGACTTAAAGGCGAGCGTGCAACCACTACGCTCTAGCCAGCCAGAAGGGCAAGAGGCGACATACTCGAGGGCACCTCGAAGAGGCGCCCTCGGTTGGGACAGTCGCTGTAGGGGGACGGGTGCACTACTAAGTGCACCGGTCAACCGCCGGCTATGGGAGGGGATCTACTACTACGTCGTCGTCGTCGCCCGTATTCTGAGCGGAAAGAAGGGATGACAAAGCATCGGGGGGGTCGGTGAGAACATGTCGCGGCCGGCGGTGGCGGCAGGGGATGTGCATTCATCACTCTAAAAACGTCTACTACTAACTATAATAATGTTCCAGTTACCTTATGTGCGGGGGGCGGCAAGTGGGGCGGTGGCGGAGGACCGGCTCCCGGCGCGAACAACAGCCCCCCCGCCCCCAACAACCCGCTCGCCCCCGCCATGCCATGCGACAATCCGTGGATCTGCTGCTAATAACAAACATTACAACACTTTAAGCGGTATCACAACTAGCGTATGAGGTACACAGCTAAAAAAATACGTACAGGCGAATATCGAACCTTCTCCCTTTATAAACCGATTAAAAAATGAGTCTTCTTTGGAATTTGGAAGCTTATGTATTTGGAGCTACAGTTTGTATTGGATTGACCTTGTGTTTGGGTAACATAAATTGTAACCTAGCTGTTTGCGATGCTGCGTCGAGGCAATTGCAAAATCGCCAGTAGCTGATGTAAAGTGTACTACGGCGTTAACACACGTCATATTAAAGTTTATATAAATTGGAAGATTCTATAATCTTAAAGTAATGTTAACTTGCTTTCAAATACGATATTTATAAAATTTCTTCTTTGAAACTGGGAGTTGTATGGCCAGTTCTTGATTTGAGAACTTTGAGATAAGCTTTGCTTTTGAACGATTTAAGTCAGTGTTCAATTGGCTATATTAAGATTTATCAGTCACTGTTTAATAAGTAATCCATGTTTAATGAGCGGCACTTAAAATTCTCAAATGAGTCATCAGACAATGATCAAGTGGAGCAATCAGGTGGAGCAGAGAATTTAGTCCAATGATACAAAATATATTCCAATAAGAATTGAAAGAACTTTGAAGTCTTCGATGCTTTAAAAGAGAATGGATATATTATGAATGTGAATCCATTTCCTTTTATGAATAAAGATTTGATATCTCATAGTACTAGTGGGCTTCATATTACCTTAAAAAGAAATTTTAACATTCACATAGTTATAGGCAAACAAGTAACATCATATAGGATATGTCTAAAATAACAAACATGGTGTCAGTGTTGGGCACTAATTGTTTAATTGTTCAATTGTAGGACCAAACAATTGAAATTTCAATCGCAGAAAAAATCAATTGCAATTGACGATTGAAAAATTAATTGTTAATTGTAGGGTTCACAATTAACAATTGATCAATGGTAATTGTAAAACGTTGCAATTACCATTGATCAATTGTTAATCGTTTTTTGCATGTTTACGATTAAACAATTAACAATTAAACACACGACAATATATTTTAAACACATCCAAGATGGCGGACGTGACTTTTGAAGTAAAATTGGTGTCATTTTTGGGGTTTCAGGGAATACTGATTGCAAATATGGCATGAATTTTTGGATCTAAGTAAAATACGACGATAAGACTTTTGAAGTAAAATCAATATAGGAGTCACATTTGGGATATTAGGGGATGCTGATTACGAATATGACGTTAATTTCTGGATCTAAGATGGTGGACGTGACTTTTGTAACAAAATTAATATGCATGTCACTTTTATGGTTTTGAAAGAAGTTGATAACGAATATTATGTTAATTTTAAAATCCAAGATGGCAGATGCGACTTTTTATGAAAATCAATATGGGTATTGATTTCGGGGTTTTATGAGATGCTGATTACGAATATGGCGTTAGTTTCTGGATCCAAAATGGCGGACGCGACTTTTTATGAAAATCGATATGGGTATCGATTTCAAGGTTTAGGTAATGTTGATAACAAATATAACGTTAATTTTAAAACCCAAGATGGCGGACGCGACTTTTTATGAAAAGCGATATGGGTAACAATTTCAGGGTATTAGGGGATGCTGATTACGAATATGGCGTTAGTTTCTAGGTCCAAGATGGCGGACATGACTTTTGAAGTAATATCAATATAGGTGTCACTTTTAGGGTTTTAAGGAATGCAGAGTAAAAATATAACGTTAATTTAAAGATCCAAGATGGCGGACGCGACTATTGAAGTAAAATCGATGTGGGTTTTATTTTTGGGGTTTTAGGGATGCTGATAACAAATATAACGTTAATTTTGAAATCAAGATGGTGGGCGCAACTTTTTATTAAAATCAATATGGGTATAGATTTCGGGATTTCAGGCGATGCTTATTACGAATATGGCGTTAGTTTCTGGAAACAAGATGGCGGACGCGACTTTTGATGTAAAATCAATATGGGTGCCACTTTTAGGGTTTTAAGGAATGCTGAGTACAAATATAACGTTAATTTAAAAATCCAAGATAGCGGACGCGACATTTGATGTAAAATCAATATGGGTGTCACTTTCTGGGTTTTAGGGGATGCTGATAACGAATATGGCGTTAACTTTTGGAACCAAGATGGCGGACGAGACTTTTGGAGTTAAATCGATATGGGTTTCATTTTTGGGGTTTTAAGGGGTGCTGATAACAAATATAACGTAATTTTGAAATCCAAGATGGCGGGCGCGACTTTTTATGAAAATCGATATGGGTATCGATTTCAGGGTTTTAGGGGGATGCTGATTACGAATATGGCGTTAGTTTCTGGATGCAAGATGGCGGACATGACTTTTGAAGTAAAATCAATATAGGTGTCACTTTTAGGGTTTTAAGGGATGCTGAGTACAAATATAACGTTAATTTAAAGATCCAACATGGCGGACGCGACTTTTGAAGTAAAATCGATATGGGTTTTATTTTCGGGGTTTTAGGGGATGCTGATAACAAATATAACGTTAATTTTGAAATCCAAGATGGCGGGCGCGACTTGTTATGAAAATCGATATGGGTATCGATATCGGGGTTTTAGGGCATGTTGATTACGAATATGGCGTTAGTTTCTGGATCCAAGATGGCGGTCGTGACCTTTTTTGTAAAATTCGATATGAGTTTCATTTTTAGGGTTTTAGGAGATTCTGATAACGAATATAACCTTAATATTGGAATCCAAGATGGCCAATGCGACTTTTGAAGTAAAACTAGTATGGGTGTTATTTTTGGGGTTTGGGGGAAGCTGATAAAGAATATAGCGTTAATTTTGAAATCCAAGATGGCGGATATGACTTTTGAAGTAACATCAATGTGGGTATCATTTCGGGGGTTATGTCCAAGAGCGTGCTCGTTGCGACCCCTGCCAGCCATCTAGGCTGGGTCGTTTCCTCGAGGCGACGCGTGTATTCTAGGGTACCACTGAGCGGTCGTGCCAGCAAGGGGGTGGGTATCTGGCTGTCCCATCGCCTGGCTTCTGGAGTGAGACTATGGCCTGTACGATGCAAGATTCTCTCAGTCCGTTTAAATCCTAAGTCTCACTAGAGTATTTTTGGATGCAGCATACGCTTCCGTAAGCTTGTCAACACACCAGGAGCTTGAAAAGTTTTAGGATAATGTCAGGGAACTTTTGAATCTGACTGATGCAAATGAAAAGGTGATTTTGTGCGACGACCTGAATAAATGGGTGGGAACCAGTTGGCAATCTTACGACGTTGCTCTAGGTCCTTATGGTGATAAGAGAGTAAATGATGCGGGTAAGCTCATTGTAGATGCATGTTTGGAAAGAGGCCTTCTTGTGTCAAATACGATATTCCAACATAAAGCGATTTATATTACGTGGAGAAGGAATGAACAGAAAAGCATGATAGATTTGATCCTAGTAGATAACCGTCTCCAGAGCAAACTTTAAGATATCTGTGCATATAGAGGTCCCACTCTTGAATTGGAACACGATCTCATAGTTACGTGGTTTGTTTAGAAGAAGAGGCACTGGCGAGAGCATATACCCTTCGGAGGCCATAAAAGAATTATAATTGAAAAGTTGCAAGAGTGAGAAGAATGTATGAAGATCTGTTCATAAAGACTCTGGTTCGGGAGAAGCTTTTAACAGCAGGTACTTCGGACTCGAATATAAATGAATGCTGAAATAGCCTGAAAGAGAGTTTGTTAGAATCCGCAAAAGAAGTATGTCGTTGTTCAAACAAGCAAAGCACAGCGGAAGGTGGGACGGAGAGTTACAAAGCTTCGTAGAAAGTAAGAAGAAGGCGTGACAGGACTGTGTTTCTTCTTTGAATGTAAATGACAGTATGACAGAGCTGAAGAAATAAATATACGGCAATGCAAGAGTGCCACCAAAACTTTAGTGAAAGAAATGTTTGAAAGAACTAGTGCGATTGGAGAAGAAAGGCTCGAGGTGATTCGTCAGGCTTAAGCCAAAAGGCGTAGCAAGCCATGCATTAAGGAGTGCTTGTCCTAACGCTGTTATATGGCAGTGAGGGGTGGTTATGTAAGAAGAAGAATGAAAGCAGGATAAATGCGGTCGAAATGCGAGCACTGCGGAAGATGTGCCGTGATTGACCGTATTCGCAATAGCATAGTAAGAAAGCTTGTAGGTATGAATGTTAGTATTGGTGTAAAGATGCGAAAGGGTATGCTTCGTTGGTTCGGGCATAAAGAATGTCGGAAGAAAGAATGACAAAACAGATATCAAATGCGAAAATGGAAGGATGTAGGTACCGGGAAATATCTAGACCATCTTACCCAGTTTGATTGGTTATGACGAGTACTATAGATCCTAAGAGTTCCGTTGGCCACCTTCCTGATCCATCATCAGGACGTGGCCGCCATCTGAGTTTAAAGTACTGGTCAAGACAAATATAACGATCTAAAACACGACGGAGTTTCTAAATCTCGAACTGACCAAGACATGTTGGTCTAGTTTTTTCGACCCGCAAAGTCAATTTGTTTTCTTATCACAAATTCAATTTGTCATTAGAATTCAAGATAAACAATAGCAAACAAGGAGCAACAATAGTGTTAAATAAATATACAACGAGAAATATTAAAAATAAATTTTTATTCAATAATAAATCAATGTTCCGATTTAATTATGTGTCTAATGACACATAATTAAAATGTTTTCTGTATATTCTTTGAATAGGTTAAGTTGCACTTCAACACGACTCTCTTTTCAAACATTTGATCTGATAATCTATGACTTTTTAGTGAATTGGTCATAGTAGCAAAAGAAAACAATCTTTTAACTGCTGCGGAAGCTGGTAATGGCGTATTAAATTTTATAAAGACTCTTTTTATTTCTGGGTATTTGTTCAGCAGACTTAGTTCTTCACTTTCTTCAGCAAAAAAGTGTAGCATTAATAGCTCAGCCTTTGTTATAGGCATGTTACTACCGGCAGCCGCTGTAGGTGACACATGAATATTACTATCTGAGTCAGAATCAGATTCAAAAAAATTTTCAATACGACTTTTAGTTGCTATAATTTGTTGAGGCTCTTCATTGAGTTCTTTTGAAATAAGGGTTTTAAAAAGATTCTGTACCTTAGTTTGGTCTTGATTATCTAAGCGAGAAAGCCACTTATTTTTAAAACGGGGATAAGATACAGCAGCTGTTGCTGCATGTTCTGCCTCAGCAGTGTTAAAGTTAAAAAACTGTTTAAATTTCGTTTCAACGCTTATTCTGTACGCCTTGATTAAAGGTGCACAGTACATCAAATTGCCTCTCCTTTCAATTTTTTGTATTTTTCTTATCAATGCGAACAGACTTGGCAATGAAATGCCATAATAGGCATTGGTTTCACTTTGCATAATATCTAGTGCTTCTGCTACTGGTGCAGCACATGTCAAATATTCTTTCAAGTAATCAAATTCAACATCTTTTATGGGATTACTAATATTTAAAGCTCTATGAACCTGAATTTTTTTTTCTTGAATTGATAATTATTGTTGATCATATAGGCTATTCCATCTGGTTTCACCCGGTCGACTTAATGTGTGTTGTAATATATCTTGTATAATTTCAGCCGTTTTTGGACGACCAGCTGCATTCCATAAAGAGTTGCAATTTTTTTAATGTGGTGGTATGTAGATGAGATAATGGAGTACCTATGTCATTTAAAACTTTATTGGCATCAACGGTAGCACATAAGCTTAATGTATGCGCACAGCATCTTAGATGGGCAGGCAAAAAAAAAACTTCGGATTCTTCTTCGTCCAGACTTGAGTCAGATTCCACATCCATTTCTTCAAACAAAGAATCTTCCGGCTGACTGGTTTTGTCACAACTGATGTTTGTAAGTTCCACGCCAAAAGCGCGAAATGCTTTTACGAAATTACTGCCGTTGTCAGTAATGGTTGCGACTACCTTATTACCGTTTAAGCCAAATTCTGTATAAATTTCTTTAATTAAATTAGTAATACGATCGTAACTATGAATGCCTTTGAACCGCTGACATGCTAATGCTACTGAAACACGTTTCAAATCTTTTGTGATCCAATGTGCAGTCATACCTAAGAAGCTTCTCTTCTTTCCCGACCAGATATCAGTTGTAGTGCACACGAAATCAACAGCCTTTAGTTCAGATTTTATGGCAGACATTTTTTCTTCATAATATGTATTTATATGGCGACTCAAACTTCGACGGCTTACAACTTTCAAATTCTTATCGGATATCTTCAAGTTGCTAAATATGGGTTTTCAATAGCCCTCAATGGGATCATAGAATCAATAAAGAAGTTTATTATATTTTGTGCAAATTTTTCTTGTGTATATGACTGGACCTCTTCAACTTTTCTTAAGCCCCTAGTCGGTATTTTTTTTGGAATGTTTGCACCTTTTTTATCATTTTCCTTTGTTTTTATGTATCTTTTATATTCATTTACACAATTTGTCCATGTTTCCGTTTGAGGTGACTCAGAAAATTGGATATACAGTTGTCGAATCGTCTAGTTTTAGTAGTGACAGGCGAGCATTTAGTACACAGAGCTGTAATTATATGTGCTGTTGATTCTTCTGGTAAATATTTGAAAAATGTACCGTCAAGTAGTGCAAGACGCGGGGGTGAAGATATCGACGTGATTGAGCTCGGCCCTGAAGACTGCCCATCTCGATCTAACTGTTCATTGATGTCCGTATCTAACGTGTTAACTGACATATAACTATATTCCTCTTCATCCATAATGACTATAATGTCCAAAAAGTGTGGAAATATTCGTTGAAATATGCGAATATACTTAATAGAAATGAATTTAAGTTCCTACAATATTCCTGTGTGCGCACGATTCAGACTCACACTCTCTATGTTTGTGGAAATTAGTTTAGTTTAAACAACTGCTACTAAAAGTACACACACAAAAGTACTCTGAAGTGAGATCATGTCGAAATATACGCGATACTTTGCGCTCCGCAAAAAAATTATGACAATATTTTCGTCCTAAATCCTCAGGCCGAATGAACAGAGACACGCGGGATCTCAGTGCGCGGGGTATGTGGTGTGCCCTACCACAGTGTAATATAATACAGTAAAACATCTTAGTACTTATGGTCCGAATTAAACTCACGCACACAGACGCGCGCTCTACACGTCTTCTCGATACTTTTGTTGATATTTAGTAACTCATGTGGTTTTTAACAAATATACTTATATACAATTTCCAAGTAATCTATCATACACTCTCAATAACAATGAGATTCGAGAATACTTATATATAATGAGAATACTTATTCGTAAAATGAATTTTTGAAAGACGGACGATTAAGCGCAGTGGTTAAGAGCTTAAGCCGCTCCGCCCACTGTGTCTAATAGTTGCGGGTTCGATTCCCGCACGGGACAAACCTTTGTGTGATCCACAATTATTTGTTCCGGTCTGGGTATTTGTGTGTGTGAATTTTCATGTTTGTAAACGCACCCACGACACAGGAATAAATACTAAAGTGGGGCATCGTTTTTAAAAAAAAATTGCAATAAAGGTAAATAATATTTAAGCATAAACATTAAAATCATAAACGTTTTCATTATGCTGTTATGACACAGTCCCTATGGTAAATTGTATTACGCTGCACTCATACGAAAAATTACAGGTTTATAACCACTGCAGTAGATAAGTTTTAATAAATGAAAAAAAAAGTGCTAACCTTAACAACGTTCTGACGGGGAGTGTTGGTTTATTATACCACTAAAACGGCTTAGATGAGTTACTGGAGAGATAGATACTGTGGCATTACCGACCGACTCTAGCTACCTACGCACGTACCCTTTGTCGGCTCGTGCCGGTGCCGAAAGGCGACGAGTCACTAGGGTTGCTACCTGTAGTTTATTATAAAGTACGTATCGTACGTTATTTAAGGTAAGTATACCTTGTACTTTATGAGAACTGTAAAGTATGCGAAAATACTTTATTTCGAATAGTCAACCTTTTAAGATTTATTTTAAATAAATCATCAAAAAGAAAAAAAATGATCGCAATTAAAAGTAAAGTAGATGATGTCTGGTGTTAAAATCTGAATTTATGGTACTAGATTTAAGAAAAAAAACATTATTACATCTAACTTCTCTAACTTAAAGAAAATAGTAAAAACTATCAGCACTTCTTAATTCTTACTAATCTATTCAAGTTAATTATAGACTGTCAACATGCTGTGAAGGTGTTTAGCAATGATAACAGTGACTGAAAAGTTCTAAAAGTAATAATAAATATGTTTTTAAACAAAATAATAAAGTGAAATAAATAATACTTTATTTTGATACAATGTACATTTTTTGCCTACCTTTAAAAACCAATGTACTTAATTTGCTCAAATAAAAGGTGGCAACCCTACTAGTGACGCACGCGCACTTGTCGGCTCGTGACACTGCCGAAAGACGACAAGTGCGCGCGCGCTTCTTTAAAGTTTAGGTACCTTTTTATAAACAAACATTTGGTTACCACGGGAGGTTGGCAGAGAGGTGCAGTGTATTGGCCGAATTTCGAATGATTTATGGAACTGGAACTTGTAAAATATTCCATTTTTATATGGACAAAATAGAATACTTAATTTTTACAAGCTTTTATTTGCTCCCTGCCTTACTACTGCTTACTGCCTCGTTGGTCTGGTGGCAAAGCGCATCGCTATGTGATCACGAGGTCCTGGGTTCAAATCCGTGGTCGGACAAATGTAGTTTTTCTAACGAAAAATTCCCAGTAGCAGTCCGGAGTCTGGAGTTGTGCCCGGTATATGGCAATAGGCTCCCCCCTATTACATGGGACCTAACATCGTCGGCGAAACGTGGGTGTACTCAGTATACCTCTGCCACCCCCTCTGGGGAATATAGGCGTGACGGTGTTACGGTGTTACTTTTATTTAACTTGCACTGTTCGTATGTCTGTCTGTCTTTCCTTCATTCATAAGAAGTCGCGACGCCATCTTTGATCCAAAAATAAAAGCCATTTTAGTTATCAGCATCTCCTAAAATCTCATAGATAATGATGACTTCTTTTGTCTTGAGTCTTTTTAGAAGGCAAACATTCACTCAAGCTTCGTACTCCCGATTCAAGCCTTACAACACCAGACAGAAGTTTACATTGTACACTCCCACATTGGGCCAACATTAGATGTGCTTTTTTTGATGATTAATTGTTAATTGTTTAATCGTAAATGTGCATAAAACGATTAACAATTGATCAATTGTAATTGCGTTGTTTTGCAATTACAATTGATCAATTGTTAATTGCAAAACATTGCAATTACAATTGATCAATTGTTAATTGCATAACACTGCAATTACAGTTGATCAATTGTTAATTGTCAATTGTTCAATCAATTGATTTTTGCCCAACACTGCATGGTGTTAACACGATTAAGCGTGATTAAAATAAAGTTTTGTTAAAACAATTCTAAATAACTTATGCAAGCATTATGTGAAATGTGGTCGATCATAAGGACAGTAAAATTATTAAATAGTCCAATGTAATTAACAATAGATTTTAAATTGTGGCATCTTTTTTTGTAGATATACTTAACGATAACTAGAAATATATTAAATATTAGAAGAGGGTGTCAAAGTGATTTATGTTAAAAAAATGTTACCTATATGAACGGCTATCTAATGAACCCTATAAAAGGAATGATTTCTATGTCATGGGCCGCTTACATATATGAAATTTACATACACAAAGGCACAGACCAAAACAGACATTGGTGAATTGGAAAAAATATCATTTACATAAAGTTTCTATAATTTCGAGTGTTTTACAGCACCCCTGGTCATGGGAAGAACGATTAGTCCTGAAAAGCACTTGACGTGTAGCGAACTTATAATAAAAAATAAACCTCACCAAAATCCGAAAAATAATCTTATTCATGTCAAACAAAAATAAAATGTATACTAACAACCATCGAAGTGTCTGATAATAAGAATCAATCTATCTACATCATCACGCCCGATCCTTTGCGGAAAGGCAGAGAGATCAGAGTTCTTTCCTTACAGACCTCACTAGTTTCCTCCACTCTCATAGTTTGTAGTATACACAACCGCCAGTTCCAAACCCTTTTGACTTGCCCTTCAGATAAAACACGATCTACAGACCTATCATTATTATCACGCCAGATCCCTTCAAATTCAAATTCAAACGTTTATTGCTTTCCATAGTGTTTAAAGATAGTTAAAACATTAATATTGTACAATTATGGACCCTGTCGGGCGCAGCAAAATTAGGAGAGAGGAAGAGCGTCGATTATCTCAATTGGGATCATTATAGAATATATTATATAAAATAATCTACATTTTTTATTACTATTATTCATTATATTTGTCAGTTTTCCATTATTATATTTTACTTATTATATTTATTAATTATTTTAAACTTTATTTACTCTTACTTATAATATATTATCGTCTATTAATTTTAATTAAAATTTATCATTCAGATATTCATCTATAGTGTAGTAGGATTTGTTTATTAAAAATATCTTTAACTCCTTTATAAATGTAGTGTATTTATTATCTTCTTTAATGTATTCTGGCAATTTATTATAAATTTTGATAGACATCACAAAAGGACTAGAAGAGTGCATTTGTATTCGTGAGTTTGGGAGGTTTAATCTATTTTTGTGTCTTAAAGTATATTTTGTGGGCAGGTCGTCCCGTCTTGAGTAAAAGTCAGAATGTTTACGAACGAATTTGCATATTTCAAAGATATATATACATGGTAGGGTTATAAATTTTGGAAGTAGGTTTTGCAACTATCTGTCTCCTGTATATTAGCTAAGATCCTAACTAACTTTTTTTGGAGTGTGAATTGAGTTGGCGAATCTGTGCCATTCCCCCATAAAGTTATCCCATATGTAAACCACGAGTAAGCATATGCATAGTATGTGATAAGAGCTGTTTGCAGATCAGTAGTCTTTTTAATTTCGTATAGAGCGTAGGAAAATTTGGAAATTTTCGCTCTTACCTTTTGTATGTGTGGTTTCCAACTAATGTGTGTGTCTATGACTAAGCCAAGCAAAGAAAATTCATTTACTACTTCTAATTCCGAATCGTTGAATTTAAAGTTTACCTGTAGGGGGGGTTTTTGACGTGGGTGGAAAGTCATTAATTGTGTTTTTGAGTAATTTATTTCCAGGTTGTTTTCACTCATCCAATTCGTCGTTTTTGTAAGGACAGCATTTAATTTTTCGTTTAAGTTTAAATTAGTTTTACATGGAATCAGAATAGATATGTCATCTGCGAATAGGACACATGGCTCATCTATGATTTTAGGCAGGTCGTTGATGTATATGAGGAATAGCAGACATCCAATAACACTGCCTTGTGGTATGGAAGCAGTAATAGTTTTACTATTGGAGCGGGCGGTTTCAATTTCGCTACATTTTTCATTAAAGAACTGGACCTCTACCAACTGTTCTCTATTTTTGAGGTTGTTTATTTTTGACGCAACCTAGCTATGAGCCTTTCCTCGAATCCCTACGCTAAATATTTTTTTTAATAAAATGTCAAGCTGTACCTTATCGTATGCTATCGTCATATCCAGCAGTATTCCTACTGCGTAGCTTTTGTTATTGATAGTGTTTAGGGCTTCTTGGATGTATTTATAGACTGCTAATGTTGTTGATTTATTTTTCCGGAAACCATGTTGGGATTCGTCAAATTTTTTAAATTTTTCACAAAAGTTATATATACGGTCACACATTGGTTTTTCAAAAACTTTTGAGGCAGAGGGTAAGAGAGCAATAGGGCGATAATTGTTCGGGTCTGTTTTCATTTTTTTCTTATGGATAGGTTTTATTACGGCCTTTTTTAATTGGTCCGGGAATGTGCCTTCTTCAAATGATTGGTTTATTAAGGTACAAAAGGGTATTGTGAGTTCGTCTGCACACTGTCTTAGTAAGATAGGCGGTATCTCGTCTATACCGTGGCTCTTCTTGGATTTTAAATTTCTTAATATTTTATTCACTTCGTTTAGGCTTACAGGTTTGAGGAACATGGTATTAAGGGTATAATTGTGTACGTAGGTATCATTTCGTGGGATATCCTTGGAATAATTACTCTCTACTCCAATTGACGCAAAGAAGTCGTTAAAAATATTTGCAACGTGATGGGGATCTGAAGAAATGGTGTTGTTATATTTTAATTTTACAGATTACTTTTACCTTGGACAGATGGCAGAGAGTATAGAGTTCTAAAAGGTACTTTCAGACTTCTCTGGTTCAGTTCAATATCCGTATAAGAGTACAACGAGATTGCATATCAAACCATCTAATGCAATATCTGAACGTGTATGAATGTGCTCACAAACAATGTAACCGTGAATTTAGGAATGGTGTTCGATGACTTAAGCTCAATTTACATGGTCGCGGAATGAAATTAAAGCGAATTTTTGCAATGAAATTGTACATATCATACTTTAAGCCAACTGCGTTACGCACAAACTAGTTACTAGTCAATAGCTGCGGGTGTTCTGGAGAATGCGCGAGAATTCTCCGGAAGATACACGAATCGTTTTTTTCTTAGTAGTTTAATGTTACACAGTCGACATAAAGATCCTTATGGCATGTACAATTTCGTTAGAAAAATTCGGCTCTCTTCCATTCTGCGAGAATGTAGCGGAAATGAGCCTTATGTTCATTCATATACAGTAATGTACAGCAAGCGCGATTTAAATTAGCCGGATTGAAGTTAGTTTCTCCGATCACTTGCGAGCGCAAAAGTAGCTGATAAAAATTATAGCCAAAAAACATTTTACTTATTAAAGTTCAACCGTCCTATTTCGTTCAAAGAGTAGTAGTAACGAATAAAAATAACAAAGTACTGCGCGTGAGTGGCGCATCTACATATGTTGCGGAGTGCTTACTTCAATCTGGCCAAGTTAAATCGCGCGTACTGTACGTATATATATAAAAAAATAACAAACACTACCATACAACTGCCCATACAACGAAGTCCTTGATTCGAATCCTAGGTCGGACGATTTTTAAATTCTCGACGTTTCGAGTACTTTGCAGCACCCATGGTCACGGGAGGGATTGAGGTGTTAGACGTCCAAAAGGCATAGTTGTACCGGGGTACCCTCAAACTTCTTAATTATTTTTGTTGGTTCGATCTACGCAGAATGAGCGCACGGTGTCTTGAGGTCTTGCAGTGTTATGCTTGGTTTTGGATTTGATTATATTAATTACCGGATCCCAAGTCGATGGAAGCACCCAGCCATCTTCTCTATTGAAATTAGGATGTTTTTTCATTTCCGCCACCACGCCGAGTCCCACGCCAACGTCACAGTGACCGAGTGAAACCAGCGACAGTCGAGCGTCTCCCTGCTGTACTACCTTACATGAGAGAAGTCACGGACAAGATTGGCTAAATCTTGAAGCGTGCTTCAAACAAAACATTTTATAAGCTGCCGAAGAAGGGCAGTCAATTTTTACCATCTGTCAAGTGTGATAAGATGCAGGAGTATACAAGCTTAATTGTGCATGTGGTCTCTCTTATATAGGACAAACAAAAAGACCGGTAAAAACTTGAGTTGAAGAACACATAGCTGGCCTAAAACACTGTCGCTTAAAGAAGTCTGCTGTCTGTGAACATGTCCTTGACCGCACCGCCATAAAATCAGATTTGATAGACCACAAATCCTCGTGAAAGAACACCGATTCTTACCAAGGATGGTTCGCGAGGCTATTGAAATTAAAAAAACATCCTAATTTCAATAGAGAAGATGGCTGGGTGCTTCCATCGACTTGGGATCCGGTAATTAATATAATCAAATCCAAAACCAAGCATAACACTGCAATACCTCAAGACCCCGTGAGCTCATTCTGCGTAGATCGGACCAACAAAAATAATTAAGAAGTTTGAGGGTACCCCGGAACAACTATGCCTTTTCGACGTCTAACACCTCAGTCCCTCCCGTGACCATGAGTGCTGCAAAGCACTCGAAACATCGGAAACTTAAAAATCCAAAATAAACCGCGACAGAATCCGAAAAATAGTTTTATTTCATGTGTAATATTCGCGTAAATCTAAGAACTCAGTCGGTAATAAATGGTTTACAGCGTATTTAAACTATATCATAAATAAATATAGACCGTATTAATTCTACCTTATGGTAACCGTACTGCATCGTAATGGGTGCGAGTGTGACACCGGGCTCCAGGCTATTGCTCTCACTTATCATAGTTTCTCGAGTTGTTTAAATCATATAAAATTCAATATTGTGTCTGTGAGTAAGAGTTAAATTTTCTTTAGCAATATTTTGACAGTGCTTAATCCGTTTAGGGTTATAAATTCATGCCCCAATGTTATATATTTGTACATTGTTGTCCGTGTTATTGACTGATGTTTGGCATGCATGTATTAGTAAGATGACTTGTGCACATGAATAATAAAAACAACATTACACTCATCTATTAAGGGTACATAAATAACCATAGCCGAATATCATACCAAAATCTAAAAGTACACAAAATGAACAAATAAAAAGTTGGATGTAATTATGGAAAAGCTAACATTACCATAAACAAACCGAATGTCTAAACTTATAATTTGCAACATAAAAATAACATGAAATCAATGTTAATCACAACATATAATCAGTGTACCAAGCACGAGACTGTCGCGTGACTTACGAGCAGTTGCTGGAGACCTTGCTGTTGTTGTTGCTGCGGACAACAGTCACAGAATGTATGCTGACCATAGACTACATTGTGTTTCAGTTGATATTTATTTATAATGATCACCAGATTACCAATTTAAAACCACATACTGTATCAGGATCATAGACTAGGTTTTTTGCTGTTGTCGTTCACAATAATCAAATCACTAAAGTCAAATAAATATAAAGTATGTAGTACGAGGCATGCCTTTTAAGTTCTGTCGTTTCCATATTTCCCGGCAATTTTGAATTTGGAACTGTTCTATATTCGAATGTGTTTAAATTTTGAATCTCAAAACAATTGAAGGTATTAGGATTAATGCTATTGTTTAGTCACAGCGTCGATTGGAATATGTCAGGTGACGGACGAAAATGGATCTTTCTAAGGAAAATGTTAGTGCAATAATTTTCTACAACTTTAGAAGAGGCCTGACACGGCTTCAGTGTTTTGAAGAGCTAACATCTGTGTTCAGTGATGAAGCCCCATGTCTGCGGACTGTCGAACGCTGGTATTTAGAATTCCAGCGTGGACATACTAGTGGTAGTGACAAATCTCGCGAAGGACGCCCAAAATCCGCCTTCACTGAAGATAACATCATTGCTGTGAGACAACTAATTCTCGAAGATCGTCATGTGACGTATCGAGAGATAGAGGCTCTATTAGGCATCTCAGGGACAACCATTCAGAAGATCTTGCACGAAGCGCTTAGTGTGAGAAAGCTAGTTTGCCGTTGGATACCGCATCTGCTTTCCGATAATCACAAGGCGGCCCGCGTCAGATGGTGTAAGTAAACTCTGCAAAGGTTCAACCGAGGAGAATCAAATCACGTCTACGACATCATCAGTGGTGATGAATCTTGGATTTATGCCTACGATCCTGATTCCAAATAACAATCTACAATCTGGGTCTTTCAAGACGAGACAAAGCCGACTAAAGTTATACGTTCTCGAAGCACTTCAAAGAAGATGGTGGCCACATTCGTTGGAAAAACCGGCCATGTTGCGACTATTGCACTTGAAGATCGAAGAACGGTTAATGCAGAGTGGTATACCACAGTTTGTTTAACACAAGTCATCGCCGAACTTCGAAAATCTAACTCAAAGCGACGCATCATCCTGCACCACGACAACGCAAGCGCTCGTCAAACGATTGAGTATTTGAAGCAGGAAAAAGTAGAAATTCTTGACCATCCTCCATACAGTCCTGACCTAAGCCCTAACGATTTCTTTACATTTCCTAAAATTAAGAAAAGTCTTCGTGGTCAAAGGTTTCAGTCCGGTGAAGAAGTAGTCGACGCTTTCAAGTCAGCCATTTTGAACAACCCCACTTTAGAGTAGATTAAATGTTATAATAACTGGTTTGAGCGAATGGAAAAGTGTATTAAGCTACGTGGTCAATACTTTGAAAAACAATAAAAAGTACTATAAGGTTCTAGTTGTGTTTTTTTCTTCAAACGACAAAACTTAAAAGGCATGCCTCGTAATGTGTATGTGTAGGAATAATATTGATTCCTCTCCCTTCTTCCATGGCTAGAAGGGGAGGTAGGTCTTAGCCCTGTACAGGTTAATTATAAGTGTCTGAGGTCTTGCGTTATTTACGATACAACTTGCATACATAACCCAGGTTGATATTAAAACCCAAGTGGCTAAATTGGTAATTTAATACAAGTCTAAATAATTTCGTTTTGCATGTATACTAGTGTGTATATTAATGTAATATAGTGAACTTTAAATATATTTACCTTCCAAATAAGTTTAAAATTCCAAAGCATTTCCATTACTATAACTTGCTTGGTAAAAAAAATATTTTGGCACATAATATTTACGTTAATATTTTAATATTGTATAGCACGTTGTATATTTATAACCTTAACAAGTTTGAGTGATATAAAAAGCTTCATAGCAGTCTGGTTAAAAATAATATATATGCAGGCACTAAGGTATCTTACCCCAATGATGGCGTTCAACTCGGACATGGTGACTTGTTTTGCCCTTTCCACGGCCGAAGCGACCTGCTGTTGGTGCTCTTGTGCTAAAAATGGTAGCACTTGCCCTATTATAGCACTTAACCTTTTCGCAATCTCCGTCTGCAAACATAAATTAAAAAAAAAAACTTGTAGACATTGTTTTAGGTTCCATAACATGTTTATTGTATCATTATTTAAACATACCTGTTTATGCATTTCCACATTGAGACCATATGACATTTCATAATACTGAAAATTAAAACATGGTTAGGTTAGTGAATAAAAAATATCAATAATCCGATAATTAACTAACAGTAATAAGTCTAACTTAGTTATTCATTTGTGGTTCTGGTTGACAGGCAAACCTCAATGCCACCACACGCGTCGCAGGATATGGGAGTTAACTGCGAATAATCAATAGGCAGTCGCGGACAATGGAGTGGTCTGTCGGAGGGACGTCGGGGAGCTCATGGCATGGGATATCTCAACAAATGACGTGAAATCCCGATGACGATAGCTGACAGTGGCGAGTGAGGGCCGCCACTAAAAACAAAGCTCTTTTACCCGGGGAGATGGGCTCGTCAGCCTTGGATGGCAGTTCATTTAGGAGAAAGGAAAACTCTGATTTCAATCCGGATAAAGGCAGTCCGAGAGGTTAACCTACTATACCGTGAACCCGTGGCTTAGCCGCCTCCGTCACGAGGAAGAAAACCTCTGAAAAAATTACCCCAATCTCATGGTGGGAGACGTGCCAATGAGACTGGTAGGGAGACCAGTATTAGCTCCAACCTCGATGGACCTGGCAAACATCGTTGTATCGTGCCTTTTTGTGGGAAAGGGCGTCACCCTGCAAACGACCAGTTTAGAACGACCCTACTCGTGGAAACCAACATGTGTGAAAATGATACCCCCAACTAAACAAACTCAAACAACTTTAACACAGCAAGTAATTCATAAAAGCCTCTTCGAAAAATTCGGCATTAGTGGCTGAGCCAGCCTATTCCTGTCTCAAATTCCTTCTAATATCTCATCTCTCAGCCGATAGACAAACAGCCGAAACCCCCTCCAATATTTGTGGATAAGGTATCAAATATAAGACCACTTAATGAAATGCTTAACAGCGTTGCCAAAGGTAGCTTCGAAGTAAAAGTCTAAAAAGGGAACAAGTTAAGATTCAACACAAATCTCTAGACAACTACAGGACTATAGTAAAAGAATTAGAAAAAAAAGGTACTGAGTTCTTTACCTACAAACCAAAGCAGAAAAGAAATTTTAATGTAGTGCTCAAGGATATGCATCCTTCCACATAGCTCGCGGATATCTCCGGAAAATTAAAGGAACTTGGACACAACGTCACCAACATTTGGAACATAAAACAATGAGTACGAAAAAACCACAGCAGATGTTCATTATCGAACTTGAACCAAAAATAAACAACAAACACATATACTAAATTAAAACACTATTGGACTGTCGTATTACTTTCGAACCACCTCGCCCAACACGAAACATTCCTCAGTGCGGTAATTGCCAACAGTGCGGTCACACCAAAATGTATTGCCGACGTAAACAAAAGTGTATCAAAGTGCAGGTGGCACACCTCTGGTAACTGCCTTCGAAAGGGAAGGTCTGACTCTGTAAAATGCGTACTGTGCAATGGAAACCATCCGGCAAATTATAAAGAATGTTCCGTATACGAGGAGACCCAAAACAAAAAATATCCTTCCCAACGATAAAGACTAGGCAACCCTACGCAATAAGGTAGCCCCCTTACACAAGATAATAAAACTATCGAAGAACCCCAGCAAAAAAGATCCCTACTCCGATCAGACACACATTATGCTCAAGCTGTCAAAAACGACATTAATTTCCAACATATTTCAAATAACCAAAACACCACTCAAAACTCGGACATTCAACAATTACTTGAAATGTGCAAACAAATGATGCAACAAATGACTACATTGACAAATCTTATCATAAACCTACTGTCAAATATGCGTTCAGATTTGATGCACTAAATCTAGTCCTTTGAAACGCTAATGGGTTGTCAAAACACATTTTAGAAATTAAAATGTTCTTAGAAACTAATAAAGTTGATATTCTACTAGTGTCGGAAACACATTTCACGCCTAACTTGCACTTTAGTATTCCACAATAAAAAATGTATCATACTATGCACCCTGACAACACGGGGCATGGCGGATCTGCAGTGCTAATACGAGAAAAAATAAAAAACCATGTCTCAAATGTATACTATACTGAAACAAAACAAGCCACCAATATAATTATTGAAGACATAAATGGCGAACTAATAATATCTGCTTTGTACATACCATTAAAACATAATCTAAAAAGCGATGCAATCTCTGCGGACAAAAATACGGACTGGCACCACTACTTTCGTGAACTAGTAGAAACTACACTTGACACCAGAATTCCGTTAAAAACAGATAACGACATATCTGAAGTAGTAGAAATATTTAACTCATTGTATCCAACAATCAGCATGGAAAGCGAACCCCAGTCCCAACAATGGTGGGAAATGATGATCCAACGCGATCAAAAACAATAAAAAACATGATTATAAAAATAAGAAAAGCAAGAAAGATATGGCGACAGACACGATACCCCGAAGATAAAAGAAAATTCAATAAACTTGCAGCGGAACTGAAGGAATTGTTATCAGTCAACAGAAATCAAGAATTGACAAAATACCTCATGCTTCGGCTTCGACAGTCTGCTCGCTATGGAAAGCAGTTAAAAATCTCAAACATTCTACACCCTTTAAATCACCAATTCGCAAAGACAGTGGAACCTAGGCCAGAACTGGTATAGAAAAAGCTGATCTCTTTGTCGATCATCTGACCAGTTTTGATTCCAAACTCTGACATCTCGCCAAAAACTGGACAGGACACGAAAAAATTAAATCAGCCATACCAACTTGATCCACCCTTAAGAAAAATAACTAAGAAGGAAACGGTTATTAGAAAACTCAAACTAAAGCACCTGGCTACGATCTAATAACTCCTAAAACTTTGAGAGAATTACCTGGAAAAGGGATAACCTCTCTGTACAATGCCATCCTTTCGAAAGGATTTATTCCCCCTTAGTGGAAACTGCCTGAAGTCATATTAGTACCAAAACCTGGCAAAAATCCCGATGATATCAATTCATTTTCAGGTTTTGGAAATGCTGTACATGAAACACCTACAATCCATAATAAAATAACTCAAACTGATACCAGAACACCAATTTGGTGAGAAGCCCATAGCACGACCGAGCAAGTTCATCGCCTAGTGACAAAGATAAACAACTCATAAGAACATCAAATGTACTGCACTGCAGCCTTTCTTGATATATCCAAGGCATTTGATCGTGTCTGGCATGAAGGTCTGTTGTATAAAGTGCGTTATAATTTTCCCATAAACCACTATATCTTTATTAACCGTCCGGTCAATGACCAAACTTTCACCATTTGTTCAATAACCGGGTACCCGGGTACCCGCATATAATGTGTCAGGTAGAAAAGTTATTAGTAAGCTAGCTATGTGGCATGTGAAATAACTATGGAGACTATACACAGTTTATAGTCCCCATAGAAGGTTCTCGAACATTTAGGTACTTGGGATTCATCGCCCCTTCAGCCCAAACAATAAAGAAAAGGGATCAGTCCAATGCTTAATAGTAATTTAGCAAAACATTATAAGCCAACAGAATATCTGACAATCGACGAGCAACTTTATCCATACCGTGGTCTATCTAGATTCACCCCGTATATACCATTGAAGCCAGCAAAGTATGGAATCAAAGTATGGTGGATATGTGATGCTGAAAATTTGTATCCACTTACTGGACAGCTTTACACTGGGAAATCGAGTGAGGGTCGTGAAAAGAACGTTGGTGAGAGAGTTGTCAAAGACTTAGTGGCACCATATAAAGGATCGGGTAGAAACATTACTATGGATAATTATTATACTACTCTTCCATTGGCAGAATCTTTACTATCATTGAACTTGAGGCATATATTCCATCCGCAATGGCTGCATCGAAAACGCGAGAGGAATTATCTACTGTGTTTGGTTTTCATGAAAAAATAACCATGTGCAGTTATGTGCCAAATAAAAAAGGTAGTGATTATGCTATCATCAATGCATCATGAAGCAAAAATTAGTGATAGTGCAAAGAAAAAACCCGAAATCATTGAATTTTATAACTGGTCAAAAGCTGGAGTGGACACTATGGATAAAATGCTTGGTAGATATACTACAAAAAGATCTACTCAAAGATGGCCTCTAGCATTTTTCTATAATATTCTCGATGTCGCCTGCCTTGCAGCATATATTCTGTATTATGAGAAAAATAAAATGCTTGTTAAAAAATCGTATGAGCGGCGATTATTTTATCCACAAATTATGAGGCATTTCTCAACGAACGTGGCGATTGAATTTTTTCTTGGCCGAGCTATAAATCCATATGCGCAACCAACAACACCTGGATCATCAAGACCCCAGACACAGCTCGATTCAACCGGAAGGAAAAAGATTACTGGTGTACGTTATACTTGTCTTCAAAGTGAATACAAAAACCTCGCAAAACGAGAAAAATATTACAACCACGACATGTGAAGGGTGTGCGACATAAAAAAAATTACTTTTATTTTCGGGTGGCATTGTATTATTATAAAAAAGTAAATAATGTAAATAAATAAATAATCAAAAAAAAATCTTACTAATATAAAAAACTAAAATATAAACGGAATTATGTTTTTTTACTTACTATCTTTGCTATTGTTTATAATAGAAACTGTTTAAATAAAAGAAATTATAAACGATATTGTTTATTATTTATTTAAAAGTCAAATTACCTCAATACTTTAATAATTAGTCTCCTTAGTGTGTATAACTCTTTTTACCTCAGATTTACCATCAACTGAACATGTCCTATTAGAACCTTTGCAGATGACACAGCAATAATAGCATCTCACATAAACCCTACAAAAGCGTCCGAAATTTTACTAAGAGGACTAAACGCGATATCGCAATGGTTGAAGAATTGGCCATTGAAAACAAGTCAAACCAAGTCACGTTCAGTCTCAGGCAACATGAATGCCCGCCCGTTAAACTGAACGGTATAGACATGCCACAATCAGACCATGTTCGATATCTTGGGATATACTTGGATAAAAGACTTACGTAGAAGAAACACATTTTCACCGAAAGAAAGGCACTAATTAAGAAACATGTTCTGGCTTTTAAGATGTCAATCTCAATTAACAATGGAAAACCAACTACTCTATAAATCCATACTCAATCCGATTTGGTCATACGGTATTGAGCTCTGGGGCACTGCCTCAAACTCAAACATTGAAATACTGCAAAGATTCCAGTCAAAAATACTATGTATGATCACAAATGCACCATAGTTTGTAATAATGACCAAATACACCAGGATCTAAAAATACCCACAGTAAAAGAAAAAAATCTAGGCAAACTACACCGTCTCAAAAGCCACCCCAATATCTTGGCATAAAAATTGATCAATCCATGCAAAGCCTTTACAAGGCTAAAGAAGAAAGCTCCTCAAGACCTCTTATAGAAATTCGTGGATGGTGCAAAGTGGATGCGCCACTGGACGCATAACATCCAGCTAAATGTCTCATGCGACAGATAGCAAGAAAATAGATAGTTTAAAAAGAAACTTTGTTAACATTGCTCTAAAGCATTAATATATAAAATATGGATTTTAGTAGGAAATTTTTTATGGAATAATCTGATTACTAAACTGAGACTTATACTTATACGTGGCTTATACAAGGTGTAACATACGTAACGCAACACCTCAGAGACTCTAATTGAGGTCTTTTTGCTTTACAAATTCAGTGTGAAACCAATTTTAAGGAGTTTTCTACCATGTTTAAGCTCTTTGGTACCCAAATTAACCATGAAATTTAATAATTAATTTTTGTGTGCATATTGAGGTGTGTGTAATAAAAACCCATTTAAAATAGCCTTATTACTTGCAATAATGATTAAATTATGTTGAATACAGTAAACAGAAGGAATAACACCATTTTTTGATAATTTTAAAATAAATGAAAATACTTTAATAAATATTTGGAATCGATTCAGTTGCCGATTTAGAACGAACTACTTTCAGGTCTTGCGTTAAACCGCATTCTTTGTTGGTATACTTCATTTACAGAATAAGGTGGTTGTAGAAAATGAAGGACACAATTTTATGGTTTGTATTTTGGAAAGCCGTAACCTGGCCATGATTTGCTAAGGATAGGGATATGTAGTTTAAGAGAAGGCTTGTGTCCAGTGGGTAGTGACCTGGAAGTCATGATTATGATACACTACCTTCAGCCAATGACTTCATCCTTGACTTTAGACAGGAACCTAACATTTTGCCAGGATAAAAAATATACTATACTAACTAAATATACTAACAGGTAATAAAATACCTGTTTGCCAAATTTTATCCAAATCTATTCAGACCTTTTTGCATAGTTGAGTCACAAACATCTAAAGATACAGCACAGAGCATTATACACACTTGCTTAATATGAGCACATAATTAGACCACAAAATTTTTAACTTATTTACTTAGGAGGCATATTCACAAAGTGTGTTAAGGTGGTGGCCGGCTGGGAAGGAAAGGGGATTGTGGTCAGGGAGAAGAGACTTACAAACCTCCGATTCGCTGACAATATAGTCCTCTTCTCCTCTTTAGCTAAGGACCTACAAGCATGCTAGAGGATTTGAATGCAGCCAGCCGCGAGGTCGGACTTCAAATGAATATGTCAAAGACCAAGCTCATGATGAACAAGAACCGACACAAGATCCAAGTAGACGGTGTGGGGATTGAGTATGTCCATGAGTATATATATTTGGGCCAAATAGTCTCCTTCCAGGCACGACAAGACAAAAAAATCAGACGTGTCGAAAGCGCCTGGAAGAGCTATTGGACAATGAAAGAATAAAAAGCTAATGAAGGGAAAGCTTCCATTGTACTTGAAGCGAAAACTCATGGACATGTGCATTCTCCCTATCCTCACATATGGTGCACAGACTTGGTCTCTGACAAAACTTCAGAAGTCCACACTCGTGGATTGCCAGTGTAACATGGAGCGCAGCATTTTGGGCATTAAACTAACAGACCATATTAGGAACAGTGCCCTGCGCTCCATGACAAAAATTTCTGATGTGGGTCATAAAGCCGTCACGTTAAAATGGAACTGGGCTGGCCACATCTGCCGCATGTCTAATACAGCTTGGGCAAAAATAATTACCAACTGGGTCCCACTAAACTACAAACGACATCGCGGCAGGCCCAGACGAAGATGGCGGGACGAGCTGGACTCATTCCTGGAAGACTGGCATTTAAAAGCCGAAAACAGAACCGAATGGACTCAGTGGAGGGAGGCCTTGGCCAACAATGGGATGATAGTGGCTGAAGTAGTAGTAGTGTAGGTACTAATTAACTATCTATTTTGTATAGGACTGTGCATGCAAAGTATAACTTATATTGAATGGTATGGAACATGAACATAATAAAGCTTGCACTATTATCTTAATCAAACACAGAATGTTTGTATAGCTATAATCTTTATATCACTCTTTGCTCATGTAAAACAGCACAGTACTAACATTTGCATGCAAATTAACTTTATGGACCTAAAACAAATATCTGTGCATCAATAAAACTATAATTACCATAACATAATGCCTCTGCATTTCTGTCTTTTCGCTGGCCAGTTTCTCGCATTCCAATTTCAAACTGTAAACAATGAATTGTTACTTGATATTAAGATAAGCAAAATTATTGTAGATAAAAGAGATTTATAGATTATGAATATAAATAATATGATTTTATCATATTATGTACACTTACGAATGATATTGGGCTTGTAAAAAGTTAAATTCCTCTTTTATACGCTCCAAAGTGTCTACTATCGTAAACTTTATAGGCCCTGTTGGCGGCTGAGGTCCCTGGACAAAAAGACAAACATAATCTAGTAATGTGATGATTGACTTCTCATAAGCAATTAGAAAGTTTCAATACGGTTATTTTAGTATTACATCAAAACTAAAGCTAGTGTAGAGGTAGAAAATGATTACAAACCCTAACTGCAGCAGCCGGGTGCCGCGTAGCTGCTGGATACATTTCGTTATAATCAATCTCAATATACCCAGTATACACAATCAAATATAGTTTTCTTTTGATCCGTTAGCTAACACCATCGGCACCATTTCATAAAACACCGTCCACCGCTGCTATAATACACCAAACACCCGGGAGCCTGACTTACGCGCTAACAATGATATGCACAAACTTTGCTTGAAAACTTTTGAAATATCGGTCATTATATTGACATAAACAACTTCTATATACAATTAAGCAATAAAAATGCATAAAACGCGATCAATTGTGATTTTTCAAGTAGTTACTAGAACCAGTTAACAGATTTCTGCTAAATTTTAACCATAAATCCACGCCGTAATTTTTGTTCGGCTGTCATGTCATCCATCACCATTCATCACAGATGGAATTCTCGAAAATGTTGAATATGCACCTTATACATTGCTGCTTTACTATCACGTCGATTTTTATTATTTTCAGAAATTAATACGAGTGTATCACCTATTTTATTATTAACGAAGTTTTATTCATTATTACTCTAAATTACAAAAAACTTATAAAAAATTTGCAAAGCTGGTCTTCAAAGATATTTTTACTTTTCTTTTCTACTTTTTTGATAGTGGTAACCATGCATCAGTCAAACGCTAAAAGACTGGTTTTCAGTTCACTTCAGGCACTGTCACTCAAAAAAGGTATTTGAAACTTGTGTTACTTCGACTAATAATGTGTAATGTTGGTGGAATACACAGACTTTAAATAAGTAGCAGACTAAACATTAGATCAAAATTGCGCGCCAATTACGCCCACATACAAATTTTACGCACACATTAACAACAAATGGGGCCGAATTCAGGCCTGCAAGGAACTGTACTAAGCGTCAGAGACGTGATTCGCTTCGCGCATTTATACACTGCATACGTTATACGAATCTACAAGATTCGAATAAAATGGATCAATAAAAACGATTTTTAAATAAGTTAAATAAGTAGAATAAATAAAATCCAACTAAAGTTATAAATATTTATTTCTAACAAAATCAGTCTTTTATAATGATTTAAATAAAATAAAAACATAACATTTCACAATTACCTTAATAATAATTAACAAATTTGTAATTATATATATTTAAACATTAAAATTTTTAAATAAAAAATTTCTTTCAGGCAAATTACTTTGCTATGTTTTTTTCTTAAATCAACATAAAATTTGACAATTACTTGAATTAATAGATGTAAATGATATAAATCATGTTCATTGTTTGTTTTAAATTTGTTATTTCGTATTAGTTGAATTTGATATGTACATAATCATACTATTGTAATTAATACTGCCTTGAATCATTTTCATAAATTTTTCACATGATTGAATAATTTTAATCAAACATTATCTCTGAGAACATTTTTTCCTGGGCCTGGTTCTGGCAGTGATGGTGCAGATATATTCTGAAAAAAAAACTATAATCATTTTCTGTAAATATACTGACATTCTTATTTGTACCTATATGCAAGTAAGATTGTCGGTATATTAAATGAGATAAGATAACCATAAAAGAATACTTACATAATGTGGGGTTCCACTTGAGGTACTAGGTTGTAAATTTTGCATGCCCCTCAATACATACTCTCCACTAGCATTTCTTTTAACTGAAACTTCTCATGCTTGTGTAGGTGTATTCTGAAAACAAATGTTAAATATAATTATTTCATGTTCACATTTTAAATACAGGAGTTCATCGCTTTGGTTTACAGATTTTTTTTCTTCAGCCACTATCGTCCCATTTTTGGGCAAAGGCCTCCCTCCACTGAGTCCATTCGGTTCTGTCTTCGGCTTTAAGATGCCAGTCTTCTAGGAATGAGTCCAGCTCGTCCCGCCATCTTCGTCTGGGCCTGCCGCGATGTCGTTTGTAGTTTAGTGGGACCCAGTTGGTAATTATTTTTGCCCAAGCTGTATTAGACATGCGGCAGATGCGGCCAGCTCAGTTCCATTTTAAAGTGGCGGCTTTATGACCCACATCAGAAATTTTTGTCATGGAGCGCAGGGCACTGTTTCTAATATGGTCTGTTAGTTTAATGCCTAAAATGCTGCGCTCCATGTTACGCTGGCAAACCGCGAGTGTGGACTTCTGAAGTTTTGTCAGAGACCAAGTCTGTGCACCATATGTGAGGATAGGGAGAATGCACATGTCCATGAGTTTTCGCTTCAAGTACAATGGACGCTTTCCCTTCATTAGGTCTTTCATTGTCCAGTAGCTCTTCCAGGCGTTTTCGACACGACGTCTGATTTCTTTGTCTTGTCGTGCCTGGAAGGAGACTATTTGGCCTAAATATATATACTCATGGACATACTCAATCCCCACACCGTCTACTTGGATCTTGTGTCGGTTGGTCTTTGACATATTCATTTGAAGTCCGACCTCGCGGCTGGCTGCACTTAAATCCTCTAGCATGCTTTGTAGGTCCTTAGCTGAAGAGGAGAAGAGGACTATATCGTCAGCGAATCGGAGGTTCGTAAGTTTCTTCTCGCCGACCGCAATCTCCCTTCCTTCCCAGCCGGCCACCTTAACAAATACTTCTTCAAGTGCTGATATGAAGAGTTTTGGGGAGAGAGGATCGCCCTGTTTGACTCCTTTTTCTATATGGAATGATGGTCCTATTGATTGTATTTTGTCAGAAGCGGTACTATTGTTGTATATGGTCTGGAGAAGTTGGATGTAGGTATTATCAATTTGGTGTGATTGCAGAGCCTTGAACAATGAGGTATGATAGATACTATCAAAAGCCTTCGAAAAGTCCACGAAAGCAAGATACAGCGGAATATTGTACTCCTGGTGTTTTTCAATAATCATATTGAGAGAGTGGAGGTGGTCGGTAGTTGATAACCCTGATCGGAAACCAGCTTGCTCAGGGGACTGATGTTTTTCGAGTGCTTGTGTCATTCTATTTTCTAATATTTTAATAAAAACTTTATAAACATAGGATATCAAACTGATTGGGCGATAATTTTGTATATCTGTTCTATCTCCTTTTTTGTGCAACAAAATTATATTAGAGTGACACAATTTTTCGGGAAATTTGCCTGTACTTAGAATTGTATTAAACAATTTAGTGAGATGTGGTAAAAGGGACGGCTCGCCAATTTTTAGGGCTTCAGTAGTTATACCATCGTCGCCGGGACTTTTGTTATATTTTAAGTTCGTGAGAACGTGATGAACTTCATCGGGTGTGATTGGTGGAATATTTGGTGGACATGAGAAACAAGTGGGATTAGTAGATTGTTGATGAGGTGAGCTGTGAGAATATAAAGTTCTGTAAAAGTCAGTACTAATTTGAAGAATTTTCTCTTTATCAAATTGCTTTGTCCCAGTACTATCTTTTAAAGTAGTGATAGGAGATCTGCCGATATCTATCCCTCGCTTAGCTATTTTTAATGACCTATTTCCTTCTAATGTATTCTGAATCAATTTGGTGTTGTATTTCCTGATATCTCTTTTTATATTTCGTTTTACTTTCTTGTCTAAAACTTTACATTCTGAGGTGTAGTAGGTTAGTTGCTGTCTTTCTTCGATCATGGTTTTTGTAGCATCGGTTATTTTCTTTTCTCTATTTTTAATACATTTTATTTGCTTACTTGCTGAATTAATTGCATTTTTTATGTGGTTATATTGAACTGTCACATTTTCTCTGCTCATATCCAGCAAACTAAATTTGTTCTGTAACTCTATATTAAAATTATTTTCATTAATGATTAATGTAGCTTTATTTATTCTTTTTATTGAAGTTTTTATCATGTTTAATCTGTGAACTTTCATATTAAAATTAACTGTTTAGCGCAATGGTCTATGATCAGAACTAAATTTGAAACAATTAAGAGCATTTATATTGCTTACAATTTGTTTGTTTGAAGAAAGACAGTAATCGATCTCGTTTTTAGTTACACTGTCTGGAGATAACCATGTCCATCGACGATGCAACTTTTTGTAAAAATAACTATTGTTTATGCTTAATCCTTGGCCGAAAGCGAACTGCAAGAGACGTTCGCCTCGGTTGTTTCTGATTCCTAATCCATGTGGTCCTACAATGTTAACATTATCATGATCTAGCCTACATCCAATTTTGGAGTTAAAATCGCCTATTACCAATGTCCAAGTTTCTCTGTTGTCATCGCAAGCTTTGTTGAGTAAATCATAGAATTCTTCTACTTCATTGTCATGATGTGCTGATGTTGGTGCATAGATTTGTACAATAGTGAGTATCTTTTTTTCCGTAACTTGGTACTTTAGTACTGCTACTCTATCAGAATAAGGTATAAATTCCTTAATGTTATTTTTCCAGCGTATGTTTACAAGAAATCCCACCCCGTATTTGCTTCCTGGTCCTCCGACGTAATGAAAAATGTTTTGGTCTCGTTCTATTATATCTTTTCCTTCCCGCCGTATCTCTGCTAAAACAGAAATTTAATAAAATACATTTTAAGGTAACATCTTTTTTTAATAATAATAATTTATTAAGAAATGCATGCCTCATTGGTTTAGAGGCGAATAGAGCGCGTTGTGATCAAGAGACCCTGGGTTCAAATCTTAGGCCGTAATAATGTAGTTATTCTATCAAAAATTCCTAATATTAATCCAGAGTCTGAAATGGTACCCAGTTTATGGGAATAGGCTCGCCCCTATTACATGGAACCTAACATCGTTGGTGAAAAGTGGGTGTACACAATACACCTCTGCCACCCCACTTGAGGAATATAGGTGTGATGGTGTTTAAAATTATTTAATAATCATTTACACCGTCACGCCTATATTCCCCAAGCGGGGGTGGCAGAGGTGTACTGAGTATACCCACGTTTCGCCGACGATGTTCGGTCCCATGTAATAGGGGGCGAGCCTATTACCATATACTGGGCACAGTTCCAGACTCCGGACTCATACTGGGAATTTTTCGTTAGAAAAACTACATTTGTCCGACCTAGGTTTTGAACCCAGGACCTCGTGATCACTAAGAGATGTGGTTTGCCACTAGACCAACGAGGCAGTCATTTATTTACAATTGTCTAGTAAGCTACTAATATTTACATATTACCTGCAAGAGGGTTTGCATAGGTACTACTTTATAACTATGGTAGTAGTAGTGTATAGGTAAGTATATACTTACTTCTTGAAAGGATGCATCGAAAATGGTTGGAATCGCAGTACGAGTAAGTAACGTACGAAAGCCACTGTGATCTAATAAATGAGCTTCAAAATGCTTGGAACAAACCACACTAGATGGTTTCGGCTGCCAATTTTTTCTGTTCATATTGGTAAGCCAGGCATTTCTTAAATTCTCATCTTTTGGAAATCTGAAAAACAGGATTTTATTATTAAAATATAATCATCCGTCATTAACCTTGAACATTTTTATCAAATGAATCTTCAAAATATACCTACTAAATAAAGTTTGTTTAAATTATCAATGTATATGAAACGTCAAACGAGATCAGAAGTACACTTGTTTGATAATATAACTAAAATCTTCAAGAAACTACCTAACTTCATATATTTATAAAATTTGCACTTATAACAATTAGTCATTTCTTTTAAAAAGACGTACGATCATTTATAATGAAATAATAAGCAAAAACATATTTTTAAGATTGTAAGTTACATGTAAACTTACCGATGAAAAGTAATTTCAGGTGTTTTTCTATATGATGAGCTGCTACACGAAGGTGCACTACACTTAAACATTTTATTTTAGTATTTTTGAAGCTTAAGATTCAGGTTCAATGTAAAAATAAATGAAAAATTTTCGATAAACTATTTGCACTCACTAACGATTCGGCCATATTCAGCTTGTCAAGCTGATTCAAGATGGCGTTTTTGCATCATGTTGCGTTTTGTCTATGTGTTTGCTAATGTCGCAACAATAAAAAAGAAAGAGATGAAATTATTATGTTTTGGTTGGAGAGCAAGGAACGGAGATACGTTTTATTCTTTTCTATGTTGTTGTGAAAATTCTGTTTGGTCTGGTAGTGGAATATTACCCATTATGTGTTCTTATATGTGCATGAGTGAAGGTAGTGGTAACAAAGTGATAAAACGTGCCTTTTCGACTTCCCTCAAAAAGGCCGTTGCAATTGGTATGTAAAGTATCCACCGCTTTACTATCCAGGGTGAGGTACTTCCTTAATTTCATTATCATCGTTGTCATCAAATTCATCGGGGAGTTCTTCTTCTTCTTTTTCAAGTTATGGCTTCGCACTAATTATAAGTGTATTTTGCCAGTGTCCAGTGAGATATATAATCGTGTTTGTTTAAATTAATTCGACTCCCCGATGAATTTGATGACAACGATGATAATGAAATTAATGAAGTACCCCAACCTGGATAGTAAAGCGGTGGATACTTTACATACCAATTGCGACGGCCGTTTTGAGGGAAGTCGAAAAGGCACGTTTTATCACTTTGTTACGATTACCTTCTCTCATGCACATATAAGAACACATAATGGTTAATATTCCACCAACATTACACATTATTAGCCGAAATAACACAAGTTTTGGAAATTAAAACAAATTGACAACATCACTCTTCGACTTCCCGCCAAAACCCCAAGCGCGATCTTCTTCCATCGGGGAGTTGAATTAATTTAAACAAACACGATTATATATCTCACTGGACACTGGCAAAATAACCTTATAATTAGTGTGAAGCCATAACTTGAAAGAGAAGAAGAAGAAGGTATTTGAAGTTTTTTTTTATCTGTGGTTACTTTTAATGGCAGAACTGGCAGATCGTTGTCGCGCTGCAGCTGTTTATTGAGCGACCGAGATTGCAGTGACGAAGTGTTTTGAAATAAATTGACTGGTTGCTTTGTTTTATCGTGATAGATTGTATTTTCAATGATCATACTCAGGGGAAAGTGCTGTTCCTGAAGTGATATTCTGTTGATGTGAATTTTTTGCGTAGCAAAGAAAACCATCATGGATTTCAAAACAGTCGTTTTCAACGCTGCACGGGATGGAAATCTTACGCGACTGAAAGTAAGTATTTTAGTGATAATATATCACGTTCTTGAAATATATGTCAGTTACACCACATTTCATTTTACATTCATTTACATATCAGCGCAGTTATTTTTTCCGTTGATAACTGTAAGAAAATACAGTTACATGCTCCACGTTTTTAAAGATTGTCGACTGGTTACAACGTGGTTTTATTATAGAATAGCTGGTAACTCGTCGTATTTGCATGGCTGCCCTAAATTTATCTTATCGAACATACATTGTCGTTAGTAGGTATGTACCTATCTGCGCAGTAGATGCCGTCGTACGAAACTGAATTTGAGAATTCTAACTCTTGATTTTTATATAAACATCAAGTTTTATATAATATGTGCCTTAATTTTCTGAAGGATATCCAAATACACATAGATTCTACATATATCATTAATATTTTACAAATCAGACGGCAATGTTTTACCCTGTTATCTCTCACAATGTTATCATTGAAGATAACATTGTGATATAAAAGCATAGGAAAATATTGCATAAACTAGTGGCACAATGCAATCCAAAGGACATGGGTGGGTCAAAAACATGGAGACGGTAGATTAGGAGGGCCGCAAAACCTAATCTTAAAATAAGACATAGTACCGAAAATCTTAATGAAAAAAAGTACTATTATAGGACAAGTATATTAACTGTGTAAGAACCTGTTAGAACTCTGTATTCTCTGCCTACCCTGCAAGGGTTCTGGCGTGGTAATGTAAGTAGATAAAGTATATTTATCAAATTTCTAAAAAGGTTTTTAACATGCTCGTGGGCTGCAGGAAAATGCCAACCCGGTTTGACATGCCTTAACTAAACTATAAAAAAAACTGTAGCCCCATACTAGGAATTATTTCTATGCTGTGGGTGCATTTACAAACATGAAATTCGGATACACAAAGGTTTGTTCCATGACAAGATTGAACCTGTGACTTGTTGGTGAGCAGCAGCTAAGCTCCTCATAGCTAGACAGCTGTGCATCACTTCAAAAATACCATTGCTGGTTGTGTATTATACATAATCTTATTTACTATTATACCTATTAGAAGCTGCCAAAATGCCGTTTTGTGTCGCTGGAAGGTAGGAAAATAATTATTATGCTTTGTCTTTGTATAATGTGAGAGGTTGTAGACTATATTTGAAGTAGATTTTTCCTCAATGTGACTACACAATAATGGACCATGTTTTAAAGCTAACCTAGAAATACAATGAAATATGAATATCAAACATCTGAGTTCTTTATGTGATCATAGGTGTACCAAGGCACCTAAATGTTTGGAACTTAAAAATAAAAAAAAATTCATTAAAATTAGTTGCATGTTATTTATATTACTTACTTAAGTCAATCAATAGATCTATTTATAATTTCAGTTCATTTCTTTTTTCGGATTCTTAACTCTGAAGGATTTGATTTGTTGAATATTTGTATAAATCAAAATCCACTAGTAAGGCTGTGACAAAAATCTTATAAAATTAAATTCCCTTTAAACAAAAATAAGTGCTCTGGTTTTCAGAATAATTCTTCTAAATATTGTTTCAACAAATACATTGGTTTAGGCCAGTAGATAAATATTTATATACGGGTAAAAAAAAAACAAATAATTTACTTTCAGTATTTAAGTATTTGTGATTATTGAAAACAGCTAAAAAAATAAAGTACAGGAAGTAAAAAGATTTATGTAGCAACCTGTCTAGGCATATAGTTTAGCTAAAATAATTGTTTGTTGAAAGAAAAATGGGCAATGTGCCATACCATTTAGAAATTATCAGATTATCAACCAAACAGAAAGCAAAGTCGTTTAATCAGCTCTAAGTTATTTATTACGGATGATTGATTGATGATTTGGCACAGTGGTTAAGAGCTTAAGCCGCTCCGCCCACTATGTCGAACAGTCGCAGGTTTGGTTCCCACACGGGACAAATCTTTGTGTGACCCACAATTTGTGTTTCAGTCTGGGTATTTTTGTGTGTGAAATTATCACCCTCATTATGTTCATGTTTGTTCTGGAAATTATATTAATCTTTGATGGAAAAAAATTAAATTAACTGTCACACCTATATTTCACAAGCGAGAGTGTCAGATGTGTACTGAGTACACCCAATTTTCGCCCACGATTTTGGTTCAGCAGATAACAGAGGCCAAGCCATTGCCACTGTATAAAATATTAAAACCACACATTGTCCAATCTAAAATTCACATACCCATCATGATTGTTAGTTGCAACTAAACTTGATGATGAATATGTCCAAAAAAAAAATGTTGAGAATGAATAACTTCTAAAATTAGTTTAATTTAATAAAAAAAGGAAACTATAACAAAGTGGCATTCAATTAAGTATAATTTACAACATTCAACATGTCATGAATTTAATAGACTATTTCCTGTCATAATTACACACATAATTCTTTTATAAATGATGTCTTATGAAATAGATTTACTTGAAGACAATTTAGTTCTGTTTCCTCATCTATACTAATTATTATAAAGAAGAAAGATTTGTATTTTTGTATGTTTGTAACGAATAAACTCAAAAATTACTAAACCAATTTCAAAAATTCTTTCATCATTAAAAAGCTACCTTATCCAGAAGTAACATAGGCTATATAACATAGACCCGGTAGGTGACGCTATTGTCGACCAGGTATCATATCATAAGATTTCTTAAACTAAACATTCAGTAATAGTTTAAAAGTTTTTACAGTAGTCAGTTCATTTATATTCATTTGTGTACTACACCATGGTTATGTTTCAATTAGAACTACAGCATCTATACATCATAGACTGAACATTATGCAAGTTGTGAGATGTATTTTGTACAACCTTCACCATAATATGAAGTTTTAAAAATGCTTGGTTGGCACATGTTTTGCTTAAGGGTCAATTGGTGGTTGGTAGCCATGTGCTGGAGCAAGTGAATGAGTTTGTATATCTTGGATGCACATTTAGTAAGGATAGCAAATACACCGCTGACATAGAGAGAAGAGTGAGTGCAGGGAAAAGATTGAATGGCATGATGGGAAAGCTACTTGGGAGCTGGCACTTAAGCCAAAAGGAGCAGCTGGCCATGCATAATGGAGTGCTTGTCCCAACGCTGTTATATAGCAGCGAGAGCTGGATATGTAAGAAGGAGAATGAAAGTAGGATAAATGCGGTGGAAATCTCTGCGGAAAATGTGCGAAGTGAATCTGACCGACCGTATTCGCAACAGCGTAGTAAGAAAGCAAATAGGTATAAAAGATAGTATCTGTGTAAAGATGAGTAAGGGTATGCTCCGTTGGTTCGGGCATATAGAAAGAATGTCAAAAGAAAGAATGACAAAACTGATTCTGTACTCTCTGCCTACCCTGTAAGGGATCTGGCGTGATGATATAGATAGATAGATAAAATATTTAGGTCTTCCCCAGTTCCCTCCTCATCCTGGAGAAAAAAAAGCAAGTCTGCTAAGCTCTTTGTAAGACTTTTCAGTGGAGGCTTCATTATGATTCTCATAGTCGATTAGTAGGTTCATTTTAAAAAGTAATATTGTAAATTTGTAAAGCAATTTGAAGGCTTATGCAAAATAAATTATTTGATTTTGATATTCATAAAGATAGTTTACCTCATTTAAGCCTGCCAATTAATTATGGAGGATGAGACTATTTCAATGCAAGCAGAGTTAGACAAAAAATTAATTGTGAATAAGCTATGCAATTAAAATATTTCGAATTTCCTTGTGGCTTATTTTTAGTTTTTCATTTCCTAACGTTTTGAGTCATGTACAATACCCATGGTCACGGTAGGAAAAGCATTTGACGCCCAAAACTCATTGTTATTCTGAAGTTCCTAAGGTGGATTAATTTAATTGGGATTGGAATTTTCATTGATGGATCCTAAAACTATCTCCGTCTCCAAGTCTCCGTAACCGGCAAGCGTGTATGAGACGAACTATGAGAGGAGATAAAGCTAGAGAGGTATGTAAGGAAAGAACATGTTAGAACGCTGTACTCTCTGCCGACCCCGCAAGGGATCTGGCGTGATGATATAGATAGATCCTACAATTGGAAAATTCCAAACACTGCAAGATAACTGAAAGTGTCCCAACTACTGAACAAACTGCAAACTGATATAATTTGTTTAAATAGAATCCAAGTCTCTGATTTGGCTGTCCTTTAATCATTCAATCACAAACATATCTGTATTTAATAGTCAGTTGTCTATAAGCTAAATGTATGTACTATGTGTGACTGACATTCATTTTGCAATACCGCTTACTGTAGATATATTTCAATGTTATCAAACCGATGATAATGTTGCATATCTATAGTCAGTGTGTTACTGCGTGTGTATTCAATCATGGCCTCATGAATATGCTTTTTTTGCTGATAACAAGATTTTTTTTGTTTTCTTATTTTTATGTGAATGATAACTGCTGTGATATGGCTGAGTATATATTATTAAATAACTTTTTTATTGCTTATTTTAAAAGGCTTTGTCATTTAGTGATCATGTTGCATTATATGACACTAGCTGATACTCGCGGCTGCGCGCGCATTTCTTTTGTAATATTCTTATAAAATACAAAACCTCTGTTACTTCTAATGTAGCTCTCCAATGGTGAAAAAAAAATTAAAATTGGTTCAGTAGTTTTATTGAGTTTATAGTTAACAAACAAACGAAAAGAACTTTCCTTTTTATAATATTAGTATGACATAATTGATCAAAGAAGCGAAGCACGAAGATCGGATGGGCGTTAGGGCAGAAAGATTCTAGAGTGGAGACCACGTATTGGCAAGCGCAGCGTGGGACGGCCGCCTGCCATATGGACCGAAGATCTTGTGAGGATCGCAGGAAGTCGTTGGATGCAGGTGGCATCGGAGCTGTTGCGCTGGAAAGTAAGCCTATGTTCAACAGTGGACAAGTATAGGCTGAGATGACAAGACATAATTAAATTACTTGTTGGGTTTAGCAGTTTCTGTGAGCCTGTGACAACTTCTAGTTCTAGGCACTAGGCCCTAAGAGCTTAAGGTACACATATGTCCAACCGGAAATGTGTAGTAAAAGTATGCATATAGCAACACTCACCTGCACTTCTGAATTTGCATATTTATGTATAAAGGTTTGGTCAAACAGCCGACGGAGCCCGAAGCCGCGCGACTCAAGCGCTCGGCTACGTTCGGTCGTGATGTTTGCCGTCGCGCCGAGCGGGCCCCTGCGCTGTGTGGCGTCTCCCGTACGTTTCAGTACATTATAACTCCCCAAGCTGCGCCATTGTCGCGCTTCCGTCGCGCTGCGTCGGCTATGTGGAGAAACCTTAATATGTGAATTGCCTGGGCCCTTATTCGCTATGACCAAACGCAGCGCGTTACGATAATTTCGTGAAATATCGTGTAATAGTATTATGTATGCCACTGGAGTACCTTTTTATGTAACGTAACGCGCCGCGTTACGTGTTTAATTGGTATAGCAAATTTAGGAAATAAAAGCACAGTCGATTCACATTTTAGGCATCAATATGCGAATATGCGCATTTACAAGTGCAGGTGAGAATCTTAAAGTGTTTGTCTGTATATGCCTTTAGATTTTAACACTCACAAATTCAACTTCAGCAATTATCAATAATTGACACAAGGTTAACATCGACAGACTAATCAAAACACGGTAATCAAAACTACAACCGGAATTATTATTTGTTGTGATCACACATAGACGTCATATATTTTTACGGTTGAAGTCAGTGTGCTGGCCACTTACTATCTCTAACAGGCAACAATATAACACTCCCTCATTGTGCTATTATACATACACTTAAATTGCACAGGTATGTACCGAAAAAGAAAACAATAATCTTAGACAAATAGACCTTGTTTGACCTTGACTTATTTGAAGGTCAAAGTCAGGTCATGAACTATGAGACTGGAGGAAGCCAGAGAGGTCTGTAACATCTCTATATGAAAATATTCAAGTGTTAAATATTCACCTTTGTACCGTTGTGCAGCCTTTGTTATATCTTGAGCTCAGGTAAATACTCAAACTTCATATCAGTAGCTTTTTAAGGTTTCGTATCTAAAACGAAACCCTTATAGGATCACTTCGTTGTACGTCTTTCCGACGGTTATCACCTTTTTTCTTAGGAACGGCTAGAGGTATTATATTGAAATTTATATCAAATATGAAGGTCTACGGTACCCTACTACTGGTGTAAAATAATGAAAGTTCTAAGTAAATTCAAACAACACATATGGCCATTCAAAGTCATTTATCAAAGATTATATGGCACTTCCCGCTGACCTAGAATCATGGAATTTCGCAAAGAAGCAAGGTTTTTAAGTACACGTCCGGAAAAAGGAGGAGGAAGGAAAAAGTCCGATAATTGTTAATTTATAACTATACCTTATAAAAAATAATTATTTTCCCTCAAAATCCGATGAAAAATTAAGATAGCGCTGTCTAGTGACATTTTGTGGAAATATGCTTCTTTTTCTTCCCCCGCAAGGGATCTGGCGTGATGATATATAAATAGACAGAGAGAGATAGTAAAGGAAAAAATACGATAATTGTTAATTTACAATTTAATCATATACATATATTATTTTGCCTCAATGCCGATGAAATATATTACGCTATATTAGCGCTATCTAGTGACATTTTGTGAAACTAATTTAGATTTGTTGATATAATGAGAATGTGATGAATAATATCTATGTACAAAGATGCCCCTATCTTTGTACAGGGTCGGACGTAAATTTAATCAGACTCCATTTCTTCTTTGATGTTTATATAGAATGAAAATAAAATACAGTTTATTTATTTACAGCTAAAATTTTGTTAAAAGGAAGAGGGATTTTTATAAGGTATTTTTATGGACTGCTTCGTGTGTCTAGTAGGTAACAACGTATAATGCGTTTCGAGATCGCGATGGATCTTGTACAAATTGTAGGGCAAGCAAAATGTAGTTTTTCTTTAGAAAAGTTCCCAGCATCAGTCCGGGGTCCGAAATTGTGCTGAAATTTGGCATACGTATGTAAGTTCGGTGACAATGCAATAATATAGTACCATGGACCCTCCTCCAAACTAGTCTCATGATGGAATTAAAAGGTGTCCAGGGGAACATGTGAACGACACAACATAAAAACCTCGTGTTTAGGCTTGTTAGATTGGTATTGACAAATACTATACAACCAGATCATGTTCAGGGTCTGATGATGAAGTGGAAATGTGGCCAACGGAACTACCCAACTACTAAACATAACCCCGCCGTGGGCTTGTTGGATTTGTCTTGACGAGCTCTGTAGCATCATATGGGCATATGATGCCTAGGGTCAGATGATGGAGCCAAGGGTTGGCCAACGGAACTACCCAATTACTCAACATAGCCCCACCGTGTTTGGGCTCGTTGGATTTGCCTTGACGAGTACTCTAGGCTTTAATGCTATCTAGGGTATATTAATGGAGCTGGAGGGTGACCAATAGAACTTCTCAACTATTGAACATAATCCTGCCGTGTTTGGGCTCGTTGGATTTCTCGTGACGAGTTTTATAGATCCGGACGGTGTCCAGGGTCTGATGATGGAGACTGGGGGTGGTCAACGGAACTACTCAATATAACCCCGCCGAGTTTAGGCTCGTTTGATTTGTCTGGACGAGTTTTATAGACCCGGATGATGTTCAGGGTCAGATGATGGAAACGGTGGGTGGCCAATAAACCTCCCAACTACTCAATATAACCTCGCCGTGTTTGGGCTCGTTAAATTTGTCTTGACGAGTTCTATACACCCGGATGATGTCCAGAGTCTGTTAATGAAGCTAGAGGGTGGCCAATAGAACTTCTCAAAACATAAATCCTGCCGTGTTTGGGCTCGTTGGATTTGTCTTGACGAGTTTTATAGGTCTGGACGGTGTCCAGGGTTTGATGACGGAGTCGAGGGCTTATTAAAAACAAATCCAACAAACCCAAACATGAAATTTTTTTACCGAATGCTCACGAACGTTGTTTCGGTTTCGGCTCTAGTTTTGGTTGGATTTCTGCCGATACCGGAACTATAATTTCGTGCTTAAACTGGCCAAAACCGAAGCGAGCGCGACTCCTACTCGCACTTATATATATATATATATATATACAAGGTGTAACATAATAAACGCAAGACCTCAGACACCCCGATTAGAGAATTGCTTCATGAAGTCAAAACGAAAACCAAATTTTCAAATTTAAAGGTTTTTACCCTTTTTTAAAGCACTTTTATACCTCAATTAACAATGAAACTTGAACGTGTACGTGTGCGTTTTGAGAAATACGTTTCAGGAAAGCGTTTGGAATATTCTTCTTGCTATGAATCAAGAATAAATTTAATTTTTTTATAGCCCACTGAAGGCAGTTTTTGCAAATTAAAAAAAAATTTAAAATACATTAAAATTGTTGGAATCGATTCAGTTACCGATTTAGAACAAACTACTTTCAGGTCTTGCGTTTATTATGTTAAAGCTTGTATACAAGCTTTAACTTATAATAATTAATTTGCAAAATATGCTTTTAATCCTTGAGTGCGCTATAAAAAATTAGATTTATTCTTGATTCATAGCAAGAAGAAGATTCTAAACGCATTTCTAAAACGTATTTCTCAAAACGCACATATGCACGTACAAGTTTCATTGTTAATTGGGGTATAAAAGTGCTTTAAAAAAGGGTAAAAACCTTTAAATTTGAAAATTTGGTTTTCGTTTTGACTTTATGAAGCAATTCTCCTATCGGGGTGTCTGAGGTCTTGCGTTTATTATGTTACACCTTGTATATCCCTTTGCTACATTTCTATAACATTAATAACAAATATTATTGTGGTGTATAAAACAGGCTATCGAAGTGCAACATTTCATTATTCTTCCAAATAAAGCTTGACAGTTCAAAACAATTAATACCACTTTTACTAAAAGAATTATCATTTATCAACGACTTTTATCAAGAGAACGGTCATAATCTTTAGTTCTTAGATCATTTGTTATCCTGTAATGAGGCGATGTCAGACGTGCCACTACCTACTTGATCTTAATGACTAGGAAGTGGTTTCACTTCCTCTGCGTAATGAAAGCGAAGGAGACTTTCCATTAGAATGGTCTTTAAATACTCGGTATGTACTACCTTTCCACGGTCCTTACTAATCTTTGTAAATTGGTACTCACATATATTAGTAATTACATATTTTGGGACCGGAAATCCCGCCTGATTACACTTAGTGATTTCTATAGCCTTCGCAACTCTCTGAAATACATATGGTTTTCCAAATTTTGGGGAATTTAGTAATGAAAAATCGAATGCTCTAACGTAGAGTTAGATTTTTTTGGAAGACAGTTTAAGCCAAAAGTTTTTAGCACCAATGTCAAGGCCATAGTTTATTCTGACAACTTTACTAAAAAAACACGCGTTCCCAAAGCAGATTCATAGAAGCATATCGTCTAGATTCTCCATCGTTCCGCTGTAATCCCACCTATAATGATTTTTCACTCAACGCAATCGGTGTCCAATCTGGTCGATTCATTTGCCAGATGTGGCTCGCTCGAATGCAGTCTGCAAAACACGACCGTAATGTGTTACAGCTACATTTGTGCCTAACGAGTTCATGACGGATGCAATGTGCACGAAAATGCAACCATCTTATCTATCATTATATTAATACGTGAAGCAAAAACTTTGTACCCCTTTTTACGAAAATTGCGCGGACGGAGGAGTATGAAAGTTCCCACACTTATAGTTTATATCGAGAAGGAGTGCAGAATGCTAATATATTTTTTAAATTATGCTTAAAAAATACATTAAATCAATAAAAACACATTACACACTACCATGTATTTGACACAATACACTTCAAATTGAGAATAGATTAATATTGTTCGTTTTTAATATTATTTGTCTATAGTCTTACTGAATGTCAAACATAACCAGCAAACGATAAAAGAGTTTTGACAAAAAACATCGTTTACAGAGAAGTTCTGTATCATTAATTAAATTATCGAAATATGTATGTCAAGTTCAATAGACAGCATTTTCTTTTTGGTTTTTTGTTTCAATAAGAAAAAGGTATTCTTTATTTTAATAATTTTTTGTTTTTTTTTTTTATTTAAATTAAATATAATTTGTTTAAAAAAAATAGGCAAATTAATAATGTAGTCTTGGCGAAATCTGTGATTATAGAAGTATGGTGTTTGACAATAGAACCCTAATAATGTTCAAACTTATAATTTTAATTAATTATGGTCGAATTTCGACCAATGGGCGAAGTAGATATTTTGTTAGCTATATGCAGCTGCACTCGATTGTAGGGCTCTGGCTATACTAATTAGCTATGATTTTTTTGTCTGTAAAGAACATGCCAGGGTGTCTTGAAATAGTATGCTCAAAGAAGTATTGCTAACTGCAGTACTCCACTTGTGGTGCGACTTCGGCACCACTATACTGTAAAAGCCACATTTTGTGTGTTACGAGTTCATGGCAGATGCGATGTGCACGATAATGCAACCATTCCGTCTAAATACGTAGTTTGGCAAGTATAGAAGTAGGTATATTGTTAGCTGCATGCAGCTGCACTCGATTGTAGGGCTTTAGCTGGACTAATCTCACAGATTAGCTTTATGAAAGTTCTGTTGAGAACATACTGCAGAAGTCCAGTTCTGGTGGTGGTCACCACTATACTCTGAAAGCCACATTTTATGCCTCACGAGTTCATGATGATCGTTCTGCACGAAAATGCAACCATCCAAGCTTAATACGTAGTTAGGCGAGTATAGAAGTAAATAATATACGGTTAGCTGTATGCAGCTGCGCTTGATTACTTGGCTTTGGCTGAACTAATCTCACGCATTAGCTTTATAAATATTTGTTTGTTAGCGAGTAAGGAATATGTTAGGGTGCATTTTCAAAGCACCGTCTTTTTTAGACGCTCAAAGAAGTACTGCAGATGTCCAGTTGTGGTGCGGCTATGGCACGGCTACAAATTTTCACACATATAACCAGCCAAGCATTCTGCTTTATAGCCATCGCACTTAGGTCCTACCTTCTTAGACATTTTGGTTTTAGACAACTCTCTTATAACCGCATGCTACTACACACAGTACCAACGCCATACTCACACCTTATTGGCAGCCTGGAATATAAATAATTGTAATTGCGCCAGAATGACACCACTGCAGCGCTTCTATGAACGCCTATTTTGAAAGCCCTCTAAATTCGTGAACCTCTGATTCTGCTTGTGTTTTCCTTTTGTCATCGGGACTCTATCGTATTTTCGTTTTCATGCCAATGAAATTTCGTTGCCTATACACAGACTGTACTCAGTCTCGTATCTTATGTTAGGTACAGGTAAAATATTCTTTTTCACTGTTGTACGTTCACTTCGTTGTGATGTCGACTTCGTCGTATCTCACGGTAGTATACGATAAAAAAAGCAATTCAGGTCTCTTTATGGTAATTGCGACTATATACTTAGTGCGTGGAACTTTTCAAATATATGTTTTCGTTGCCTTATTGTAAGTTCGTTACTGAGTGGATTTACAGAATGCTTTTATCTTAAAAACACATTTTTGGGTACACTGAAACCAGTCCATAAAATATAAGTAAATAAAATAATTTACAAATAGAACACAGTTATGAAAGACGACTGCATGATCAATGGCTTACACTTGAATGTGAAGAAAACCAAGATTATGGTTTTTGAAAGGGAAGAAACCAGAACGAATGTAAGGATTGTGGTTGGTAACGATGTGCTGGAGCAAGTGAATGAGTTTGTATATCTTGGATGCGCCTTCAGTAAGGATGGGAAATACACCGCTGACATAGAGAGAAGAGTGAGTGCAGGGAACAGAGTGAATGGTGCGATGGGAAAGCTACTCGGGAGCCGGCACTTAAGCCATAAGGCGCAGCGGCCATACATAACGGAGTTCTTGTCCCAACGCTGTTATATGGTAGCGAGAGCTGGGTATGTAAGAAGGAGAATGAAAGTAGGATAAATGCGGTATAAATGCGAGCTCTGCGGAATATGTGCGGAGTGAAGCTGACCGACCGCATTAGCAACAGCATAGTAAGACAGCGAGTAGGTATGAAAGATAGTATCGGCGTAAAGATGAGAAAGGGCATGCTCCGTTGGTTCGGGCATATAGAAACAATGCCAGAGAAAAGAATGACAAAACAGATATACAATGTGAAAGTGGAAGGATGCAGGTACCGGGGAAGACCTAGACTATCTTACCACGACCAAATAAACCGAGTCTTATCTGATGGAAAAGTCAAGAGTCTCCGTAACCGGCGAGCGTGTATGAGACGAACTATGAGAGTCGAGGAAGCCAGAGAGGTATGTAAGGAAAGAACCTGTTGGAACTCTGTACTCTCTGCCTACCCCGCAAGGGAACTGGCGTGAGGTTATAGATAGATACAAATAGATGCAGCTTTACGTAATAACAACAGGTTTTCTGTTTAGTTATCTACGCTATTTGCCTGGTATGAGTTGCGTTTTGATAGCAATGTGTTCCCGATATTATTGGCTCGAAATACACACACCCATCTACTGATTATTTTATTGTCAGAACAATATTTCGTAGGGAAAGTAGACAGTGCGTTGACCCCATTCGTATTGTGTTTACAGGCACTAAGTGTAGGCGTAGGTACACACACAGAATCCATGTGAGCTAAGAAAATTTTGAATAACACCAAAGTGAATGGTTTGAGTGAAATCAACGGATTTGTTTGTTCCCAAGTTTCTATTTTCGGATGATTGAGTTGCTTGAAGCGATGTTTACTTTTTTTAGCGGATTGCATGGAGGAGATCTATAAAATGAACGTATAAACTTTCCTTGCTGGCGTATCTTGGAATGATTTATATTTAGATGTTTGTTTACTAGACATTTGGCCACATTTTATTTTTCTCTGAAGATTTATTTGAAGGGTATTTTAAGTGTTTTATTATCATGCTTTTAGTTTTATAATTTGTACTATTGATGTTTTTTTACAGAGGTTCTTAAACCTTCATTATTAGGCGACCTACAGCAAGTTTGATTGTTTTTGTTTCCAAAGATGATATATAGTGCTACAAGGATCTTTTGGCCCATGGATGACATTGACAGGGGGCGTTGTGTTAAATTGGGGTTAACATTTAGTAAAATTTTCCTACTTTAAAGATGTTTCAACAAGTGGGTTACTAATTAAAAAACAAAATTAGGTAAATTTCACAGCAAACTGCAACTCAGCGACTGTAATGAAGTGACATTTCATTGGATGACAGCGTTAGTTCTGATTTTGGCCGCAGGCCAAAAGATCCTTGTACGACTGTACTTCCCACTTAAGCATATAGCTAATTATTTCAATTGCAACCCAATAATATGAAATTGCACTGCGAACTCAATAATGGTGTTTCCTTTTATTTACCAAAAATCCCTATACAAATCTGGTTACCTTAACTTTGATCACTGATTTCACTGAAGATTATTTTATCTTTTAGATTGCGACAAAATCGTTTATTCCGCACGTGTTCTCATTACTAGGCTTAAAATAAGTATGCGAACGTATTTAGAGCGTTTCTTACTCATCCCGCTTGCGCGAATGCGTTTTGCGACCGTCTTAGTTTACTCACAAAGCGAGAGACGCGTTAAAATTAAATCACAGTTTCAGAAATACGGTCCAAGTCTCGAGGAGAGTTGAATTTTCAACAGATCGTTTGATTTTGTGAGGCAGTTGAAACTAGAGTTCAGAATCTACAACTTTAACAATGTAATGTAGACGCGATAGAGTTTTACTCGTCACAATTTCGAGACATTTCAGTGATTCATACACAACGGTAACACAATTAGACCTTTAAAATTCTGCGAATTTTTAATTTATCTACGTAACCGTTAGAAATATTAATTCCGTATAGCTGTGATTAAGGCGAGTTTAAAAGTATCAAAGGCAAAATTATGAATATTCTTTTGGTTGATACGCAACGCGTTCAGGGCGCAGGAGATTTAGAACGCATGCTTTGACGATGTACCAGTATAACATCCCACGATGCACACCATAATGCCCGTATTTGAGTAACCGTTTTGATTGGTCAATATGTGTTACGCGGGAAATTTGCTCCTGTACATAGTCTATTCAAAAAACACGCGTGCCAACACGTGCCAATTGAGATGCACTGAAAGGGGAATATTGCGTGCAAGGGAGCTGAAACCGTTTTTCATTGGTTTTTATCGCACTTGTGGCGAGTGTCGCATGCTGTGTATCGCCATGCTATCGACTGGCTGATTAGTCAATATCCCGCCTGCATATAGACCCCGAATGCTTTTTGTTGAGTTATCCACCAGTGAAAAGGAGCCAACATATTGATATCATGGTGGTACAATGACTACGCTGTGGTACTATAATTAGAACGCATTTGTACATTGTGTTTCCTCTATTTCATTTTGTCGTCGGTCATTGCCGGCTCTTTGTCCGACAATGACTCAGTCGGTCATTCGAAGTCAAGCTCCTCTTTACTGCCCGCGGAAGATGGAACCAGGAAGGATTCCGTTTTTGTTGCGCCTTGATATGTTTTCCTAGTAATGGCCTTTGTTAGGCGTTAACATTAAAAAACTTTATTGTACGTTCATACTTGGATGACTGCCAAATGAATTTACGAAGACAAATCGACGACAACGAGGACACCGACTGAAACAATTTCTCTTTATTCTTGTTTATTAGGTTAAACACCGTATCGAATATTTATTTATGGTAATACCATTGGTTCTATAAACATTTCGTCGTAATGTACCTACTTGGTACCAAAACTATTCGTACCTAAGTGGCACAGTTTACTAAGAATCAAGTGTATAAATGTTTTCACAATAATTGTTTTGTAACTGCAATTTAGCATTAAGAAATCATTCGGTCCCAGAAGATGTGCCCTGATTAATCTTTCCAATCGCTTAGTGTTAGAAGTTAAAAGTTTTATTTATATGTATTTGCACATTAATAATAAAAAAAAGGGTTGGGCTCATCGTGTAGTCGCGTGTAGTGTAGTTCAATTTTGATTGTCTATACTGATGTCGTAATATTTTGTCCACAAAACGTAAATTGTCGCTGAATTTAAAATTTAAATCTTAGGCCCTGATCTTCAATTTAACATAATACCTAACCATGTGTACAATTAAATATGAGTCATCTCAATGAAGTTTAATAAAAAAATCTTGAATATTTGATATAGCCTTTTCCGCTAGCAGCAACATGACTCACTACTTACTTCCAAAAAGAACATGCAGTCGAATATTTTTTTTGTATTCCTTTTTGCCTAGCCCCCATTATAGGAAATACGTTCAATGTGTGCAAAAGTTTTGCTCTGCGAATTTGAGGGCCCTCTGCAAGCAGTCCAACGGATTTACGCCCATTTTATAGTTACTTACCCATCTTTAGGCAGTATGAAATGCAATAACTATGTTAAAATTACTTGAAGTATTTCAATTCATACATTTATGTTATCAAATTCCAGCTAAATATTGCCTTGCTCTGTGTTTTTTACCATTAAGGGTTACGACCTAGTTAGTAGCCGCGCTGGTATGGCAGCTGACCTCTAAATATCAGATTTTAATATCGTTGGCCAATCCAACGCGTCTAGAGTACGTATACTTCCCATTACAGTCCAACAGCGAATGCCTACTAGCGTTTGAATGATTTGTATATGGTGCTATTAAAATTCCGTTACAAAACTGTACCGTTAGCCTATGTCGAGCGGTGTGGCAGCTCTATTGCAATTTTACGCAGATCTTATCTGATATTCAAAATTTTTCCGCGATAACATCGCTATAAATTTGTTTTTCTTTCGTTTCGTAATGAATCGTTAGCCGCGAATTCGGTCGATTAGTCGTGATTTTCACTTTAGCTTGCATTGCTGCTTTTAATTCACTCTTTTGCTTTATCCGTTGCCGTAATAATATTGGATCATCAAATCTTTTTATTTTCTCAATTATCATTAGTTTAATTATAGTTGTTATCTAACTTAGACCGCGTTCAGACAGTAATGTAATCGTCTCGCAAAATTCTTACGCGACCAAATTGTACTAATCATTTGAGCAATCAAACAATTCGGGTCACATCACTGGATGCCATTTGCGAGTTTAAAAGCAATTAGTGTTGTGTAACTTTAGGTTGAGTTAAAGGCGAAATCATATATGATTTTTTTGGATCTTTGCAAATATCTGAATTATGGGATCTAATTTAAAATTCTTTTCTTGAAGATTATGTTCTTTTTTTGTTGGCTCTTTTGGCGAGGATTTGGTAGAAAGTCCAGAATTATTTAATCGATGACTTCCATAGTCGTGTCCAAATAATTTCCTGATGATGCCTGTCCTACAAAAGGTGAGATGTAAATTAAATCAAAGTAAAACAAAACTACTTGGGAGATCAATATAGTTTAATTGCATATTTCTTAAACAAGGTCGTATCATCTATAATCGTCTTGTTTTTAAAGGGCTCCACTAAAATATTTATAAGTTCTATGACCTACATTTGTTACCAGAACACAGATTGATTACGTCGATGTTACTATTGCGTTAAGCGTGTCTAAAATATAAAGCAATTTAAAGTGTTGTAACCGTATTTAAGCAAAGTTATATTATATAATTTCCTAACATTGCCAAATTTCTTGCATAAAGTTGCCAATAGACTGGAGCATTCACCTATAATGATCGGTCGAACGAATGATATAAGGGACGGGCGTGATAATTATGATTATGTTATTCTCATCTTTATTGTGTGCCATAATGACAGAGATATTTCTTACAATGTCATTTTTAGATATGCATGTGATTTCGTCATTTGAATAATGCTTTGCGTTCTTACTGTTTGTTATAAAGCAATAAATTTACCGCTCTAGCGAAATACATGATATTAGTCTTCTTTTAATAACTACATCATAATCTATTGTCACGTATATGTTGAGTTGAATTGATTGAGTAAAAGGATCTGGCGTGATTATATAGATAGAGAGATCGATAGGACTTTAACCTAGGACGCCTTTAGCGTGATCGAACATTAGCGTCAATATCCGCTGGTGTGTGAAAAACCTGTATCAGCAACAACCCTGTGCCCCAAGTCTGCTATTTTTTACGTGTTTTGTATTTATGATGGTCCTGGTTACCATGTAATGTGGTAGTCGTTAAGCTGAGTTGGAAGCCTTATAGACGGCTTGATAAGTTTCAACAGCAGGTGGCCACAAATCTGCCTCCGCTAATCCGCGCTGGGTCCGCGTGGTGGAGTATGACATAATCTCTTTGACCTCGATTTGTGAGAGAAGGGCTTTGCCCAGCAGTGGGACAGTATAGGCTGATATTATTATATTATTTATATATTGAGTTATTTCTTAAGTATTTTTATAGTTTTAATTTGTGTACTTATCAAGTGGTGCATATTACGTTAACTTAAATGTTCCGATTCTAATGAATTTGTTATGAATACACTGATATATTCTGTTATGACCTGATGTGGCACCCTAATATTATTATTGTTCTTTTGCATTCAGTCATTGTACTGCTTGCAATCGCTTTGTTTTAATAATTTTAATTCCTTACTCCTTTAATTCTTGGAAGTCGCAATTTAGATTGTGGATGAATCATCTCTCACTTCCTACATATGCTGTACAAAGTGTCCTAAATGACTAATATCAAGGCAGATCCTCTAAAGAAAGCAATAATCAGACTTGGGTGGGCTCCTTTTGTGACGTAGTCTTAGTCATATTTGATTCGGATTAAATAACTGAATACTATAGGACCAATTTTCAAAATTTGGATTGATTCTAAAAGATTAAATAGATCTCTCGATCTCTAGCACAGTGGCATAAAATTATGGGCCTACAAGTTCCTTTATTATTTCGGAATATTTACATACGTGTTTCTTAAATTGTTAACTAACGCGTCTTCATGCCGAGAGCTTTCGAATATTCATGACTGTCCTCCTGACAGAACACGATCAGTATTGATCGTGATAGGTCAAACTCACTACCTTAGCTACGTGACATGCTGATGCAAGTTTAGTGTTTATTATTAAAAGTTATGAGGCATCTTGATCGAGCGAACCGGGGTCTATTTTGCTATGTCCAACCAAGTAGGTACTGAAAATGCACTGACTGTTTTCTGTATGACAAAAAGAACTAGAATTAGGTAGTTAATATGATGACACGTCACATGCAAAGAATCTGACCATTTTTTGCGAAAATTAAACTGATACACATAAGGTTCGTCATAAGGAATAGGCGAACTAGATTGTACGAGTACAGAAAGTGTTTTTATATTTTTATGTGTCAATATTAGAAGGAGGTACTTACTATCTTAGAATGGTACGTTTGTATCTACTTACAACTTTAATGTTAAAAAAAATGTACTTACCTTCAGCCATCGAATACAGATCTTTTCATCTTACAGTTCACATAGTGTATATATGCGTAATAAACACTTAATCATAGATGTCATCATCATAACCCACTAGCCACCTAGACAACTATTGCTGAGTAGCATGTGCACCTTTTGTGATGCAGCACCTTGAATGCATGAAATATCCGTCCGCGTCTATTCTCACTGACCCTCCCGATGCTTTTAGTTTCCCAAATACAGATACCGCACACAGGATCAGATATCGACCTTGCTGGTGAGATCGAATAAGCATTTGCTTGCTGTTGGGAGCACGGCGAAACACCTAGTATACATAAACCCCATAGCGACAACCCAAGCCGAGGCTGTTCCTCCTTGAGGCGCTTTTGCCCCTGCCCTGCCCCATACCTCATTTAATGTTCATACAAGCGTTAATAAACGGTGGCGTCTTTAAGTTAAATCGTCTGTTGTCCTCATTGATTAAAACAACTTTCCATTCGTTTTATCGCTTGAATGCGCACTTTGATAAAACAGCAAACACTGATAACCCTTATTGGCTGGCCAATAACAAGCTTTCGTGATACGCGCCTACAGATACCCTTTAATTAACCGGCCGGTAATAAAATATTCCGACAACAAATGGCTTGATATGGCTTGGCCTTAATGGAGATGATTATAAAATTTATAAAAATGGGACTCTCCTAAGTTATTATTTGTGCCCTAGATTATGTAGCCATGCAGTGGGTGTGTTGATCCTAATAATTTCAGTATTGTCTTCCTCTTTTCGCAATTTAATATTATCTGAATTACGTGCTATCCTGCTCTCACTACACATCAATTAAATAAGAATAAATTACACTAAAATGTAACAAATATTGTTAATAGAAAAATATGGGACTAATTCGTGCTAACCTTTTTGTACGGAACCTTGTGTCGCCTTCAGTTGGCTTTCGGCGACTATTTTAAAGGCCCATACAGTTGGCGAAAGGTCTCTCTACATCGAAGATAATGAGTTGAATGTTAGTCATAGCGGGTGACCAAATCATTTTCCAAGAGCCCAATTTAATGTCCATTTAAACCTCATTTCCATAAAAGAATGACTCTTACCATTAAACAAGGATTAGTTTGTTGTCGATGTTTTTCGACATTTGATCTCGGAAGCGAACTACACGAAATACTCTCAAAAGGCCTGTACGTGAGGGACCAGTGCACCTTCGTCTTCTTAAAATTTATTAGGTTGTGGAAAATTTCTTTATCTATATCATTACGCCAGATCCCTTGCGGGGTAGGTAGAGAGTACAGAGTGGTTGTGGAAATATGTTTATTAACAAAAAAATATATATGTTTGGACTCAAGAAATAATTTAACCTTTCGATACCAAGTATCAAATATACCATCATTTATCGCCTTTTATACGTAAACTTCTTCATACTAATGTATAATTTATCACGTCGTGTTTGGGTTCACGTTGTAACTTGATTCGGTGTTTATGGTAGTTTAAAGACTAGCTCAATAACAGACCTGTAAAGGCTACTCGTCTTGTTAAAATTCATTGCCCTATTTATTGTTATCAATAAAAACAATCTATTATAAATGTGCGCCTAACAATTTTGATGATTTAAAATTTAAAAAATGATTTAAAGTCTTTGTATTTCATTGTACCTTTCAACTAATAATGCAGACAAAACATCGTAAAACATTTATTTTTTAAAGAATTTCTGTAGGTGTTTGCCTTTGCCCTTTTTCAAGGGAGTGACATTTCGAAGGGCAACTCTGTTACTTTCTTGACGATTTATAAATACTTTAATGATTTAAAGTATTTTTTAATATTCTGCTTCAAATACAGAATAAGTTTACGTAAATAAAAATAGGTAGGTAAGAAATAAAGTTTCACATCAATATTCAGTAATGCCAATTAGAGATGAAACGGATATCCGGTAACTATCCAGTATTCGGCCTATCCGGCCTTGTTTCCACTATCTACCGGATACCGGATAGTAATTCAGTATCCGGCCGGATTCCGGTAAGTAAAATTAAAAAAAAATCTCATTATTTTACAAATCATACCACAATATGTTATGGACACCGTTTATTTTTATAATCTCACGTCAATAACGTTTGTTTTATTAATTAGTTTAGTACTCAAAATTAACAACTGGCAAATTGTGGTGAATGAATACCAAATTTTCCGCATTTGTTGGTAAGAGGTGACATCGCTTGGATTCGTATACCAGACCAGCTTCTAAAAATAGCCTATCGCTGTAAACGCTACTGCCAGGTGCTGAAAGATAAATTCTAGCAAACCTTGACAACTGCGGGTACTGATTCAAATTAACTGACCACCAAATATATAGATCGTGATTGCGATCGAGATGTCTTTAATAAAAAGTCAATCTCGTTAGCAATTGGATTTTGTATTTCTTGATCGCGACAATCACTACTATTATCCTTTGACACTATTGAAACAGTTCCAAAAAGTGTCATGAGCTTCACGTGTGGAGTTGGATCCAGTTTCATCTTCTTTCATTCGTTTAGCAGGTGTTGAAGGCGGCGATGATCTGTTACTGTCACAAGAAGATTCGTCGTAAGAGTTTTTTATATACTCTTTCATCATGCCGAATATCCGGTTGCCGGATATCCGGCGCTCCGGCCTCGTAGCTTGCCGAATATCCGGTATCCGGCCAAACCACTACCCGTTTCATCTCTAATGCCAATCGTTAGCGGCATATACGCCAATTCTTTTGGAAATACATTACCAACAGTTATTGAAAAGCAATTGATTGGTGGTATTTGGAAAACATGCTATAGTTATATGGAATCAGCCCAGAAAACGCCCACATTAACTGCATTGTCGGAGGCAGCCATCAAATCCCGCTGCATACAGGTGTTAGAGGATGCCGACCACGATATAAGGTGGGACATCGTTTGGGTTACGCCGCACAAACACCCCAAAATTGGTACCGTCTGTGAATCCCCACCTGAACATGTCTTCCTTGGTCCGGCCGACGTGGGTCCGAAGATTAATCCCCGATTTATCGTTAAGCAGAAATGTTCCTATTGTCTACTGGAGAGGTTTAGGTTCTATCTATTTAATATTAAAATACTAGCATCCATTAACTTATATAATAATAATAGATTTGCCCACCCCACAAGGGATCTGCCGCGATTGTATAGACAGATATAGGAAAATAACAATAATTTACAATTATCATCAATGTTACGGGAACTTTTCAACTGCAGTAAAATAGTGTCGTACTTTTTATTTTCCCAAAAAAAACTTAAGATTTCTAGACCTATGTGTATTTGACGTTTGAATTACTACTGATCAATCAATAAAAGTCACTGTGTAACTTTGCGACGTAATTAATCGATAGATATCTAGCCTTCAGATAGATTTGCTCGTTATGAGTGCAGGAGAGGTCAAATGTATCTTCAATGGCAAGGTCTTACGATCAATCGATATAATTTACTTTATTGTACTCATAGAATTGCGTACATACTCCTTCCAACTCGTAACTCCTCTTTGCGTGATACCCCCTGCCCCTGTAGCGACTGTCCAAACCGAGGCTGTTCCTCCTTGAGGCGCCCTCGAGTATGTCGCCCCTTGCCCTTCTGGCTCGTGCGTAGTGGTTGCACGCTCGCCCTTAAGACAGGTGAAGCTGTAAAAGCCTCACGGCCAACAGCGTATATCACTCAAACACACACCATACATATTTATGTATGGTTCCTTATGTATGATCTCTTTACAGTTACCACTCGTTATTATAATAAAACGTATTCCTGTCTTTATGGCGTCTATGAGGAAAACATGGCACTGATCTGAATATTATTTCCAGGTAAGAGTGAGATCATAAAGATTTTAGGTCAACAGCAAAATTGGGAATTTGTGTTATGGTAACATATCAATAGTATTAACGCTAGAAATTACTACAATGGGTGGGTATTAGTTTCATAATCTAAGTGTATTTTATCGTTTGTAAAATTTACTCCTGATGCTTCATCATCCTGCTATTAAAGAAAATGCCAAAGGTCACTTGTTTCGATGTTTATTATCTACTAAATCACATCGAAATGTTTGAATGGACTTAGAAGAATTGCACAAGGGCAGATTATAAGCTGGAATAGGCTATACAAATTTGGTATTGACGCTATGTCAAGCCAGACCTACAAATTCTACACAATATGTGTACCATTTGCGAGGTATTCAGGGTCGTTGATTATGACATCCATTTTGTGATCCAAAAAGGCAGACAAGTGGGTAGAATCGCTGACAAAAGCTAGTCTATAGTACAATTTGTCTGGTTCCTATATTAACCTCTACCTCGGTACACAACTCCACTTAATACGAGTACGCATTAACTACAACAGATAAAAAAAAACACCGTCACGCCTATTCCCCCAGCGGAGGTGGCAGAGGTGTACTAAGTACACCCACGTTTCGCCAACGATGTTAGGTCCCATGTAATAGGGGGCGAGCCTATTGCCATATACCGGGCACAATTCCAGACTCCGGACTCATGCTGGGAATTTTTCGTTAGAAAAGCTACATTTGTTCGACCCAGGACCTCGTGATCACAAAGCGATGTGCTTTGCCACTAGACCAACGATGAAAATTATCTGATGTAGTGATACATCAGATAATTTTATCAAATAAACCACCTCTCTTGGTCTACCTTTGAGGAGGTTTAAACGTAGGTACAACCAAGTTCTTTAGTGTACAAGTATTAAAATGTGTTTGAAATTTTTTAAATGTGTTTTGTGTTGTGAATTTCCATTTTTGTAAACGCACCCACGACAACAAAAGATCCTAGTGGGGCTTACGTTTTTATAAAGAAAAAGTTCGTCTAGACTATTCATCTTACGCATCTCTCAACAGACGACCTCCAGCACCTCCTTAATACAAATTTATCGAGAAATTCGTGAACGACGTGGGTGGAAAGGTCGACCTTCGTCCGACATTCAAAGAAAGTGGCTCCGTACAGTATTGATTTACGCTAAATAAGATTAAATACATACGTTCACTTCTATACTGGACAAATTGAGATCCGTGCCATTTGCTTAATTGCCTTGTTTACAAAATGCTTGGCAATAGAACAGGATTCCAGTACCGGTTCGTTGATTACTCACTCATGGTTTTTGTTCGCTAAAATGTTTTTATTTTGGCCCACAGAACATGGAAGTGTAGATCTGTTAACATGTATTTGTTTAATTGTTAAGTTTATTCTAATCTCTGTTTAATCTATGATTCATCTATATAAATCTTCTAGACGGTTGAAATGGACGTGCGTTTCATAGAATTTCTTCAGGTTCAGTTTGAGGCATACACTATAGGCATGGAAATGATTGCTACTTTCATTTATGTTAGAAAATGACAATTTTATTTCTATGTGATTTCACATGTGAAATTCACAGGCAATGATATTTAATCTGCTAGAAGCAGTATAATAGCCTTCTCAGTGAAGAATGAATAATTATTATCGATCTGCTAACTGTTAATATCCAAACAAATGGTGATCATGACAAGTGTGATTTTAGCAGCTATTGTAAAGTAACAGGTACGACAAATGAAAAAGAATTTCATATGATGTTATGCTGCCTGTGAAAGGCAAAAATGCCGATGCACGCGCTGCTCATTTTCATATCCACTTCCGTACTCACTGCCGCAGTAAACATTCGTGCTAGCATGCCAAATACTTAATTTTGCACAAAATTATTGAAAAAAAAAACAGAATATGTATAAAGGCGAGCTTTACTCTCAAAATTGAGTTCTTCAATATTGTTTTCGTACTTTATGTACGTCTCCGCTCATTGTCACGCGAGTGAGTCGAATGTAAATCACGCCTAACAAAACTCGAAAAATCAAAATATGTTATTCAAATATGATAAAACAAGTTCTCTCCAATTTGTAATGAATTATAATAAATTCGTCGTTAAATTACCACGTTTATAAGAAGCCATACACAATTATGTATAATAAACCTTGCATCGAATGTTCTTTGACATGCTTGTCGAAATAACAACGAGTAAGTTTTCAAAGGAGAGTTCGGGAGGTTTCTTCGAAGAACTTGCTCGGCGTTATTTAGAGGTTTCTATTTGTCTTGAATGGATGTATGAAGTTTAATTTGTATATTATCTTTGTTGCAGGTAAGTCTAAGCTAAAATGTTGACGTATGTATATTAAGCACAGGTTTCTTCAATTACATCAACCTTAAACTACAACTTGACCTGCTGCCGTAGCGATTTATAAGGAGGCCGTTGTCCTACAGAGAACCTTCTCTGTAGGACAACGGCCTTCGACTGATGATAGATACTTGCATTATTGATCAAGTGGCGTTTCGTGGTACCTAGGACTTGTGGGACAAAGATTTATTTGTGGTTAAACTATTAAACCAATCTCACCAGTGAATGTTATCTGCTCTTGGGAAATATATATATCTATCTATATCATCACGCCAGATCCCTTGCGGGGTAGGCAGAGAGTACAAAGTTTCAACAGGTTCTTTCTTTACATACCTCTCTGGCTTTCTCCACTCTCATAGTTCGTCTCATACACGCATGCCGGTTATGGAGACTCTTGACTTTTCCATCAGATAAGATTCGGTTTATTTGGTCGTGGTAAGATAGTCGATAGGTCTTCCCCGCTACCTCCACTTTCACATTGTATATCTATTTTGTCATTCTTTCATCTGGCATTCTTTCTATATGCCCGAACCAACGGAGCATGCCCTTTCTCATCTTTACACCGATACTATCTTTCATACCTACTCGCTGTCTTACTACGCTGTTGCTAATGCGGTCGGTCAGCTTAACTCCCCACATGGGAAATATAGTTGTGACATTGTCAATCTTTCATTCATCATTTGATAATTATTAGTTTCTTTTCCATAGTCATTATTACCACCTTCATCAGCTATAAGACGTCTACTGCCAGCCCTTCCCCAGGATCCTCAATACAATCATTATTCGAGAAAAATACTTCATTAAAATATTTTTAATAAAATATATTTTCATCAAAGTCCGTTTTCATCATATAAAACGCCGTAGAATTACAACTCATTCTGACGTCAACAGTATCGCTTTGTTATACGTACCGTAAAAAAATGGTACAATGATCTACGCACGCAGGAACCGGCACAGACTCGGTCACGGAGGTCACCGTGCATATGTGTAGGCTGCGGAAGCACCTGCGCACGCGCGTGCCATGACCGAAATGGGAGACTAGTCTTAGGCTGGGGCACAGATGAGAGCGGGTGCGGGCAACAGAGCGAGGAGCGGACGCGTCCGAACCGATCTCTTTGACACCTGTCCCAATCGGGAGCGGTCTTCACTTGACGGGCATATGAATCAAACTGGGGCGAGAAGTAATACGCGGCTGGCCGTTACTCGCTCTTGCTGCTCTCAATTAGATTGTTTTCATTCTTCTTCTTTGCAATTATTTACACGAGTCAATTCCACCATCTCTACTCTACCACAGGACACCTGGGCGCACGGAGCGATTTCATTCTATTGTAGTTGATATTTCATCCATTCGCACGAAACGATTTGCATTGTCATTCATAATGCGCACTATTAATAAGTCAGTTAACTACATCTTCGGCCCCATAGTCATTTTTTATCAGGTGAGATAACGGTCATTCTCTCACCAGACCTCGATAAAAAATCTCATAGCTCTCAAGTATTTTTTTCACTACACACACCTGCTCTCTTCTAGGCCGCAGACTTATGCAAACGAGCCACTGACCACAGCCAGCGAAAAGCAGTTCATACACGTTTTCATACATTTATTATAGATTCGCCGTATACGGTGGCGGCCACTCGCTACTTCAATATCTGCCACTGTAGCTGTAGCCGATACTTCGAACCTTATGTTGTACCACAACAACGTCTCGCGGGAAGCTTGACTTGATTTTTTACCCGTATCGGTTTGATTGTGTTCTTCAATTCACTGACACGAAACCTTGCGACTGTTCGATTCGTTGACAGTATCAATAAAAGGTTTCCTCAATCTATCTATCTATATAATCACGCCAGCTCCCTCGCGGGGTAGGCAGAGAGTACAGAGTTCCAACAGGTTCTTTCCTTACATACCTCTCTGGCTTCCTCCACTCTCATAGTTCGTCTCGTACACACTTGCCGGTTACGGAGACTCTTGACTTGCCTTTCAGCTAAGACACGGTCTATTTGGTCATGGTAAGATAGTCTAGGTCTTACATCCTTCCACTTTCGTTTCCTCAATGATCTCATAAAACTGATTGAGCATAATTTTGTGTTAAAAATGGTTATTGTTTTCACTTTAAAAGATTAGAGCGACGTACGATTAATTATTGTTTTTTCGTTAAAAACACAAAATCGATTTTTAAAATTTATTTTATATCTTCATTGTAATCATAGAAGCCAAGTTGCAAGAACTTTAATAAAAATTACAAAACTAGTCTATAAATTATATCGGATACGTGAAATAAGTGAAACTGTTGCCTCACAAACACGTTTCCTTGTCAAATGCCGCGAGTTACAAACACAGTAGCTCACTGACATAAATGGTGATCCGCGTAATTACATTTCCCTTTAAAGGCGAACAACTGGTATCTACTTTTCTAAAGTTCTCACACACTGCGATCCTTTCACTCGCACGTGCGTGGATGTTGTGAGGAGTGAGCGAGATGGACTGATCATTACGGAAGAGTTGTTCAACTATTAGACCTTGGCGGCCTTGATTAATACTTGTGCATCCTAACGGCCATTGATCACTCCCGTGGGACAGATCTTGTTTCCTCTGACCTTTTGTTTTGTTCATTGTATAACTTGAACATGTTTCTGAAGATATGTGTCCTAGTTATTTTGTTGAATCTCACGACATGGCATTCACTTTGAGCATCTAACGTCGGCCTAAATCTGCCAACCTATTTGACAAACCAACGACCAAAGTCGTCATGACAGTCGTAGTTGCCGTTTGGTATGAAACTGACCGAAGTTCATTTTTAATTAGTAACCATGTGGACCCATCTGTAGAAATATCTCCTTAGAATTAGAGGAATTTTACTAAATGTTATGGTACACACCAACGCCCCCCCCTGTCAATGTCATCCATCGGCCAAAAGATCCTTGTCGCACTATATGTCATTATATTTTTTTTTTACTTTTTAATATCTGTGTAATTACACTAAGCCTATACTGCCCACTGCTGGGCAAAGGCCTTCTCTCACAAATCGAGGTTAGAGAGATCAGGTCATACTCCACCACGCGGACCGAGTGCGGATTGGTGGGGGCAGATTTATATATCCCGCCTATAAGGCTTCCAACTTGGCTTAACGACTACCACATTAAGTGGTAGCTGGGACCAGCGGCTTAACGTGCCTTCCGAAGCACGGAGACGCTTGGATATGAAAATGCCACAACGGTCACCCATCTCAGGCCGACCAAGTCGAACGCTGCTTAACCTTAGTGAACGGTAACAACACCGCGGTCGTACAGCGCTACGACCGCCTCTCTATCTGTGTAATTGGTGCACAATAAAGAGTTATCTATCTATCTGTATGGGAAAGAGAAACAAAAATATGTCCTCGCATCCTGGACCGCGTCAATTTTGATTTACGCCATATTAGAATAAAAGGCACTGACGTAATTTATTTACGGATGAGGAATAGAAGCAGTTATTTGGACATTACGATCTTATCTAGTTTACGTATTTTTCCCTTGAAACATTAACATAAAATATGTATGTAATTACTGAGACCCGAATACATACGTAGTAGTAAATTATGTTTTATTAGTTTAACATTAATATTTTCCTGTATTCGTAAGATGGTTGAGTTAATATTCGTAGTAACTATAATTTGATTTGTGCTATTCGAATACACTATTTCCTGATTTTGACAACCTTAACAGCTGATGCAAAAATCACACCCAACCACAATTTATTCATTATAGATACTCGATCTGAAGCTGTCGGAAAATTACGTTCTACGTTTTTTATTTCATTAAGGCCGTTGTAATAATCACGTCAATAATATTTATTTCCATAATCATTAAATTGTTTTTGCGTTACTTAATTACTTTATTTATATCTCTGCCTTTAAATAGCCTTATCGCTGATTTTATCAGTGTTATTCATTAAAGCAACACAAATCTTATGAATTACTAACTGTGCCCGCACATTCGTACTTTTCATTTTCAGACGTGTATTTCACACCTTGGATTTTTTGAGACAAAAGGTAGTCTATATCTAGATTTATTTGTGATTTATGTACATTTGTTTATTTAGAAAACCCCTTAATCTGCGATTTCTTTATATTCTCTTGATTCAAAGGTTGCCTAAAAGAGAACACTATTAGTGATGAGGCCGCTAATTGTTACCTTGTTAATTTATAAATTGTATTTCCATGTTGTGTATCTTTGGTGGAACAATTAAACGTTATGTATCTATCTATCTGTGTCTTTCCTCTAGATGAAATCTATATCCTTCCCAGATTTGATCGAAATCTGTTCAGCGGTTTTAATGTGAAAAGTTAAGACTAAGAGAGCTACTTTATAATATTAGTACGGTTACTCCTTTTCAATTTAAGTTAAATACTTTAATCGTCTATGATTCTGCAGCATTTTCTTCGATCGACCGTACAATCGCTAATCAAATATTAAGTATAATACTTTAAAGACATTGAACCTATTTAATATTCTGAATATGCAGCCACACGATCATCAATGAAAAAAAAATCTTTCTTTTCTTCGTACCAGTTTACATTAAGAACCGGCCCCTTGCTTTATTTTAAATTTTTTATCGATATATTTATATTATTATAAGCCTACGCTGTCTCACTGCAGGGCGAATGCCTCCTCTACCTTATTCCACTTGTCCCGGTCCAGTGCAAGCTGATGCCAATCCTTGTCGTAGGAATCCAGCTCGTCTCGCCACCTGTTTCTGGGCCTGCCGCGCTGTTGGTTTTCGCCTGGTGGCACCCACTATGTGCTTGTTTTAGCCCAAAACGCATCCGACATGCGGCAGATAAGACCGGCCCAGTTCCATTTTAGTCTTGAGCTGAGTGACCTACGTCGGTGATTTGTGTTTTGGAGCGAAAAATCGAGTTTCTGACACAATCTGTAAGCTTTACTCCAAGAAAGCTACGCTCCATTGCTCGTTGGCAAACACCAAAGGTGGACTTTTGACGATCAGTTACTGACCAAGTCTGTGCTTCGTAAGTAAGGGTGGGGAGAATGCACATGTCCATGAGTTTCCTTTTTAATGACACCGGGAGAGCTCCCTTTATTAAATTAGTTCTTCCAGGCGTTTTCGGTACGTCGAGCAACTTCTTTATCTTGTCTCGCCTGGAAATAAACTAATTGGCCAAGATATATATACTCGTGGACATATTCAATCTCCACTCCCCTAAGCTCTAGTTTACGTTGCACGCTGTTGGTCATCAGCTTTGTTTTAGTCATATTAATTGTAAGTCCAACGTTGAGGCTCGCCTGGCTCAGTTCTTCGAGCAGTAGGCCAAGCTCAGCTGCGGACGAGGAGAAAAGGACAATATCATCGGCAAAGCGCAGATTGGTTAATTGTCTTCCCAAGCTGTGTTGAGGTTTCGGAAACCTTCTTCGAGCGTAGCTGTAAAAAGCTTTGGAGATACATTTGCTCAAAGTTAAAAAGAATCATCGAGACGTGAAATGAATTTTTAACGACTACACTGTGAATCGATTCGACTCGGCCCGGCTACTTCCGTACTTCTCCGATAGGTGAAAGTTGTCCCCGACACGGTATGATTAGGTGATTCTCTCTAGCTTATTTCAATAAAACATTTTGTCGCATATAATACCTGTGAAATTGGGAATATTCCAAGATTCTAATTTAATATACCGATTTCTGAGACCTTGAGTTTCTATGTAGAAAATAAAATGAAAGTACTTTTATGTTTAGCAGATGAAGTCGGTATATTCACATGTTTTTAATGCCAATAAACTACACTTGTAACTGAGCTAAAAAAGTTCTTTATAACAACAATTTGTATAACACGCTCCATCTTTCCAATTCATTTTTTATTATAGTCCATGTTTGATATCGCGACCTTCTTGGAAGAAGAGTTCATTTCGCTTTCATGTCAAGTTGCCAGAGTGCTTCGCCGACCTTGGTCTCTAATAAACGGTTGAATTGAAATCAATAGAGCTTTAACCTTTCAGCAATTAACTTTTTCTATGGGATGGGCTCAATTTATCACTTGTGTGAAATTTGCGAAGTCTTTGTAAAAGGTTGTATGGTACGATTTGTAGGCAAAATACGTCCTTATTGTTTTTTGTATCCGCGTATTGAAGTTTTATGAGACTGTATTAACGTACCCTTTACAAGGGTCATGGCAAAACTTAAAAGTATGAGAACAAAAAACAAGCTTTGCTTTGCTAGCCTGACAGTCTACATTTACCAAAAGTAACCAATGCTAGTAGTATGCGGTAGTCGTTGTGATATTTGGAGGAGGCCCTTGCTCTGCAGTTGACGTCTTGAACTATCTATCTGTATCATTGCGCACGGTTCCCGGGTTGGCAGGCAGGACAGAGATCCAACGAGTTCTTTACATGCAGACCCGTCTGGTTTGCTTCACTCTCATAGTTCGTCTCATACTAACTCGCTTACTTACGGACACTCATGATTTGCTTTTCAGATAAGACACGATCTATTTGGTCATGGATATAAGATTATTTGGACATAGGATACCTTGAACTAATGATATATTTTGTTTGTTGGTCTGTCTATCGCACGACCTGAATTTGGCGATCTGTTTTGATGTTCTCAGTATTACACCCTACCCTCTGCAGTTTGTAAACAAAATAGTTTTAAAATTATTCTCATCGTTGGATCCATTGCACCTCGCGCAATATGACGCGTGATTGCATAGTTCAGACTGACTGTACTAATTGCATCGCCGCCATCGTAAATTCTTGAAGCGATCTCAAGATAGTTCCGACATTGGCGTCGCCATCTTATAGCTGTAATTGATCTTGTTATTGGATCGGAAAAGCCGATAAAAATGTATCGTATTATTCTTTAAACCTACCTACCACATCGTACTGGATTATGTGTCTATTCGTCTTGGCATCATTTTCTGCTGTTTGGTTATGGCTATTTTTCATTAGGTTTTGTTATGGTCAGTGTCGTGGTTAGACTATTCCAAAAATGTTATAATTAATTGTAATTTATTAATACGGCCTCAAAAAAAGGATCTTGAGATTTTTTTCTACAATATATACTCTGCAACAAGCTTATAACTATAATTAATTAAAATTATTACGAGGTTTGGTTCAATGAACGATATACGATGTGTTGATTTTATCCAATTAATAGATTTGCGTAGAATTTGTATATTATCTACCTATTTATCTATAACCTCACGCCAGATCCCTTGCGGGGTAGGCAGAGAGTACAGAGTTCCAACAGGTTCTTTCCTTGCATACCTCTCTGGCTTCCTCGACTCTCATAGTTCGTCTCATACACGCTCGCCGGTTACGGAGACTCTTGACTTTTCCATCAGATAAAACTCGGTGTATTTGGTCGTGGTAAGATAGTCTAGGTCTTCCCCGGTACCTGCATCCTTCCACTTTCACATTGTATATCTGTTTTGTCATTCTTTCCTCTGGCATTCTTTCTATATGCCCGAACCAACGGAGCATGCCCTTTCTCATCTTTACACCGATACTATCTACCTATTTAAACATTTATAACTCATGATTTCGTTAACTAGCTGCATAATTTAACAAAATTTTATGTTTTTAAAAACTTATGTACATTTTCTGTTATATTACTCAGTCTTCTATATTTGGTAAAACGGAAATTATAGGTGTATTCTGAATAAATATTATGCACCTATTGAAACACTAGTAATCAACGTTGTTTTAAAGGACATTGTGCCATATAACCCAATTCGGAATAAATGAATTGTAAGGACAAACTAACTTCTTGCAACAAATAACTAATTTGGTTTTAATTTTATTGAGATGTAAATTAGGTGTTTTATGAAATTTCTTGATTAATGTGTCTCTTGCATGATTTTTCTTCAAATACCTGTCTATTGCCTATCCTAGTATATTTTTTATTACATTTTCCAGTAACTACACCCTAAAGTAAAACTATCAAATTCATTAGTCAAACCTGGAGAAGGAAGTTGAGTAGATTCTGAATACAAGTTCATATATTCACCTCGTCAATTTCTAACTTCCAGTTCCGTACTGGCTTCCTCTGTCAAACAAGTCACGTTTCGATCGTAAAATGTTAATCGTGGTATCTCCAGAGCTGGCTTCCTTCCATATACGTTGCTTCGTCATCCTTACTTCCTATATATCGTCAACTAAGCTGTCTTCGACTATTAACTGAACTACTTTATTTCGATAAGTTCTACATCTTCTGCACTTCATACTTTATACCTCAATTGACTAGTAGATGTATAAAAAACAATTGTAAAGTTCACGAATCAAGGTCAACCATTTCTTTTAGAGATTACGGAGAATCGAAAAAAAAGTATCCGAGGCCAAAACGCTTTTTATATCGGAGCCGAATCGTGTGAAAGTCAATCTTATTATTGCAGGCTTAATGTCGAATTAGTCGCTGGCAATTGCATACAATCAATTTAACAAGCGGATCTTCGATGAAAATCTCTTTCCCATTAACATTTAATATGAATTACAATACGTAAGGCCGTCAGTTAATGATCTTCCGCGATCCAGATATGGTGATAACACGTTTCGAGTTCGGGGGTTGTGGAGATCCTTGTTTTTTGCTATCCGGGTTGGATAGGTCACTAATTATATCACTGCGTGCATAGAATTGATCTATTCGTTCCATTGATAAATAGTTTTGAAACGAGCCCAAAACTGACAATACATCAAGCTTGATGTATTGTCAGTTCAGAGTTAAGACCAGCTGGTCTTAAGCACCTTGGTTGCTTGCCTGAATTTTTTTGTTAGTATTTTTATTCGAAATAGACTTAGATATGTTACCTAAGCGCTGTGCATTGTACTGTAAATTGTTTCATCATTAATAGATTCAAGGCTTTTTTAGATATTGATAAAAACATTGGACGTATCTTACGATTCGGTTAGTACTCATGGCTCTAGTAATTCAAGTGGAGCGGTATTTCTGTGGCAAAAAATATAACATTGTTGCTATATTCCTTGTTTGTTCTTTCTTAAAGACGACCTAACATTGTCGGCAAAATAAGTGAAATATATAGGCGTATGCTGTTTGTTTTCTTTTATTTAAATCGGTCAACAACTTATAGGCCTTGACTAGATGAGATACTTTTTTAGTGTTTCGGGCGCATTATTTTACATGTGTTTGTGAAGAAATGGACATGAACATGGTGATTTATTTATTCAACGTCTTTCTTCACAGTAACCAAGTGTCTATTACGAATTAAAACAATGATGCACCTATGTCATTAACCTTTATTTTATTAATGTATCTTTATATTTATAAATGTGCACCTCAAAATAAATGCTATCACATATTGAAGTCAATATTATCTTGGCATCTCGGCTATACGCCAGAGGTATGATGCGGGCTTGCCGGTTTGTGCACGGATTATATATAATCGTATATAATCGTTCATTATTATAAGCATATATCAAAGCAGAATCATTTCGATGTTTCGTTACAAATATATATCAATAGTTGTCAGACATAAATAGAAATGGTATAGCATCAAAATAGACAACTTGTACTACGAGATACTCAGTTGAAGACTGGTGGCTTCTCCAATATGGCTTGCTGGTGTAGCGATAGATTTAACATACTAGCAGATATTGCAAGTTTGTACTGTAAGCGATTTCAAGTTTTAACTCAAGTTTTTATTTGCCTACTACCAGTAGAATTTTGACATATTATATGGGAATGAAGAGATGTCCAAATACTACTGGGCATAAGCAAATGTATCTATAACTTGAATAGGATTCGAGAAATCGAGTTAGGATGAAGCGTGTCTAAAGTGGATTGAATGATCTTTAACATGGATTGAACAAGTAACCAATTATGACAATTATAACCTGGTTGTCACGTAACATTGGATAACTTGAACTCCCGTTTGAATGCTATTAAAACTCTAATTGTTCTGTAGCGTGAAGTACTACATGTACCGAATAACTGTAGACCTTGTTCTTATGACAGTGTTATAGCCTTTTTATTACACGAGATTATTCCCACGGTTTCGCCCGCCTGAACTTGGTGTATGAAGGCAAGTCCGGCATGAAATTTCTGCATGATATTTGGTAAACTGAACCTCTGGTTCTACTCCACGTTTAATTTGAAATATTACTATGTTAGTTTTTAAATTTTAATACTATTATTTGATTTTCAAATGGCCCGCCAAAACCTATAGGTTGTTCCTTTTGCATGAGACGCTAACAAACTATAAGTGTTTTTCACATAGGATGGGTACTGACATTTCTATTGCCAAACGAAATAAATATTTAATTTAATGGTGTTAAGGCATAAGACCATAAGTATAGAAAAGGGCAGGCCTCTTATTGCCATTGAATAAAGTATAATTTCGTTTGGCAATTAGAACTGTCAGTGCCCATCCTATAAGTAAAAAATACTATAAAATTTATTTTCAGAGATACTAATAGATTTGTTTTCAAAAATATCTACTGTACATACAGTCCGGGTACAAGTAAACACCCTCACGCCTATATTCCCTAAGCGGGGGTGGCAGAGGTGTACTATGTACATCGACTTCGCCGACAATGTTAAATGCCAATGTTAGACTTCGGACTGATACTGCGAATTTCTCGATAAAAAAATTACTTTTTGGAAATCTAGGATTTGAACCTTGTGATCACAAAGCACATTATTCGCCACTAGGCTAACGAGCTAATTTTATAAAAATAAACAAAAAATATATAATGAAGTATTAGGAAACAAATAATTTATCGTTCTTTCGTATCGGTAGTGTATAATTAAGTTACACTTTTACAGGTTATTACCGGCAATACTTACAGTACTAATTAAAATTAGTAGTTAACAACTTTAATTAGTGAAGTAGGTACATAGCACTTAGTTCAGTAAAAGTCGAAACTATAAAATACGTAATTCCGAATGATTTAATCAGAAGTTAGTGTCCCACTGTTAAACATAAGCGTCCCTTTGTCGTTTCCATTCTACCTCTATTTGGGGTTATTCAGGACCAATCGCTGAAAAGTCTCCTGTGCCTGCAGCCCAGTGGACATTATGCAGTTATTAACGCTAATAAAAAAGTCACGTGATCAGTATCATGCGTTATCAGAAGAAAATAAAAAGAAAACGCTTGCCACTTGTCTGAGTTCTCAGTTTATATCGCCGTCTCCGCCTCGGTCTGTGCCCCAGGCCTGCTATTTTTTATGTGTTTTATAACTATGGCATGCTACATAAATCGTTCAATTACAATTGTGCTTAAAGATAGATAGATAGATAGATAAATCATTTATTGCTTGAAACATGGTTTTATACAAGGTGTTTGTTATAATAATATTATTATTTCAGTGCTACATGTTTCGCCGAGAGCTTGGCATGCAAATTTGTTATATTCATAAAATCTCTAACATTAATCATAACAATTATAATATAATTATTATTATTACATTATCATTATTATAAATATGTATCTCGCTGAGATTCACGGGCTTTACCCGGACCTTTGAAAGGCTTGCATGGGGACATGGGTCCAACGCGTAGAGGCCCTTTGCGAGAAGTTAATGTTATGTAAGCCACCTGCTGAGATCACTTGCTGAAAATGAAGAAACATAACCAGCGAACTGACCCCGGCAGGTGCAAGGTCTATTGTAAATTATGGAAAGAAAACAAGGGCTATGCAAATGAGGTTTGATGGACAAAAACTGGACTATTTCAAAGGGGACGGACACCGGCCATAATTAGTGATACCTAATTACCCGTGGCCGGCATTATCATAATTATTATTATTACATTATCAATATTAAATTACAATTATTATGAATGTCATACAATAATTTTGAGTTTAATAATAACAGTCGGCAATTGTTATAACTGGTACCTACGACTATGGAAAACCATAAGAATTATTGATAGGTACCATAAGAATTGGAAAGCATTAAATTAGTAGATTGAAAACTGTCAAAACTAACAACTATGATGTCAATGATCAACGATTTCATTAAAATAGCAGTAACAGACTTGGGGCTCTGATGTGATATCGTTTAAAATTGAGGGTTACCAAGAAATACGAAGTAACATCAATAAAAAAGCGTGTTTTTAACAAATAATTGTGACGGAGAGTTGGTTCAGCGGTTAAGAGCTTAAGCGGCTCCGCCTTAGGTCTGGGTATTTGTGTATGTTAATTTCATGTTTGTAAATACACCCAAGTCCCAGCACACCAAGCACTATATTACGCAATGGTTTATTAAAAAAAATTTTTTCTAAAAGTCTAGACGATAACAGATTCAAAACAGTGACAGTTAAAATTACACCAAGGTCGGTACGAGTAGGTGCAAACAGCATGTTAGTACTGCTATTGTATAAATAAGAAAACAAAACATGTCTTATAATGCATTAACATTCCGTCTTGTTAGCTGCGTAATAGACTTAGTTTTAATAACTATATTAGCTATATATATTTTGTTTATTTATTCACTATCACTATAGATCACTAACATTGTGTACATCCACTGTATTTATAATATTTTATGGTACAGGATATATATCTCGCTAAATGTCACAATAATTATAGGCGAAGACAGCATGCAATATACATAATTTCATTGAACAATTAAAAATAGTTTTTAGAGAAAATAGAAAGAAAATGGAAAATGTCAGTTAATGGAACATAAGGTCATCATTGCGAACGAAATATTTACATAAGTTAATTTAATATGTTAAAGAAAATTAAGTATTAATTATTGAATAAATATATCAAATTAGCAAACAGTTTAAAAATCCAAAATATAAAAATAAAACACATATATTGAGAGGGTTTTGGCCATAGTCCACCACGCTGGCCCAATGCGGGGTATAAGAGAAGGCCCGTGCCTGAAGGCCTTTCAGTCTAAGAGAAGGCCCGTGCCCAACAGTGGGACAGTTTCTGAACAGGGCTAATATTATTATTATTATATATTGTTGACTGCATAAAAATGATACACTATAAAATAATAGAGGAAAAAGCAGGATCAATTCGCTGTTGATGTTTCTTCATTTTCAGCTGTCGATCTCGGTAACAACATTAACTTCTCTCAAAGGGCCCCTGCGTCATTGCTGCATTTCAAACTCAAGCCTTTCAAAGTCGCCTTTACTAGGGTGAGGCTACGTTTTTAATAAAAAAAAAACAAACCGGGCTGGATAAACCCTGTTATAGAGTAAATATTAGTTACTTACACTTAATTTACCGCGATCAAAATTAAAGAACTGACTACCTCGTTGGTCTAGTGGTGATCACGAGGTCCTGGGTTTAAATCGTAGGTCGGACAAGTGTAGCTTTTCTAACGAATACTTCCCAGTATGAGTCCGGAGTCTGTCTGTAGGCTCGCCCCTATTACATGGGACCTAACATCGTCGGCGAAACGTCGGTGTAGTCAGTACACCTCTGCCACCCCCGCTTGGTGAATATAGGCGTGACGGTGTTATAAAATTAAAGAAAGATCTATCTATCTTTATCATCATGCCAGATCCTTTGCGGGGTAGGCAGAGAGTGCAAAGTTCCAACAGGTTCTTTCCTTACATACCTCACTGGCTTCCTCCACTCTCATAGTTCGTCTCATACACGCTCGCCGGTTACGGAGACTCTTGACTTGTCCTTCAGATAAGACTCGGTCTATTTGGTCATGGTAGATAGTCTAGGTCTTCCCCGGTACCTACATCCTTCCACTTTCGCATTGTATATCTGTTTTGTCATTCTTTCTTCTAACATTCTTTGTATATTCCCGAACCAACGGAGCATACCCTTTCTCGTCATTAAAGAAAGATAAGAACAAAAATTCTTTGGCACGTTATTTATTGCCACCCAATACTTTTTATCAACCACGACTTCAAGCCTAGGACGACGGCTTAGTTTATTCTGTAAGCAATCAGTGTATTGGCGATTATTATATCCTGAAATAGTATTGATATAGTATTGTTTGATAAACCTTAACCATTAAAATGTGTACTAAATTCGTACAAATTTTTAATGGTTCATTCATCTACTGTACATCGAACTTCTAGAATGCAGGGTAAAGTCCTCTATATCTTAATTGCGGTTGGCATGACCTAAATTTGCATTAAAAGAAAACATTGATAAAATACGAGTGCGTTTAAAAACCAACGGTGCTGACATTCCAATTTTGATTTATATAATTATACAGTCTATTATTACAACTCTAATTGCACAGCAATCAAAGTCAATTTTATGCCTCGTTTACATGGGAATGGGTGGGCGAGAAGTTTGCCCTGGAAAATAGAACAAAGTCGTGTTGGAACGACTGCTTACCCTAGTAGTTTGGGGATCACTGTATAAAATCGAATCATTGTATCGTACTTGTGTTTTATCTAGAAAAATGTTTGCGTGGACCTAAAAATATGTTGCAATTTGGGCGTTTCTATATTTCACGGAAATTTGTAGAGATTTTTAAAAGAATTTAGAGTGCGAGTGATAATAACATGAAAGAAATGTATTATTTTCACAATACTTATTATTATGCATACTGTAACTAAGGCAGGATAATATAACGGAAATAATATCTTAATTTAGATTCATTAACGTATAACGACTTTGCGTCTAAAATTTTATATCTGTTGATTATTAATTATGAATATGATTGAAGTTATTTTAATATGGCTATCAGTCTGTCACACCGATATATATTGATTGATATTCTATTGATAATGCAAATGATATTATAGCAAAAACTATCACGGTTTTCGTAGAGACCACAACAATCAATTACCTTACTCAAGTTTCTTGTGTCAGTGAAATATTAATATGAAAATCAGCCAGTGCTAAATTAACGACCAACCTTTAAAGTTTTCGATTTTTTTATATCTATACCAGATCGCTTACGGGGTAAGCAGAGAGTATAAAGTCCCATCAGCCTCGTTCCTTACATACCTCTCTGGCTTCCTCCATCTACTGTCATAGTTTGTCTTATGCATGTTCGCCAGTTATAGAGACTAGACTCGTCCTTCAGAAAAAAAACACGACCATTTTAGTCATGGTGAAATAGTGTAGGTCTTTCCCAGTACCTACATCCTCCCACTTTTGCATTTTATATCTGTTTTGTCGTTCTACTAAATTAATCAATGGAATAAGAGTGACGCGTGTCGACCGTTGTGAACGCAGCACAACAATAGTTTGTTGAAAAGGTCTGCTACACGTGATCGACTCACGTGCGATAATATTAGTTTGATGGCTGCCGTGCAGAATACCGTTGCCCACGCGATCTGATGATTAAAGTCTCGTGTGCTCACGATGCTGATAAAGATTACTAAATTTTCTATGACTTTCCTCGGGTTCAAAGAAGTGCGTGCCTGGGACTTATGTCTTTTCGAAAGCATGTGGGTAATAAAATTAACGGTAAAGGAAAACATCGTGAGGAAACCTGCATGCCTTAGAGTTTCTGGAAGGTGTCTGAAGTTCGCCAACCCGCACTGGGCCAGCGTGGTGGATTATGGCCTAAACCCTCTTAGTTTAAGAGGAGGCCCGTGCCCAACGGTTTCAACTCGAAGTGAGAGAGAGAGATTAGGGGATACGCCACTGTGCGGACCCAGTGCGAATTGTTTGTGGCTATTCGAATTTATCAAGCCGTCCTAAGGCTTCCATCATGGCTTAATGACTACCACATAATGTGGTAACCGGGTATAACGGCTTAGCCTGCCTTCCGAAGCACGGCCACGCTCGAATATGAAAATGGTACAAGCGTTCACCCATTTCAAACTGAGTGAGCCGAACGCTGCTTAACCTTGGAAGCTTTGCTAAGAATACCACGGTAGCACAACGCTACGAGCATACCCTTGTATTACATTTAGCTTACTAATAGCAGCAAGCATAGAAATAGACGTGAACTATCCAGCGCGCGAATGTAAGCATCAGGCCGTGTTATTAATGATTATCTGAACTTTACATTCTCGTACTGCTCATTCATTTCCTGCCCATTTCCTTGCACACTACGCAAGTGTAGGTGTATGTAAATTTTGGGTAAGGATTTCTAGGTAGAAAGCTGATTTGGTGAAAGTTTTTGTTTTGTTTCATACAGCAGTCATAACAACTGTTACTTAAATAAAAATATACACTGTTACGCCTATATTCTCCAAACGCGGGTGGCAGAGGTGTACGTGAATATCCACATATTGCTAATGTGAGGTCCCAAGGGGGGTGGGCCTGTTGTCATAATACCAAGTCCAATTCCATACTCCGAACTGTTAACTAGGATTTTTGATAGAAAAACCACACTAGCTGACCTGACCTAATGTCTGTTAATAGTCCGAATTGTTATTCTAGGGTTTCGATAGAAAACCCTTACCTATGTATTTGTCAATACCAATCTAACAAGCCTAAACACAAGGGGGCTTCGTTGCACAATTCACATGTACCTACAGCTACCTTCCGACTTCATCATCAGATCAGCTCTATGGTACCATATTGGTGCATTGTCACCGAACTTACGTATGCCTAATTTCAACTCAATTGGATACCCGCAAGTGCTTGAAAAATGGATCACAAGATTTGAACCGGAAAGACAGTCAGACATATGAACATTGCAAGTTAAATAAAAGCTTGTAAAAATGTTTAGCTTCCAATTTGATATATAAAAGTGAAACGTTCGTTTCTTTGTCCTTCTTTCACGGTCCGACTGCTAGATTTCAAAAAATGATTGCACACAGGCAATTTTCAGTCTGAATTAGCAATAGTTAGGACTTATACATGTGTTAATCTATTATAATAATTAATCTAATATCTTATTGGATTGGGTTTCTGAATAACCATTTTCGTAATCAAGGGAGTTACCACAACCTTTCTGGTAAAACTATTTAATTCTTCATTTAACGTGAAAGAGAGATAGAGTTATAAACTACACATACCCACCTCTTTTTTTACAGCAAATTAAATATTATCATAGCTTTGTTGAAGAGATTGTGGTACACGCCCTATTAATCTAATCATAAACCTGTCAATTCTGTTAGCAATGCTGATTTTTGATTGTCTATATTTAGATTTGTATTCAAAGTCAACGAATATTGTTTTCTAAGCAAATTTATTTGAAAAAAAAAGTGATTTGTATGTAAATAGTTTATTGACCTATCTGTCTATATCATCACGCCAGATCCCTTACGGGGTAGGCAGAGAGTACAGAGTTCGAACAGGTTCTTTCCTTACATACCTCTCTGGTTTCCTCTACTCTCATAGTTCGTTTCATACACGCTCGCCGGTTACGGAGACTCCGGACTTGTCCTTCAGATAAGACTCGGTCTATTTGGTCATGGTAAGATAGTCTATTGATCAATTTATGAAATAAAGATGACAAAACAAGGATATGTAGATTCATTTCTTAATAACATTTTGTTGTTTTGTCTGGTACTTGAAAACACATAAATATGCATTAAATATGTAAGTAATGTGTTCGTGCATTAATAACTATAAAATTGCAGGTAAACAGTTCATTTACTTTGTTGTTGTTTAATAACTTCAATGCGGGTTGTGCAGTTACGCAAGTAATAATGAGTGCACGGCCATAACTTGAAAAATATTTCAATACTGGCCCACGTCTTCGTCTGCATAATTTTGATTTGAAAAGAAGAAGTTGCATATTTCCTTTCCCAAGATGGAATCTAACTTAACAAAATAATATAATATTAGCCCTGTTACGAAAAGGGGTTTAGGCCGTAGTCCACCACGCTGGCCCGGTGCGGGTTGGCGATCTTCATATATTTCAATTCTGAGGCATTCCAGACAGGTTTCCTCACGATGTTTTCCTTCACCGTTAAAGCAAGTGATAGTTAATTTTTAATACGCACATTCTTTCGAAAGGACAGAGGTGCGATCCTGGGTTTCAACCCGAGACCTCTGACTTTACGGTCCAATGGTTTAAGCGAGAACAGATAACATAGCTACTTTTACATGTATTATTATGCAGAGAATAACACCGTCACCGTCACGCCTATATTCCCCAAGCGGGGATGGCAGAGGTGTACTGAGTACACTCACGTTTCGCCGACGATGTTAGGTATCATGTAATAGGGGGCGAGCCTATTGCCATATACCGGGCACAATTCAAGACTCCGGACTTATACTGGGAATTTTTCGTTAGAAAAACTTCATTTGTCCGACCTAGGATTTGAACCCAGGACGTCGTGATAACAAAGTGATGTGCTTTGCCACCAGACCAACGAGGCAAATAACGTTAGTCTTAAGCAAAAAAATAATTTAATTTTTGTATCGACCCTAAAAGACTTCAAGTTATATTAATAGTTATTCTTGGTATTATTACAACATTGTGTATGGTTAGAGAGTGCAACCCACCATTAAGTATGTTATAAATTCTAACTGTGAAGTGTTTACATTTCATCTAGATTTCATAAATCATTATATTCATTCATTTTACACAAACGTTGCGATGTTTATACATGCGTCATATTATACAAATTAGAATATGGAATGTAAGATTTTATGCTATCTGTTTATCTTCAGCCGAAAGACGTCCATTGCAGGACGGAGGCCTCCCCCAAAGACCGCCATAACGACCGGTTTTGTATTGTACGCGTCCAACTTCTAGCCGCGACCTTCATAAGGTCATGGGTCCATCTTGTAGGGGGCCTGCCAACTCCACGTTTCCGGTACGCGGTCGCTATTCGATAACCTTTCTAACCCAACGGCCGTCAGTACTACGAGCGAAGTCCCGCCCACTGCCACCTAAATTTAGCAATTCTGAAGGCTTTATCGATCCCGCAGGGTGACTCCGAACGTAACTCTCTCCATCCGCCGATCGTAGCGACCATATCACAGTGTCGGAACTCACAGATTTTATGCTACAAATAACTAAATATAGTAAACAACTAAATACGCAATGAAGAAACTGGATGCGAGTAGCCGAGGATCGTACCCAGTGGCGTGCATTTGGAGAGGCCTATGTCCAGCAGTCAACTGCTATAGGCTGATGATGATGATGATGATGATGAAATACGCAATTATACCGATGTCGATAATTTCAAATCGTAATAGGTTATGGTAACAAATAACGATAGGGAGGTATGTAAAAACGTTATATATATTTGTATTTATTTCAACAATACAGGTAATTTTTTTTTTTTTATACGTAGCTCTACACTAGGATTTATTCCTGTGTCGTAGGTGCGTTTACAAACATGAAAATACACATACACAAATACCCAGACCGGAACAAATAATTGTGGATCACACAAAGATTTGTCCCGTGCGGGAATCGAACCCGCGACTATTAGACACAGTGGGCGGAGCGGCTTAAGCTCTTAACCACTGCGCTAAATCGTCCGTCAGACTCTATACTCAATGCAATAATAATAATATCAGTCTATACTGTCCCACTGCTGGGCAAAGGCCTTCTCTCACAAATCGAGGTGAGACAGATTAGGTCATACTCCATCACGCGGACCCAGTGCGGATTGGTGGAGGCAGGTTTGTGGCCACCTGCTGTTGGAACATATCAAACCATAGACGGCTTTCAACTCGGCTTAACGACTACCACATTAAGTAGTAACCGGGACCAACGGCCTTTAACGTGCCTTCTGAAGTACGGAGGTCACCCAGCTCAGGTCGACCAAGTCGAACGCTGCTTTACCTTGGTGATCGTTAAGAACACCGCGGTCATACAGCGCTACGAGTGCGTTCAATGCAATAGTTTAGCGCAAATAAACTGAAGACTAAAACAACATTGATTTCATACATTAAAACTACATTAACATTCGTGTGTATGAGACGAACTATGAGAGTGGAGGAAGCCAGAGAGGTATGTAAGGAAAGAACCTATTGGAACTCTGTACTCTCTGCCTACCCCGCAAGGGAGCTGGCGTGATGATATAGATAGATAGATAGATAGATTAACAAATTAAACAGTACTAATGTAAAATAGTTTAATTTTTCCTTTTTATTTTTCGCCAGGTTATCATTAAGTAATGGATAATTTTATACTAATGATTGAAAGTTCTTTAAGTATCCTAAACGTTACATCCCTCAAAACGACTAATACCCCTAACGAACAATTTTTTTGATAAAGATACTATTTTAAGACATGATGCTTTCGCGCACATCGCTTTTAAGCATTCTTCACTCGTCTTACTAATGAGAAACCATGCTAAATCAAGTAGGTTCGATCCGCTTTCAGATGTCGCCAAGCGGATAAACCATGTGAGCTGCAGTTTGCCTACATTTCCCTTCTACCACTCGCCCTAATCTGACTGAAAGCAAACGAGCTTACCTAGTTAATTCATTCTTCATCTGAGTGGATAAAACGCATATATTACTAGCAGTTTCTTATGTCAATTGTCAGACATAATTATCGTGAGTAAGCATTTAATGAATAACTCTTCCTAGGCTATTAATGTCATTATCTCAATGACACTCACTGTAATGGATGTGTGGATATTTCCACAGTAACGGTCTAAAAAATTTGTCTAAAAACAACTGCTGGGCATTTGCTATCTCAAGCCAATTTGATAAGAAGGTGTCCAGTGTATCCAGCCGTCTCAATAAGACATAATTCAGATTTACGTGGTTGGGCACACCACGTAACCTTACTACTCGTATTTTGTGAGGACCAGCCACTTGTAAGTAATTTTGTCCTTTATTCAGGCTTGAAGTAATTCCTTGAAGTAGTTCCCGAATAAAAATTTATATCAAGAGTTGTTATAGATTCTTTATTAAGATTCAGAAGGCGCAATTTTGTTCCTCTGTCCTCCGAGGATCAGTTGGAATACGGTGTGCTAGATGAAATTACTGATTCATCTGGTTGCCGTGAAATGAATATGAAATAAGTACTTGAAACTTGGAAAGGTCTATGCTTTTTCATGCAAGATAAAATTAAAAAACTTTATAAATATTTAAGAGTATAAAAGTTGACTTGAACGTAAATAGTTCATTGTGCGAACGATTTCAAATCAATAATCTAAGAAATCATTATTCCTACACGGGGACTGTTTTGTTGACTTATAACTGACAAAAATGATTACCAACTGGGTCCCACAAAACTATAAACGACATCGCGGCAGGCCCAGACGAAGATGGCGGGACGAGCTGGACTCGTTCCTGGAAGACTGGCATTTAAAAGCCGAAAATATAAACGAATGGAAGCAGTGGAAAGAGGCCTTTGCCCAACAATGGGACGATAGTGGCTAAAGTAAGTAAGTAAGTAACTGACTAGGACTGACTGACTGACTGGAAAATATTAGTTTTGTAAAATTGCTGATTTTATCGCAAATAATTTTGATATCTATTTTTGTTTCTAAACTCATCTACTGCATGACAAAGGTCTCCCTAAAGATCGCCACGACTACAGGCTCTGTGCTATGTTACACGACCAGCTTTTACCTTCACCATAATTATGTACTTAATTAATATTTTTTTTACTATTAATTGCACATTATGGGTCGTCATTAAAACGTTAAAAATGTCGCGGTGCATACTTACTTTGAGTTCAGATTTATTTAATTAAACGTTTCATTTTGATAATTTTACCAACCGCAATGTCGTGTACGTGCTTTATGTCTTTTTTCAAATGGTCAAAAGCTACTCCTAATATACATAAAAATTCCTCACATTCATGAGAGCTACGGCAAAACATTTTTAAAATAACTTGGAAATTTATCACGTACTGGACACGACAAAGCATACACAATAATTGTTTTATACATTTTTCCTCGTTCACGCTCTATAATATTTTATATTATTGCTTATGTAGGAAATTGCTTGTGTACATTTAAACAAAGACTGACTAATCAATTTTATTATGATTGTGGAGTGGGTGGACTGGTGGCGCCTACATACCTTTATGTGGAAAGTTACGCATTCCTCACACTCACACGTTTTGCTCATTGGTGTCCAAAAATAAACCAAAGTTATTGTAGTTTTTTATCGGATATAGTCCAACGAAGTGCGCGGCGTCGTCTCCACGTGGACCGCTGTGATTTGCAAATGTCGAGCACATTTGCAAATCACAGCGGTCCACGTGTCGTGTTTTAAGATGTTAAGATGTTTTAGAAAACGATCAAAACTAAATAGACGACTGCGTCATTAATTACATTCCTTATGAAGCATTGTTTGAATTCATTGGTCTTCAAATGTCTCCCCCAAACACTAAGTGTCCAGTTATCACCCTGACAGATTAGAAGACCTTTCTCGATCGCCTTCCGAATTAAAATAATCTCTGAAAAAACAGGATCCGTAAATAAATCCTTTTGAGTTTAGGATTGCTTGTTTACAGCTAATTCAGCAAAATTTTCTGAATAACTGCGCAATTGTCAATTAACAACATGTCGACATATCTCTTGGAGGAATCTAAGGGGTATCATTTACCGGAATGTCTTCTAATTATCATCATCATAAGTCCGCCTGTATCTCCCACTGTTAAGTAAAGGCCTCCTCTATCACGCCATTCGTTCTGCTTCTATGCTGGTCTTTTCTGCAATTATTATTCTAATACCACGTTGTGTTATTCATATTATTACACCGAATTACGTCTGCCACATACATATTGATAACGTCAAGATATTCGATCACGAGTTCCGCAGTTGAAATTTTTTTACCAACTGACTCGTGGTCAACGATTCATTAGATAACATCTATTGAGTGAGAAATATAAATATTTATGAACAGCTGAACCAGAAGTGTGGTCTGAGAATTTATGACGCATTAGCGGTTACTCGTTACGGTTTATTTATTAAGCTTAACCACAGACTAGAGATGAGAGAGCTTAGGACATACTGCAGTGTGGATTGGCGGAGGCAGATTTGTAGTCACCTGCTGTTGGAATTTACCAAGCCGCGTATAAGGCCTCCAACGATTACCACGTTAAGTGGTAATCTAGACTAGCAGCTTAAATGTTAACTGCTTACCCCTCTTTAATATAAGAAACAGTAAAAAATGGCTACTTACTCCCAGCAACCAGCCAAGATTCGCCCATTGCGTCTGTGTGCTTTGATTCAATAAAGCAGAGTCTTAACTATAACCGTCTGTGCGTACAACGATGAAACGGCAGCAGATCTCCTTGTAGAATGGACTTTTAATACCGATGTGATTTATTTGTGTAATAATCGCTTTCCTTGAGACTTCTCGTAAGAAATATCAAGGGGAAGTAATTATAATTATAAATCTGTGTTTACAGAGTAGTAAATGTGTCTGTCTGAAAATATAGTGTCTTAGTACCAGGGAATGCAATGTCGGTTTTTATCCAAGAAGATCCGATTTTTATCCGATTAAGAATGTCAATTTTGTAAGATATCAATATTTGGCCTCTTTATTCTATTAGATGGGACTTGATTATAGTGTACCTAGTATTTCAAAATATCTGACTTCAAAGCTTTTACAAAAATTTTACTTACTGATATCTCAGAATATCACTGCACTTGTAGGAGATGTCTAAAGATTAATGGCAAAGTCTATTTATTTTTTATATTTGGTACAGTAAATTTGAATATTAACTGGTGTTTCATGTTCGACTATTTTAATGTACTCGTATTAACAACGTATCAAATGAAGTAATCATTTATTGATTTTGATTAAGTGTTCACTGTAACCAGTGGCCATTCCTTTATATGAACAACATTTTTTAAATACATTGTTTTTGTGGCAATGTTTTCTGCTCGGATATCTACGTGTTACTTAAACATACCTAATACATTTAATGTATGTAAGTCTTGACCTATTACAAAATTGATTCAGTAATGTCCGTCTTTATTAAATATCTTCGGTACATGTTTGAAACAATTGCCTGAATTAGTTTCTGAACTGCTGTCATCAAGCGATTCGAGTACTCCCTTTGTTCCTAATTCTAAATACGCACATTTGTCTGCAAATAAGCAAGTACTTAAGTGGAGTTAAGAACACACATCTTTGTCCCCAAACAAAGCGTCCATATAGTCTACTTCCATCGCTATTGTTTCAACAACAATACTAGTTTTGATATTTTCAAGGTGATAAGTGTGCAAGTCATTCTGATTCGTCGTTTAATCGATATTCCATGCATTAACCGTTTAATCGATTTTTTATTGGAATACCTAAGGATACAGATGCAATGTTTGTTTATTATTACGTCATATTCCTAATTGCCTGTATTGAGAAATAGTCCATTGTATTAACCTGACTAATGAATCTTGGTCTGGGGATAATTTATCTTATCGCGGAATCGTGATGAATTATTAAGGTTATCGCATCTAGAACTAGTTTGTCTGCTGGCTTCCCTTAAACTTTGTTAGTATTTCGTCATTAAATATACAGATTGTGCTAAGTATGTAACCTCCCAGATATGGATGGAGATAGAACAGTGATTGAGTGAAGCTGCAGGGTGACTTTATAATTTTAACACTTTATCTTGTACGTATTTTAATTTCAATTACATCCTTATAGGTTTTTGATGACGAGGCTAAAATATTCTTGCATTGGCTATTTGTGCTTTCGAAGAATGAGATCATTTACGAGATATTTGATTTTTTTCATCAGGTTAAGTTTTGGAGTTACATATTATTACTATCAAGTGTTTTTTTACTTTCTCTTTCTTACGACCTAAATTGATAAACCATAAAAAAATAATCAAAACCTTTTAATTGAGTGTACACAGAATCTCTTTCAAAAAATCTCAGAACTCCTAAAATAGGTATATTATATTTACATTTGTGGCAAATTCCTTCAGTATCTGTCCAGTCTATTGCTACAAACTTTTCAGTGGTATTTCGGTAAGATAAACATTAACGAAAACAAAGTCCTTAATTCAAGATACCTACAAGAATTTGGTGATGAGGATGGGACGGATGGGATTGCCAAAAAAGACTACATTGTCCTAAATATAAAACCTTGAAATATTTTGAGGCTGTTTGTGCTAGCTAAACAAAAGACCAATTGTCCAATTACAATAATAATGTCTATTACGGGTAATTTTAATAATGTCGCTACACATTGTTCACACATTTTAGTCGTAACACAAAAGATAATTAAATAGCGGTCAATGTCGCCTCTCACGTGGTCGCGAACGGACGGATATTACCCAATTTGAGGTTTCACTATACCAGTATGTCTTTAGAATTGCGTTACTTTTCCGTAGTAGTAACCACCTATATAAACTACACAGTTTCAAGGAAAGAAATTTCGTTACCCAAGGGAAATTAAAACGTGCTGTGACACTATTATAAAGTTGTAAACGTGCTGTAACTAGTACTATTGAACATAATTTAAAAACGTCATCGATTGTAGAGGCCATTTAATACAAAACAATGGTTGAAAATGTCATTGGTTCGGGAGTCACACAAAAACCATTAAACCGATTTAAAGTGGCCCTTCAAATTTGGATACTTAAAATCAAACTCAAATAATTTATTCTGTACAAGCCCTGCGGGGGCTTACAAATAGTCAATTTACATCTAATTTAACTACAAATCTACCACCGGATCGGAACGCTGCCTCCACTGAGAAGATTTGACGAAGAATATCAGCGGGCTTGTCTTGTTTTATTTAATTCTCTTTCTCTTTTTCCTTTCTATTTTTATTTATCATATTGTGGGGATACAATGTTTAGGTTACAATTAAATAGTTTACGATCTAGCTCCAGTGTGATGCCGTACGAATGGGACTAATGAAGTTATTTATACAGAGTGTCGAAAAGATTCCAGATGGACCACAAGCAGCACCCGTTCTACTGGATGGTATGACTATTGTAACAGCCATCACTCCCCTCGACCATATTGGAGGGAAGGGAGTGATCCGCGCCAGACAGCCACCGTAAGCAAAGACATTATAGTGAGCAAGAACAAACCAGAACTTCAAAGACGGTGGTCAGATTGGGTTTACAAAGCAGCAATACCCCAAGCCCGTCAGGCACAACACGCTACGCTTTAACATTCGTGTAATTTCAAAAGAAAAATAAATAGCAACACTAAATAATATGGCACTTCAATTCCACGCGGTCTTATCTTCTATGTAATGCGAGATTTTGTAATATGCGTTATTAATTTAATTTAGTTTAGTTAATAGATCTGACTTATAAAATACGATATGTTTTATCCCAGCTTGACAAAAGTCAAAGGGAATCTAGAAAACCGTAGTAGCCGCCCTCATAGCTACACTAGAATCATGCATGCGAGATATAAATAAAAAGATTCCCATCCACGGCGATTGCCTTAAGATTAGTTGAGGGGTAATGTCCGCGGCTAATTACGTCGAATATGTATAACTAATCTCAAATCATTTTGTATTAGGGATATGAAGACCATAAATTACATGCCTATTATGAAATATAACAAAGATGACAAGAATTCTCATATTGTCTAAATACCTTCCGAGATGTTTATTGTTTGTCGTTTATACAGAAAACAATGAATAACCTCTGTAAACTTATTATGTTACTAACTGTTACTCGCGGCTGCGCACGCGTTTATTTTGTAATTTGACTTAGGTAGGTAGGTCTTTAAAGCGCGATCTCATTCGATTATCTAAATCTATAGCGCGATCTTATTCGACGCTAACGCCGACTTATAAAAAGAAACATGTACAATACCTGGATACTTTCTTTTGAAGAAGAATTACCAGTTTATCTGTTTATTATACAATTGGTAAAATGGCTGATTTAAACCTTTCCTACCTACCCTGCCAAAGATCGTAATCTGGCGTAATAATATTTTAAAAAAGGTATATTGCGAGCTTTGTATGTAACAGAGATTTGTCTGTACATGTCGTGTCTTCTCGCAAAAATATACAGTTTATTTTCATGATCAAAATCATGTTTAGATATCTTAAATAAATAAATATATAGAGTTTCGTATCCAAACCAATCTTCGTTAAAGAGTACTCTCTAGAAGAGACAATCCAGAATGCATCATTGTTTCATGCACGACATCATGTTTGGGTGTTAAAATCAAACGTGTATGCACAATTACAGATGAGTGCTTTTAACCACCGAAGAGTTTCTCGTGAGGAGACGAACCTGAATCCAATATCGGTTCGTGGAGGAATTCATGTGTAGACAAAATCACACATTTTCACGTAACATTGCAGCTCGAGACTAACAATAATAAAAATAATAAAGTTTTATGGTTTACCCCGCGATTATCCTGGATTGGTGCTTGTTTCCGGGACAAAAAGTATTCATTATTTTAAGTTAAGGTTCAAGTTATTACCGTGCCAAATTTCATTGAAATGTTCGGTAGTTAATTGAAACACAAAGAGATAGACAGACAGACAATAATTCCAAAAAAAATTGTTTCGGCCTCTAGTATATCGATAAGGAAATGTACCCCAGTTAACATTTTCAAAGTATATTCAATGCATATATTCGGCTCAGTTACAGTTTTATTATATGTATAGACATAAATTTAAAGAGTACTATTGCTTTACCTTGTGATTCTGCAGATAATAATAACCAAGGAGATAAAAGATCAGATTTCAAAAAGATTCCTTTCGAAGCTGTATTTGTAAGATCACTTTAATAACAGGTAAAGTTGCGTCAGATAGAAGCTGACAAATTCTTTTTTTTTATCCCCATTTCAATTACAAATATGTCAGTCAAGGACATTTATCTGCATCAACAAGTCGATAAAGAGTTTTTTTATGAACCAAAGCTAAACAACAAAGCTATCAAGTTAAAGATCCGATGTATATATGTTCATAAATCTATTCAAAAAGTAACGAATACTTAATTACTTATGATAATGGAAGAAGTTCTGAAATTTATGAAGAAATAGGAATTCAACTTCAGAAGTCTTTTAATGTTAAGCTATCTTCGTCATTTGCTTCAGGCGCAAAATTAGGATCTAACCTTTGTGTTCTTTAAAATCATTTTGCGAGTAAATTCGATTTGGGCTCTTGATTGTCTGGCCAATGTGAGTCTAATTTAGTTTTAGTATGTAATTTAACTTAATCTAATGTTGCATTCTTATTAGGTACGTGTATAACCCAATTCTATACTAAAAACAAATATGTGAATAATTGAACTGTTGCATTAGCACCAGCCAATATTTGCTAAATTCGCTGTGTTTAAAAACGTGTTGTGTGTTGAAAACCCAAGATTCTTATGGAAACTGCTATATATCATATACAGTCCTAAAAGGATCTTGTTGCCTGCGGCCAAAATCGAAACTAACGCTGTCATCAAGTGAAATGTCACTTCATGACAATCGCAAAGTTCCCGTTTCTTATGAAATTTGCCCAAGTTACTTTTTTTATTTGTTACGGTGCCGACCCAACAGTTGAAATATTTCCCTGGAAGAAGGATAATTTTACTACATGACAACCCTAATTTCATACCAACCCTCTCAATGTCATTCACGGGCCAAATTATCCTTGTCGCAATATAGTATTCATCATCATCATCTCAGCCTATACTTGTCCACTGCTGAACATAGGCCTCCCCAATCGCTTTCCAGCGTAACCGGTCCGATGCCACCTGCATCCAACGACTTCCTGCGATTTTCACAAGATCGTCGGTCCATCTGGCAGGTGGTCGTCCCACGCTGCGCTTGCCAATACGTGGTCTCCACTCTAGAATCTTTCTGCCCCAACGCCCGTCCGATCTTCGCGCTATGTGGCCCGCCCATTGCCACTTCAGCTTGCTAATCTTAACGGCTATGTCGGTGACCTTGGTTCTTCTACGAATCTCTTCATTCCTGATTCGATCACGTAGAGAAACGCCGAGCATAGCTCTCTCCATAGCTCGCTGAGCAACTCTGAGCTTTTTTATGAGACCTATTGTAAGAGACCACGTCTCTGATCCATATATCATCACTGGTAACACACATTGACTAAAAACTTTAGTCTTTAGGCACTGAGGTATTTTGGATGAGAAGATGTTGCGCAGTTTCCCGAACGCTGCCCAGCCGAGTTGGATTCGTCGATTGACCTCTCTCTCAAAGTTGGACCTACCTAACCGGACTACCTGTCCCAGGTAAATGTATTCGTCGACAACTTCAAGAGTAGAGTTCCCAACGGTGAGTGCGGTGGGTACGACATGGACGTTACACATTATTTTCGTTTTGTCCATGTTCATTTTAAGACCCACTTGTTGAGATACTCTGTTGAGGTCACCGAGCATTCGTCCTAGATCTTCCAGCGACTCCGCCATGACCACAATGTCGTCGGCAAATCGAAGGTGAGTGATGTATTCGCCATTGATGTTGATGCCAAGTCCTCGCCATTCCAAGAGCTTGAAGGTGTCCTCTAAGGTGGCCGTAAACAGTTTCGGAGAAATTACGTCTCCCTGTCTTACTCCTCTTTTTATGGAGATCGCCTTCGTGCACTGCCCTTGTACTCGGACTGACATGGTGGCGTTATTATACAAGCACTTCAACACTTCGATGTACCGATAATCAATGCGGCATCGCTGGAGAGATCTAAGAACCGCCCAAGTCTCGATCGAATCGAAGGCTTTCTCATAGTCCACAAACGCCAAGCATAGTGGCCGATTATACTCCTCGGTCTTCTGTATAATCTGCCGCAGCGTATGTATGTGGTCTATGGTACTAAAGCCTTTCCGGAAACCGGCTTGTTCGGGAGGCTGGAAGTCATCAAGCCTGCGTTCGAGACGATTCGTGATGACTCTCGAAAACAACTTATAAACATGGCTCAGCAGTGTGATGGGCCTATAATTCTTCAGTAAAGTGTTATCACCTTTCTTGAAAAAGAGTACCACCACACCCCTGTTCCATGCTTCCGGCGCTTTTCTTTCGAGCAAGACGGAATTAAACAGCCTCTGAAGGACTTTAAGTACCGGCGATCCGCCCGCTTTCAGAAGCTCTGCAGTAATTCCGTCTTCACCCGGCGCTTTGTTGTTTTTAAGTTGGTTGAGAGCCATCCTAATCTCGTACAGGCTGATGTCCGGGATATCCTCAGTGTAGTGTCGGGTTAGCTTGGCTCTTGGGTCTTTTACCAAGTCAACAATAGGTTCAGCTACTGAGGTATACAACTGTCCATAGAACCTCTCTATCTCCCTGAGCACCTCTGACCTATTTGACGTTACGTTTCCGTCCTCCGTCTTCAGCTTCGTCAACTGGCTTTGCCCAATCGACGCGGCTCTTGCGAACACTTTGGAGCCCTTGTTCTGCTTTATGGTCTCCTCAATACGTCTTGTGTTGAAGGACCGTAGATCGTGTCGCAAGGACTTCAATATCTGTCCATTGAGCTGCCTATAGGACTTAGCATCATCGGAGGTTTGGAGTCTCATGGTACGTCGCTCAGCCATAAGGTTTCGGGTGTAGTCGGATAGCTTTTGAGGCCTATTTTTACGGTGGGGCTTAAAATGCTTAGACCCGACCGTATGGACAGTCTCTACCAACCTATTGTTGATTTCGTCCACTGATGCGCTGCTGTCTAGCAATTCGAAGCGGTTTGACAATTCGAGTTGAAAGTTCTCGGGGTTTTGGATATGTGTATTAGTATTAGTATTCTTGAAATATATGTCATTTCGCTGTCAATTTCGCTTTCGTACACATACCACACAATCAATTCTTTTGTCGCTAGTAAATTATTCAACGACAACTAATTAACTCCGGTATTGTACAGAAAATATTTAGCACTTTCACTGTGAATAGCTCGAAGTGAAATCGTTTTACAATAGACAAAGTTCTACCGAGTGGGTTGCACCAAATTAACGTGACCTCTCTTCTTGTTAGATATTTACCAATATACGTTTGGAGTTTTGGGAACGCGTGAATCATCATAGGTCTTCTCAATGTGGGCGTCGTCTAGTCGATTTTTAACAGCGTTATTGATTTCGGTCATATCTTCTCGGTCATGCGTAGAAAGTATGCTGGTCTACAAAATAATAAGTATATAATGTTTAGGCATTTATGAAAAAACATTTGTTTGTATAAAGTTTGAAGGGATATATAAATTTAAATAAATTGTTTAGAAATAAAATATGGGTGTAATCGCGACAATTAAAGAGAGACAATACAAAGAGTTTAATATTTATGCAGACATAAGATCTCTACTAAATGTTTTATATGGCCCTCATTCTTAAAAAAAGTATAGCCAAGTTTAATTCGTGTTAACGATCGGCGAGGTCTCATATCATTATACTCAAAAGACGATAATAAAAATATTTTTGCCAAAAACACATTTTTGGTTTTCGAACAAATAAGGAAAACGTTTGCCAAAATCACGGCGGTTATTACGTTGTTGGGTAAGATCATCATATAAATCCCCATATATGTATTTACCTGTTAAGAAACTACCTAAACAAATTAGATATATTGCTATGTTTGTTTCAAACAGCGCTGTGGTACTGCGATGTTCTGCGATCACCAAGATCAAGCAGCATTGGCTGCGTCACTCTGAAATAGATGGTCGCTTGTGGCGTTTCCATTTTCAAGGGTCTCCGTGCTTTGAAAAGCGAAGTTTTTGGCCGTTGGTCCAGCTACCACTAAAAGGTAGTCGTTATGAATGGCCTGATCACTTTCAAATAATTTATCAGCAGATAAGAATAGATCTACCGCCACAAATCCGTACTGAACCGCTATCCGTATTCGCACCTTAATTAATTAAGAGCCTTGTCTTTCTATGCCTAGCAGTGATACGGCATAAGTTGTTTTGCTTATTTCATACAATACATTTATTTAAAATTAGGTAGCAATAAACAGAAACATTTGTGTTAACTAGGCCGCTGACAATAAAGAAGCTATTATAATACAAATTATAATAAATCGGTCAAAATCTAAAGTAACTACCTTAATAGAGCTTGGCAGATTATAAGTACATTAGTCATTTATTGTAAAATATTTATGGAAATTGCATTAGGATCAATCTAACTAAGGTGTGTTTGTCTGTTTTATAATACAATAAGAAATATAAAAAGTCCTCAAAGCAAGCCCTATATAATACTGCAATGCTAATTATGTTTTTGTCCATGACGTCAAACAGAAAGACCCTTAGACATTTTCCTTTTATTTGAGCCATTCAAATTGCAGATACGGTCTATCTTATTTTTTTATTTTGATCCCTCTAACAGCTCACCTTAATCGACCTTCAAAATCAGTTTAAATACAAATAATTCAGCGGCCACTGACATGTCTGTTGTAAAAAATATTGCTCGGTCATTATTATCAGCAATTTTTTTGCACGCGTTGCACTAAGTATTGATCAGTCGAGGAAGGAAAAACCAGTCTTTGTTTCATATCGGAAAACCATCGATAACTTACGTATCATGTGTAACTATTTTATAACTTTCTGTATCTAGTTACTGTTCCTTCTTTCATCGAAGCAAGTGTAGTGTGATGATTTTCACACTTTCACGCGACATTTATTACGTTGTGCTCAAGTCATATTACGTTTGATTTCATACTGAGTGAAGTCATCATCGTTAAACTGTTTAACATTCGAGTGTTAATGTGTCTCTGTCTTGTGATTTGGAATCTTGTTTATTTTGTAGTGTAATATCAAAGATTCAAAATAACTAAAGCGAACGCAACAGCGATTTTTAAATAATAAGGTCAACAAATTACGTTCTTTGAATAGTTAAATTGATTTCTTAACAAAAACTATACAATAAATTGCAAGTTTTGATAGATAAATGAAGATAGAGGCACAGTATTACGAAGGGCAATAGAAAACCACGCGCACATTTGCTTCAATCCTGCTATGACATAATTTAGTTCTTAGTAGTCAGTACACATGAATGTCAGAAGAAAGAATGACAAAACAGATAAACAATGCGAAAGTGGAAGGATGTTAGGTACCGGAGAAGACCTAAGACTATCTTACCATGACCAAATAGACAGAGTCTTATCGGAAAGACAAGTCAAGAGTCTCCGTAACAGGCAAGCGTCTATGAGACGAGCTATGAGAGTGAAGGAAGCCAGAGGTATGTAAGGAAATAACCTGTTGGAACTCTGTACTCTCTACCTACCCCGAAAGGGATCTGGCGTGATGATATAGATAGATAGATAGTCAGTACACAAGCGTCATAAAGAAGCCCTGCTAAGAAACCGTCCCACCGTTGGGCACGTGACTCCTCTCAAACTGTTATATAAATATAACTTACTAATTTATAACTTAGCCCTTGCCTACCGACAAACTTCCACACTGTCGAGGTAAAATCGTGGGGAAAGTTGTTACGCAACGCACTCAGCGCTGTTTCTAAGCAGGAACTCTCACCGTTGGATTTCAAATCTAGTCCTGTCGGGCCACCTCTTGGACCACTTTCTGGGCTAATGATGGTTTCGTGTGTCGCAGATAAGATTAATAACTTTTAGCTAGTAATTCAAAGTAGTAAAAACAACTTGCAATTACGTTTTATTTGCACCAAATTGACAAGAACGAATTATATCTTTGCGCCTGTCAGGTTAATTCTGACTACCATTTTCCATGTTGAAAGTTCAGTGATAGTTTCGGATATTTTTATATATTGAATAAATATAATAAACTATGTCAATGTTTGAGGAAATATTATTCCGGCAGCCATTATAAAAATATCTTTACACAAATACACCATTAAAATGCTGGTAGCTTACGGGGATCATGTCTAAGAGCGTGCTGGTCACACCCCTGCCAGTCATTATGGCTGTAATCTTGGACCGGATAGGTACCGCGGTGCGGGCTAGGGCTTCCCTCAGAGGCGACGCGTGCCGGCCCGCCCCCGTCGGTACGAATACAGGTGGAAGCGGCGATGGGGGTTGCCACCCATTACGCCGAGCCCGAACTGGCGACTCGTGGGGTGCAGAGTGCCGAAAAGGCACTTGAAATATAAGGAGTGGTATGGAAAATAAGATGCATGAGGTGATTGATGTAATGAAAGAGAGCCTGGATGCTCTGTGTGTAACAGAGACTAAGCAAAGGGGCAGTGAAAACTGCGATCTTCCTGATTGCACGATGGCTCTGCGGTCTGGGGTACCGTAAAACAGCCTGGCCTGGCCTCTGGAGTGAGAGATTATGGCCTGTACGATGCGAGACTTCTCTGGGTCCGTTTAAAACTAGGTGTCACTAGAGTATTTTTGGTCGCAGCATAAGCTCCCGTAAGCTCGTCGACACCCCAGGAGAGAAGTTTTGGGATGATCTCAGGGAAGTTCTGGATCTGGCTGAGGCTAACGAAAAGGTGATTTTGTGTGGCGACATGAACGGTTGGGTGGGAACCAGGTGGCAAACTTGCAACGCTGCTCTTGGTCCTTATGGTGTTAAGATAGTGAATGATGCAGGTAAGCTCATTGTAGATGTATGTTTGGAAAGGGGCCTCCTTGTGTCTAATACAATATTCCAACATAAGGACATTCCTATGTATACGTGGAGAAGGAATGAACAAAAAAGCATGATAGATTTGATCCTAGTTGATAACCGTCTCCGAAGCAAGATACGCGTGCGTATAGAGGCACCACTCTTGAATCGGGCCACTATCTCGTAGTTGCACGGTAAGTGGAGGCACTGACGACAGCGTATCCTCTTCGGAGACCTTGAAAGAATAAAGGTTAAAAAGTTGCAAGATGAGAGCGTGTTCCCAACAACAGCAAGTTCTTCGGACTCAAATATAGATGAATGCTGGAATAGCCTAAAAGAGAGTTTGGTAGAATCCGTGAAAGAAAAATGTGGTTGCTGAAAGAAGCATAGTACAGCAAAAGGTGATGCATGGTGGGATGCGGAGTTACAAAGCTCCGTAGAAAGTAAGAAGAAAGCGTGGCAGGACTATGTTTCTTCTTTGAACCTGAATGCCAGTATGACAGAAATGAAGAAAGAAATATACCGGCAATGCAAGAATGCCACTAAAACTTTAGTAAAAGAAAAGCGTGAAAGAGCCAGGGCAATGAGAAGGAGAGGCTGGCGAAGAACTTCGAGAACAACACTTAACTCTTTTGGAGCAAGGTGAGAAAGCCTCGGTGATTCGTCAGGCTCCAGAATGCAAAGGATAAAATCTAACGATGGTGACATTCTTTCAGACACACAAGCTGTGTAAAACCGGTGGAGTGAATATTTTGGAGAAATGTATGGGGATGCCCCGGATACAGGTGCCCCAGACGAGCCCAGAGGAGAATGTGTAGCACCAGAGACAATAGACGACATCACTATGGAAAAAGTTGAATGGGCGATAGGAAGTATGAAAAATAGTAAACCTGCGGGAATAGATCATGTCTGCCGAGATGATGAAATACGGTGGAACTTGCGTCCGGGACGCCTACAGATTGGCGCCGTGTAGTCATATTACCTTTGTATAAAGGCAAGGGCTCACAATATGACTGCGCCAATTACAGAGCCATCAGTTTGATCAGCTTGGCAGCCAAGGTGTACGGTAAAATTATTAAACGGAGAATGCGCGAGAAGTCCGATGGAATATGGTGCGAGGGACAAGGGGGTTTCAAGTCCAGAAGAATATGTTCGGATCAAGTTTTCTCCCTCCGCAACATCGTAAAGAAGCATCTGGCAGTGGGCCGGAAGGTTTTCTGTGATTTTGTAGATCTGGAGGAGGCGTTTCATAGTATTGTGCGAAAGAGACTGGGACATTTTACCAGAGTATGGCATAAATGGCCAGTGCACCTATGTGGACAGCAAGGCATACGTACGCGTGGGTGTAACAGTCACCCTGGTTTGACGCGGAAATCGGCGTCAAGCAGGGTTGCGTGTTGCCCGCTAGATTGTTTATAATATATCTGGATTAAAGTCTTCAAAGACTGAAAGCGATGAATGAAGGTGTACAAATGGGTGACCTAGTGGTAAACCATCTACTTTATGCAGATGACGTGGTTTTAATAGCGCCAACAGCCACTGATCTGAAAACACTAGTAACAGTTATGAAAGGCGACTGCATGAACAATCAATGGCTTACATTTGAATGTAAAGAAAACCAAGATTATGGTTTTTGAAAGGGAAGAAACCAGAACGAATGCAAGGATTGTGGTTGGTAACGATGTGCTGGAGCAAGTAAATGAGTTTGCATATCTTGGATGCGCATTCAGCAAGGATGGGAAATACACCGCTGACATAGAGAGAAGAGTGAGTGCAGGGAACAGAGTGAATGGTGCGATGGGAAAGCTACTTGGGAGCCGGCACTTAAGCCAAAAGGCGCAGCTGGCCATACATAACGGTTTGTTTGTCCCAACGCTGTTATATGGCAGCGAGAGCTCGGTATGTAAGAAGGAGAATGAAAGTAGGATAAATACGGTGGAAATGCGAGCTCTGCGGAAGATGTGAGGAATGAAGCTGACCGACCGTATTCGCAACAGCGTAGTAAGAAAGCGATTAGATGAGAAAGGGTATGCTCCGTTGGTTCGGGCATATAAAAAGAATGTCAGGAGAAAGAATGACAAAACAGATATACAATGCGAAAGTGGAAGAATATAGGTACAGGGGCAGCCCTAGACTATCTTACCATGACCAAATAGACCAAGTCTCATCTGAAGGTCAAGTCAAGAGTCCGTAACCGGCGAGCGTGTATGAGACGAACTATGAGGAAGCCAGAGAGGTATGTAAGGAAAGAACCTGTTGGAACTCTGTACTCTCTGCCTACCCTGCAAGGGATCTGGCGTGATGATATAGATAGATATATAGTTTATTCTTTATTATGGTGTGCCAGAGATTGGAATTTAGGTAGAAATTTTAGAATTTTTATTCAATAAACTCGTCGTGAAACATACCCCGAGAAATTGTCTCTGAGAGATCATTAAAGCACGGGATGGGAATACTCGTACCATATACTGTTTTTTCAGTTAATGTCGCGTGCTTGTTAGTTAGAAAAACGTTACGCTAACAAAGTATAATAACCGATAAAAATGTAACCACCAAGGTACCCACTCTTCATAAATTAATTTGTCTAGTTGAGTAATAGATGTTTTATAATTCAGCCATCTTTCGCCTTATCTATCTTCTTTTATCTAAATGTAGCCACTGATCGTGACAGCTATAATATTACAATACAATTTAAACTAGTACAGTCTATTGCGGTACATTTTAATTTAGACTACAGAAACTTTTTTATGCGGAAAAGATAATGATAGACGTCTTAAGTTTAATATTAGACGTAACTCAAAGCTATATTAACTAATCTAGAACAGATTGCACGGTTGATCGTGGCCAAGATCAAATGGCATATTTAATTATCTGATTTGGCTTTATATAAAATATCGTTCATGTGTATCCATCAGGCTACAACATTTATCTCAAGATCTATCTGTCCTATCAGAAGTTGCTGAAACGGATACCGGAGATAACAACATTTATTTTTAGCATAAATTCAAAGTAGGTTATTTCTACTTTAGTTGTAACTCTTGGCATCAGGGCTTCTGATCTATTTAAGATCTTTAAATTATCATAATTCTCTACTTGGGTGGGTAACTATCTCTTCTAATTTATACTAAATTGTCATCTAACTATTGCAGGTATATTCACTATTCTTGCTATAATATTTTTTACATAGTGACAGTTCTAAATGCCAAACGAAATTAATATTTAATTCAATGGTATTAAGGCATAAAACGATAAGTATAGAAACAGGTCATGCCATGCATTGCCATTGAATAAAGTATAATTTTCTTTGACACTCACAACTGTCACAGTACCCTTCCTTCATAAAAAATACTATAATAAGTGTTTGTATTGTAATGGTCACTTCAGAACATATTTATATCTACCTCATTATAAGTTTATCATCCAAGTCTCTTTCCAGTCCAGGTTTATTCTTTATTGTATACAGTGGGAAGAAAATTAAAGTTTAAAATTGAGAACTGTACAAAAATGCGAGCTTAACTCAAATTTATTTCTTCGTTCACTTTTTTAGATTCTGTATTTCTTCGTTCCTATTTACATTTCTATCGCTTCATAATTTTCCTTACCATTTGCCATTATCCGCATAATGTTGCACTTGTGTACAGTATTGAATAGTACTGCTTTATAGAAAGAATATCTTGTTATTTGGGATAGGAATCGGACCTACGTATACCAGGATGCCCTCAATGTTGGAACCTTGTCTGTTTTCAAGGGACACTGGTGACAGTTAGGAAGCCGCTGCATTTGCCCATTCTTAAAAAAATACACCAGTGCGAACAGGTGAAGCTGAATTTTCGGCCGTATAAGACGTTGATTCCGTTCCCTCTTCTGCCGCACAGACACACATAATAGCTAATAAAATCCATTACTCACTAAACCACGCGCAAAAATCTCAACGTTTTTACTTAACCTACATACAAAACATTACCAAATCATTTAACAATACAGTCCATGATGACAATGCAAAATACACAAACGACGACGACGGTTGCACAACATATTCGTCGTGTCCGAACGCGATCGGGTTTCGTTACACGAAAGTGGACCACGGAAGTTGATAACCGTGCCACTAGGTGAGGGGACTGCATCTGGGTAAATTAAGTGCAGCACCGATGCCTAATTAAGCTGCAATTAATTACAGGTAAATTTAATTTAAAGAGGTTTATGGACGGTCTCTTGTGCCGTTGCGTCGGTCGGTACGTTTTATGGCCCTATAAAGAAGCTGTGATATGGTAATTATGTCTACGTTATGACTTACGGGGCCGAGAATTGGACACTCACAGTGGGACTAGTCCACAAATTCAAAGTCGCACAGCGGGCTACGGAGCGAGCTATGCTCGGCGTGTCTTTGAAGGATAAAATTCGTAACGAGGTAATCCGACAAAGAACCAAAGTTACCGACATAGCTCGCAGACTCAGTAAGCTAAAGTGGCAATGGGCTGGTCACATCTGCAGAAGGACCGACGGCCGATGGAGCAAGCGTGTCCTAGAGTGGAGACCGCGACTTGGTAAGCGTAAGGTAGGACGGCCCCCAGCTAGATGGACCGACGGCCCCCAGCTAGATGGACCGACGACCTCAAAAAGGTCGCTGGGACAGACTGGATGCAGAAGGCGGAGGACCGTGTGCAATGGCGCGTGTTAGGAGAGGCCTATGTCCAGCAGTGGACTACGATAGGCTGATTGATTGATTGATTGATTGATACGGTAATTGACATTTTAAGCTGGATTATTGTACGGCAGTATCGTCTGGTGCTAAATTGCAATTAAAATTCTGGTATACATTTTGATAAGTCAAAGAGTTGGAAACCAAAAAGCATCATTTAACGTTTCAGGTTATTTGGCTATTTCAATCTAGCCTTGTATTGTGAGTGTTATTTGCATCCACGATTATGATGATGCATTAATGTATGTTATTATGTCTTTCTTACCGTATGTAAATCAAAGATTGGCAAGATGTAATCAGATTAATGATTACAATTGCATTTTGTAATATTCAATCATGATTCAAGATTAAAAGTGTAATCAGAATCGTTGAAGATTACAAAATGTAATTGTAATCGTTAATCATTACTTTACTTACACCATCACGCCTTTTTTCCCCAAGCGAGAGTGGTTAATCATTAACCTGATTACATTTTGCCCATCTCTGATGTAAATACAAATTTAAGAAAGCTGGCATAGTCTGTGATGCCCACTTTGCATATTAATTATTAATGAATGACTGTATGAAATGATTGTAATTTATGAAGACGTGTTATTCGTGTTTATTATTTTCATAAATGCATAAACAAACTCTTTAAGTTCTTAATATACTCGTATTGTCTTTATTTGCAAGGTTAGATAATTAATCGATGAAACTGTATTACTGATTATATTCCCGAATGAGCGCAATAAATTCTAATAAATAAAGTGGATTTTGTACTGAACATGCGATTTTCATAAAACATCTATATCACAGGTTTTTATGTTATAAGCCTAAGACTATTGCCTTTATGTCATGCTGCCTTACTGTGACTGACTGGCATACAGCGCACAGATATAGGCAGCACTTTATTATATAACGAACTTTAACGAAGGTGAGCATTAAGAAAGGGTGTTATAAGTCCATCTTTTAAGAGAGTTAAATAAGGAGTTAAAATTATTGAGAGAAAATCCCACCGGGCACACACAGTGTTAGTTCGCAATAAACCTTAAAAATGCAGTTAATGGCTAATTGCTCGCGTTTCAAATTGCCGGTATATCGAAGTGTGGAAGACAATTATTTTATCGCGCCATCGGTTTTGTTGCGATAATGCGTGTTGCTTCAACTAGTATTTCTATTTGAGCCGTCCTGCTACGGTACAAGAATTGAGAGGTTAACGAGAATCGATGACAAATCATCATCCATTCGATTCTTTGTATTAATACAAATCTGAATCACAAAGCATTATAATGTAACTGTGAGAGGTTACTGGTTTTAAATTTTTAGCTTTCGTTTAAATGCGTGTGAGTAAATTTAATTTAATTTTTTTTTAACGTATCCCCACTAGGATTTATTCCTGTGTCGTGGGTGATTTTACAAACATGAAAATTCACGTACATAAATACCCAGACCGTAACAAATAATTGTGGATCACACAAAGATTTGTCCCGTGCGGGAATCGAACCCGCGACTATACTACAGACTAGACTATAGACACAGTGGGCGGAGCGGCTCAAGCTCTTAACCACTACGCTAAATCGTCCGTCAATATAAATCCAAATTTAATTTTATTTACTGCCTCGTTGGTCTGGTGGCAAAGCGCATCGCTTTGTGATCACGAGGTCCTGGGTTCAAATCCTAGGTCGGACAAATGTAGTTTTTCTAACGAAAACTTCCCAGTATGAGTCCGGAGTCTGGAATTGTGCCCGATATATGGCAATAGGCTCGCCCCCTATTACATGGGACCTAACATCGTCGGCGAAACGTGGGTGTACTCAGTACACCTCTGCCACCCCCTCTGGGGAATATAGGCGTGACGGTAATTTTAATTACACCTCAATCCAGAAATCATACCAATGAAATATTAAACTACTAGGAATTATCCTCAAAGTATCTCTATTATCTCATTTCACGGTCAATGACACAATTCATAAATAACTTTGGGTTAGCAGCATAATTCCAAATCTGCAGAGCTTAATTTATCCGGTACTTGCTTTTTCAATTGCGTCGCTAATTTTTTAGCTAGCGATTTATTTAATTAAAACGATTAGCCGCTGGCGGTTCTCCTTTGCAACTGAAAACGACCGTTACCACTGTACTCTGCGCGTGGCAATGCAATCGCGTTGTGATATCGTTCGTGTCTGTTTTGAATAAATGCTTTTTGTAGCTCTAATTAAACGTTACGTACTGACAGTATTGGCTATTTTGATTACCACATTTTTATTTAATCGCTTTCTTGTCTGTCTGTATTTTTTACCAATTTGCCGATGAGCTAGAGACTTGAATCTTTAAATATCATCTACTGGGCGACAATAAATATTTTACCACGTTTTTATTACTTTGAATTATTGTAATCTAAAGGCTCAGCACGAACAGATTGACTTTAACGTAATGCTATCGAGTTTATATGCTATTCTATTCATATAGCAAATTTACCTAATTAAAATGATTGGGCAGAAGGCTTTCTTGACAACGTTATATTTAAGGTCAATGTTTGTGCAGGCTTTTAGTATATTTGCATAAACGATAGGCTTCGATTAGTAGATGCACCTAATAATCTTGAACTAATAAATCTATATTCATTAGCGGATGTTAGTTGATCCCGCAATGTTCATGCTTGAAACTATTCAATCAATATTTTAATGGTAATGTAAATTTTATTACAACTGTAAAAAGCTATTTTTGTTATTACTAGAAAGGGTCACATTTAATGACACAATCATGTCATGTCTTTGACGTCTTCAATAGCTTTTAAATCTATCCTTTCTCAGGATTAACGAGGTTTAGTTATTTCGGTACATGAAAGTGAATACGCTCATTATTGTGCCGTAATCCAAGGATGTGAGCCATTACAACACCTACACAACACAATTTATCGTCAGCCGCCATTAAGCGTCTACATTAGACAATCCCTTGAATATTTCCTAAGCTGCTGTTCCTTAAGCTATAATTCGATTTACTGCTTTGACATTTTGGGCGTGTATAAAGTTGAAGACTAGTCTATAAGAAGAAGATAATATATTTGTATCAGCCAAAAGAATTCTATTGCGGGCTACAGCACAGTGCTCTCCGAATACAGAGAAATATACTTTGAATGAATGAATTATTTGAGTATGATGAGTCACAAATTATATAAATTGATATTGTTACATTGAAACTTAAAATAAAAGGAATCTTGATAAAATTAATGTATTTTTTGAATCCTGTATAACCATAGAGAGAAGAGTGAGTGCAGGGAACAGAGTGAATGGTGCGATGGGAAAGCTACTCGGGAGCCGGCACTTAAGCCATAAGGCGCAGCTGGCCATACATAACGGAGTTCTTGTCCCAACGCTGTTATATGGTAGCGAGAGCTGGGTATGTAAGAAGGAGAATGAAAGTAGGATAAATGTGGTAGAAATGCGAGCTCTGCGGAAGATGTGCGGAGTGAAGCTGACCGACCGCATTAGCAACAGCATAGTAAGATAGCGAGTAGGTATGAAAGATAGTATCAGTGTAAAGATGAGAAAGGGCATGCTCCGTTGGTTCGGGCATATAGAAAGAATGCCAGAGGCAAGAATGACAAAACAGATATACAATGTGAAAGTGGAAGGATGCAGGTACCGGGGAAGACCTAGACTATCTTACCACGACCAAATAAACCGAGTCTTGTCAGATGGAAAAGTCAAGAGTCTCCGTAACCGGCGAGCGTGTATGAGACGAACTATGAGAGTCGAGGAAGCCAGAGAGGTATGTAAGGAAAGAACCTGTTGGAACTCTGTACTCTCTGCCTACCCCGCAAGGGATCTGGCGTGAGGTTATAGATAGATAGCTGTATAACCTCTCAATTTAAGTCATTTGTAAATTTTGAAATGCATCTATCTAACACTTTAAATTTAATGATTTCATGTTGAGCACAAGAAATATTTAGTTGACATATTTACAATTATTATTGGTACAAATATTACATATAACGACTAAACCTCATTCTTAAACATTTAGAAAAGAATTACCACTATAAATACTTTGGTTCTTTTACAACTTGATAAGAAGTATTTTCTACATGTATCTTAATATTCTATCATCATATTATAAATATGAAAGTGTGTGTGTTTGGATGTTTGTTACTCAATCACGCAAATACTGCCGAACGGATTTGGATGAAATATGGCACACAGATGATTTATTACCTGGATTAACACTTAGAATATTTATCTCAGAAAAATGTAATGTTTCTGTCAACGGCGACGAAGACGCGGGCAGAAACTAGTTGATCACTTATGAGATTTCAGATGCCAGATCAAAATAAGGTAAGCCGTATAAGCGCCTTACTGTTTAAGCACAGCTACGACAATCTGTAGACTGTCAAGTAAGTTGTGGAAGGCGCGGCGTCGCGCGAACAGCGTCAGCGTAGCTACTATGTAAGGGCAATAATATTATTGATATAACGCCTGCTATTTAAATACAAGCAAATTTTCTTCTGAAAGACAATGCCATCATATGAGTTCTTAAAATGAATTCGAATTGGAAGGTATAGTGAGTATGTTTCAATTCATGTCATCAAATGAGAATTTTACCATCATCAATTTAGCTTCTTTGTCGTTATAGCGGGGCAAAAGCTATTTCCCGCTGTAGTCACTTGTAATCATGAGCTGGGCCAAATCGTTTCATTATGATCTACCACTATCATTACTCCATCGACTCTTTTCTTCTCGAGTGGTATTCCTCATGTCTGAAGGTCGTGACCTTTACCACCCAGGAGTCTGGCTCTTATGATGTTTCGCCATTATCCCTTGTCCTACTACGACCCAAATCGACTAGTATTTTGATTTTTTCAGAAAGACTTAAAAAAGTTGTTATTTATATTAGAAACTGATTAATTGCTTTATAAATAATTTACATATGTTTCATTTCTTAACGTCCTACATTCGGCTAGCGTGGGTTACTTCACAGACGTGAAAGTGGGCTTGCTAACAAGAAATTAGGCTTCATTACGAACTAGCATGATCGCGTTGCTTCACCGTGTGTTGGTTGATTACCCAGCAATCATTTTAAACGATAGGTTTTTACATGTCAAGGGCTAAATTACAATGCATACGAATTTTCCTAATTCGTAATTTTAGCATAAACCTTACTCTTCAAATTAACATTATGTCCATAAAGTATATAAATATATTCATAATGTAACGTTTGTGTTGTATATGTTATATATATATATATATATATATATATATATATATATATAGTAGTTTTTGTTTCTTTTACAAGAGATTCACATATGAGCTCTAGTGTTTATTTATGTATTAGCAGTATGTTAATGTTTCTGATACCTATCTGATATCTATTTTAGGCATGATTAAAATCATTAGTTAGATTAGTTCTTTGTGAAGACCGATTATATGAAAATTGCCAGAAAGATATAAATAATTATGAATATTATTAAACTTATTTATGCTATGAACAGGCATGTTAGCGATCAAATGCAATGAATATTTATTGGTTTTAATAAGTAATACCGCAGTGTATCTAATAGTACTTTAGGCCTTATTGGTGAAAGTTGTTACTGAAGTCCAAATGGTCAAGAAACCAAGCGATTGAAACGTCGCCAAGGAAGAACATTTTATGTACATAGCTTCGTCTTATTTATCAATTAAAATTGACACTAAGATTTTTTTTGCTAAAGTAGTCTAGCAATAGTCTGCATCAATACAAATAGTAGCCCTTGTATCCTTTATTTAAATTTTTCTATGGTTGAAGATGCAAGCGACTATTGTTTCCCAGATGACGCAACGGTGAGAGAGAGCAACTGTTCATCGCGATTTGTTGCCCAGTAGTTTCATATTTTGTTACCGCCTTTGTGTAACACTTATTATTTTACATAAGATATGACCAAAAATGTCCACGGTTACGAATTTGTAGTTTGCTGTAATATAAGGAAACAGTTTTGATGCTCAACAAAACTTTGAACCTCGACGAAATCGTATTGTAGTTAAATTCATAGCCATTGAACTAGTGCCCTATGGGATCTTATTACATCTCTTCTTAAGCAACCCAGTAATTTCTCTCTTGCAGATTTCTTTATTTTTACCGCTTCTATCATCAAATTACTTCGTTACTTCTGTTCTAAAACTTGCAACTTAAGTTGATGTTATTTGTTCATTCAATTATTGTCGTTTCGCAAGTCCTCGTTGTTTAGTCGCGGTTGTAACTCAATCTACCTAGATGCATTGTCCACATTTCATCCCATCGATTGATTTATCTTTGCTGTAACAATAACCACTCTTTTATATGCTTTCTTAATAAATCTAGGCTAAGAAACGACATAATGTTTACGCTCCCGATTAACTGTCAAGGTTTCCAAAGTTATACTTTCAAAATGTCTGATGTTGATTATAAAATCGCGGTCTTTTAACGTTATGTAAGTTTTATGTTGACACATCATTACGTGTCTTCTGTAATGTTATACGTAGAGATACTGGTTTGTTAAGTAACGATTTGTACTGTACGTGATATTTGTTATTGTAAATCTTGGGGAATGGGCGCCGAAAGTTCAATTACAGCCGATATTAAATATTTACCTTAAGTTGTTATTCATTCCTGTAAGCTGAAACTATTTAAATAGTATTTTATAAAAACTGCTGCCAGTCAGTTCTACAATCCGCTTGGGGACTTGTAAGCTTTCATAAAAAGAGTCATTAACTACGTTTAATCGTCTTAACGACCCTTCCTCCTCCATTAAACTACGCAGCACTTTACTAATGACGTCAGCGGAAATAGTATTTTTTTTTCTTTTTTTCCCTGTGGTATTCCACTGAATGTGACTAGAAAGCGGTGTGACTCAGTTCTGAAAACATTATATATTTAAATTTCAAAAACATTAGTCATTCTAGAATCATCTCAAACGAGAGTAATGGCGGATAGTAAAATACTTAGAAGCACGTTTATTCAATTTATTTGTTTTATTTTTGTTCTCCTTTTCCTGTGTAACGTGGCATGTGGAATACCCCACATAAAGTGGCATATATTTGTCTTGGCTACCTGTGAACACGAGTACCTTCTTGAGACCCTGACGTCATGGTATTATGATCTAACAAATAAAACATCAAATTATTTATCCACATAGTAGTGACCTCAATGCGTTTTAGGTATATAAAGCGCAAAGGAAATGAGATGCCTAATTATAAAACTACGATATTGCTAATATGAGTGGTACTCATAAATTATTCTTGTTCTTGTTAAAATTGCTTTTCGTTTATAGAAAATAACATTGTAGATTTGCAACTGGCATCAAAACTGAGTTTAAAATTTATCAATTTGTCTAGTAGATGTAGTTATTGGCCAAGAATTTAAATTATTAACATATCGATTTCCGTCGGTCCTTGACAAAATCATTAAGAATCAAAGGAAGTCGATCTATTTATGAATTTAATTCTAATTTAAAACACGACATTTTCATTTCGATTTTGGCTGGTTTTGTAAGGTGATTTTTTTATGGAGGCCCCTTCACATATAAGTGGTTAAGTGTAGTAAATTATAATTATTCAGTATTGTCTGAATAATATGTTGGAATATGAACTGCTTAAGGCAAATGATGATCATCCCTTGGTATGTATCTCACCTCTACCACTGGACAAATGCCCCCAAATGCCAATAGATATAATAACACAGACACGTGATTACGCAATAAATTAATTAACATTTCCAAACTTGAACTGCTCACCTAAATTGAACCGGTTACCCAGTTTTATATTTTCGTCAATGCCTCACACGTCTTATTTGCATATGGATTTATAGCGTCGACCATCCGAAAAAGCAATTGCTACACGCTTGTTGCACCATTGGAAAGGCAAAAGTGTGTTACGTAATCGTTTCATTGTGTAAGCGTCGGGTGAAAGAAGTTGTCCCACCACAACAGCTGCAGTATTGCATACGCCGTCACGCCGGTTGGTCGGCCGCTGACCGTTCTGTGGTCGGATGGTGCGAGTGTATTCGCCGACTAAACTAAAGTTTAATGTGATTGTGCAATCGAACGATTCGATTTAGTTGTATTGCGAATGATCTTGCGTATGTTGTTTTTTATGTGCTCACAAAATCCTTTTTTTAATTCACCTACCTCTTCCTGTATTGTTTTGAGGTTTTCACGTGCCCACGTCTTGTGTCTATTGTTAATGTTTTGAAGTGTTTGAAGATTTGCATACTTTTTCCTTGTTGTTGGATTTAGTTAACGTTTTAAATTACTATAAATGAAACAGTAAACTGTAGGATTATGTTCTGCATTATCTTTGGTCATAACAATAAAAAAATATTCTAATATTCAGCTACGTAAAATTGCTAAGTTACCAAAGAAAATAACCACCCGTAAATTTCAAGTGATGCAACGTTTGGGATTCCAAAGTAACTGCTGTGGATATCAAACAGAAACTATATATACTATTGCAACGGCTAACTCGACTGCCTAGTTGGTCTGGTGGCAAAGCGCATCGCTTTGTGATCACGAGGTCCTGGGTTCAAATCCTAAGTCGCACAACTGTAGTTTTTCTAACGAAAAATTCCCAGTACGAGTCCGGAGTCTGGAACTGTGCCCGGTATATGGCAATAGGCTCGCCCCCTATTACATGGGACCTAACATCGTTGGCGAAACGTGGGTGTACTCAGTACACCTCTGCCACCCTCTCTGGGGAATATAGGCGTGACGGTGTGCAACGGCTAAAAACTGAATTGCACATACACGAACTATAATTAAAACAATCAAAGCAATATAAATTACCTTAATAACACATTGTTCTTGCTGACGAGCGTTTATGTGCGAATAGATTGGAGTAAGGCAGGTAACGGTCAAGCTGTTAGAAAGCACAAGTCGTGCTGTCCCGTTCTGTAACCCATAGACAAAGTCCCGTGAACTAAGTGTTTACCGACGCACTTGTAACGGTAAATGGATAATAGAATGATCGCAAACTTGAATTCGCAGAAACAGCATGTTTGTGAAATGTTAATAGCTTCTCATCCACAGTAGGTGGCTCTAATCATTGTTTAACTCCTGCAAGCAATGGCTTCTAAGTGAAACCTTGCATATTTGCCTTCTTATCTAGTTGAATGATTCCAAATATAGATCTGGTTTAGCCGTCTAATGATTAACGAGGAAAGTTCTATTCATGGTGAGGACATGATCGTTTGTAACTTCAGAAACGAATTCAGACTAATTGAGGAAATAATTGACGTTTCACAACAAAGCAGTGACTTTGTTGCTGACGGCGGATCTATAATTTTTTGTATCTTCAAGGGACAAATATTTATGAAAAGATTCATAATAACTAGTCTGTCATGTAAGTTATAAGTAATACTCTTATGAGCTGCTTTGCAAAGTATTTTATTTATTTAGCACAAAAACGTAATTTGATAGATTTATTAAACAATGATAAGCTCAGAACCTGTACGTTCTTTTTTACCTGCTGACAATCGTTTATCGATTTTCCCTTTTGATATAACATTTACCTATTCCCATCAATATTCAGAGCCTCCACGATGATTTTTTTTTTATTTTTGACGAAGTTTTAACTTTTTGCCGCAGTTGCAGGCCTATACGTGGTACCTTTTGCATTATTAAATATGAGAGATTGATATCGAATACCTATTTTAAAAATATAGTTTATTTCATAATAATAAATCTAAAATATTCCTATTTATGTAGGTTAATTGCGTTATTTGTCACTACACTCACAATCTTTTCCTGTATGTTTAATTTATTGTGAATAGGATTATTCTCATTGTGATTTTCCACGTGCTTACTACAGAGGCCAATACTTACCTCATATATTATAACAAACAAACATCCGTTATTTTTTGTTATGTTTAAAATGTACGTAGCTTGTCCGCACACGACTACTTTACATATTAATACAAGAGTTTAATCCGTAGGTACATCTTAAATAGGCCTTTAGATTTATGAGACTACGAACTATTTTAGAATCAACAAAAGCAATGTTTGTCTAAGACTCTGTCAATAACCTTTTCTTTGTAAACGACCTTTACAGCGGTGAACGAAAGGTCGAGTTAATCTCTCATCTTTGAAGTATTTTCTTAGTCTTAAGCTTGAGTACCTAGTACATTTATGAAGACTTACGTTCATCCTTATGATAGATAATTCTCTCCGAGGATTCTGTTACTAGGAAATACACGATATCTTATACCGAAAAACAACTTATTTTAAAGCAGGAAGTTTTCTGAAATCAAATATTTTTCAAGTTTACCTTTAAAGGACAAGGTCACCAGTTATATATTAATAGGTTTCGTTTTAATTTATACTCTTGTTTTATTTTTCGTTGTCATTAAATATACGATTGTTTATGTCACTTATTGGAACAGAAATTATTTTAGTGTCCTCTCTAATCAATGGAAGGTTTTGTTTATTTTGACGTCATGAACTGCAGTTTATACTAATGTTCAATGTAATTATTCCTCATTGCTGTTGACATTAGATTACCGATTATTATTGAAACTATATGTTAATATTTCCAATGTTCTAATTTGAATATCAGTGGCTTAGTTACTAAACAATATTTTGTATTGACAATCCTTTATGTTTTCCTAACTTGGTTTCCAGTTTAAGCTTGAGTAGGTTACCAATATAAAATTCGTTAAGTAGCTTATAGAGCTATATCATGTCATTCTTTTCAACATTGAATAACTGTTATTCGATAGTAACATCCTTAAAGCATTTCTGGCTGATAAGGATTATTAATGTAATGTGTTATTAAAAATAATCTCTAAAGCTGCTTTATAGTGTTAAAAAACAGGGGTATATTTTTATTTTGTAATAATAAATTTAATCGATAGTAAAAATAAACCACTCTCTCGAAATTTTTAACGGTTACGGATAACCCCTTTTCGTTTGGATAAAAACAGAAGACATTTAACAACTTAAGCGTGTCGTTAACTCGGTAAAATGTAAAGGTCAAAGCATCTTATTAATTAATTACTTTTAGTTACGGGAAAGAAAAACCGTCTAACAGCCCTCTCAAACTGTGATTATTATTCTTATAGATGTTTTGATCGTTAACGTTTTTTTTGCTTTAACAGTTAAATTGACTTGAGAAACTTAACACATATCGACAATCGACTAAATACTTAAGAATCCAACGTTACATATTTATGTGAGTGCAAATTGCTAACACATTGTACTTCAGTGTCAATTACACCGTCTGTAAATAATACTTCTAAGGCACGTGCCAATATCGTTGCTGAAACATGACATTAAACGCACAATCTCCCCAATTGAACAATCAAAGCAATAACACTGTCTAACAATCATTCCACTGTAGGTACGGTATGAATTGTAAACGATGACAAGTCCTCTTTTTCATTTTAACATAACTCAGAACATCAGTTGCGTTCCAAAGTTGATAAAACGTAATACATGGAAACCTTGGATATAATCCAAGGTGACTCCATGTTTTTTGATGGTGATAAAATATACAGAGGCATGGTATTATATGTCGATACAACGATAATATTTGAATATTATAACATTTGTTTGTTTCATGAACGAGAGAAAAACCACGCATAATAATCAGCGGTTTTAAAGAAACAAATAATGTGGCGACTTCGAGGAAACTAACCGTGACTTCCTTATCTTAATTTATATATTAATATAATTCCAGCATTAGTATTCATTTATGGAGTAGCTCTTGAGATGCGAGCACGATATTATTAAGATACCTTGGATACAACGTTAAATTCATAAATTTATTCTTATTACAATCGACTCTAGCAGTTTCATTCGCAAACTTTTCAGAAATCTCACTTCACAAATTCGCGCTAATTTTAGGAAGTGTTGCATAATATTTTATATCAATTATTTGTGTGATGTGAAATATGTCGAACGGTGTGTGGGACCTGGTGCCGGTTCGGTGCCGTTGGATCGAGACATTGAGGCACTGTGGAAAGACTTTACTGAGACGTCACCGACGCCTGCTCAGGAGATTGAAAAAGGTTAGAAAAAGCTTGAAAAGGTGTTCAACTTCTTAAGTATTTCAAACAACCGTAACAAGACCTTATATCGTACTAAGTGTTTTACTTCCGGAATATTTTATGTGATTTGAAAAGCTAGAATTGTTTTTCTTTAGTTGTCTCCTATATCATTTTTATACTAACATTATTTAAATTAGTTTTATAACTGCCAATCGTATACATTATTACACATGGTAGTTCAATTTAAACATTAAAGTTTATTAATGTTTAGTATTCCTTTCACTTGATTACCTCAGATAATTTTTAGTATGTTAATGACTAGTGTTATAACGACCGACCCACCTAACAAACAACATGTTTGTAGCTTTATAGTTCTTTCAGGAAATGAAGACGTGTAGGTACGTACCTTTGAGGATTCTGTAACTCAAAAGAAAAAACGAAATCCCTATAAGATTATTAGTGCGCTTGTCTGCCTGACATACCAACATAAGACATAAATATTGATGCAAAATTTAACACTATTTCAAATATAAAAATTCAGTAAATCTATCTATCTATCTATCTATTTCATCACGCCAGCTCCCTCGCGGGGTAGGCAGAGAGTACAGAGTTCCAACAGGTTCTTTCCTTACATACCTCTCTGGCTTCCTCCACTCTCATAGTTCGTCTCATACACACTCGCCGGTTACGGAGACTCTAGACTTGCCCTTCAGCTAAGACACGGTCTATTTGGTCTATTTATTCAGTAAATCAAAATGGATAAAGTATGTATGCGTGACCCAGATCCGTTACTGAGCCAAATTTCGGGCTCCTATGTTGCACCGTTTCCGAGAAAAACTAATGCGTCAGGCAGACCAAACCCTTATAGCGCAAGCTTGACTCGCACTTGACGCATTATTTCAATAACTAATAAATTAACATATTGGAACGGAAGTAATGCCCTTCAATATATCATAAATTTACATTTAAAATTGGTTCAAAACAACGTTTATTTATAAACCATTCAGTAAAAATGCGACATGACACACGTGAAAATTCCTATTTCTTCTCATTATTACCAAAATTCCATTTCGTTTAAAATCCGCTTAAGGATCACTTAACGAGGGTATGAGAGGAAGTGGTGGTCTCCATGAGGATATATTAATAAATTTAACGCATAATAACAATTAAGTAATATGAATATAATGCTGGAGGCATTGTCATCAACAGATCAAAGATGACTGACTCTGGCTACCGAAAACAATGCAAATGTCGACCCTTAAAAAAAGTACATAATATCCACAAGTAATACGCATTGTCTTTCGGAGCCTCAAGACAATGCGCATTTTCTACAACTCATGTATCTGTTCGCAATTCACGAAGTCATTAACATACAATTTATTAAACTCGATCATTGCAGCATTAATCAGTGAGTACCCAACATCACCGCGTTCATTGTCAATCGCGCAACGCAAAGGGACACTGGATACAATACAAAATTGTGAAACATAAACTTTATCCTCGGCTATTGTTTTTGCTCTATTTAATTTGCTCCGTCTTGTTAAAAATTCAGTGTCGGACGAGACAGCTTCTCCGCCAGTGTTCACATTCTTATTGGAATATATTGTATCGTTTTTATCAGAACTTTCAATCGCTGAGAACATTATTATTACTGCTCCGCCGTAAGTTTTACTTTCTATTTATCTTGTGACAATATAATGCCCAGGTGCTTACTTTATTTTATTAGGTGTCTTTTTTATTGAGACCGGGTTAGTCATTGGGCGGAAAATGTGGTTCGCTGACTCAGTAATACCCTATTCACACTGAATTAAATGATACCTCTTCGGAAACACAGTTGAGTAGACATTTTTTAGTTTTTTTCCTTAATATCAGCCTATACTGCCCACTGCTGGGCAAAGGCCTTCTCTCACAAATCGAGGTGAGAGAGATTAGGTCATACTCTACCACGCGGACCAAGTGCGGATTGGTGGAGGCAGGTTTGTGGCCACCTGCTGTTGGAACTTATCAAGCCGCCTTTAAGGCTTCCAACTCGGCTTAACGACTACCACATTAAGTGGTAACCGGGACCAACGGCTTAGCGTGCCTTCCGAAGCACGGAGACGCTCGAATATGAAAATGCCACAAACGGTCACCCATCTCAGGCCGACCGAGTCGAACGCTGCTTAACCTTGGTGATCGATAAGAACACCGCGGTCGAACAGCGCTACGAGCGCCTCTAATTTTTTTCCTTGTCTGTCACTATATACCATAATTGTTATTATTTCTTACTTATATTTTAAGTGCGTGTGTTTAAGTTTTGTTTTAGCAGTGGGTTTTACGTCAACAGTAATAAATCTCATGTTATTTATGTCATGACGAACTTCCGCGGAGAGTTGAGATTAAAATGGCTACATCTTGTCCTACATTTTACTTAATACCAATTCTGAAGATTATATTAATTACATCGTTCACGAGTTGCTTGATAAATAACACTATGAAAAAATCACTTACTTTCAAGTGAGTATAGAAAAATGTTGTATGTGTTATCCAGGTAATAAACTGTGCCAAATTTCATCCTAATCCGATTAGCCGCTTTTGCGTGATTGAGTAACAAACATCCAATCATCTAAACATACAAACTTTCAGTTCAATGTCCTTGACCTTAGTGTCCTTTTAGAAAAAAAGACAAAGTTTGACTTAAAACACAATACAATAAAATGACTTTACTTCAAGCTTAAAAATACGCAAAAAGTTTTTTGTCGTAAGAGAGTTTTTTAATCTACTTACGAATGATAAATGAACAAAAAACACGTGAGCGTGGTACAGATATAAGTTGTACTGCTTTAATACAAAAAATAACTATCAAAAATATTGTAAAAGGTATAAAATAATATTTAGTCAGCCATAACGGCTTTCAACTTTAAGCCCGTTGAAGCGTATTTACTAAGTTGCTCATTTAACGTAGGTTGCCGAACTCAAGGTTAGAAATAAATTTAAACCCGACCTCGAATCCTTTGAGGGTTTTAAGTTCGTGTAGTGTGTAGAAATAAAGGAATGCTCAGGTAATTTGTTTACCATTAGCATACCTTACTCTAGGGCTCGCTTTGGGAGGGCAAACATTTTGTGCACATACACACACACGCACGCACAAACGCACGCACGCTCGCTCGCTCGCACGCACGCACGCACGCACGCACGCTCGCACGCTCAGTCGCTCGGTCGCTCGCTCGCTCGCTCGGTCGTTCGGTCGCCGCACGCATGCACGCGCGCACGCACGCGCGCACGCACGCACGCACGCACGCCCACACACACGCACGCACACGCACGCACGCACACGCACGCACGCACGCACACACACTCATACACACACACGCACACACACACAGCGCAAGGGCGCCTCAAGAAGGAACAGGAAACAGTCGCTTTGGGGTACATGTTATGTATAGTCGTCGATATGGAGTCAGTCGATATGGGATACATATTTTAGTGGCAAAGCGCATCGCTTTGTGATCACGGTTGGACGAATGTAGTTTTCCTGACGAAAAATTCCCAGTATAAATCCGAAGTCCCGGTGAATGGCAATAGGCTCGCCCCCTATTACATGGGACCAAATATCGTCGGCGAAATGTGGGTGCACTAAGTACACCTCTGCCACCCCCGCTTGGGGAATATAGGCGTGACGGCGTTGAAAACTAGATGTTTCACAACTGTATTAGTTTCCAGTAACTGTGACCACATAATAAATACCTGGTCACGGTTAACCTAACCCAGTCACCAACTCCGTTTGTGTGCTCAAAAACACATATTAGTTCATTACAAGACTTCTTAGTTTTAGTTGATTACACATAAAATTAGACGAAAATTGTGGTTGGCACATTAAATTTCGGTTGCAAGCCCTAGCTGTACCTATTTGTATATAAAATAATAATATCAGCCTATACTGCCCACTGCTGGGCAAAGGCCTTCTCTCACAAATCGAGGTGAGAGAGATTGGGTCATACTCCACCACGCGGACCCAGTGCGGATTGGTGGAGGCAGGTTTGTGGCCACCTGCTGTGGGAACTTATCAAGCCGCCTTTTAAGCTTCCAACTCGGCTTAACGACTACCACATTAAGTGGTAACCGGGACCAACGGCTTAACGTGCCTTCCGAAGCACGGAGCCGCTCGAATATGAAATGCCACAAACGGTCACCCATCTCAGGCCGACCGAGTCGAACACTGCTTAACCTTGGTGATCGGTAAGAACACCGCGGTCGCACAGCGCTACGAGCACAGCTATATTTGTATATAATTCCACTTAATTTAATAATGACAGTGAGGAGTGACAATACAAAGAACAAATAACCACCACATTGCTCTCATAAAACGTTAATTATTCCATGTAAGATAATAAACAAATTAATAGGAAAAAAATACTTTAAACGCGTAAGTGGTAAAGAAGTATCTTCAATAATTTTATTACTAGCGTAGAATCTTAGGCAAAAAATCTATTAACAGAGAAACAAACAGTACATCAAATGAAAAACAGTATTATGCAATGAAAATGAAGAAAAAACCACAACAGTAAGCAGCAGCAGTAGCAGACTTCATGCGAGAGATCTCCCGCTTCAACAAATCGTATTAATTACGCCTGCACAATGTTAAAAATTATAATTTTAAATTCAAGAATAACGGCAAATCCTAAGCCGAATCCAAATGTTTTCGTTTATTTAATCCTCGAACTGTGACATTCAAATCAATATAAGAACATAAATCGAAATCTTCAGTGTGTATTTTTTCTTTCCGACAATCAGTATCTTAGTTTATAAATATAATTACCATTATTCAATCTAAGTGAGGTCGAGTTTTGAATGATGATTTTTTAATAATACTTGATTGCGCGTCTAGTGTATTTATTTGTTTGCTTTGATTTATTGGCGCTAGATCACATCGATTCCAGATTATTTTTACCAATTGATCTATCATTATATGTAGAAGACTTGGAATATTTTATTACATTGCTCTGCCTGGGTGTTTATCGGCCACGTTGGGTTTTGCAAGCGACCGACAGGCCTGCAATTACACCACGCGCACCGCGTGCTTGCCAAATTGCGCTGTTGTTATTATATGTATATCGACTGATTTCACTTTTGGTTTGTCTTGATAATCACGAACTATGGTCAAGTCTACCTTGAGTCGTTTTGATGTTGCCGCATTAGTTATCCCTCTGGCTACTACTTCGACAATTACCTGCTCGTCTTGCCATTTGCGTCTTAATACAGATACTATCTGCTTTCATTCATCTCCTATGCGCATGCCATTTGCTTGACATTAAAAATCGACGGACGATTTGGCGCAGTGGTTAAGAGCTTAAGCCGCACGGGACTAATATTTGTGTAACCCTCAATTATTTGCTTCGGTCTGGGTTGTGTATGTGAATTATCATGTTTATAAACGCAAACACGATACAGGAATAAAACCTAGTATGAAGCTACTTTAAAAAAAAACATCCTCTAGTTTTCTTACTTGGTTAGTCCACATTTAACATACGATTTTACCTACAAAATATCTATAGAAGAATTTGTAACTTCTATTAATCTATGTTTCATTCTAGCTGAAATACATTTATGAGAATACTATATACGTACTTACATACATATATTTAATTTAACTTATTCTATTTAAGCGTCAGTGCTTGGCGTCAAGGCAGAGTTTAAAATATTACATATATAATTATTCATTTATTCATTAAGTTAGTTGCCCAAGAAATTAATGATGTAGCATATTAAACTCAGTTCCTATTTTTGATACCTTATTCAAAAAAAGTAATTACTCTTACAAGTTAGGTATCACCGGTCTGATATGGTATTTTACCATTATTAATCCTTGGCCGAAACACCTTGGCTTAAATTGTCTTCGCGTTTATTTCCAGGCGTACCTACACAGTTGGCGCTCTGCTGACGAGCTGAACATGTTGGTGGGTGCGAAGGTCGGCGGCGCGACGCCACTCGTGATCGCGTGCAGGAATGGCCACTACGACGTCGCCGAGTACCTTATCGAGCGGTGCAAGGCTGACATCGAACAGCCAGGATCAGGTAAGATCCGGGTCTTATCTTTGCATGAGCTATATCTAGGTATAGGTCATTCGTAGGACATTTGAAATTTGACGACGTCAGGCTCCAGTAATGAGAGCTGATTAAAGCGTACACCGCTCTGCTTACTACATCGAGTAGTCGTTGTCTGTCCCCACACAGAACAAATATTTGTTCTACAGACACAAACGTGTCTGTGAATTTCAAGTTTGAAAGTGCTCTCACGACACAAGAATTTAAATCCTAGTGTGGGGCTAAGTTTCTACAAAAATAGGAAAATGATAAGTACCAGCAGTCTTGAAAATGTCTAAGATGCAGAGCATTGGCTTTAATATCCATACTTTTCTAAAACCTTGCTAATAATAAGCACTTGATTCTTATCTTGTCTTATTTAGAATTTTGTATTTTGGGTTGATCTTCATCAAACGCACTTCGACCCAATAGGATCTTTTGTACTGCCCTTAGCCCTAGTGCTCTTACGTACCTGGTGTCCCAATTACTCCCTGTAATAGCACTTGATTGAACCATGAGGTTGTTTTTTAAATTTCCTATGAAGAAGTATCTATCTATACACGCCAGCTCCCTCGCGGGGTAGGCAGAGAGTACAGAATTCCAACAGGTTCTTTCCTTACATACTTCTCGGGCTTCCTCCACTTTCATAGTTCGTCTCATATACACTCGCCGGTTACGGAGACTCTTGACTTGCCCTTCAGATAAGACATGGTCTATTTGGTCATGGTAAGATAGTCTAGGTCTTCCTCGGTACCTACATCCTTCCACTTTCACATTGTATATCTGTTTTGTCATTCTTTCTTCTGACATTCTTTCTATATGCCCGAACCAACGGAGCATACCCTTTCTCATCTTTACACCGATACTATCTTTCATACCTACTCGCTTTCTTACTACGCTGTTGCGAATACGGTCGGTCAGCGTGACTCCGCACATCTTCCGCAGAGATCGCATTTCGACAGCATTTATCTTGCTTTCGTTCTCCTTCTTACATACCCAACTCTCACTGCCATAAAACAGCGTTGGGAAAATCACTCCGTTATGCATGTATTAAAGTACCTTAATGGCATTGGCCCCGTCACACATAAGTAAAATTGTTGTATATTTTGTTTGTTTTACAATCAATTTTTTCTGTGCTTGCAAGAGATCTGGAGTGATGGTATCTACAATGATGGTAACAACATTTCTGTGGTCGATAGTATAGCTATACAATTGATGTGACTGTTTTCGAATGCAAATGCGTAGTTGTCGGTCTTCTTGTTTTATTCATTAACAGAATACTTAGTCATCGTCATTATGTAGAAAGCTTTGCCCCAAAAATGTGTCCTAAATCACGTCTCAGTTATAATCAAGCTGAACTGCCATTATATTATTTGTCTAGGTCAAACTGTCAGATATCTTAAAATTCCTTTATAAGTTTTCAAAAGACTCGTCTTGTAAAGGAAAAATCTGTGTAAATACTCATTTTTTTGTCGCACAAACTATCGTCTTTGTTGCCTAGCTGTCGTAACAGCTTTTCAATTGCGTCAATAGTTTGGCTTGAAGCCATATCATCTTACTAGATTGTCCGTCGCAAAACGTTTCGTGTTGGTACGAAAATATCGTAAAGGTAAATGTTGAATTACAAGGAGAACCTTTCTATGGATTCATATCGACCTTTTGTTTTGGCCGTGAACTTTGAAGTTGTGCGACAATGGTTTCGAGTTAACTACAACAATGGTCTTTGAATAAATACAGTAATACATAAAGTTCTTTTGTGTTTTACGGATACAGTACTATGGACTAGGTGTTGAGTAACACGCCCGTCTTATAGTTTTTGCAAGGTGAGCAGGGGCGTAAAATGGAAAGAGCTATGCTCGGAGTTTCTCTGCGAGATCGAATCATAATTAGGGAGATCCGCAGGAGAACCAAAGTCATCGATATAGCTCTCAGAATTGCCGAACTTAAGTGGCAGTGGGCGGGGCACATCGGTTGTAGAAGTGACGGCCGTTGGGCAGAAAGGTTCTCGAGTGGCGCCCTCGTACCGGAAGACGTGGAGTGGGCAGGCCCCCCACAAGGTGTTGCGATGACCAGTTGAAGGTCGCAAGTAGAAGCTGGATGCGTACAGCACAAAGCCGGTCGTTGTGGCGATCTTTGGGGGAGGCCTTTGTCCTGCAGTGAACGTCTTTTGGCTGATGATGAGCAGGGGCGTAACGTAAGGTAGGGCGCCCCCCAGCGAGGTGGCCCGACGACCTTAAGAAGGTCGCTGGGTGGGACTGATGCGGAAGGCGGAGGACCGTGTGTTGTGGCGCGAATTGGGAGAGGCCTATGTCCAGCACTGGACTGCAATAGGCTGATTTGATTGATTGAGCAGGGCAACGCTATATGGATTTATTTAAAAAGGCTGCCCTAGAATGAAAAAGATGACAATCAGATTAAGTGAGGCTTGTACCTATACTGTATCCATTACCAAACACTGTTCAACCATTATGTATCTTCAGGCGAAAGACGTCCACTATCCCAAAGACTGGTACGAGGGCCGGCTATGTGCTGTACATATCCACCTCCTTTCCCGACCTTCACGAGGTCATCGGTCCATCTTGTTCAATGTTGTTAACCAATAAATTCAAAGCAAATTACGTATACGCGGTACACCTAGTCAAAATATTTCTTTAAGTGAGGAGGTATGAGTACCGAATAGGGATCGATTTATATTATATAGCAGTGTAAGTCTCCGGAACCAGCGAAGTATGAGACGAACTATGAGAGTGGAGGAAGCCAGAGAGGTATGTATGGAAAGAACCTGTTGAAACTCTGTACTCTCTGCCTACCCCGCAGGGGATCTGGCGTGATGATATAGAGATAGGTACGCTTACATTGAAAGTTTTATAACGTCACTAATCATAACATACGAATTATTATGATCTAAAATCGATTTCTCTGGAACCACCCTAAAACACTGATGTGATCAATTTAACCCATTAGTACACATTACGTATTATAGATATTGATTGGAATGACATCTTTAACTGCCGCTAATTAATGCGATTAAACGATATCTGCTGTATAAAGTCAAATCAAAGTTGAGCTGGTGGTTCAGTACTTGATAAGGTTATAACAAAGTTAGCCTCGTTGAGGTCAAATTATATACAATAAAATTCAATAGTTGTATTGTGTTTACTAGTAAAGTACAAAACCAGCCTTATGCTATTGATAGACTACCGTTAAGATTCGGTTTATGCCGAATTTCGTTAGAATAATTAACCCTCTGACATGCTATGTGAGTCAAATTGACTAAATACATGGATATATTTAATCAACTTGACTAACATAGCACGTCTATCGTTGTAATCGTTGGGACTCAATCTTAGCAAGATGTATCTCGCTAAGATTGAGTCCAAAAACTATTTAACATTGATGAAACTCATCACCTTTTCGTGGGCAGTTTGGGGGTCACATCAGTACGCAACCCGTTTCGACGTTATACGTGAGTGGTACCAGGATGGTCGTTTGTTCTAGTGACTTTTGACGGCGAGACAATAGAGGGCGCTCCCCCGCTATGGTGCGCCGCGGCTGCGGGCCACCTGCCGCTGGTCAAGCTGCTAGTTCGTGCGGGCGCGAACGTCAACTCCACGACCCGGACACACAGCACGCCCTTACGAGCCGCCTGCTTCGACGGCCATTACGATATCGTCAAATTTCTAGTCGAGAACGGTGCCGGTAAGTAGCATTTTCAACAAGCTGACGATGCTTTGTGGATCCCTTCAGAGTAAAGTCGTATTATAAAATATTTTAATTCCTTACTTAATTGTAGCTATGACTATTTCGCCTTGCGCGGTATTCACAAAATAATTATTACATTTTGACCCGCTTTTAAAATTAGAGATGATCCTCCAAAGTAATTTTAACACCTGAAAAAATCTTGCAATTCTAGATTTTCTGTCAAGTAGCAGCCAAAAATAATCGCTCATCTAGCTAAATATACTATCACAAACTGTTAAATCACCATGTACCTACAATACATTTTAAAATCATTATCTATGCTACAATCTGAGATAGTTCTTTGCGATCAGTTGAAACTCAAGCAGTGGCTCTAAAACATATTTTTTCGTCCCCCAGACATAGAAATAGCAAATCGTCACGGGCACACATGTCTAATGATCGCGTGCTACAAGGGCCACATCAGAATCGCTAAGTACCTTCTGTCCCTAAACGCCGACGTTAACAGGAAGAGCGTAAAAGGCAACACGGCGCTACACGATTGTGCTGAGAGCGGGTCCCTTCATATCCTCAAGATGCTGTTGGGACACGGGGCTACGATGGACGTGGACTCATATGGTGAGTATTGTCTTCTATTGTGGTATTCTTGCAACAAAGTTACATTTTAATACTTTGTCTCAGTAACGTCATGTTTGGAAAGACTTTTTATATTTACATTCGTCTGGTCATGTTTGTATACAAAAATATCATTAAGAGTAAAATATTGCTGTAAAATATATTTATATTTGTTTTCCGCTTCAAGTGGATTATAAAATAGGCATGGGAAAAGAAATCGGGGATCTCTCTTGCTATCAGTTCCAAATTAGGTTATTTTTTGAAAAGGAATTATGTTTGTAGAGACTTTCGTCTCTCTCATTTATGTCGTTTAGTCTTTATGTATTGTTGAACAATTGGGTTGGCCACACTCCAATATCATTCGTCGAGCATACTCGTATTCCAGACTACACACGTTCCTTGTGAATGTACGAGTACCAGTAGCTTGATGAGTAGCGTAGTTTGATATTATGATAGTTTGGACGAGTGATATGATACGTTATAGTTTTACCTGTACATCATTTATTTAGTTTGGTATATTACCAATAGAATTCTAGTTGACCCCGGCTTCCGTATCCACCTCAATTTAGCGCACGACGATGACGATTTAGCGCAGTGGTTAATAGCTTAACCCGCTCCGCCCATTGTGTCTAATAGTCGCGGGTTCGATTCCCGCACGGGACAAATCTTTGTGTGATCCACAATTATTTGTTCCGGTCTGGGTATTTGTGTATGTGAATTTTCATGGGGCAACGTTTTTTTTAAAAAAAAAAAATTATCGAAAAAGAAACTAAAATATTTTTTTTTTTTTTTAAACGTAGCCCCACTAGGATTTATTCCTGTGTCGTGGGTGCGTTTACAAACATGAAAATTCACAAACAAATACCCAGATTATTATAATTATAGGAACAAATAATTGTAGATCACACAAAGATTTGTCCCGTGCGGGAATCGAACCCGCGACTATTCGACACAGTGGGCGGAGCAGCTCAAGCTCTTAACCACTGCGCTAAATCGTCCGTCGATGATATATGTACATGCCAATTTTCTAGTCCAGTCGAGATATGAATATGATTATTACTTTTGCATAATACAATTTATTTATATACCAATATTATGTCACATCATAAAGCTGCCGGAATCCGTATTTAGCCTTGAATTCTTTGTCCAAGTATTGATTTTATATAAAAATATCTCTTCACAGGTATGACCCCGCTTCTGGCAGCGTCAGTGACCGGCCACACTCACATTGTGGAGCATTTAATAAACGTAGAATACGGCCTCGTAACGCGGCAACAGAGGATCGACGCGTTGGAATTGCTTGGAGCGACATACGTTGACAAGCGGAGGGATATGGTCGGAGCATTAGCACTATGGAAACGAGCAATGGACGACAGGTAGGTTTTTGATCAAGTTTTCGATAATCCATTCGATTAATAATTAGCGGAAGAGCTTGGCTTGCATCAAACCTTTACTAGTATATTCTATAGGAGATAAAATACATTTTTTTTTACTTTTTTATACTTCCTATATTTTGCTTTCGGATGAAATAGTTATAAGTTTCAAAGAAACTAATCTTCTTCGTACCGTACATAAATTTGATTCGTTTTTTAAATCAGTTATACTCTTTATTTTACAATAGTTAGTAAAGATTGTCAAAACCAAATTATTAGCAGCTTATTCAAATATTTTTAGATAAAAAAAACAATTAGATATGATGCAAAACAAGTGTAAACGCGATTTGTAAAACTGACAAATGTTCAGTGACGACTTATTTTGCTGTCCGGTCAAAGTTATCTGTAGGAAGTTTGTTCACGTAATATAAATAATGTTAAGGAATTTTGCACCTTTTACTTGAATCCATTGGTTGGCTTCATTGATAAATCGTAGTGCACTTTTCCTTCCAATTAAATCCGTCACATGAATCACAAAAAGTTACAAATAATGGATTCTAAGATACTCAAAAGTGCACTAGGGTCCATTTGATGGCTGCATTCATAGATCCCAGTACACTTTTCTTACACTTGAATCCATCACACGAATCAGTTTCAAATAATGGATTCTAAGATACGTCAAGTGTCGTCTTAATGGCTTTTCGATTTGTATAACCTTTTATACAGATTGCTAGAATGTATGTATTAAACTGCACTCCTTTCATCATCATCATCAAAGCAGTCCACTGCTGGTCATAGGCTTCTCCAAGTGCACGCCACATCTTCAACTTGAGTGTTAATAAATTGGTTTTATTTCAGATTTCCAGCAGATGGTAGCCAACCAATTCCAAAGCCTAAAGACATACCACGCATAGAAGCTTACGACTACGCGGTAGAGCCCAGCAACACTCAGCAGTTGGAGGAGATACTTGCCGACCCTGATGCCATGAGGATGCAGGCTTTAGTCATTAGAGAAAGAATTTTAGGTGAGTATCACAGTTCATGAATTCATTTCTGATAAAGTTTTCGGCTTGGATTATGCTGTTTGAATAATATTGTTATGTCAAAAATAAGGCTAAAAGAAGTATGAAGTATCAACATTAGCTGACACGAATCGTAACTATAATTTTTTCATTTAATCCAAAATTCTATTTGCACAGTTGTCGATTAGATAAGGTTTAGGGTTTCATTATTATTATTTAAAGCTACTATTGTCCTACTGCTGGGCACAGGCCTCCCTCCATTTTTGCCACTCTACCCTTTTATTTACCAGCTCAGGCCAGTTCTTTAAATGTATCCAGTTCATCCCCATCTCCGTCTAGGCCTACCGCGTTGTCTTTTTCTGTTATATGGGGACCAGTCAGTAGTTATTTTGGCCCATTGGTCGTTTGGCATGCGGCAGTTTGTCATTTTGTAAGGAGAAAAAAAACACACCGTCACGCCTATATTCCCAGAGGGGGTGACAGAGGTGTACTGAGTACACCCACGTTTTGCTGACGATGTTAGGTCCCATGTAATAGGGGGCGAGCCTTTTGCCATATACCGGGCACAATTCCAGACTCCGGACTCATACTGGGAATTTTTCGTTAGAAAAACTACATTTGTCCGACCTAGGATTTGAACCCAGGACCTCGTGATCAAAAAGTGATGCGCTTTTACACCAAACCAACGAGGCAGGAGAAAAAAAATCTGAGATGACACTGTATTGTCATATTTTTTTGACTTCACCGGGTCCAAATAAGCCATGATGCCTCGCGCGATCGATTCGAGGAAGTTCACTTGGTATGTACACGTCTCCTTCGAAGCATACGCTCAAGTCGCTACGAGCAAGCGTTGAAACAACCAAGCCAGTCAGTCGGTAATGGTTTTTGTGCGTCACTTGTGTCACCATCGGCATCTACTGTCCTCGGAAACTCTAAATTATAATAAATAAAATAATAGCCTATATTGCCCACTGCTGGGCAAAGGCCTTCTCTCACAAATCGAGGTGAGAGAGATTAGGTCATAATCCACCACGCGGACCCAGTGCGGATTGGTGGAGGCAGGTTTGTGGCCACCCGCTGTTGGACTTATCAAGCCACCTTTAAGGCTTCCAACTCGGCTTAACGACTACCACATTAAGTGGTAACCGGGACCAACGGCTTACCGTGCTTTCCGAAGCACGGAGACGCTCGAATATAAAAATGCCACAAACGATCACCCATCTCAGGTCGACCGCGTCGAACGCTGCTTAACCTTGGTGATCGAGCGCCTCACTCTGAATAAGCGGGTTACTAATGTGAATGACCTTGCGAATTGTTTGAAAATTAACCTTGTCTACTTACCTTGACAACAGTGAAAAGTGCCCGAAGAACTTAAAATGTGGGTTTTTTTCATATAATTCAGATATTATAATAAATCCAAATTGAAAAGGTCATCGATACAATATTGTAGTGCATATTTATAGCGTTCTTTTTACATATCCGACCAGTCTTTCAATAGAGAATTTACAATTTATATTAGAGTGGACTTGTTCCATACATTATGTTTACAAGCTATTATCTTTATTTTAAAAATATTTTTTATGGCAAATATAGGCTGGACATTGTCTACAAGAATCTTTTGTAAATCAGCCGTATTTTAGGAGCGTTGTTACAGCCTTAATGCCTGAAACAAACGTGTTTTGGTACTCCATGCACTTCAAGACGTATATGGATTAGAGACTTAATATTTTTAAATATGATTTTTGACTATATATTTTAGAATCCGGTAAAAGGAATACACATTTAAACGAAATTTTCTCGATAGAAAAAAAATCTAAAGTTTTAAATCCTACGCGAAATGTTTAAGAACTAATTAATAGAATTTACCTTAAAACATAGCAAATAATTCTATCAAAGTTCTCGTAAAGCAGTTTTTAATTTAATAATGTAGTTCTTTTTAGAAAGCAATAAAATCTGTGTTTGCACATATACGTCGCTTATTTCCGACCGCGCGTTCAATATATACGTCCCTTAATATTCTTTTGTAAGTGATTGCATTGCCCTTAATCAAAAAACCTCTTAATGTTGCATCGCATTTTTGACTTAAATATCAAGTTGATAAAATTGATTTTAGTTTTTAATTGTTTCCTGAACAATATTCGTTTGTCGGCAGGCCCCGCACACCCGGACACGTCGTACTATGTGCGGTACCGCGGCGCCGTGTACGCGGACGCGGGACGCTTCGCGCGCTGCCGTCAACTGTGGCACCACGCGCTCGACATGCAGCGCGCCGTGCTGCCCCCGCTGTCGCCGCTCACGCAGTCCAGCCTCTACAGCTTCGCCGAGCTCTTCTCCTACATGCTGGCCGAGCGGGCGCGCCCGCCGCTCCGAGGTAAACAGACTTACGGTTTGGTCATATAGCCGACGGAGGCGTTCGGCTGACGCTCGGCCGGCGCTCGGCAGCGCGGCGCGCACGTCACACTGCAGGTGCGACGTCACGCTCAACACAAGCTTCCCGCTCGCACACGTATTGGCGTCTCGCTCAGGCCGTACTTTGTTTGTAAGCGCGTCGGGAGCGACGGTGACGCGTCAAGACGTTTGCCGTGGCACCGAGCGTGACCGCGCTGTGTGTCGCGTACATTTCAGTACATTACAACTCCTCAGGTCGCGCCACAATCGCGTCGCGTCGCCATCATTTCATGATTTTGGGAGTCCCTTCCCCCGCTCCTTGCCATAGGCGGTCACATTTGTGTAAAGCCCTACTGGTGTGATGTCACTTATTTTGTAATTTTCTGTATATTAGTCGGATCACTTACAGAGTACCGTTCCAACAGGTCTTTCCGCACAGACCTCTCTGGCTTCCGCCACTCTTTGCTCGGCTTTGTTATTCGAAAATTAGTAATTATTAAATTAATAAAAAGACTTTCAAAACAATTTTTATACTTTAGACTTTGTACATATGATGTCACAAGGTTTATATCTCTGTCCTTATCACACAAATCCACACTTTGTTGACCCTCTTCCCCTATAACGTTTGAATTTATAGATAGTCTCCAACTTGCACAGTCAGGTCACCATTTGCCATAATTCAATTCTCGTACATCGTGTAACACAAATCTGCGAGCTATCACATTGCATCGCAAAAGCAGCTCTCTTTATTTCGGATTCAAATTCACAGTTTTGTGTTTCGACCGTCATACCCAGAAACCTACAACTCATCATATTGTATTCCCCACAGGTCGCATCGTCCCACCAGTGACATTCGAAGACATAGACCCGGTGTTCAGGAAGGCATTATCCGAAATCAACCGCGGCATGCAACTGTTGGAGTCTAAATTAAGCATCGACCGTGAACAGACGCTAAGCACGCTGCAGAGGGTACTGGTCATATCGCTACACCTCGCCGCGCTCATGGCCAGGCTGCTAGAGGAGCCCGACTGTACGGAGGAAGTCTCAAGGAAAATACACAAGGCTGTCTATTCACTAGTCAAATTGGATATTAAGGTTAGTCCTCTATTCTGTATATCGTTAGTACAGGTCGCGTCGGTTGATGGAGCCTCGTTTTTCTTAGGGGATAAATGACTTGCTTGGTGACATCAGACGAAGTCTCGCGATCTTTTTTTTATTTTTATTTATACGTAGCCCCACACTAGGATTTATTCCTGTGTCGTGGGTGCGTTTACAAACATGAAAATTCACATACACAAATACCCAGACCGGAACAAATAATTGTGGATCACAAAGATTTGTCCCGTGCGGGACTCGAACCCGCGGCTATTAGACGCAGTGGGCAGAGCGGCTTGAGCTCTTAACCACTGCGCTAAATCATTCGTTGCTATCACACTATCACACCGTATATTCTCCCCCCGACCCCTGCCGCCCCCGCCACCGCCGGCCGCAACATGTTCTCACCGATTCCCCCGATGCTTTGTCATCCCTTCTTTCTGCTCCGAATACGGGCGATGACGACGACGAAGTCATAGATCCCCTGCCCTAGCCGGCGGTTGACCGGTGCACTTAGTAGTGCACCCCCTCACCCCGCAGCGACTGTCCCAACCGAAGCCGCCTCTTCAAGGCGCCCTCGAGTATGTCGCCTCTTGCCCCTCTGGCTCGAGCGTAGTGGTTGCACGCTCGCCCTTAAGTCCGGTGAAGCTGTAAAGGCCTCGCGGCCAACAGCGTATATCACTCACACACACACACACACACACACACCGTCTATTCGTTTACATTTGTTAAGCCAGTGGCAACATGCCGCCCGGAAAAATTTGGGCATTGTTTGTAAATGTTGTTATAGTCTTTTTAACGAGACATGGGTACGGTGACGTTTGATCATATTCCATTTCACGCATATTGTATTTAAGAATATTGAAAATATAGAATCCAAAAAATACACAGGAATATAAAATTACTTCAAAAATCTACCGTAGTTTTTCATTTAAATCATATACTGTCCACAAATTTACATGATTATTTAAAAAAAAGTCTACCGATTTGCGTTTTAGGGACTGATACAATAAAATCGTTATAATCGATATGTTGTTTTTTAAAATGTATAAAATCGAGTGCCGATTATTTTACGAATATATTATGTATCTGACGGAAATATTTAGTATTCTCATGGTCAAGGAATTAATAAATAAACGCAATAAACGCTAAAGTCAAGATCAGCGCGATCTTGACACATTAAAACAGAGAGTATAGATTTTTTAATAATAATACACATTAGTGTCGAATCAAGCCATTTGTCAGACGATTTTTCTGACCAATAGCTTGATTCGTAAATAAAAAAATTGATTATTTTATGTTGTTCTCTTTTTGTTTCTAAATTAATTTTATTAATTACGATTCATTCTTCTTTATAAATTTTTATCGATACAATATTCAATCGATTCTATTTCACACGTACCACATTTCTAGAAATGTCAAATTCTAAACGTCAGCGTACCTGACTGGTGAAAAGGATTATACCCAAAACAGTTCTACATACTGTGACTTTTCTTTAACAAAAACGACACGGCGATAAAGAACTGGTCACGCGATGTCGCCTGACATCTCTGGGGACACATTTATCTATCTATCTATATCATCACGCCAGATCCCTTGCGGGGTAGGCAGAGAGTACAGAGTTCCAACAGGCTCTTTCCTTACATACCTCTCTGGCTTCAACCACTCTTATAGTACGTCTCATACACGCTCGCCGGGTACGGAGACTCTTGACTAGACCTTCAGATAAGACTCGGTCTATTTGGTCATGGTAAGATAGTCTAGGTCTTCCCCGGCACCTACATCCTTCCACTTTTGCATTGTATATCTGTTTTGCCATTCTTTCTTCTGACATTCTTTCTATATGCACGAACCAACGGAACATACTCTTTCTCATATTTACACCGATACTATCTTTACTACCTTTATCCCCTAATTAATATAAGGTTATAAGGCTCTATATTTTAGAATTTGGTAAAGTAAAAGGAATACACGATAAAAAAATATTAAGCAATTTTCTAACTCTATCGCGAAACGCTTAAGAACTAGTCAATGGAATTTAATTTGAAACAAACATTAACTGTATTAAAGTTATTGTAATTCTTTTTTAAAAGAATGTATTTCTTTAGTATTTTTTGGAAATGCGAAAATGTGGTTTGGTACATAAGTCGTTAATGTCCCAGACCCCGCTCGTCCCTTGTTATTTCGTTCTAAAGTAATACTATCACTCACTCTCTCGGTCGATCAGCGGTCCGGTGATTTATCTATGTAGCCCCTTAAGAGCGCGGACCTAGAATGCGCAAAAATAATTTTATTGGGCTTGTTTGGCGGGGGCTCGGCCGACGACGTGCGATGCGTGATCAGTAGCTTTCCGCACGCGGCGTGGGGATGTGTATACGCAAATCTCTTCACAATTTTTTTCAATTACACTAAACTAGTGTCACATAGCACGCCACACAGCTAAGTCATGCTACGGCTTACGTCGCGCCGCACCTCGAGGCGGTCATGCTTAGACCACTTCCTTACAAGATGCCAATACTGTTATTGTTTGAAAGCTACTACCGCCGCCGCCGTCTCGTTCGTAGTGTGTCATCGCGCCGCGTTGCCGTACGCCGCCGTCCCGCTACGTAGGTAGGCTGAGTTTTAAGGTTTTGCCACATAGACGACGCAGCGCGACGGGAGAGCGACGGTGGTGTGGCTTGGCTTGTCTTGGTAATGTACTGGAGACGTCACAGCGCGGCCACGCTTGGCGCGACGGCATACGGCACAACCGAAGGTAGCCGAGCGCTGTCGCGCTCCGTTGGCTACGTGACCAAACCTTTAAATTTTAGCCACATAGCTGACGAAGCGGGACGGCGGCGTGGCGTACGTCACATTGCGGGCGCGACGGTACTATCGGCATCGCACCGCCCGCTACAAAGCAACTTTCACAACTAGCGTTCCGCACTCACCCATAGCATAGGCGTCTTGTTGTCACCGTGCTTCGGTTGTAATTTTCGCCCGCGGTAGCGGAGCTGTGCGGTGTCTGCCGTAAATTACAACCCTAGGACCGCGTCGGCGATGCGCCACGCTCACATCGCGCGCGCTGTATATGGCCAGACCATTAATGTTTTGTGTGGATTGCGTAGGTCCGGCAGGGCAGGTCGGCACTACATGTAGCGTGCTCGGCTGAGGGTTGTCGGTCTCGCGGGGCCCGTGCGTGGCTGCCGCCAGCCGGCGACGCGCAGCCGTGCGCGCCGCACCTCGTGGCGCTCATGCTGCGGCTCGGCGCGCCGCCCGATGCGCGGGACGCCGACGGCAACACACCGCTGCATCTCGTCTGCAAGGTGAGTTTTGTACGTGCAGCGGCTACAAGTATGTCTACTCATGCTGAGAAAACACCTTCAACACCTTTCCCCAGCATAGTTACATGGGGTCCAATTACAAACAATTTTAGGAAGAACGACGCGTCATCTTCCGACCACTCGTTACAATGAGTAGGTTCGCCTACGCACAGGCCACTACAAAATGACATGTCAGTCAAAAGTCGATTAATTTCATGCGCATGGCTAATAGCGGCTAGTAAAAAAATGGCCGTTTCCATGCGCACGCCATATCACCCGCTAACAATGCACAATTTCAATACCGAAAATTGGTCGTTATAGTTGAACCCGTGTCCCGCGGAAGTGGTCCGCGAGCTGCTAACGCACGGCGCGCACATCGACACGGTGAACTACGAGGGCGAAACCCCCGAGGAGATCCTGAAGAGCTCGCAGCAGAACCTGGGCGCGATCGTGAACCCGCTGCGTTTCACGACGCTCAAGTGCCTGGCGGCGCGCACCGTCAAGAACTACCGGCTGCCGTATAGGCACATCCTGCCGCAGTGCTTGCACTCCACCGTCATCACACACTGAACGAAGCACAGGCATGTACACAGTTCAAGGAAACCTTCTCTCTCTACCATATCTCTATGTGTGCCTCTCTTCCTCTCCCTCTATCAGTGTTCCCGTCTCATCTGTATCTGCGCGTCTTTCTCTATTTGTGACCACCCTCACTGGAGAGACTCTATATCATCACCCCAGAGCGCATACGGCGTAGGTAGGAAGTACAGAGTTCGACAAGATGCTTTCCTTACAGTCTGCTCTGGCGTTTCCACACTCGCTGGTTACGAAAACTCTTCGACATATATATATATTACTTATAAACCCCCTTAAGGTAAACATTTCAAAAACTACCCCAGAAGAGACGTTTTGAAAAGCCTCTTAAGCTGTCATGCCATTCCCTTATCAAAATTACATTTAAATTCCCTCCGGTACTACGTAAGCAGATACAATTAGGACAATAATATGGTTTTGTTTGATTGGTGATTGTGGCTATTTTTCACTATGGACTAGTATAAAATATTATTACCTGGGTGTCTACTAGAACTTGATCAAAGCTTTCGTAAAATGGTAGAAAATATAAAGAGGCTATATACGGACGGAAAATATTCCTATGAGATATTAATAGATTGTTCATTTTACCTAATAGTATTAAAAAAACGTCGATTATAAATATAATAAAAAAAATGTATATTCCTGGCTACAGGTAAGTCGATGCAGATCTCCGTACGACACGCCGTGTCCCTCGCCTAGATGATTTCTCACGTGACATTAAACTCCGCGCTTCAGAGTGCGGGGTGAGCAGCGCTGTGATCAAGAAACTAATTATTCAATATCAACCTTCAAAATATATATCTTGTAAGTACATTTATCGGTTGTCTGTGGCAGTAGAAAAAGACGGTAGATTGCCGAAATTTATTGAAATGACAAAGCCTACATTTCGCAGCTTAACACCGTTCTACTTATACTGGATAGTAGGGTATTTTTAACTTTTGGGCCAGGTTAAATTTAGACTGCCATTTCCAATAGGTTTACGGTCCTATCGTAACAGCGAAAAGATCTAAATACCTGGGTCATAAAATACTGGTAAATAAATTGTGTCTTGAAGATGTCATGTCTTATGAAGACAAGAACAGTCTTCATCGAACAGTTTAGATTTTTGCCTTACCGCCGACAAATGTACTTACGAGCGTAATTATTGATAAATGCAAAAATTAACATCGCCATCTTGTTTCTAATTGATCGTGACGGTTAAAAACTGTTACGATCGGATCTGTTCTATTTTCAAAGTGGTTGACGTTAGAAGCGTCACTGACACATGTCAAACTGGCAGGCATGGATTTTGAGACTTTAGTTTTTGTTGAATGTTTTAGCATTTTGGAATGGAATGATCAGTGTTTATTTTAGGATCTTTTTGAGGCTACGTATTATTTCTTCTATTTTTTTTTGTAAAACCACCGGATTTAATGTATTTACTGCCATGTGAGTCGATGCAATATATAAACGACGACACTGTGTTTATACTTATATTAAATTAGCATTGCTAATCACAGTGGGATGTGAATTGTTGTAGTCGACTAAGAGTTTACTAACCGTTCATATTTCCTTAGTTTATGCTTCTAACACCAAGTGTATGGTAAACTATTTGTAGTTATTTCTCGATCTTGAAGATGGGATCCGTTTCATCCATTGAGTTATTTTGCACTATGCACGCGAGATGTCATTTCAAACAAAAGATGGCGCGCAACTTGTTGACCGCAGGATAAGCAATGATGTTTGTGTGTACATAGATAATGAATTCCTTTGTTTCTGGAGTTTTTCAAACAGTATCTCAGTCCATAAGATATTATTAAAATAAATCTCGTACTCAAAGGTGTCACGTTATGAGAAGCCCCTGGAGCGAAGGGAACTACAATGTATTCGCGCCTATATTAAAAAGGCGACAACAACATCCAACCACCAACGCCCCTAATCGTAGTCGCCGCCGTCTACGAATCTCACTCCCCTCCCTATCTGCCACTACCGCCGTCCGCGGCATATTCTCACCGACCCTCCTGATGACCTTTCTTCCCTTCTTCCGGATACCGATACAGCACACAGGATCAGAGGTCGATGAATCCCTTACCCGCCGGCCGGTGCAGAGCACCACGGCGAGACACCTAGTGTATGCCCTCCCCCATAGCAACTGCCCAAGCCGAGGCTGTACCACCTCGAGGCGGCCTTGAGATAGTTGGCCCCGTGCTCTTCTGGCTCGAGCGTAGTGGCTGTATACTCGCCCTATTTTCTTGTGAAGCTGTAAAGGCCTTGCGATCAAAAATTTCAAACTTTTGCTACAAAAATTGAATTACCTAAGGTGTCTGCTCTAGTATATAGTACATAAATAACTTAATGGTTTTTCCCAGTATTTATAAACGAACCTTCACTTCAAACAATTAAAAGGTATGTTGTCTTATTTCTTTTCTAGTTTATTTTTATTGATTCTGTATTCACATTTATTTGAAGTCTTACATCCGTATCTATAAACATGTTACGCACGAACGAGGGTTAGCGATATATTGACTAACTCGAGCTAATACGTAAAGTTGCCTTCAACTTATATGGTTATAACCTCGAGTTATGACCGGTTACAATATTGAACTAATGATAGTAAGCAAGGTCAGTAGAATTTTGACAGATTTTGAATACAAAATATGTCGAAAGTTCTATTCGTAGTAGGCAAATCTTTGAGTTAGATATTGAGAGCGGCCGTTAGTCAATAAGTAACGCTTACCCTGATTCGTGCAGTGGGCCTTCGTAGTTACTTTTACTCAATTATTTACTTAGCACATCATTTTTATTCTATGGTTGAGAACCTGTCAGAAGTGAACTATGTCAAAAGTAAGCTTTGTATACACATACAACATTCGGCTAAGCTATATAATAAAATTATTCGGCTAAGTAAGTTCGTAAGACTAAGATAAGGGCGATGTATCGTATTAATCATTATAGTTTTGTTTTTAAACGTTTTGTCCACGATAAGGCATTTGCATTATCATATTTATTTTATTATCACAAATCTACTATTTTATTGATGTGTAGTTTAAATCGAGTAAATTTCAGTGTAGTGCGGTGAGTAATTTGAATAAATATAGATTGTACGTTGGAATTAGATAGATGTTTTAATAATTAATATTTATATTACTTGTAAAATTACTGTTTCACAATATAAATTACATTAAATATATCGAAAGTATTTATGCTCAATGTCGTAGACGATACCTTGTAGGTCACACACACAAGTAGGCATACAATGTAATGCACTAAGTCAGCAGTCGTATTGATTAAATAATGTGGTGGGAAACGTATTTATTTTTGGCTTACTGCATCAAACTATTAAAAATGCAATTTAAAACAATAGATAGCGCGATTACAAAGGGTCCTTCGGACTTGCCATACAATACAATATAATTGTAATATTACTTTACCTTAAGAAGGAAACGTAGTGGTCCAGCGGTTACGAGGTTAAGTCGCTCCGTCTACTGGATCGAGAAGTTGCGGGTTCGATTCCCGCAGGGGACAAAACTTTGTGTGACCCACAAATATTTGCTTCTGTCTGGGTGTTTGTACATGTGAATTTCATGTTTCTAAATGCATTTGGGGTACGTTTTTAAAAAAATAAAAATAGATAACCGCAGTTTCTAGCTTCGTCTCATTCTCCCGGTAAAGTAACATTACAATAACATTGCTGAAAATTTTGTGGTAACACTCCCATCTATGTAATTTGTATAAATTATGTGGCCAGTATCATAACTGCAATTTCGATCGGACAAGTATAAAAAAAACCATAAGTTCTTGCAGTAAGCCAACTTATTGATCGATTTGTAATAGATAAAGCATACTGATATAAGTGTATAACTTAACAAAAGTAGAAATATTTAACATAAAATGTATTGAGTTTAGACTGAGCATGCCAAACTAAGTTCCATTAGTGTTGTAATTGTCTTATTTTAGTCATTTCTGTACTGAAAAATATGCACTCAAACTTATTTATCAGCAAAAAATAAACTGGAAGGTGGCAATACGTCCCGATATTTTTATAAAAATCAATGTTGTTATTCAATCGTACTTAAAATAAATTTCATTTTCGCTTAAACGTGTTCAGGCACTTAGGATGTATTGGCACCTTACGGTTGATATGTAGAAATAACTGCACTCCTCCCTGTTGATGGATACTAAAGACAAATCTCTTGTTTTGCCTAGTTAAGTCCTTTAATATACACTTCAAGTACTAAGCATGAGCTAATTACAGAGATAAACTACAACGACCCTCGACAGAACCACAGTATACATATTATGTAAACAGTAGAACAACTTATGCCGCGTAGAGCTCGCATGTGTATGCGTAATTCTTAGTCGGACCGAAACTAAGATACTGATAATTTGCTCTACTACAAACCAGATACAATCACGAGCCAATATACATTTGTAAACAGATTAGAGGGCCGCAGAAAAATATACCTTAACTTTTAAATACAATAATGTGCCACTAAATAAATTTTGTTATAGTAATATTTTCGTTCGTACTCTCTGCCTACCCTGCAAGGGATCTGGTGTGATGATATAGGTAGAGATATTTTCGTATTTGCGATAAATAAAAATATGTCGCGGCCTGCACAAACTCAAGACGCGGGCCGAGCTTTGGACAGCCCTGCTTTACTGTTTACATATGTATATTGTGATAGAACTGACTAGCTCGCAGTCTGCCAGAAGCCTATAAATCTAATGCGCAAGTGGAGTTTGTACTGGCGATTGCGTTGTCCACGGAACGGGCTTTATCTATTTATAATCGATATTTATCGAAGCCTCTAAGTGATATTCGCTTTTATTTTCCATATTCTTAATCGCTAGAACGAGTCACGATCAGGACTAGAGTCAATATTAGTGCGCGGTAATCGACTTACAACCTCTCTAGTCCCCTGGAAGGCTCGCTGTCCACTAGGGAGGGGAGGGGGACCGGAGCGAAGTAGCTGAGTAATCCGCCCGTAGGATCCCTCCATAATCTCGCTTGAGCTATTGAGCATGCTAATTCTTGTATATCAATATGCTTCGATATTAGGAGATAGCTATCCTTTACGCTTCCTCTCGCAGCCCTAGTGGATGGTTAGCCTTAATTAAGTACATTCTGGGTAACATAGTAGTGACGTAGATATCCCTTTTTGATATAATTATTATAGGAAAATTAGACTTTGTCAGGATGATTATAATCGCTTGGCGTATATATCAATGTAAAAACAAATTAGAAAGTAAGTACTCTCTTAGAGATGGAGATATAAAATTGGTAATATATATTAGCTGAATGGGTAACGACAAAGTAAACTATTAATTAGTACTGAATTATAAAAATATAATATAACAATGTCATTCGCTATTATAATGTGTGTATTTCCTCATAGTTATTATTATAAATGTAGTAATATTGCGTGATTATATGCTAGTTATTTTTTTTGAAATTAATAAAATGCTTTAAAACAATGATTGTTTTATTTGAAACTTGAACTCTTAGAGATAAAAAAATAATCAAGGTAATCAATCGCTTTTATTTCAGATTAGATTATTGTTACATTTTTTACGAGTGGCTTAAAAATAGTACAATATTTGTTATAGCAAACCATTTAATGAAAACGTGACTAATCACAATTATTTATAAAAATTACAGTGATCCCAAACTAAGCAAGCGCTTGTATCTTGGAGCCAGAGTTGTGTTGGCAAGTTCTGAACAAATTTTCGTAATTATGCTATTTTTAACAGTCTTCAAAAAGGAGGAGGTTCTATGTTCGGTTGTATGTATGCTTTTTTTTATGTATGTTCGGCGATATTTCCGCCAATTGTGGACCGATTTTGATATTTTTTTTTGCATTGGGTTCAGTATATCTCCAAGGTGGTCCCATATTAATTTTATTGGCATTGGACCTTGGACTTAGAAGATACATCAGGGAACTCCTTAACGACAAACAATAGGCATGTGTAAATTGAGATATTATGGGTATTACGTCAATCCTATAGGTACCCTACTATAGAATAATTCACTGGTCACTTAAAATTGTAAAATAAAAATCTTTTATAAAAAAGAGGTAAACCGACTTCAAAAAGCAAAAACATAAATATTTGAAGTCGGTGCCAAGTAACCGACTGCACCAACCAGCACCGACTTCAAATATTTATTTTTTTGCTTTTTGAAGTCGATTTACCTTTTTTTTAAAAGATTTTAAGCACTTATGTTAGTAAGTAGTTGGTAAAAAGAGATAGAAATAACCGTTGCGCCGTGAAATGCAAAATCATAATAAACATTGAGAAAAGGCATGTGCTGGTACTACTAAAATCGAGCGCCATCGCGCATGTATGTGTGTGTGTGATTGTGTGTGTGTGTGTGTGTGTGTTTAAATAGAAAATTAAGACACTAAGATACAATATCTTCAGTTTGATCATGGCTGCATCTTCGGTTGACCTACCCTTCCTAAAGCCGTTATAATTTTTCAAGAAATATAGTTAGCCGTGAATTAATCACTCTTTCGAGTATTTTTGAAAAAAAAATATTGAGTAGCGCAATAGGTCTATAGTTGTCAGGTATGTCCTTTGAGCCATTTTTGTGAATGGGGCTTATTGCAGCAATCTTCCAACTATCGGGAAATATACCCGTTTCTAAGGATAAGTTAATTATATAGGTAAGAGGTTTTAAAATTGATGGCTTCAAAGCTTTTATTAAGCGAGGTCTGATTCCGTCAGGCCCCGGAGCGCTATCATTTCTTAGCTGGGTGATCAGGGTTGCGTATTCAGATTCATTTGTAGGAAGAAAGAAAAAGGAGTTGGAGTTAGCAGATCTGTCATGAGGCATGTATTTGTCAGCAAGAGACTCCACTGTTTCTGAAATCCTAGTCAGGTTACTGTTACACAATGGGGATGACCCCTAGAGTGGTGAAGTGCGTATTGCATTTATTTAATGAATTAATAGGATCTTCTCCGTTTGTTAAAAACTTTGAGGAATCATTCATTTGAGCATTGGGTTCGTAAATTGATTTAAGTGTTCGCCAAAGTTTTTTCGTATTATTTTGATTTTCCTGTATTTTTTGGGCATTATATTGGGTCTTCATTTTATGTAATAAATTATTACAGAAGTTTCTGTATCTGGTATAAATATAACGTCGCATTTCATCATGAGGGTATTTCCGGGAGGCCAGGTGCAGTTTTCACGATGTCGCATACACCTTATGAGACCTGGTGTAATCCAGGGCTTTAGGTTAAATTTGGCACGACTAATTTTGACATTACGGGAATGTTTGTTTATTGTATTTTCAATGATGTTTGTGAAAGAATTAAGGGCTGAGTTTGTACAACCATCATTTAGAACTTTAGACCAGTTAACATTACCTAGCCCTGCAGCTACTGCATCTTCGTCAGTAACGAGTTTCCAGTGTAATTTGTGTGAGTTAATTTGTCTAATTACAAGTAGGTATAATACCGATTGCCATATCATGATCAGTGATAGAGCTTTTACAGACTACACCAGTACTTTTCTATGATTTGTTGAAAATATGATCCACGCAGGTTTGACCTCTAGTTGAAAGGGTTATTGCTGGAATGAGAGCATAAGCTGCCATGAGGTTCCTATAATCATTATTTTTGTTATTTCTGATATTGCAAATGTCAATGTTTAAATCGCCAGCAACGATTACTACCGGGAATCTCTGAATATTATGTAGTGTGTTTTCTAGAGAATGAATAAAATTATAAAGATTTGTTAAGGAGGGTGAGCGATAGATACCAAGAAGCGCCATATTTTAAGTAAGTGTAAGTATCGAAGCGCCAAAGTGTAAGTATCAAAACGATTATTTATGAAACAACAGTTTCCTTATGCTAGGAATTATTCCTTTTGTTTACAAACATGAATTTCAGATGCGCACAAGCAAAACTGAAACAAAAACTGTGGGTCACAATGACCCCAAAATCTGAGCGGCCTACGCTTTTGCCACGAAGCCGTCATCATAACTATTTTGTATTTATAACATCATCACGCTAGATCCCTTGCGGGGTAGGCACAGATTGCAGCGCGCTATTCACCTACTTATTCATAAAATACATACGTTTAAAGACGCAGTGTTTTGGTCCAGTGGACTAGAGGCGCGGCCAAACCAACCCGTTTGGCCGCGCCTCTAGGCCACCACCACCACCTACTAAAGAGCGAAGAATAAATAAATTTCGAGTTGCTTTGTTATCTGCGCCTTTTACATACAATAATATCATCATCATCGGCTTATCATATCCAACTGAAAGCGATAAGCGATAAGATTCTACCTTTAGTGCCATTCTTTGCAGTCCATACAATATAGTTATATTTAATTTTCCTGCCTCGTTGGTCTGGTGGCAAAGCGCATCGCTTTGTGATCACGAGGTCCTGGATTCAAATCCTAGGTCGGACAAATGCAGTTTTTCTAACGAAAAACTCCCAGTATGAGTCCGGAGTCTGGAATTGTGCCCGGCATATGGCAATAGGCTCGCCCCCTATTACATGGGACCTAACATCGTCGGCGAAACGTGGGTGTACTCAGTACACCTCTGCCACCCCCGCTTGGGGAATATAGGCGTGACGGTTTTTTTTTCCTAGAAAACTATCAAACAATAACTACGTTCTTGTATACAAATGTACCTACTCTGTGAACACTTCTGGGCTGGAGCTGAATGAATAAATGAAAATAGCTTGTGTTCATTTTATTCTCGTTTATTCTGGGAAATGATAAAAAATATTACAATTGCTTATAGAGAAATTACACAAGCATAATGTAGTCAACAATTACAAAGAACTATCAACGCGTACATTAGTCACATTGTTGTGTGCGAAATACCTACAATATTTTCTAATTTAGATGATTCTAAATAGTTAGGTATTTTTACTAAGTATCGCACCTCCGCTCCAATAATGTCACAACTTGGTTTTGTGTGTGTTAAATAATTCAAACCAGAATGAATCTTACACTTTTGTGGCATTGTTGTCTTATTTATCTAGGTGACAATATTTGAACGAAAGTATCATATAATCAAAATGCAATGACAATTTTAAAAATAGAAGAACGGCCCATTTACATAAGATATTTATAAAATAATAATACCAGACCGTCCAGACTTATGGATAGCGTTGTAAAAACGCCCGAATCGGCGCTTAAACGCTCTATTTCGCAACGTGCTTTAACACTCGTAAGCGTCGACTCCGCGCTAAACGTTATGTGTTCATTTTTACAACACTCCTTATGGATCACATAAGGGAATTTGTTGACAGCAACGGGCAATAGTTCATAATTCCGACCAAACAACAGATTTGTAGGTATGAATGTACCGCACATTCCCCCGTCGTATACAGCCAACAATATAATCTAAAGACTACGCGACGGTCTTAGATGAATTAATTGTCTAAATAGAGCATTGCGCGCGCGAAAACGGCATAAAATTTATCTACTTCTACCCATAATCCATAGAGTAAATGAATATTAGTGCGCAAATGCACGCGCACGCACCCATTGAGTTTCGAACAAATTTTCAAAAACACTGGCTTCATGCACCCATAGTTAGTGTTGTAAAAACGCTCGAGTCGGCGCTTAAACGCTCGCGTTTTATACGTGCTTCAACGCTCGTAAGCGTCGACTCGGCGTTAACGCTCATTTTTACAACACTACACATAGTGCGTAACTGACGCCGCTTTTGGCGCCGTTTTTGTTAACAATACTCCGTCTAAACAAGTCTTAGTCTAAGGATATTATCTAAATACTAAAACATGATCCACAACTATTTGCTTCGTGTTCACAACTTCCTTTCCTTAGTTTTTGTAGGACATCCTATTTAGTAAGTGTTCTTTCTCTTTCCAATTTCGGGTTTAAAACAAGGACTATAGGATTTTTGATTTCAAGTAATGACCATAGGAGTTAGGATATATAGGTTTGGTTTTTGCCAACTGTCCGTTATTTACGACGGACGGTTTCCGTTACCATCAACAAACGCCTTTATCTATCGCCAATGATAAAAATGTCCAATACAATAAAAATGCAAACTAATCACGTAATGCACTAAAACCTTAAAAAGTACAAAATTAAAATGACATTAAAATACTCTTCTTATCTTTTTTATTCTTTTTAGTCTCATTTATTTCTTTCCTAACCGGAAATATAAATCCCAACATGACGTTGAAGATAGTTTTTTATAAGAGCCTACTCTTATAAAAAACTTTTTTTTTTTTTTTTTTTAAAAACGTAGCCCCACACTAGGATGTATTCCTGTGTCGTGGGTGCGTTTACAAACATGAAAGTTCACACACACAAATACCCAGACCGAAACAAATAATTGTGGATCACACAAAGATTTGTTCCGTGCGGGAATCGAACCCGCGACTATTAGACACAGTGGGCGGAGCGACTTAAGCTCTTAACCACTGCGCTAAATCGTCCGTCGAACTATTAAATATATAACTATTTAGAAAGTTTACATTCCTTTATTTGAAGCATACATTAAATAATGTTACTTTGTGTACCGTAATGAATAAATTTAGCTCTGTTTTTATACGATTAATGAACTCCTGTAATTGTAAGTAAGTATATTATAGTGTTACAGATTTACGGCGTTTGTTTGTTTCTTGTTAAATTTTGCAAGTAAGTTTTATGTCCACAGTACAATGTAAGGCTATAATTATTGTCAATATAACTCAATTTCAATTTATTATAAACATCTAAACTCATCGTAGGGCTGTTTTCTTCTAAATAAAATCAAACAAATTAATAATGACCCGTAGACAAGATAGCGGAATGACTAATTTCTTATATAAGGGTGATTTAGATAATCACCTTTTAGTATAGTCATTATGATAATGTGATAATAATTGCATTTTACACAATACAGTAATGTTTTTACGTTGGGGTATATATTCTTTTTGACTTTTTTTTTAAATACTGCATTTGGAGGTCTCTTTAGCCAGAGTATGTCACAGTCTTTTTTTTTCTTATTGTGGTGCTTATAATCCAAAACCGGAATACCTGTGTTACATATGTTACACCTTGTATATGTAAGTACTTATATAAGGAGTAATATATAAAACGCAAGACCTCAGACACCCCAATTAGATTATTAACCGACTTCAAAAAGGAGGAGGTTCTATGTTCGGTTGTAAGTATGCTTTTTTTTTTGCATTGGGGACAGTATAGCTCCAAGGTGGTCCCATTTTAATTTCATTGACATTGGACTTCGAAGATACAAGAGGGAACTCCTTAACGGCGAACGGGACGAATTTATAGATTCCGTTATTATAGTCATTATATTAATCCTGTAGGTACCTGACTGTTCAACTCAGCAAAATAATATAATATCGGTATATAAATATAACTAAATAATTCACTCGTCACTTAAAAATTGTAAAATAAAAATCTTTTTAAAAAAAAGGTAAACCGACTTCAAAAAGCAAAAAATAAATATTTGAAGTCGGTGCCAAGTAACCGACTGCACCAACCAGCACCGACTTCAAATATTTATTTTTTGTTTTTGAAGTCGGTTTACCTTTTTTTTAAAAGATTTTTTTGCTTTAAGCATTCAATACGAAAATCCAACTTCCAATTTTAAGGAATTTTCTACCATTTTTTTAAGCTCTTTCTTACCCAAATTAAAAAAAGCCGAAAAAAATACTTTGAATATTTTTTTGTAGAGCAGACTGAATGAGAAAGCGCAATTTTTGATAAATAAATAAAAAATTACATACTTTAAAAATTGTTGGAATCGATTCAGATGAACAAACTACTTTCAGATATTGCGTTATTTAACCCGAATAATAATATAATTAAGTAACCGAAATAAAGTAAATATTTCAATGCTTGAAGAACGACCTTGGTTAAACGATTTCATGTTGATTTACCCACTTACTGTCGCCTAAATGCTTAATGTAAACCAGGCACTAGGACCAAAGTAACCCTCAAATACAGTATGTATTGTTTTTATTATGTATTAAAACTAAGTACTTACATGAGAATAAAATGTTATTCTTTAATACATGTAAGCAATACTGCTTACATGTATTAAAGAATAAAATTTGACATAGACTTAACATACGTCAAGTTATTTAAAATGTTGTCTTAATACACCAACAATGGCTTACATTTGAATGTGAAGAAAACCAAAATGATGGTTTTTGAACGGGAAGAAACCAGAACGAATGCAAGGATTGTGGTTGGTAACGATGTGCTGGAGCAAGTGAATGAGTTTGTATATCTTGGATGCGCCTTCAGTAAGGATGGGAAATACACCGCTGATATAGAGAGAAGAGTGAATGCAGGTAATAGAGTGAATGGTGCGATGGGAAGGCTACTTGGGAGCCGGCACTTAAGCCAAAAGGCACAGCTGGCCATACATAACGGAGTGCTTGTCCCGACGCTGTTATATGGCAGTGAGAGTTGGGTATGTAAGAAGGAGAACGAAAGTAGGATAAATGCGGTCGAAATGCGATCTCTGCGGAAGATGTGCGGAGTCACGCTGACCGACCGTATTCGCAACAGCGTAGTAAGAGAGCGAGTAGGTATGACAGATAGTATCGGTGTAAAGATGAGAAAGGGTATGCTCCGTTGGTTCGGGCATATAGAAAGAATGCCAGAAGAAAGAATGACAAAACAGATATACAATGCGAAAGTGGAAGGATGTAGGTGCCGGGGAAGACCTAGACTATCTTACCATGACCAAATAGACCGTGTCTTAGCTGAAGGGCAAGTCAAGAGTCTCCGTAACTAGCGAGTGTGTATGAGACGAACTATGAGAGTGGAGGAAGCCAGAGAGGTATGTAAGGAAAGAACCTATTGGAACTCTGTACTCTCTGCCTACCCCGCGAGGGAGCTGGCGTGATGATATAGATAGATAGATAGATGTATTAAAGAATAAAATTTGACATAGACTTAACATACGTCAAGTTATTTAAAATGTTGTCTTAATACACCTTTATAATGCAAATAATAGATGGATAAAATTGTCAAAGACGTTAAAAAAACCTTGATTTTTTATGGCATTTTAGGGCCAAAAATCAACAAATTTTTAAATATACTGTTTTTTGTTTATTTGAACGCATAAACTTACTGAAAGTGTTAGTTAGGTACATGGGGTCTTGTAGTGCGAATTTTGTCTTATCTACCACCCTTATCCCACATGTAGGTAATATGTACCAGTTTATCAGATTCTTAGATCAGATTAGTAATAATTCTTAGCTTTTAACTAAGGTAGATCGCAAAACTCGAAAAAAGTTAATATCTATTCTATTTCCAGTCTTGTACCATTTCTTCCAGAAACTAGCGCACCTAAATAGGTATTTTTCTTCAAAGTTATTTTATACATCTACAAACAATTTCCTCAAAGATGGCGACGCTACTGCAAGTATGTCTTGTAAATCTCTCTGCTTAGAACCCGGGAATTTCATCCAAAGCTTTTTAGTCGTAATCAAATTACGGTATAACATTTTCGACATCGTCAAGCCTTCATCGTTTTTAATTTTCGCCATTTTAATAACTAGATTTTCTGGCATCTTTTTTAGTTGGAATTTTCTGAGTGCGCATATGAGGGGCCAAAATGAGAACTGGTTAGTGAAATGCTCGGTTCCTGATACGGCTGAAAGGTAGAGCTTGGACTTTTCTTCGCTTCCGTGTTCCCACTCCAAGCCAAGTAGCTTGGCCTCACTAGATACGATGTGAGGGAATCTGTGACGATTCTCAAAGGCGTAGGCGGCGACGAGACCTGATAGTCGGTTATACGTGAACTCGTAGTCTTCGACTATCACGCCTTCTCCAGTCCTCTTCACTAACAGTGGAGTGCTGAAATTATTCAAAGAATACGGGTGTTTATTGACTGATACCAAGAGCCCTGTGGCAAATAGACAGACTAGCTAGGCGAAAATACCTACCTACCTATAATCTGAAAAGATTACGGGTAGGTAAGTGTATCACAGCACTATTTTAGTAAGTTCAATTACCTACCTATTACTTATAAAATAAATAATATTAGCCCTGTTAAGAAATTGTCCCACCGTTGGGCACGGGCCTCCTCTCAAACTGAGGGTTTTGGCCATAGTCCACCACGCTGGCCCAGTGAAGTTGGCGAACTTCACACACCTACGAGAAACTTTTAGGCATGCAGGTTTCCTCATGATGTTTTCCTTCACCGTTAAAGCAAGTGATAGTTAATTTTTTTCTATTTTTTTTACTTACTCAATATAAATAGTTATAAATAAATGGTCAAGCTGCTACTTCAATAAATAATCTTCCAGGCATAGGTATAGCGTACACCCACGCCCTACAGTGTTCCCACAACAGATATGTACATAATATTTCGACGGGTCCCAGCTTATCAATTAAGGTGGCTGAAATAGGCACCAATGTCTTTTTCAATTTTTAGAATTAAGCAGCATTTTTTCTAGCAATTGCGAGATGCGATAAGTTAGTGGCACTTTGTACTTAAATTGATTGAACAACCCCTTGATGGAATTTTATTATCCTTTGCGTTATTAAATATTTTGGTCATCAGGGCTTACTTGCGTTCGAGGACCATTCCTTGTATCTGGACCGACTTCCCGGGTGCCACCGTGTTTAACATTTTTCGGAGTTCGTACCCTTCCGACAAGATCTTCTCGACGTTTTCGCTGGAACGCAAGAATTCAGCTTCCTTGTACACTTGGTAGAAATACGGGCCGTTGAAAGTCGTGATCGGAGCTGGTTTGCGGGCCGATGAAAATTCGAACTTTTCCATGATGAGAGAAGCTTACTGAAAAGAAAAAAATATATGGTATATCTAAGACAAATAATTTTAATTTAAAAAGACGTTTTTAAAAACAAGCTTTTATAGCAAAAACACAACGAAGATATCTTGCTTAGTTGAGGAGTTCCTATCGCTTCCTTCCGGCTCCATCATCAGTCCAGACGCTATCCGGGTCTAAAGTACACGTCAAGACAAATCCAACGAGCCCAAACACGGCGGGGTTATATAATGTAATTGGGCGGTTCCATTGACTACCTTTCGGTTTCATCATCAGACCCTGCACACTATCTGGTGGTAGTACTTGTCAATAACAATCTAACAACCTAACCATAAGCCTAACATAACAACGTAACCCACGTTGTATGGTTTACAAGTTTCTTTGTACACCTTCCGACTCCAGCATCAGATCAGCTCCATGGTACCATATTATTGCATTGTCACCGACTTTATATATGTAATAAACAAGTTACGCATGGACACTATCGGTGTTCTTGTGTCGACATCTACGATTTCAGTGGACGACACGTAAAACATTTTTTTTTATATTGTCCCTGTTAAGAAACTGTCCCACTGTTGAGCACGGGCCTCCTCTCAAACTGAGAGAGTTTAGGCCATAGTCCACCACGCTGGCCCAGTGCGGGTTGGCGAATTTCACACAACTTCGAGAAACTCTTAGGCACGGTTTCCTCACGATGTTTCCCTTCACCGTTAAAACAAGTGATAATTAATTTTTAATACGCACATGCTTTCGAAAAGACAGAGGTGCGTGCCTGGTTTTGAACCCGAGACCTTTGACTTAAAACACTACTTAAACATTACTTATGTAAAATGAATACAAATTCAAGTCAAGAGTCTCTGTGACCGGCGAGCGTGTATGAGACAAACTATGAGAGTCGAGGAAGCCAGAGAGGTATGTAAGGAAAGAACCTGTTGGAACTCTGTATTCTGTGCCTACCCCGCAAGGGATCCGGCGTGATGATATAGATAGATAGAATACAAATTTTAAGAACAAGTACAATGAAAAAATGCACTTTAAATAAGGCGTTAAAAAATAACATGGTATCTACTGCAGTAATTAAATAATAGCTACATAAATTCCTACTCTCTGCCTACCCCGCAAGGTATCTGGCGAGATGATATACAAGGTGTAACCTAATAAACGCAAGTGTGTGTGTGATGATGTACGCTGTTGGCCGCGAGGCCTTTACAGCTTCACCGGACTTAAAGGCGAGCGTGCAACCACTACTCTCTAGCCAGCCAGAAGGGCAAGAGGCGACATACTCGAGGGCGCCTCGGTTGGTACAGTCGCTGTAGTGGGACGGGTGCACTACTAAGTGCACCGGTCAACCGCCGGCTATGGGAGGGGATCTACTACTACGTCGTCGTCGTCGCCCGTATTCTGAGCGGAAAGAAGGGATGACAAAGCATCGGGGTCGGGGGGGGGAGATCGTAGTCAGCGGTGGCTACGATTAACGGATTCGCATGGGTAGATGCGTTCGCGAAGTGACGTGTTGACGCCTTTTTAATAAAGGCGCGAATAGGTTCGAGACCTAGATCGGAGTGGAGGTCGACGTTCCGTACGAACCAGGGGGCTCCTACGGCTTAACGGAGGAAGCGGTTATGAACCACTTGGAGTTTATCGATGTGAAAGGGGGCCGAATGCCCGAACACAACACACGCATAAGTCATGATGGGTCGAACGCAAGTTTTGTAAAGTGTCACCTTATTTCTAAGGGACATTTTACTCCGCTTGCAGATTAACGAATGGAGACGACCGAGCACAAAGGATGCTCGGTGACGGACCCGCTTGATGTGCGGGCCGAAGGACATGGTACTGTTTAGGGTGACCCCTAGATATTTGACCTGAATAAACGCAAGACCTGAAAGTAGTTTGTTCTAAATCGGTAAGTGAATTCATTCCAATTATTTTTAATGCAAAATGTAAATTTGCAAAAAATGCTGTTACTCCTTCAGTGCGCTATAACAAACTAAATTTATTATTGATTCAAAGCAATACGGAGATTTCAAACGCACTTCTAAAACGTATTTCTCTCTCATATACACGTACAAGTTTCATTGTTAATTGGGGTATAAAAGTGCTTAAAAAAGGGTAAAATAAACTTTGAATTTGGGAAATTTGGTTTTCGTATTGAATTTGTGAAGCAATTATCTAATTGGGGTGCCTAAGGTCTTGCGTTAATTACGATACACCTATAGAGAGAGCGAAAAAATAAACGAAACGAGGCGACGCGACGGCTGTTTTCCAATATTAAATGAAAACATTCTCTATGCCCAGTGTGGCCGCTGACGTTATAAGCATTGGGTATAGGTGGTATAGGTAGAGTCACGAAGCAAAACAGTACGGGAACAGTCAGCAACAGATATATACATACTATATGTAAGAGTAGCTACGCCAGATACTCAAAATAATGTACAGTTCCAAAAAATATAAACATCCGAATAACGATAGTACGTTTCGTTCGTTTATAATATCTAAACGCTCATTTGTTAAATATTTCTGTCTAAGCGATTCCTTACAGCCAACTGTTTTAAGTGGTTAATTGAATTCCTGGAATTGTCGAGAACATTATTTAGATATGTTTCAAATAGTATTGTATAGGCTTATTAATTCTCCCCCCCGACCCCTGCCGCCACGGCCGGCCGCGACATGTTCTCACCGACCCCCCGGGATGCTTTGTCATCCCTTCTTTCCGCTCAGAATACGGGCGACGACGACGACGTAGTAGTAGATCCCCTCCCATAGCCGGCGGTTGACCGGTGCACTTAGTAGTGCACCCGTCCCCCTACAGCGACTGTGCCAACCGAGGGCGGAGGCGCCCTCGAGTATGTCGCCTCTTGCCCTTCTGGCTGGCTAGAGCGTAGTGGTTGCACGCTCGCCTTTAAGTCCGGTGAAGCTGTAAAGGCCTCGCGGCCAACAGCGTACATCATTCACACACAGACACACTCACTTAAGAGTTTATAATAATATTATATCGGTTGCGAATTAATTTATCGTAACTACAAGCAAGACTTAATTATTAAAATTTATTTATTAATATGGATGATTTTATATTTGTTTTTAGATTTATTTCAGTGTCTCGTTGACCTAGTTAAGCGTTCGAGGTCGTGGATTCGAATTCTAGGTCGGACAAAATATCATAGGGATTTTCTATTAAATAAATTTAATAAGAATTAGGAGCCTGGAATAGTCCCCAGTATAATGGCAATAGATTCGCACCCTATTACCTTAGGGCAGTGGTCGGCAACCTTGTCATCCAAAAGAGCCAAATATAGATAATACACAATTGAAATTCATTCAAAGAGGCATATTTAAAAAAAAATAATTTTAAATATAAAATAATAAAAATACATTTCGGCGTGAGCAATTAAGCGGAAACTATGAAAAACACATGTTTGCGAGTGCCTATCCGTGCTATAAAAGTGACCCTTTTTTAAGCTTGCGGTTCAAAAAGTTTTACTCGTCTCTTATAAGGTATGAGAATAAGTAATATTCCGTGCCTGCACTAAACATTTCGTTGAAAAGCGGCAGCCGAGGAGTCAAAGAGGGCTCGCGAGCCGCGGTTTTCCGACCACTGCCTTAAAGCATTTCATCGTAGTGCGTTTAATTATCGGATCCGCCGACGATCTATTGTTGCGAACAAACGTCTTGTTGGTTATTTTAAAGACATGAACTATGAAGCAAATGGGACCAACCGAAAACTTAATAAAAAATGTTGTCTAACTCTCCCTACACAAAAACCCGTTATTAGTATTTTTAACATTCTGTTATTTTGCATTTCTCTTCAAAGTTATTTTAATTTGTTAATTTTGAAGATACTTTTTATTCTATTTTGTATAACAATATACTATTTGTCTGTTTTGGTTGCGCATACTGTAGACGCGCACATTCGTTTACAAATTCGTTTCGATCACAAAGGATATTGTTTATAACTAGTACGGTACCAATTGTTATAAAAATACCTACACAATAGAAATATTAATCTACAATATTATATTGAAGAGCGTGTATGAGACGAACTGTGAGAATGGAGGAAGCCAGAGAGGTATGTAAGGAAAGAACATGTTAGAACTCTGTACTCTATGCCTACCCCGCAAGGAATCTGGCGAGATGATAAAGATAGATAGATAGAATAATATATTGTTGATGATGATGATGATGATTGATCCGACCGATTTCGGCCATGGCGACCACTTTGACCCCTAGTCGGAGTAATGGCGCTGGTGCGCTCGAAGATGGCTTATGTAGCCTATTTTCGCGGAGAAACTCCGTGCACAGTGAGGGCACGTGAGTACGCCGTTCTCATAATTATATGTTGGCATGGCAGCAGGTGGGCGAGCCTTTAACTGATCGCGTTTGGCATCAAGGTCAGCTTTACGCTGAACCTCGAACTCGCGTACTTGGCTGTTCACCATCCTGCGCCATTCTGGCCGCTGTACTGCCAAACGTCCCCAATGAGAGGGCTCTTTGTTGCATCTCTTCATGTATCGCTTTTGGACATCCTTGTACCGGAGGAGGGGACCGCCATGATTCCGCTTGCCCTTCTCCAGTTCAGAGTAGAAGATGCGCTTCGCCACTCTTTCCTCCGCCATACGAGATACGTGACCGTACCACCGAAGCTGCCGACGCATTAAATAGGCCTCAATGCCACCAACATTGGCTCGTTGCAGAACTTCATGATGGTACGGAAGCACTACTGTTAATATATTGTTACTACTTACTATAAGAATGTATATTACGTTGTTTCCGAAATAGAGATTACATTACATTTGAATACCTGATGTGTTCGTTACTTTTTAATGGCTGACTGTACATTAGGGTTGCCACCCGTACTTTCTTATAAAGAATTGTACGTTATTTAGGGTAAGTATACTTTATGAGACTTATAAAGTACGAAGATTCATTTTACATAAATCATTAAAAATAAAAAAAAATTATCGCGATTTTACGTATAACGGCTGAGTGACTTAACTGGACTATTTGCAAAGTGGCTGATGTCTGGTGTTAAAATCCGAATCTAAGGCAAGCTATATTTAAGAAAAAAAAACATTTTTTGATGCTGATACTGTGAAGCCATTTAGCTGTGATAAAAGTGCTTGAAAATTGCTTGAAAATAGATAGATAGACTTATCTATCTCTATCTATAACCTCACGCCAGATCCCTTGCGGGGTAGACAGAGAGTACAGAGTTCCAACAGGTTCTTTCCTTACATACCTCTCTGGCTTCCTCGACTCTTATAGTTCGTCTCATACACGCTCGCCGGTTACGGAGACTCTTGACTTTTCCATCATATAAGACTCGGTTTAGTCTAGGTCTTCCCCGGTACCTGCATCCTTCCACTTTCACATTGTATATCTGTTTTGTCAATCTTTCTTCTGTCATTCTTTCTATATGCCCGAATCAACAGAGCATGCCCTTTCTCATCTTTACACCGATACTATCTTTCATACCTACTCGCTGTCTTACTATGCTGTTGCTAATGCGGTCGGTCAGCTTCACTCCGCACATCTTCCGCAGAGCTCGCATTTCTACCGCATTTATCCTACTTTCATTCTCCTTCTTACATACCCAGCTCTCGCTGCCATATAACAGCGTTGGGACAAGAACTTCGTTATGTATGGCTAGCTGCGCCTTATGGCTTAAGTGCCGGCTCCCGAGTAGCTTTCCCATCGCACCATTCACTCTGTTCCCTGCACTCACTCTTCTCTCTATGTCAGCGGTGTATTTCCCATCCTTACTGAAGGCGCATCCAAGATATACAAACTCATTCACTCGCTCCAACACATCGTTACCAACCACAATCCTTACATTGCTTAAAGTAATAAAAATATGTTTTTAAACAGAATAGTGAAGTTATATAAATAATACTTTATTTTGAAACAATTGCTTTTTTGCCTACCTTTAAAAACCAATGTACTTTATTTGCTCGAATAAAAGGTGGCAACCCTATTGTTCATATATTACAAATACCTACGCTACGTAGTATCTACATAGGTTTTAAGTAGCGACGTAGGTATGACATTATTGTACATAATCGTAAGAAATATACTGTGCGATAATGGAACACCACAATATCCTATCAATACATGATTCACCAAAGTCAACTCCTAAAACCTACACACTTATTATTTTCACTATACATACTTTAACAAAAAATTCTTTTATTACCGAAGAAAAGCTTTAACAACAGAAAAGTAATAATAACCAGTACTTAGCTGTACAATGGACGAAATAAACTGAGTTTACTGATATGGATAATGTACTCTTCATTCACTGACTACAATCCACACGATTGGTCATAGAGCTCAAGTAACAAGTACGGCTGCTATGAATGGCAGAGGACACAACTACAATATATGGATTGCAAGCGAGAGTCATCAGAAAGTGTTGTTACCTCTTACCCTATAATAAAACAAATAAAGATCATTAGTCATTACAATCGAGAACCGTTAAGGAACAGTTTGCATCGATACTTTTATTCATGTTCAGTTATGTAGTAGGCATTATTGAATGCGAGACTTTAATGAAAGTTCCCGATTTTATTCTTTGTTATAACTTTCGTGTTAAAATGTGTATCTCTGATGTGTTTGACTTTTGTAACATTGGTTTGTAAATAGTGGTCTATCTATCTAAATCATCACGCTAGATCCCTTGCGGGGTAGGCAGAGAGTACAGAGTTCTAACAGATTCTTTCCTTACATACCTCTCTGACTTCCTCCACTCTCATAGTTCGTCTTATACACGCTCGACGGTTACGGAGACTGTTGATTTGTCCTTCAGATAAGAATCGGTCTATTTGGTCATGATAAGATAGTAGTTATCACGACTAAAATCAATTACCTTACCTAAGGTACCTTTGATAACCTTTAATAAATATACTTTTGTCTGAAACCATAAGTATAATCTTAATGAATAGGTAGTGCAGCACTAGTCCATGCTACAATTTCAAGGCATAACACTGACTGTGGAGAACGTCTTCTCGTGCAGGCGAAGTGGCAAGAACTAGATCACGCGAAAGGTCATCAATGCAGGAGACAGATAATATTAAGTCCCTATCGGGAGACCCATTAATTGAGTGCATTGGAATTTCAAATGATAGAACTAGACTAGCCACGTGAGACTGTCGTCTTTACTATGTATATAACGACGAAATAAATATTAGAAGTTCAAATACAATCAATAAAAACTAAAATAAACTTTTACCAAACGTGTTTGTTACATTATCAAAATTTAGACCAAAGTAGTCTATGAAATTAATATATACAAGTAGATTATTTCTCAAAACCATAAATTTAGTTATCTACTGTAACCCTTGAATTCACAAAGTCCAACCAGGAACCGGTCTTTAATTCAGTGTAAGAATGAGATAGCATTATGTCATTTGCGGTGCAATAAAGAAGGACTACGTCTGTATTTGGAACGCGATTTTCCTCATGTGACATCATAAGCATGAGTAAATTTTTGTAGAATACTTCAATTTAGCATTATTATTGAAAATTTTTGTTGAAAATTTTAATTACTTTGAAGCTTAATTATAATTTCATTAGTAGCAGTTCGCATAAGATAATAATTTTTGTATCGATACTATTGTAACAAATCGATTTCGAAAATTCTAGGTTGTCTATGGTATGGTATTTCCCTGGCTTTCTGTTCTCTGTATAGATATTATAATACGACCACGACGATCCCCACTAAAACGAAGTGATTATTCTCTATGGTGACCTCGGCTTGGTCTAGTGGTAAGGCCGTAGGCTGTTTCACTCTCTGGATAGTCGCGGGTTCTATCCTCGCACGGAACAAAAGCAGTTTATGAGCCATTGTGGGGCAGGCACAGATTGTATGATACCATTTTTTTATTGATAGGCCAGAGTGGGAGTACAGAAGACGACACTCGAAAATGGAAATAACACAAACGGTCACCCACATCATACTAGCCTAGCCAAATGTACTTTACCAGAAAAGAAATATTTTTTATTCATGTAAACCGTTATTTATTACAGTATTTATGTATCGTCAGAAAAGTAATAAAGACTACACCATCATGTCATCACTTCGGAATGTCATTCTGAGAAGAAGGGCAAGAAATTCCACGGTTACTGTTTTAGAACAAAAATGTTATAATTTTTTCCATCTTCATTTTCTTGTGGGGTATGGGAGAGCGATGTAGGTTGGTCTATATCAGGTGGGTCTAACCATCGTGCTCGTTTAGAAATCTGAAATCCAACTGATGATTTTAATGAATTTATTTTTATAGTGTGTCAGTATAATGTGTAGATAGTTCAAAAGACAGCGCTTTAAAAAAAAGTACTGTTCGCCATTTTTTTTTTATTTCAGCGTTTTACTAACGTGCGTTGAAAAAGCGCTCGTGCGAACGTAAGGTAAGACTCGCGCTCTGAGAGTTCTATACAAGTGCCGATAGATGTCGTTATTTAATGTTTACAAAGGATTCGAGAAACAAAATCCATATATAAATAAATACAAATTAACACACACCGTCACGCATATATTCCCCAAGGGGGGTGGCAGAGTACTTGTCGCCAACGATATTTGGTCTAAATGTATTAGGAGTGGGATGTATTGCCATAATAATGAGCGCAATGATTTCGGACTGATACTGGGAATTTTTTGATAAATATTACACTTGGGCGACCTAGAATAAGAACCCAGGACTTCGTAATAGCTAAAGGCATTATTTGGCACAATTTAAAAAAAAAATTAGTCCCACTTGTATTTATTCTTGTCGCCGGTGCGTTTACGAACATAAAAATTCACATACACAAATACTCAGACCGAAACAAAAACAAAGAGGCAGTCAATAATTACAAATTAAGAAATTTCGGTTTTTTTTTCCTTTGTACTGTTAAACCTTGCTTCTTGCCAAATGTGATGATTCTAGGTCAACGAGAAGTCTCCATAGGTTTTGATAAATTAGTTTGAATGCTCCTAATGTCTCTCACAAATCCCTCAATCCCTCGGTGATATAATTAGGAGGTAGTTATTATACAAGTCAAGAGTCTCCGTAACCGGCGAGTGTGTATGAGACGAACTATGAGAGTGGAGGAAGCCAGAGAGGTATGTAAGGAAAGAACCTGTTGGAACTCTGTACTCTCTGCCTACCCCGCGAGGAAGCTGGCTTGATGATATATCTATATCATCACGCCAGTTCCCATGTATTTAGTACAGCCACGGGATCTTCCATATATTTAGTTACTCATTGTCTCCGATCATTTCTTATTAACCTTTTGATGGTATACACCTGTATATACACCCAGTCTGCCTCCTTTTTCTAGTAGCAAATAATGCGCATTGCGGTCCTGGGTTCAACTCCTAAGTTGGACAAATGTAGTTTTTCTATCGAAAAATTCCCAGTATCAGTCCGTAGTCTGGAATTGTGCCTGGTGTATAGCAATAGGCTCGCCTCCTATTTTATGAGGTCTAACATCGTCAGCGAAAAGTGGGTGTACACAGTACACCTCTGCTGCTTGGGGAATATAGGCGTGACGGCGTTTATACACAGTGTAAATTTAGTCGGTGTACATTAACGTTCTTGAGCGAGAGCCCAGCAAATGTATCCAATGCCTGTTGTTCATGGTACCTACTGGTAATAAAAAATGAATAAAAAGAATATTTATATAAGTAACATCTACATACAGACCTATCCGAATATCATAGCTGGTGTGAAAAACCAGAACACCGAAGGTACTCTTATCTACCGGTCAGCTGACGAGCCGCGTCGCCACTCAATGTCATTATGCGCTATAGGTGTTTTTAATGCACTAAATTAGTATTGTGATGGGGATGTCATTTATAAAAGTGTCTTAAGTCTTTTTCACTTAGATTTAGTACCAGTGAACAGTAGGCATTGGATACATCACCTGGACTTTCGCTCCAGGTCGATTAAAATTACACCGTGTATACCCTGTATCCAACTTGAGAATGGACCGTCAGAACATGGGTGGATAAAATAAAAGGCTCATAAAAATGTATGAGCGGCGTGTCGACGCGGCGTGCAGCTAACAAGACTCGACCACATGCTAGTTATTCCGCGCCGCCAGTAATTGTGACAAATGACCCTGTGCCGTTATATTTACAAGGCTGTGTTGGAAATCTCGACACTTGGACGACAGGGATGTACGTACATCGTAAGTATACAAGATGTAACATAATAAATGCAAGACCTGAAAGTAGTTTGTTCTAAATCAATATCTGAATTGATTAGTTGGAAAATACTTGGATAGGGGCTGTTCCAGCTCCACTTGATTGAATATGGACAACTTGTTTAGCTATTATTATTTAATATTCCCTCTCTTCCTTCTAATCATTTCGTAAAATGTTTCTTTTTTTTCTCATTACTTTCTCTGTAAATGAGGGAACCATGTAGCCATTCACGTGAATAGTATAATTTAACTTAAACCTACCTGATAGACCAGCCTACATCGTTCACCCATATCCCACAACAAAATGTAGATGGAAAAAGAAAATGTAAAAATACTATTTTAAAAGAGTAACCGTGGAGTTTCTTGCCCTTCTTCTCCACAGGAATCACATACCGAAGTGGTGGTAGAGTCTTTGTTACTTTTCTGACGATTCATACTGAACTTTACATGAATAAAAAAGCCTTCACATATTACATTTTTTAAATTTGCAAAATTGCTATAATAAACTAAAATTATTCTTGATTCCAAGCGATATGGAGATTTCAATTGTTAATTGGGGTATAAAAGTGCTTAAAAAGGTGGTGGTGGGGGGGGGGGTCAGATATACAATGTGAAAGTGGAAGGATGCAGTATGAGACGAACTATGAGAGTCGAGGAAGCCAGAGAGGTATGTAAGGAAAGAACCTGTTGGAACTCTGTACTCTCTGCCTACCCCGCAAGGGATCTGGCGTGAGGTTATAAATAGATAGATAGATAGAAAAAGGGGGTAAAAATTTTAAATTTTCAAAATTGGTTTTGTATTGAATTTGTGAAGCAAGGGAATATTAAGGTGTTTACAATCTACAATCCAGGAGATAAATAACGTTGAGTGAAAAATACTTTTTTGTTCCAATGAAAAAAAAATTTACCGCGCCGCCTATATTCCTTAAATAGTGTAGTATAGTGTTAGAACCACAGAAATCATAATAATAGTGCATTCTGTGGTTTAACGATGTTAAGTCCCCAATATGGGGGCGCGATCTGTTTCCATTAGCCAGGCACAACTTCAGACTCTGAACTTCTGCTGCGAATTTTGCAAAAGAAATACAACAATAACACTGGCGTGACGTCAGCAGAACCATACACTACTGATCAACGAGGCAGTCTGGTTATTTAAGTAAATATATGAAATATCGAATGGTTTTTCTTTGTGGAATAGTCATTTGAGGTTTATGATATCTTCCTATATCAGGCAATATTTTGTTGTTGTTGTGTTTTCACTTGTCCTAAAAATATAATCAAGCCAATTTTATGCTACCTTGCCAATGATTCTTCTGATGCGTCATGTTCTTCAATTTTTTGGGGGAGGCCTATGTTCAGCAGTGAACGGATAAATGCTAAGATAATGATGATGATTTTTTTTTAAAAAAATATTTTCTATTCTAAATTTGCAAAAGAGACTTGCAACCGACAACACTACCGAGGCGCTCATGGTGACAGGTTTTAGTCTTTCATCAAAAACCTCTAACGAAGCGACTAGGGAGCGCCAGGCAGTGACAACGAAGAAGAAGATGACAGCGCAAGTAACGAGTTTAGATGACTGAACTCTCCTTGCCACATCGCGCGATCTGCCATCGCACGAAAACCAGAGGCCTAAGAACAAACAATGGGACGTTATAGTCCTGCTATCGAGAAAGCGTACTGTCACCTTCGTGTTTATTTTATGAATTTATGGTGTGAAAAGAATGGTATATCAACTGAATAGTGTAACTCTAACGTCAATCTGCTACCAAGCCCCTAGGTACAAACACAAACTATCTAACACCACCACAAACAATCACAACTCAACCCTAAACTGAGAGTGTGCACAACATACGCGACATCCAGAACACGGGTCAAATATATCCCATTCAAAAAACTAGACACGTGCCTCGTAGCAATAGAAGACGTCGTTAAACAAAGAGGCTATTGTGCCGGGAACGATCCCGGGTGGGCAGTTATTGTACAAATACGGCTGATTCGCGGAATTCTGGGGGAGACGGTTAAAATTTGCGGGAAAAAAATGCCGCGCGCGGGTTGATACGAGTACTACCGATTGTGCTGTGATAGGGTTGGGATGCAGGGTTGATGTGATTTGTTATTTTTGTGCAATGACAATAGGTATTCGTTATATGTGGTGATTATTTTTTGAAACGCTTAAAAATGTAGATAGTAGTTTAGATAACGTTATCATGTATTTTCGTGTGCAACGCTACAACACGTTTACATATCAACATGTAATTAATCAGTTATATACCTACCTATTATTTACGTACTACAATTAAATTAAATAAGATAATACGTAAGATTCATGAGAAGACTTCATTATAATATAATAATATTAGCCCTGTTAAGAAACTGTCCCACTGCTAGGCACGGGCCTCCTCTCAAACTGAGAGGGTTTAGGCCATAGTCCACCACGCTGGCCCAGTGCGGGTTGGCGAACTTCACACACCTTCGAGAAACTCTTAGGCATGCAGGTTTCCTCACGATGTTTTCCTTCACCGTTAAAGCAAGTGATAATTAATTTTAAATACGCACATGCTTTCGAAAAGACAGAGGTGCGTGCCTGGGTTTGAACCCGAGACCTCTGACTTTGCAGTCCAACGGTCTAACCACTAGGCTATCACTGCTTCGACTTCATTATGAACAGAATATCATCTAGACTAGCCGTGACGACGCAATAATTATAGTAAAAATGCCTTCATTAAAAAATAATTTACAATAAAATACAGAAGAACTCACACAAATATCTGTGACTGCTTATGAAACCCTTAAATGCAAAAATTAGACGCGAATAGCTCTAATTTTACACCAAAAATTAACTCGTATAAGCAATTACAAAACTCAACGAGTTCAACCCTACACTGTCGCCGTCGGCTGTTATTAATAACGGTAGCATATTACAATTCAATTTGAACGGTCCGCCGGATCCCGGAGCTTGTGCCCGGCCCGGCCGGATCCGTAATCCTCGCGTGTAATCCGCCAGATAAACTGAACACAATTATATTAAAAGCAAACATGAAAATTTCGTTAAATCTCTCGACAAATTATATTAAATTGTCGTCTAATGGCATTGTCAGCTGTAATACAAGTATTATCGGGTTTTCGCTGTGTAGACATTGGATTTCATTTTGTTTGGTGTTTTAGAAATTGTATTGGAAATGTAATGTGTTTCATGATTTAGAAATTGTATTTCTATATAGGTATTAACTTTTATATGTTTAGAAATGAGAGGAGAAAAATGGGGCCTCAATATTCACCCTTGAGGTATACCTAAAATGATTTTGGAAATATCATTTAAATGTTTTGTCAATTTTTTATGTCAATTGTTAAACGTGATTCAGTATATAGTTTTATTCAGTACCTACGTATTTAAGTAGTGATAACCTACACCAGTGAATGAACCATACTTTCTGTTACTTAATCAAATAAAAATAAACTAAAAGTAAGGTCTAAATTTGATTAACTTTTTGTGAATTATGATCTGAATGTGTATTTAAGTTAGGCCATATCCTGATCCATTAACCTTTGTTACTTGATAAGCGTAAAGAATTTGTGCATGCAACAACAACGTCAGCGGATTCTAAACTATATTAAAGTGTTTGTAAACAATGTACATTTAGTACAACAATAAACTGGTAACAGAATTTAGAGGTCTACTCATTCAACAGTTAACGGTTAAACAAAACGTTAACATAACATTTTAACAAACGACAAACAGTTTATGTTGGATATTACTCCAACACTGTATATGTGGTCGTTTAAGACGGTCTATAGGCCACATGTCTGTTGCCTCTATAAGTTACGTCAAGAATTAAACTTGAATTTGTAAACTCTGAGTATAATACTCAATGTAACTAAAGAGTATACATATTATTTTTCTCTCCTTTTTTTGAACTCGTACATTATCGCACCTAGTACCGTTGTTCTCACATTGCCTCGAGGTATACAGAAAATACCTCGGCATTAAGGCCGCCTATGTACCTAAACAATAAATGAATAATACTTGTTTATTTAAACAACAGCATGAGGCGCTCGTAGCGCTGTGCGACCGCGGTGTTCTTACCGATTACCGAGGTTAAGCAGTGTTCGACTCGGTCGGCCCGAGATTGGTGACCGTTTGTGGCATTTTCATATTCGAGCGTCCCCGTGCTTCGGAAGGCACGTTGAGCCGTTGGTCCCGGCTACCACTTAATGTGGTAGTCGTTAGCCGAGTTGGAAGCCTTAAAGGCGGCTTGATAAGTTCGAACAGCAGGTGGCCACAAACCTGTCTCCATCAATCCGCACTGGGTCCGCGTGGTGGAGTATGACCTAATCTCTCTCACCTCGATTTGTGAGAGAAGGTCTTTGTCCAGCAGTGGGCAGTATAGGCTGATATTATATGAGTGTAAAAATCTCATATTTTAAATTTATTATATTCATTCGTGTCTTCTAAACCAGCCTAGTTCTCATAACAATACCTACTTTTAAGGACACCAGCTTACTTACCCTGAAATAACTCAACTAAGCAACAATACAATATTTATCGTTACAATACAATATTTACAAGAGTTTACGCACCGGGTGTCCCGCGTATTGAATTGTGCCTCGCTTAGCGTAAGCGGTTTATCGTAACTAATGCCATTTGTCGGTTCAGTGGACGCCTGCCTTTACCTATAGTGTATCTGCCACGGAACAAATAACGATATTCCGTTGTATCTTCGTATACAAGATGAAACATAATCAACGCAAGACCTGAAAGTATATTGTTTTAAATCGGTAACTGAATTTATTCCAATATTTTTAATGTATCTTATATTTTTTTTTACACACACACACACACACACACCGTCACGCCTATATTCGCCAAGCGGGGGTGGCAGAGGTGAACTGAGTACACCCACGTTTCGCCTGCGATGTTAGGTCCCATGTAATAGGGGGCGAGCCTATTGTCATATACCGGGCACAATTCCGGACTCCGGACTCGTACTGGGAAGTTTTTGTTAGAAAAACTACACTTGTCCGACCCAGGATTTGAACCCAGGACCACTAAGCGATGCCACTAGACCAACGAGACAGGCGATTTTTTAATTTGCAAATAATGCTTTTACAAGGGGTAAATGCGCTATAAAACAAAATTTTTTCTTGATTCATAGCAATTAGGAGATTTCAAATGCATTTTTCAGACGTATTTCTAAATGAAACACATACATGTACAAGTTTCATTGTGAATTGGTGTATAAAATTGCTTAAAAAAGGGTAAATTTCGCAATTTGTTTTTCGTTTTGAATTCATGAAACACCTTGTATGTGGCGGTAAATAAATATGTAAAGAAACATAAATAGCGTCACGTCTATATTTAACAAGTCTGGGAGGTGTAATGTTTACCACTTTTTTTTGGGACGAAGCCCGCCACTCATTCCCACCATTGTAACTCCTGTAAGCCAGGATCCACAATAGTCTCCTTAGATGACGCCAAGGTTTGAACCTTGGGGTGTCCCGCGATGCACTTTAATTGTCTTGGAGCCCACAACAAATTTAATTAGAAAGAAAAACAGGAGGAGTAGGAAAAATAAAAATTCCACTTTCCTCCTTTGCAAAGCCGGAGGCACAAAAAATAAAAAAATTGTGTACCACTTATCGTTTAGGTTGTTAGGTTGTTAGGTCGGAATGTAAAAGGGGGTGAGCCTTAGTATATGTCATGTAAACGCTTACATATTGCTGACGAGGACCCCATGTAATCAGGGCCTATTGCTATAATACTGGATGCAATTCAAAAGTCCGGATTGCGATTGAAGATATTTCGATAGTAAAAAGCAGACCACTCTACCAACGAGACTGGAGATCAGACCCTAGAGCCTATACAACCTATATCTATATCATCACGCCAGGTCCTTTGCGGGGTAGGCAGAGAGTACAGAGTTCCAACAGGTTCTAATAATATTATATACAAAATTACACCAAAATTAATTTATTTTCGAAAAGCACAATTAAAACTGATAACAATGTTTGCCTTAATTGAATTGTTCAAAATTTTCATGTCTGAGGGATTCCGATGGGACCGGGTGGTGAGGGGCGAGGGAGGGGCGGAGCTCGTTTTAACTTTCCGGACCGCTGCCCCTACAAAAACCACTACCATTTTACGAATGTTTATAAACTTTCGCCAGGTAAAGCTGTTAGGCGGACGGCTTGCTCTATTGGTTAAGAGCTTGAGTTGCTCCACCCACTAGATTTGGTAGTCGCGGGTTCGATTCCCGCATGGAACAAATCTTTGAGTGACCCACAAATATTTGTTTCGATACAAGTGTTTATGCATGTGACTCTTGTTCGTAAATGCACCCACGGCACAGGAATAAAACTGTGGGTTCTGAATCTCCTGCTAAAGCAGAGTCTACTATATAGAAATGCAATTACACTTCCGATCTAGGTCTCGAACCTATTCGCGCCTTTATTAAAAAGGCGTCAACACGTCACTTCGCGAACGCATCTACCCATGCGAATCCGTTAATCGTAGCCACCGCCGACTACGATCTCCCCCCCGACCCCTGCCGCCACCGCCGGCCGCGACATGTTCTCACCGACCCCCCCGATGCTTTGTCATCCTTTCTTTCCGCTCAGAATACGGGCGACGACGACGACGTAGTAGTAGATCCCCTCCCATGGCCGGTGGTTGACCGGTGCACTTAGTAGTGCACCCGTCCCCCTACAGCGACTGTCCCAACCGAGGGCGCCCTCGAGTATGTCGCCTCTTGCCCTTCTGGCTGGCTAGAGCGTAGTGGTTGCACGCTCGCCTTTAAGTCTGGTGAAGCTGTAAAGGCCTCGCGGCCAACATCGTACATCATTCACACACACACACACACACGCAATTACACTACTTTTAATTATTACTACATATATAAAATGGGACCACCTTGAAACTATATGGAATCCAGCAGAAAAAGATTCATCTAAATCGGTTTATAAGCAAATAAGTTATAAAAAAAGACAGACAAATTATGAACCTCCTCCTTTGTTCAAGTCGGTTAACATTCTGCTTAGTTCTATAGTAGAGTACCTATTAAGTTTGTCTTAAGAATTTTAAAATTGAAGAAAATTGTGGTTGGCGAAGTTACGGCTTTGACGATGGCTAGCGATGAAACTATATATTGAAATATCCACTAAATAAACACTGCCACGTCTATATTTACTCGAAGCTTGGATGACTAAGGTGTACTGTGTCCTAATGTACTAGAGAGTTAGCCTAATGGCATTAATCCGGGCACAATTCTGGCTGCTACTGAGAATTTTTCAATAGAAAACCTTATATTTATTTACTATTACTTTACAAATAAAATTTTCTAATAACTATTCTATATAATAAAAACTGCATGTTTTTAGGTAACTGCCTCGTTGTACTAGTGGCAAAGCGCATCGCTTTGTGATCACGAGGTCCTGGGTTCAAATCCTAGGTCGGACAAGTGTAGTTTCTCTAACGAAAACTTCCCAGTACGAGTCCGGAGTCTGGAATTGTGTCCGGTATATGGCAATAGGCTCGCCCCCTATTACATGGGACCTAACATCGTCGGCGAAACGTAGGTGTACTCAGTACACCTCTGCCACCCCCTCTGGGGAATATAGCCGTGACGGTGTATATTTAATTATTACTGCATATACAAGGTGTAACATAATAAACGCAAGACCTCAGACACCCTGATTAGAGAATTGCTTCACAAATTCAAAACGAAAACCAAACTTCCAAATTTATAGGTTTTTACTCCTTTTTTAAGCACTTTTATACCCCAATTAACAATGAAACTTGTACGTGTATGTGTGCGTATTGAGAAATACGTTTTAGATATGCATTTGAAATCTCCTTATTGCTGTGAATATATTTAGTTTTTTATAGCGCACTGAAGGAGTAAAAGCATTTTTTGCAAATTAAAAAATGACATATGGATCAGAGACGTGGTCTCTTACAATAGGTCTCATAAAAAAGCTCAAAGTTGCTCAGCGAGCTATGGAAAGAGCTATGCTCGGCGTTTCTCTACGTGATCGAATCAGGAATGAGGAGATTCGTAGAAGAACCAAGGTCACCGACATAGCCCTCAGGCGTTGGGGCAGAAAGATTCTAGAGTGGAGACCACGTATTGGCAAGCGCAGCGTAGGACGACCGCCTGCCAGATGGACCGACGATCTTGTGAAAATCGCAGGAAATCGTTGGATGCAGGTGGCATCGGACCGGTTACGCTGGAAAGCGATTGGGGAAGCCTATGTTCAGCAGTGGACAAATATAGGCTGAAATGATGATGATGATGAAAAAAATATGTAAGATACATTAAAACTTGTTGAAATCAATTCAGTTACCGATTTAGAACAAACTACTTTCAGGTCTTGCGTTTATAATGTTACACCTTGTATAAAATAATGACTGCCTCGTTAGTCTAGTGGCAAAGCGCAGAAACAAGAACGAAAACTGACATATGAAAGATGGCAAAAGGAGTGGCGTGAGTCACCGAGAGGAAGATAGACACACGAACTGATAAAAGATGTGGAAAAGTGGGTGACAAGGAAGCACGGTGAAGTGACATTCCGACTGACGCAATGCCTGTCTGGACACGGAGTTTTCATGAATTATCTATGCAAAATTGGAAAAGTGATAAATGCAAAATGCATGTATGAAGATAATGACAATGATAATGCAGAGCACACTTTGTTTGAATGTGTTCGATGGAATGATATACGCACGGATCTCGAAACAAGCTTAGAAACTAATATAAACAAAGGTAACATAGTGCCCTTAATGCTAGAAAGTAAAGGAAATTGGGAAGCAATAGCAAACTACATGGAACAAATAATAAAAATTAAGGAAAATGACGAACGCGAAAAAGAGCAAATTTGAAAGCATCCCCACCCTGAAGCAAATACCGAAAGGTGGTACCGGGGTGGACGGAGGTGGAGAAATAGGAGGGGTTTTAGCCGGTAAGAATCCGACACTACCCAAAAAAACTGGGTGTCCATGAGGATTTCCATTGCATTGTCTTAAAAGGAAGATGTAGCGGCAGGTGGCAATTGAACAATTCATCAAGAATATTAATAATAAAACTCGTGACAAAATGACAATTATGAAAATTTTTAACAAATAATTCACCTTGTCATTTTTATTAAAAAAAGCTATAGCTTACCGGAGTTAAAGAGTTCGGAATATGTCGCCACATATTGTAGCCCGCCGGCTAAGTCTCAACAAAAATGGTTTTGTTCAATCGAGTTGCAGTAGTAGGGGTCGGTATTCAATTAACTGGCGGCTCGTCGTGAAGTACCTTCACGCTTTTAGTTATGTCTGACAGAAACGTTGGCGGGCGCAGGATGGACGGCCATCTTTGTTACATTTAACACAAACAATATAGTGAAAAAAATTTCCCTGTGTCTATTTTATCTACCTCTATATCTTTCCTTTTCTTTTTACACCGTCACGCCTATATTCCCTAGAGGGGGTGACAGAGGTGTACTGAGTACACCCACGTTTCGCCGGCGATGTTAGGTCCCATGTATGCCGGGGACAATTCCAGACTCCGGACTCGTACTGGAAATTTTTCGTTCGACCGTGACACGTTACCTCGTGATCTCGAAGCGATACGCTATGCCACCAGACCAACGAGGCTTTTCTTTTTCTTTTATGAAAAAACGTAGCCCCACACTAGGATTCACTCGTGTCATAGGTGCGTTTACAAATATGAACATTCACATACACAAATACCCAGACCGAGATAAATAATTGTGGATCACACAAATATTTGTCTCGTGCGGGAATCGGACCCGCGACTATTAGACAGTGGGCGGAGCGGCTTAAGTTCTTAACCACTGCACTAAATCGTCCGTCATATCATCACGCCAGATCTCTTGCGGGGTAGGCATAGAGTAAAAGGTCCAAGAGGTTCTTTCCTTATTAATCTCTTTGGCTTCCTCCACTCTCATAGTTACCGGTGACCGGTTACGGAGACTCTTCACTTGTCCTTTAGATAAGACACGGTATATTTGGTTATGGTGAGATAGCCTAGGTTTTCCCCGATACCTATATTCTTCCAATCAGTGGCGGATTTACACATTTGCCGCCAGTAGGCTATTCAATTTTGACCCCCCCCCCCCCCCTCCCCTCTACTAATCTCTGCAATTCTTCTTCTTCTTCAAGTTATGGCTTCACAGTAATTTAAGTGTATTTTGTCAGTATCCAGTGAGATATATAATCGTGTTTGCTTAAATTAATTCGACTCCCCGATGAATTTGATGATAACGATGATAATGAAATTAATGAAGTACCCCACCCTGGATAGTAAAGCGGCGGATACTTTACATACCAATTGCGACGGCCGTTTTGAGGGAAGTCATAAAGGCACGTTTTATCACTTTGTTACAATTACCTTCACTCATGCACATATAAGAACACATAATGGTTAATATTCCACCAACATTACACATTATTAGTCGAAATAACACAAGTTTTGGACCTTAAAACAAATTGACAACATCACTCTTTGACTTCCCGCCAAAACCTCCTCTCTGCAATTCAATACCCTAGTTCACAATCATAATAATTACATTTTCTTTGTCAATGATATTTTATGATTTGTGCTCTATCGTCATGATTACATTAGTTTTTCCCGTTATTAGTATGATTGTGAACTAAGGAATCATGATGTCAGTTCCTAGATTATTCTCAGAACTCACGATTTTATGAAGTTTACACAAGAAATCGTCTTTGGGTCAATTTTTGAGCTAAGAAAAGCTCAAGCATGTATTTAATACCTATAAGGTGGGGCAAGGTATGCCTTAAAACTACTTACACATGTATATAATTTCCTTTATTTTTGTAAGACAAAAACGAAATTACGCATTTTTGCCTTACATATATATTACCTTCAACAATTACCTTCACTCATGCACATATAGGAATACATAATGGTTAATATTCCACCAACATTACACACTATTATTCGAAATAACACAAGTTTTGGAAAATTGACGACATCACTGTTTGACATCCCGCCAAAAACTCCTCCTCAACCAATAATCCTTTGTTTTCGGACTTAATAAATAAAAATTATAGTTAAATAAACACGCTTTGACAATGTATAAGTATGAAGAGATTGCTGTATAGCGATATAAAGTCCACCGCTTTATTATTGATAAATAAATTGTGGTAAGTTTAAAATAATAATTAAGTTATTATCGAAAGAATTAATCTTATTGTAAAAAAACCGTGGGGTGCTTGACATCAAATATTGTCAATAGTTCATTAGTATATATAAATGTTATAAAAAGCTGTTGGAAGTTATCAAGCTGGCGGTCTTCCACTTGGCTTAACTGCCATAAGAAGTGGTAACCGAGGCCTATGGTATATCGTGACGCTCGGAAATGAGAATGACACAAATGGTTATCTATCTCAGAATGACCGAGTCGACGCGCGCGAAGAACTTTGGTGATCATCGATATATTAAGTTGGAATTTATCGATGTTTGTATGTATGTTGTATGTATCAGCCTATACTGCCCACTGCTGGGCAAAGGCCTTCTTTCACAAATCGAGGTGAGAGAGATCAGGTCATACACCACCACGCGGACCCAGTGCGGATTGGCGGAGGCAGGTTTGTGGTCACCTGCTGTTGGAACTTATCAAGCCGCTTATAAGGCTTCCAACTTGGCTTAACGACTGCCACATCAAGTGGTAGCCGGGACCAACGGCTTAAGGTGCCTTCCGAAGCACGGAGACGCTCGGATATAAAAATGCCACAACGGTCACCCATCTCAGGCCGACCAAGTCGAATGCTGCTCAACCTTAGTGATCGGTAAGAACACCGCGGTCGTACAGTGTCGATGTTTGTAATGGTTACAAATACATCGGAAACACATCGTTACGACCCTTCAAGTATTCTTGCGTTTTACTACGTTATCGTGTTTTTAACCGACTTCAAAAAAGAGGAGGTTCTATGTTCGGTTGTATGTATGCTTTTTTTTATGTGTGTTCAGCGATAGTTCCGTCAATTGTGGACCGATTTTGATAATTCTTTTTGCATTGGGTTCAGTATAGTTCTGAGGTGGTCCTATTTTAATGTTATTGGTATTGGACCTTGGACTTTGAAGATACACCAGGGAACTCCTTAACGGCGAACAGCACGAATGTATTGATTCCGTTATTATAGTTAGGTTAGTCCGTTACTGTCTATTAATCCTGTAGGTACCTTACTGTACAACTCAGCAAAATAATATAATATCGGTATATAAATATTAGTAAAAAATTCACTCGTCACTTAAAATTGTAAAATAAAAATCTTTTTAAAAAAGGTAAAAAAGATTTTTTTTAATGATTTTTTACTAACTCGTTTCCTTGTCTGTCTGTTTGTCTGCTCAGTAAAAAACAATGTAAATGATTTATTGAACTAACATTCTGATGAGCAATGAGATGGTGATGTGTATCTAATGTAACAACATAGTACTGAATGACACAATGTCATCATCATCATCAGTCAACAGCTGGACATAGGCCCTTCCAATTGCACGCCACTGAGTACGATTCTCGGCTAGTCTCATTCAATTGCTGCCAGTCGCCCTACGAAGATAATGGCTCATGGCTGTGTCCAGCCCACTGACACTTCAGTTTTCTAATCCGGTGGGCACTGTCGATATCTGGTTCTCTGTCGAATAACTTCGTTCCGCATTCTATCCTTCAGAGAAACTCACTGAGTGACTTCAAATTTGTGGACCAGTCCAACAGTGAGTGTTCACGTGTCGGCTCAGTAAGTCATAATGAGCAGAAAGCATTCACGAAAGAATTTTGTCTTAGGCTTTGTGTGATAGGCAATGAAATGCTGGTGTACATAGTACATGCTTGGGAGATGTAGCTAGGGGTGATGGTGGGACTTATCATCGTCGTGACATATGGCTGTATATAAACTGTTCGGGAACTGCAACAAAAAGAGGTTTTATTTTCTCTCATTTTTTCTAGATTATTCGTATTTTCCAAATATTCCGTATTTTCCAGATTGTCACCATAACCTGTCAACCGTCAGGCTTAATCACTTTGGCAGCGATGTTTGCCCGCCGTAACCCGATAGCGGCGGGCGAGGTCGTCATTAACTAATCTGTTAGTTTTGCGACATTAGCCTAATGTAGAGCTCGTATTTTGTTTTAATCGATGCCAGTTTTCCGTGTGTTGTTTCGGTCATTCATATTAGGCATGGACCATTCCACAAGTAACATGTTAAAAATCATATGATTGGTTTTATCATTCGTCGCACCTGCTACTTTTTTCACAATGGTTGTTGAAATCACACTTGATATGAAATCGGACCTTGATTTATATACTAGAAGATTTTAAAAATGTTTCTTAATCTAAGCAGTGTTTTGATATCTCTCCAATCTGCAGATCGACCATATTTATTCATACTTCACTATTGTAGCAAATGTAAGTCAACCCGCGAACACGACATCTCTTAGCCAATTAAAAAACGTTGAAATAAATCACTGTGAAATGAATTTAAAATGTTATCAAGTGGGAATGAATTAAAAGTAGAATTTCTATGCTTAATACATATAAAATGAGTGAGTACTAAGTGGTACTAATTCATAACTTAGTGTTAACCGCCACTAATCAAAATGTCGCTGTTCCTGTATTCTATTAAAATATGAAAACTGCTAAATGCCGTCAATGGCTATTTCGAAATTTGGTTCATAGGAATCGACCAACTAACCCCAATCACTGACCCTCGCGATTCCTTTACTTTTCTCCTTTCGAATACATATATTGCACACAGGATCTGATACCGACATCGCCGTCGAGGTCGAAGAATCCCTTGCCTCCTGGCCGACACCTAGTAAATGCCCTTCCCATAGTGACTGCCCACGCCGAGGCCGTTTCTCCTCGAGGCGCCCTTGAGCTAGTTGCCCTCTTGCCCTTCTGGCTCGAGTGTAACGGTTGCACGCTCGTCCTCTTGTTCAGCGAAGCTGTAAAGGCCCCGCAGCCAACAGCGTAGATCACTCACACACACACACACACCCAACAATGGATGTCGCGCTTTGTAACACCTCTAGAAGTTAAATCTATGACATAGTAGTCTTCTTTGTTCTGTGAGATATCCCAATAAAGTAAAGAGTCGCTACTTTTAATTCATGATCATTTATTAAAAAATACTATTAAATTTTCCAAGCAATTACTACTGCGTCGCATATGCTACTGTTTGCAGTAGTAAGCACCTAGCAGGTGCGATGAATGAAAACGAATTTCATATTATATCTCCCATAATAGTTCTGAACTATTCCTTGTTTACTGTAAACACACTAACATCGTAGTAAGAACCGTACTTTTTTCCGTGGTAAGTACGAATGTATTCCACTCCCTATTAAAAAATAATACTCGTTCGTACCTATCATCAGTCATCTATCATAATATTAAAACCAGCCAATTATATCGAACGTTTAACAAAAGACACCTATTTCAAAAGAGCATTCTAAAAAAAACCTTTTAAATCTAAATACGAACAGAAATCCGCAATTAATTGGTTTGGAGTCATAAAGTAATTGTACTCCGCGCCCTTATTCGCTATGACCAATTAAACAACGCGGCGCGTCACGATAACCTTCTGAAATGATCGTTTATTGATACTCCAGTACCAGTGGTGGGAATTATTCAATAATTTTTTTGCTAGTAGGATCACTTTATTGTAATTCCAATTGCAGTAAATTAATCTCCCTAAGGTTCTCCGCAAGGCATTGGACTTTTGGACGTCAAACGCCTCAGTCCCTCCCGTGACGATGAATGCTGTAAATAAAGCACGTGAAACAGGCACATAAAAACCTCCCGATGCCCTTACATCCCTTATTTCGGACACAGATACCGCAAACAAGATTCCCCGACCTCGCCGGCAAGGTCGAAGAATCCCTTGCCCGCCGGCCGGTGTAGAGCACCACGGCGAGACACCTAGTATACGCCCTCCCCCATAGCGATTGCCCAAGCCGAGGCCGTTTCTCCTTGAGGCGCCCTTGACTAGTTGCACTCATGCCCTTCTGGCTTGAACGTAGTGGTTGCACGCTCCCCCTCTTGTCCGGTGAAGCTGTAAAAGCCCCGCGGCCAACAGCGTAGATACATAAAAACCGCGATATAATCCGAAATATTTTAGTTGCAATATAATATTTTCACAGTTAATTTTTGTCTCTCCAATACTTCGTTATTCCGTACTTTATAAGCGTATAGAATACCACTGATCATTTCACGAAGTTATCGTAACGCGCTGCGTTAAGCCATAGCGAATAAGGGTCTAAATGGCGCAGATAACGTTTTTATATTGTTCCTTTACAAACCATCCGAACGGTATCCCGAAAGGTCTTATCTTTACAAATATTACATTTTAAATTGGACTCCACTTTTTTGTTAATATGGTGTATTTTTAATTGTGATTGCGATGCTATAAAGTATATTCGTTCAACCGTACACAACATTACTGTGGTCACGTGCTTATAATCCTCCCTTTATCGATGTGTAGGCAGGTATATCTAACGTGAAAGATCTCGATAAACTTCAATTCCACTCACGTTCAAACTAATTTGTAGTAGTGGGACCCTGCCATTACTAATATAGTGGAATAGTACCACCATGTATTTAACTATATCATCATACCAGATCATTTGTGATGTAGGCAGAGAGTACAGAGTTCCAGTAGTATATTTATGCTGCAAAAAGGGACCAAGGGAAATATGACAACCAATTCACCAATTCACTAAAGCATCAATCAAAAGTAAATTGAATGTGATTTGAATTGAAGCATTGAATGTGAAGAAAACCAAGATTATGGTTTTTGAAAGGGAAGAAACCAGAACGAATGTAAGGATTGTGGTTGGTAACGATGTGCTGGAGCAAGTGAATGAGTTTGTATATCTTGGATGCGCCTTCAGTAAGGATGGGAAATACACCGCTGACATAGAGAGAAGAGTGAGTGCAGGGAACAGAGTGAATGGTGCGATGGGAAAGCTACTCGGGAGCCGGCACTTAAGCCATAAGGCGCAGCTAGCCATACATAACGGAGTTCTTGTCCCAACGCTGTTATATGGCAGCGAGAGCTGGGTATGTAAGAAGGAGAATGAAAGTAGGATAAATGCGGTAGAAATGCGAGCTCTGCGGAAGATGTGCGGAGTGAAGCTGACCGACCGCATTAGCAACAGCATAGTAAGACAGCGAGTAGGTATGAAAGATAGTATCGGTGTAAAGATGAGAAAGGGCATGCTCCGTTGGTTCGGGCATATAGAAAGAATGCCAGAGGAAAGAATGACAAAACAGATATACAATGTGAAAGTGGAAGGACGCAGGTACCGGGGAAGACCTAGACTATCTTACCACGACCAAATAAACCGAGTCTTATCTGATGGAAAAGTCAAGAGTCTCCGTAACCGGCGAGCGTGTATGAGACGAACTATGAGAGTCGAGGAAGCCAGAGAGGTATGTGAGGAAAGAACCTGTTGGAACTCTGTACTCTCTGCCTACCCCGCAAGGGATCTGGCGTGAGGTTATAGATAGATAGATAGATCAATCAAAAGTTAATTAGTTTCATTTGTATAGATCAATAAAAAGCACTTACAACCATCAATATTGTGACAATTTTGACATCTGCCACCGAATCGAAACGCGGCCTTCACAGAGAAGATCCGGCGAGAAACTCAGCGGGATAGTATTTTAACTTAGTTTATTGGCTGGCTTTTCTGATAACCATTTTTGTTATGGTTTTTTAGTAATAATTTTTGTTTCAGACAGGGGAGAGCTAGACTATCTTACCATGACCGAGTCTTATCTGAAGGACAAGTCAAGAGTCTCCGTAACCGGCGAGTGTGTATGAGACGAACTATGAGAGTGGAGGAAGCCAGAGAGGTATGTAAGGAAAGAACCTGTTGGAACTCTGTACTCTGCCTACCCTGCAAGGGATCTAGCGTGATGATATAGATAGATAAAATTGTTGTTTTCATAATGTCATAAATAGGTATACTCTTACCCTACAGTTTACGGATGACCTAAAATCAAATATCGCAATCGTACTTAAAACTAAAACTTTATTTGCAACCAATATGTTAAAAAGGATTATACTTAAGATCTAGATTTCTTATATTAATATTATTTTCTTATTGGTGAGGTTATTTATTGATAGTACTTATAGCTTCTTATAGTACTAAGCTTACTAGTTCTTGATTTTGTTTGTTTCGGAAAGTTGTTTGTATAGGAAGAATGACTGTTACTATTTCAAGAGAATACATCTGCAGAAGGGCAACTACAACGAAAGGACAAGGGCAGTACAAGTAGTTGAGATAAATCGGAATCAACCATCAACATCGACTAATTTTTCTGGCTTCGTATTTTTGACTGGAGATTACCAAGAAGATGTTCAAGGAAATAAAATTACATTTTTGTTTGACTCTGGCGCATCGGATCACATCATAAATAGAGAATACTTGTTTCTTAATCATACGGATTTGTCTACACGGTTAAAAATTTCAGTTGCTAAGAATGGTGAATTTATTTCAGCTACAAGACGAGGTGTACTGCTGGGTACCAGCAACATAGGTTTCCAAGGTACTCTGGAGTCTGACCCCTACAGTTCTCTGTCGGTGATAAAAATGCAGCGAGCTGGGTATACAGTTATCTTCGACCAGGAAGGTGCTAAAATATGCAAAAATGGTAAAACCATCATGCGAGGTATGTCTGCTAATAATTTAATAACTGTAGATTTTGTGACGTCTGCAAACGTAGGTCAATCTGTTTCTCAAGCATGTGCTAGTAACAAGATAAGCTACAAATTGTGGCATCCCACTCCGATCTAGGTCTCGAACCTATTCGCGCCTTTATTAAAAAGGCGTCAACACGTCACTTCGCGAACGCATCTACCCATGCGAATCCGTTAATCGTAGCCACCGCCGACTACGATCTCCCCCCCGACCCCGGCCGCCACCGCCGGCCGCGACATGTTCTCACCGACCCCCCCGATGCTTTGTCATCCCTTCTTTCCGCTCAGAATACGGGCGACGACGACGACGTAGTAGTAGATCCCCTCCCATAGCCGGTGGTTGACCGGTGTACTTAGTAGTGCACCCGTCCCCCTACAGCGACTGTCCCAACCGAGGGCGCCCTCGAGTATGTCGCCTCTTGCCCTTCTGGCTGGCTAGAGCGTAGTGGTTGCACGCTCGCCTTTAAGTCCGGTGAAGCTGTAAAGGCCTCGCGGCCAACAGCGTACATTATTCACAAACACACACACACACACACACACACAATTGTGGCATGAACGCTTAGGGCACATAAGAATACAATGTTTGAGGATATGAATCAATTTGATTCAGTAGTGCCTGATGATGATTTATGTAAAGCTTGCATAAATGGGAAACAAGAGTAGACTGCCGTTTGATCAACCCAAAGAGAAAAGTTATATTAACAGACCATTCTTTGTGGTCTCCTCTGATGTCTGCGGCCCTGTCACTCCAACGACTGACGATAATAAAAACTATTTCGTGATTTTTATTGATCAGTATCATTATATTAATACGTGAAGCAAAAACTTGGTACCCCTTTTTACGAAAATAGCGCGGTCGGAGGAGTATGAAATTTCCCACACTTATAGTTTATATAGAGAAGGAGTGCAGAATGCTAATATTTTTTCAAAATTATGCATAAAAAATACATTAAGTCAATAAAAACACCAATACACACACTACCATGTATTTGTCACAATACACTTCAAATTGACAATAGATTAATATTGTTTGTCTTTAATATTGTTTCTTCTTCTTCTTCTTCAAGTTATGGCTTCACACTAATTATAAGTGTATTTTGCCAGTGTCCAGTGAGATATATAATCGTGTTTGTTTAAATTAATTCGACTCCCCGATGAATTTAATGACAACGATGACAATGAAATTATTGAAGTACCCCACCCTGGATAGTAAAGCGGTGGATACTTTACATACCAATTGCAACGGCCGTTTTGAGGGAAGTCGAAAAGGCACGTTTTATCACTTTGTTACAATTACCTTCACTCATGCACATATAAGAACACATCATGGTTAATATTCCACCAACATTACACATGATTAGTCGAAATAACACAAGTTTTGGAAATTAAAACAAATTGACAACATCACTCTTCGACTTCCCGCCAAAAACCCTCCTTAATATTATTTGTCTATAGTCTTACTGAATGTCAAACGATAAAAGAGTATTTACAAAAGACATCGTTTACAGAGAAGTTTTGTATCATTAATTAAATTATAGAAATATGTATGTCAAGTAAAAAAAAAAATTAAAAAAGGAGGTATTCTTTATTTTAATCATTTTTTTTTAAATTTACATTCTAATTAATTTTTTTGAAAAAAAAATATGAAAAATTACCAGTGCAGCTTTGGCGAAATCTGTGATTATAGAAGTATAGTCTTTGACAATAGAACCTTAATAATGTTCAAACTTATAATTTAAATTAATTATGGTCGAATTTCGGCCAATGGGTGACCACTAGTATTTATTATTGTGTTACGTATCTAATATCGTATAAATCAGACGTAATTATCGCATTCAAAGATTTTTATGCAAAAAGTAAAACAAAATTTAATTTAAAGGTAGTTAAGAGAAGGTGATCAAATGATTTTAGATCAAAGTGCATACATCAAAACAGTTTTAACCAAATTTAATATGCATGAAGTAAACCTGTATCTACCTCCTTAAAAAATAAACTAAATTATGACGTAAACTCAGAGGAGAAATATAACGCTCCATATCGTAACGTCATAGGGTGTCTGATGTATATCATGCTATGCACTCGACCCGATCTAAGCGTCAGTGTAAACAGAGATGGGCAAAATGTAATCAGATTAATGATCACAATTGCATTTTCTAATATAAAATCATGATTCAAGATTTAAGCCTACACTGTCCCAGTGCAGGGCGAAGGCATCCCCTCCCTTATTCCACTTGTCCCGGTCCAGTGCAAGCTGGTGCCATTCCTTGTCGTAGGAATCGTCTCGCCACCTCTTTCTGGGCCTGCCGCGCTGTCGTTTTCCGCCTGGTGGCACCCACTGTGTGGTTGTTTTAGCCCAAAACGCATCCGACATGCGGCAGATATGTCCGGCGCAGTTCCATTTCAGTCTTGCAGCTGAGTGACCTACGTCAGTGATTTGTGTTTTGGACAGCACAATCGAGTTTCGGTTCGAATCGTTAAAGATTGCAAAATGTAATTGTACTCGATAATCATTAATACACTGTCACGACTATATTTCCTAAATGTTGGTGGTTAATCATTAATCTGATTACATTTTGCCCATCTCTGAGTGTAAATATACTGAGTAGGTATACACATATAAATAATAAAGAATTATGGATATGTCTCAAACGGTACTTAGGTAGTTAAGAGGCACAATTGATTTGAAATTGTGTAATTACAATAATATTTTGTGTGGGCACGTAGACTAGGGTGGTACTGATACATATGACAGAAAAAGCACAACTGGGTATTTATTTAAGATCGCCATTAATGCACGATAACCTGGAATAAATGAAAACAAAATTCAGTGGCAGCCTCCTCCATTGAAGCTGTATTCTAGGTGTAACATAATAAACGCAAGACCTCTGACACCCCAATGAGATAATTGCTTCATAAATTCAAAACGAAAACAAAATTTTCAAATTTAAAGGATTTTAGCCCTTTTTTAAGCACTTTTATACGCCAATTAACAATGAAACTTGTACGTGTATGTGTGCATTTTGAGAAATACGGGTTTGGAATGCATTTGTAATCTCCTTATTGCTATGAATCAAGAATAAATTTAGTTTTTTTATAGCGCACTGAAGGAGTAAAAGCATTTTTTGCAAATTTAAAAAAAATGTAAGATACATTAAAAATAGTTCGAATCAATTCAGTTATCGATTTAGAACAAACTACTTTTAGGTTTTGCGTTTTTTATGTTACAGCTTGTATATGGCATTATTTGAAGCAGTTAGGGAAGCATTGTGGCTTAAGTCTTAAGCAGCCAGTTTAGATATACACATTGATAAACTTATTATTATGTATGAATACAACAATGGCTGTAAACTTATAGCTAACAATCTGACGAGTCATAAACGGTCAAAACATATTGAAGTCAAGTATCACTTCTCTCGAGGGCAGATTGAGAAAAATGTAATTAAATTACATTATGTTTCCACAGGTGAGCTGGCCGACGCTCTGACAAAACCGTTAACTTCCTTTTCAAACACTGAGAAGCAAAATGGGTGTAATTTAACAAAAGTGTATAGTTTGGAAATGATATAAATTGCTAAATGCATATGCTTATAAGATAAATTTAATGATTTGAATTTGATAACTTCATTGATTGATTCAATGTCCTGATTAGGGTTTTCTGGGTTTTCTCTAGTCCATGCAACGAATGTTGGGCCATATTGTAATTTTCCAGTATGAATTTAGAAGTGTATGTGTTCTATTTAGGTAATTAAACTGATTTTAAGTTGATTTTGTTTGTTTTTATTTGCAAAAATCAATCTACAATAATTGGTTTTGAAATGACTTAGTTTATTAAATCAGAATCAGAATATTTTTTAGTCATGTAAACCATTACAGTATTTATGATTCGTCAGAAAAGTAACAAAGACTCTACCGCCACTTCGAAATGTCATTCCTGTGGAGAAGGGCAGGAAACTCCACGGTTACTCTTTTAAAATAAAAAAATTACAAACTTTTTCATCTACATTTTGTTGTGGGGTATGGGAGAACAATGTAGGTTGGTCATCAGGTGAGTCTAAGTCAAAAATGCAAATTATACTATTTATGAGAATGGCTACAGGGTTCCCTCATTTCCAAAAAAAGTACACAAAAATATTACATTATGTTAAATTAATAGAAGGAAGAGAGGGAATGTTAACTAACCACAGTTAAATAGGTTGTCATAACTCAAGTGGAGCTGGAAAAGCATCTATCCAAGCATTTTTATCTTTTAAATAATCTTCTATTAAATAATACAATTTGTTCGTTTTACACAAGCTTTGAACTTATTTTCACTAAGTTTAGTGACGTCAATTGGAATTTTGTTATAAAATCTAACACAGTGCCCCATGAAAGAGGTGAATTTTTGACAGACGAAACTTGTAAGTGACAAAAAGATTATATTATAAAACCACCATCCACCATCGTACAATTATTATTATCAGACTGTTCGTCTTTGAGATAGGAGCTAGGCGCATCGTTTCAAAATATGAAAGTGATAAATAAGGATAATATAGTGAATATTGCTTTTTAAATCCTTAACTACGTGTTTCATTACGCCAACTAACCTCGCATAACCTACAGTTTCTTATTCTTACTTTAGTTAAAAAAGATCTTGTTTAAGGTTTTGCCACATCGCCGACGCATCGCGACGGGAGCGCGACGGTGGCGTAACTCAAAACTCAAACTCAAATCGTTTATTTCTCATAAACCCTGTGGGGGTGTTTACAAAGTGTCCTTTTTACATTTTTTTTAACTGACTTACCTACCACCGGATCGGAACGCGGCCTCCACTGAGAAGATCCGGCGAGAAACTCAGCGGGCTTGTCTCTTTTGTTTATTCTCCATTCAGTTTTTTCATCAATTTTCGTATAGATACATACATTTTTATATTATACAAAATCATTAATGCGATCGAGATCCAGTGCGATGCCTTACGACTGAGATATTAGACTACTTTTAAAAATATGCTCCAGTCCAGACCCAGACCAGTCTCCACAAGCAGCACCCGTTCACGAGTACGACTACTTGAGCAGCCATCTTCTCCCTCGACCATATTAGAGGGAAGGAAGCGACCCGCACCAAATAGACATTGCAAGCATAGACTTTTTAGTGAGCATGACCAATCCCAGACCACAGATTGCAGTCAGAAAAAGTCTACAAAAGGAGCAGTACTTCGAGCTCGTTTGGCACGACACGCTACGCTTTGACATTTTTTGTTCACATTAAAGACTTGCTTTATGACCAATAATCGTCAATAAAATAAAGAGACACTCGAGCGAAGAAACTCCAAAGCCACTCCTTTAAAATAAAAGCTGTTCTATATACACTGTCAATTGTGGGGTGTGGGAGACAAGTAGTAACTTGGGACTCGCCAGGTTATGTACTGAAATGTACGGCAGACGCCACACAGCGCAGCCCCGCTCTACGCGACGGCTAACGAAATGACCCGCCGCCGTCGCGCCCGACGCGCTTACTAACGAAGCACAGAGGGAGCGAGACGCCTTCACGCCTGCGAGCGGGACGCTATTATTGGGCGGCCACTTGGCCGGCGTGGCGATACGCCTGCTGTGTGACGTGTGTGCCGCGCTGCCGACCGTCGGCTGAGCGTCAGCCGCACGTTCCTGTCGCGCTCCGTAGGCTTTTTGCCAACCCTTTAAAGTGCCCAACGATAGACAAGCTCAATGCCGTATTATTCTTGTCCGGGGAAGCTATAAAGGCCCCGCGGCCAACAGCGTACATCATTCACACACACTACACACAACCCGTATTATTGTTAATTACAATAATAACCATTATGTTGCGAGCGGTCCTTAGTTGTAGCTTGGTGGTGGTAGAAATGTCCCGTTTTGATTTTTTTATTAATGCATGTTGTGATTTCCCGTAAGTGACAATACACAGCTTTACTCGATGTATAAATGTATATTTTTATTTTTATCTGTGTACTTGTTGTTGGAAATCCAAATAAATAAAATAAAACGGAACATAAATCACGAAGGCCTATGTCAACTGGTAGAACTACCAGTAAAAAAATTAAGTATTGGCTACTGGAAAAGTTTATGTGCCATCAAATTGTTCCTAAAATATGAAATTAAAAGATTTGCACTCGTATAACAGTCTTAAATTCATAATAATGGAAAAAAATACATTTCCAGATCCTGTAGTTACGTCAAAAATTTCGCAAGTCTTATACGGTCGGGAATAAAGGCGGGATGTGTAGAATTATTTCCAAAACAACCTAGTATCTTTTGTGCCATGCTTTAGCGAATAAAGTTTTCATTTTATTTCAAATTACTCAATTTTCCTTTATAACGGTGTAGTAAACAAGAAAACAGAACATAAAATAATTAACTATACGTAACAGGTTGACGGCTTAGCTCGAGTAATTAATCGACTAGCGACTCAATCAATGAAAACACGGTAAAACTCGGCGCACACTGACGACTATGCGCGATGCGACATCTGTGAAACAAACCGCGCGACAAGAATGGCGTACTAAACACGTGTAATGAGTAACTAAAATATATACAACAATCAATTCAATTCTATCTATCTATATCATTATACCAGATCCCTTGCGGGGTAGACAGAGAGTACAGGGTTCCAACAGATCCTTTCCTTACATACCTTTCTGGTTTCCTCCACTCTCGTAGTTCGTCTCATACACAATCGCCGGTTACGGAGACTCTTGACTTGTTCTTCAGATAAGTACCGAGTACAGAGTTCATATAGGTTCTTTCCAGAATCAATTCATTCAATTCTTGATTTGCGTAATATGGGCTTAAAACACATGGTAAATATTTTTTTTTCACCCACATTCAGCTTCTAAGCATACAGGAAGTAATAAAAAAGGTATGTATAAAAAAAATACCATTTAAAAAATACATTGTGATTACTTTAAGAAATAAAATACAGACAAAATATATCATAAAACAAATAGTGGAAATGGTAAAATAAATTGAAATGTACTTTCAAAAAATTATCAATCAAACGGTTTTTTTTTCAAGTACAGGTACATAATGTTTTGGGAATCGGGACATATATGGCCACAGAATTTAGGTCTCATTATGACCATAATGGGATTGTAATGATAATGGGACTATTCTATATATCTATACTGCCAAACTAAGCTACAGAATGTTTCGGATCACTCTTAGCGGATATTATCGTGTAGCAACGTAACAATCAAAATAAGTCAAAATATGACTACCGCTGATCATATAAATACTACCTCTCAATTTTTTAAACTTTAGATTGTATGTGATATAAATTTATATTTATAATGTAAATACACATACTGTGAATTTTTATCAATGCCAATTTTTGCCAATGCCAAAAACTCACATTATGTGTCGAAATTAATGCGGTTTCTACACCTGGTGTAAGGACAGGCGCATAACAGAGACAGCACGCGCAAGGGCGAGCGTACATCGCCGACAATACGCAAGCTATAAGGGCGCGCACACAACGCGCCACTTGTCTATACAAACACGCGGCGGCTGGGCCGTGACAACACTTCATTATGACAGCATTGAACAGCGATGCTACAACTAGCGGTAGTGATGTACAAAGGTGCTTATCGATGAGATCGACGCTAATTATGTCGTCGTGAAAATTGGTAAGTGGGATCAATGTTTTCCTATCTAAGTATATCATCACGCTAAATCCGTTGCGGGGTAGACATAGAGTATAGAGTTCCAACAGATTCTTTCTTTACATATCTTTCTGGCTTCCTGCGCTCTTATAGTTCGTCTCATAAACGATCGCCGGTTACGGAGACACTTGTTCTTCAGATAAGACACGGTATATCTATGATTTTTGTGGGTCTATTTTAATCTGTCATAAATCGTTTATGCTCGGTTCCTTTATTCAATAAACCCGTTTTGCTAACTGTCCGTTGATTTACGAGGCGTAAGTCTAACAACTTTGATAGTTCCCTTAAGTTAATATATTGTTTTAGGCTAACCGAAACCATATCTGCTTGTACTTAGTTGTTGGAAGACTATTTTATGGGATATGACAGTTCGATTAGCACAATGGTTACCGAGTTAGCTTTAACGCTATCAGATGAGGGTTCTACGCCCGCAAAGCACGTGCTTGTTATTTGTGCGATTTAAAGTTATTTCATTTTCACAGTTATCCTTATAAAATAGCTTAAGGTAAACTAGTATAATTTATTATAATTATTCATTAGCAATCAAAGCACCTATTATACCAATGCTATAAACATCGATATTTCTACTGATAAATTCGGAACATCACTAACACCATCAATTGCCGTAACGCCAGGGGTGCGTAACCCTTCAGCGCGGCTTAATTCTATAATTGAGGGTTAAATCTCCGACAGACGGCGCCCGCTCATTATCGCGCCGTGTTTATATCTTAGTACTTAATCATTTTCGGCGTCATGCTGGTGTTATCGCGATGCCATTTAATGATCAGAAAATAAAATAAAATCTCTATGGTTATTGATCCTTTGAGAATAGCGATATGATTGCACTGTTTTGTTGAAGGGGTAAGCAGGATATTTTGATATTATAACAACCATCTATATATTCTCCAAGCGGAGGTGGCAGAAATGTATTTTTTTTATTTGGGTCACCAACATATAAGATGCATGTACATGCGAAAAACATGCTTCGTGCACACCTAATTTAAGGGAAACTACATCCAAACACTGTGTACACGTCGCTAACGATGTTAGGTCGCAATGTTATAGGGAGCAAGCCTATTGCCATAGTGCACAATTTCAGACTCCGAATTTGTCGATAAAAATCACATACTGTCCTACCTAGGATTCGAATCCAGGACCTTGAGATCGTCAGCGGCAGTATACACTCTTAGGCTAAAGCAGGTTAAATCAATACATTTATTTTTATACAAGATCTTTCAGAATACAATTGAGGCAAAAATTCTATTAAATTTAGCGGCCCTCATTAAAAAGATCTTGGGAATTAAATTGATTTATTTTAATTTTTCATTCAGATATTTTTGTTATTTTTATTCGACATTAAGTATGAGTAAAGTAATTGACAGAAATAACAATACATCTAGTATTGTCATTATTTATATCTAAAATTTTTTCATAGTGAAATTCATGGCAAGACAATGGACCTTTCATTCTTGTTCGGATCTGTATTCATACATACTTACAAGGTACACAAAATTTGTTCTATAATCCTCCTACAGTAAGTTGATACTTATTAGGGGCTCGTAGCGCTGTGCGACCGCGGTATTCTTACCGATCACCAAGGTTAAGCAGCGTTCGACTCGGTCGGCCTGAGATGGGTGACCGTTTGTGGCATTTTCATATCCGAGCGTCTCCGTGCTTCGGAAAGCACGTTAAGCCGTTGGTCCCGGTTACCACTTGATGTGATAGTCGTTAAGCCGAGTTGGAAGCCTTAAAGGCGGCTTGATAAGTTCCAACAGCGGGTGGCCACAAACCTGCCTCCACCAATCCGCACTGGGTCCGCGTGGTGGAGTATGACCTAATCTCTCTCACCTCGATTTGTGAGAGAAGGCCTTTGCCCAGCAGTGGGCAGTATAGGCTGATATTATTATTAGTATACTCCATAACGAATAATTATAGTCCCTCTATGGGTAAGAATGCGTCTCAAATATTATCTGCCGTCGGCAAGATTTTGACACCGAACCAAGCATAACACACCTTTTAAAAAATCTTAATCTAATTTCAAGCTAACCTTTTTTTGAGTGCATACCTGTGGCTGCAGTGATGTTAGTCGCTTATGGCCTCAATATCTTTGCCTGATGGCATTGACACCTACTCGATACTACAACTTATAGTGTGAGAAGGATATATCGGCCCGTGCATGATATTGACAGGGGGGCGTTGGTGTGAAATTAGGGTTCTTCTTCTTCTTCTTTAAGTTATGGCTTCACACTAATTTTAAGTGTATTTTGCCAGTGTCCAGTGAGATATGTAATCATGTTTGTTCAAATTAATTCGACTCCCCGTTGACTTGATGACAACGATGATAATGAAATTAATGAAGTACCCCACCTTGGATAGTAAATCGGTGGATACTTCACATACCAATTGCGGCGGCCGTTTTAAGGGAAGTCGAAAAGGCACGTTTTATCACTTTGTTACAATAACCTTCATTCATGCACATATACGAACACATAATGGTTAATATTCCACCAACATTACACATTATTAGACGGAGTAACACAAGTTTTAGAAATTAAAACAAATTGACAACATCACTTTTCGACTTCCCGCCAAAACTCAAAATTAGGGTTATCGTTTAATTTTTGGTTAAAAGGTGGGGTCCACGCGGTTAGTAATTTAAAAATAAAATTGGATTAATTTCATAGCTAACGGCAACTCTGCGACTGTCATGAAGTGATACAAGTGAAATGTGACTGAGTTGACACCGTTACTCCCACAAGATCCTTGTGAGACTGTACCAACTACCTACCGCCTGTGACTTCGTGTACGTATGTATCTTTGTAAATTATAAGCCATAGTACTTACTTTAAATATTTTTTCTGTTTCGGGAAATCGAAGAGTGATGTTGTCAATTTGTTTTAATTTCCTAAAAATTGTGTTATTTCGAATTATAATGTGTAATGTTGGTGGAATATTAACCATTATGTGTTCTTATATGTACATGAGTGAAGGTAATTGTAACAAAGTGATAAAACGTGCCTTTTCGACTTCCCTCAAAATGGCCGTCGCAATTGGTATGTAAAGTATCCCTCGCTTTACTATCCAGGGTGGGGTACATTCATCAATTTCATTATCATCGTTATCATCAAGTTCATCGGGGAAATGAATTAATTTAAACAAACACGATTATGCTACTCACTGGACACTGGCAAAATACACTTAAAATAGTGTGAAGCCATAACTTAAAGAAGAAGAAGAAGAATATATTTTTTATAATTTTGCTCTATGACACGACTCTTTAATATTATTTTCCTTATTATTTTGTAATTTTTGCTTTGTATAACACTTTTTGGTAAAATTTTGCCTTAAAATCTTGAGTACTTAAAATTTATAAACAAATTGTGGAAGAACGGAATTTCCTAACACAAGCAACCTATTTGGTTAAAAGGATATTCCTAAAGGTTCCATGTAAACTAATTTTAAGTTAATGTAATAAACAATTTTATTATTATTTATTTATTTATAGTTCTGTAAAGTTTCATCAAAATCCGTTCTGTAGTTTGCGCGTGAAAAATATCCATAAATTCATCCTCACGAATTTTCGAGCTTATAATATTACAAAAATGTACAAAATAAAAGTACCTATAAAAATCCTTCAATTTATCCTTCTCCTCCTTAATTTTACTAGTATCTATGACCGCAGATAATTTTTAACTGTCAATTAACAATCAACATATACCATCAAACCAGATCCTTTGCGGGATAAACAGACAGTAAAAAGTTCAGTGTTTTTTCCGATAGACAAGTCAAGAGTCCCCGTAATCAGCAAGCATGCATGAGACGAACTATGAGAGTGGAGGAAACGAGAAATGTATGTGATGAGGGAATCAGTTAGAGCTCTGTATTCATTGCTGTGACTTTATAGAGTGATAGATAGCGAGGCAAACCATCTGATAGAAACTACGAAAAACCATAGACCCATCTATCTATATCATTAAACCAGATCCCTTGTAAATAGTTGTCCGCAGATATATAAATAAATCCATTTTTTTTCAATAGCAGGAAAACAACAAAACTCATCAATCTCGATAATTTTAATCGAACGAGCCGGGCGCGAACGAATTAATACGTTTATACTTGTAATTTCAATCACTAAATTAATTCTGTGGGCCGCCTTAAATAAGTGCTGGGCCGCCCAATCGATAAAGCCGGAGGGCGCGGGAGGGCGGGCGTTTAAGGTAAATAAGGTTTTGGGCGGGCGGCGATTGGAGGGTTGGTTTTAGGGGCGGGGGTTGGTAGGGGCGTGGCGGATAAGGGTTGGGGCGGCGGTCGGTCATACAGTTCCGTGGTCGGCGCTGAGCGGGTCGCTCGCAAGCGGTTAACTGTTGCAATATGTTTTGATTTGTGTATTGTGGGATTTTGTTTCGCGTAAGTATGTGTTTTTTATGTTAATTCTCCGTGTCACTGTATTCGGCTTTTTATGTGAAATATTTTTTTTTGGTTGTATTTTGGTCGTTGTGTATTTTTTATGTTCACTTTTGGGTATACGGAAAGCATGGATGTAAAATTAACCGCGATGAAATGCGAAAAAAATGTTGAATTTTATTGTAATATTCGTCTCTTAAAAGTTAATTAGTTGTATTATTATATTTTTATTAAGGATATATAAAAACAAAATTTAGTTAGGGCGTAACTTTGTTGCTAAATAATTGTTGTTTTTTTTTAACAGTTAACTTTTATAACAAAATAACGACTAATAGGTACGTGTAATTATAACTATGTCGCCAAAAGGTTAGTCAAGCAATACATACACAAATGCACGTCTCTAACTTCCACTTTTCTATATCATCACGCCAGATTCCTTGCAGGGTAGGCAGAGAGTACAGAGTTCCAACAGGTTCTTTCGTTACATACCTATCTGGCTACCTCCACTCTTATAGTACGTCTCATACACGCTCGCCGGTTACGGAGACTCTTGTCTTGACCTTCAGATAAGTCTCGGTCTATTTGGTCATGGTAAGGTAGTCTAGGTCTTCCCCGATACCTACATCCTTGCGCTTTCGCATTGTATATCTGTTTTGTATCATTGTATATCTTTTAATTAACTATATAATCATACTGAGTTCTTAGATTTATGCGAATATTACACATGAAATAAAACTGTTTTACGGATTTTATCGCGGATTATTTTAGATTTTTAGTTTCCGACGTTTCGAGTGCTTTGCAGTACCCATGGTCCCGGGAGGGACTGAAGTGTTAGACGTCCAAAGGCATAGTTGTTCCGGGGTACCCTCAAACTTCCGAATTATTTTTGTTGGTCCGATCTACGCAGAATGAGCTCACGGTGTCTTGAGGTCTTGCAGTGTTATGCTTGGTTTTGGATTTGATAATATTAATTACCGGATCCCAAGTCGATGGAAGCACCCAGCCATCTTCTCCATTGAAATTAGGATGTTTTTTAATTTATTTTCGAATGTGTGGTACAATAGACGTTTATATAAAGGAATAATCAGGAATAACTCCCAGAGTAGGTAAATATTATTGTAAAAAAATATATGATGTCCAAATTCATTCATTTCTCTATAACAGTCAGTCAATCGCAATATTTCATGTAAATAATTTTGTTAACCTATAAGTCTTAAATATCGATTAGTCACTAGTTTTTCTCACGTATAGAGGTTTGAAAGATAAGGCCATATTTTTATTCTCTTTGTTACCTACTTCATGGACAACGCGGACCTAAAGCGGACTGATGGGTTTTATTCTTTATTGCAACTATTTCTTAAAAGCTAATTTTCATTTGAAAACCACTGTTACCTGTTTACTGTAGAAATACCTACATAATTTTTTTACACAATTTATTTCGTATAAGTTAATTGAAAGGTAGATGATAGGCTTCGTTTCAATTATTTTTAATACTAGTTTCTGCCGGCGACTTCGTCCGCAATGACTTTAGACAGGTACCTAACATTTTTCCGAGATAAAAATATCCTATGTGTTTATTCAAGGTAATACAGTATCCAAATCTGTTCAGCCGTTTTTGCGTGAAAGAGTAACAAACATAAAATCATTTAAACATACAAACTTTCACATTTATAAAAACAGTGATAGCCTAGTGGTTAGACAATTGAACAACAAAGTCAGAGGTCTCGGGTTCAAACCCAGGCACGCACACCTGTCTTTTCAAAAGCATGTGTGTATTTAAAATTTACTATCACTTGCATTAACGGTGAAGGAAAACATCGTGAGGAAACCTGTAAGAGTTACTCGAAGGTGTGTGAAGTTTGCCAACCGGCACTGGAGCAGCGTGGTGGACTATGGGCTTAAGCCTCTCAGTTTGAGAGGAGGCCCGTGCCCAACGGTGGGACAGTTTCTTAACAGGGCTAATATTATTATATTATAATTTAGTAAGATAGGAGAACGTAAGCTGCTACGATCAGCCGTTCGCTACAGGCGTGGTCGTGCCGCGTAGCATCGTAGCATTTGTAGCGATACAACTCTACATTATGAACTACATAGTAGAGTTTATAGGTAGTGATAATCCAGTAATGATTAATAAACCTCGTTGACCTGACTGCGAATGATGCGCTTTGTGATCACGAGGTTTTTTAACGAAAAATTCCCAATAAGAGTCTGGAGTCTGGAATTGTGCCCGGTATATGGCAATTACATGGGACCTAGCATCGTTGGGTGTACTCAGTAAATCTCTGCCACCCCCGCTTAGGGAATATAAGCGTGACGGTGTTTATTATTATTTTATTCTTTGGTCAATAACGGTTTTGTTATAATTTCAATGTAGCGGCACAGTACGATGTCACTTTTGACAGTTGATAATAAAAAATTTAATTACGGAATTTCATTAGTGAGCTTAAGTCAAGCGTGCTCACTAAAAAGTCTTTGCTGGCGTTGGCTATTGGCGCGGATCGCTTCCTGACCTCCAATATGGTCAAGGAGAGTGATGGACGCTCAAGTTTTTATTCTCGTGAACCGCTTGCTTGCGGGACCTGCTTGTGGAGATTGGCTCGCCCAGATTCCTTTAGGTTTTATCTTTATATCTCGGTCGTAAGGCATCACACTGGAGCTAGATCCTAAGCTTCACATTGCATCTATACCCATACAACCTGATGAGGAAAAAATAGATAAGAAATTTAGATAAAAAAGATAAGCCCTCTTGCCGGATCTTCTCAGTGGGGGCCGCGTTCCGAGCGCAACCATGGATGACGTCTTAACCCTCATGAAATTCCGTAAATATTGACAACAAGCTGTTAAGAATGCCATCAAATGGTATAGCCGCTATCTTAATAAATTACACATAATAATTTTTATGATTGTCTGTTATTTTTTGTCTGTCGAATGATTGATTGCCTTTAATACCTCATCGAGCAAGGATATTTTTGTCTACGTTTGTGTACGTAAACGTAATTTCTAATAATAGGAATAACATTATCGTACGCATTTTACTCATTATCGTGATATTGTTTTGTTCAAAGTTCATTGAACAATCTATTATTTCTTTCACATTATTAGGAATCCAGTCGTTGGTGGTGGTTCTTTTTTGTCAGCCTTCCTCGTTGGTCTAGTGGCAAAGCGCATCGCTTGGTGATCCCGAGGTCCTGGGTTCAAATCCTAGGTCGGACAAATAAAGTTTTTCTAACGAAAAAACTTCCCAGTATGAGTCCGGTGTCTGGAATTGTGCCCGGTATATGGCAATTGGCTCGCCCCCTATTACATGGGACCTAACATCGTCGGCGAAACGTGGGTGCACTCAGTACACCTCTGGTACCCTCGCTTGGGGAATATAGGTGTGACGGTGTGTTCTTTTTTTAAATATTCTTAATGCCAGTGAATAATAGGCAATGGATACATCACCTGGGGTTTCGGTTTACGACGACTAAAATAACACCGCGTGTATTATAAACTTGTGAGGCACTTATATGTAACTAGTTTCTGCCCGCGACATCGCCCGACTTGACTTTGACCGGAACCTTGCATTTTTTAGGAATATAAAGTATCATATGTGTTAATCGACGGACGATTTAGCGCAGTGGTTGAGCCGCCCACTGTCTAATAGTCGCGGGTTCGATTCCCGTACGGGGCTAATATTTTTGTGATCCACAATTATTTGTTACGGTCTGGGTATTTGTGTATGTGAATTTTCACGTTTGTAAACGCACACACGATACATGAATAAATCCACGTTTTTTTTTTAAAGAAAAAAGAACCTCGTGATACACTATGTGTGTGTCAAATTTATACAAATCCGTTCAGCCGTTATTGCGTAATTGAGTAACAAACATACAAACTTTCAAATTTTTAATATTAGTAGGATAAACTCGTGCGGCACTTATATATTCAACCAAATCAAATATTTATATTACCTCTGGGTTATAAACTCGTGCGGCAAGCAAGCACAGCTTAGTCATGTTGAGCCGTTGCTTGCTCTGGTCTTTCCCTTCCTCATAATCACTGCCCGGCACTCCCTTTGTGGGGTGCTTTTTAAAGGGAGTCTTTCAAAGGACTGATAGCGCGAATACCGTTAAGTGGTGACTTTGCTCTCATGAGACCAGTGTTTCCAGTATGTTGTTTTTTTTAAATTTTGTACTAGTAGGTGGATCCATCGGGATGGTCACTATGCAATAAATCTAATCATCCGTTTAAGAGCTACGATCGCACAGACAGACACACAGGTTAAACGTATAAGACCCCTAAGACTATAAAAAAAGAAACTCATTGCGTCCGTAAATTACATCTTGAACAAAACAGATAAGCGAAAGATTTAATTTTTGTCCCTGTTTAAATATACATGGGAGTGTTGCCTTGTTTAACGGGGGGAGGGGCCCAGGGCCCCGGGGACCCTGTAATTGAAAGACAAACAGGGGACGGCCGATTCGCGACGAATTCATTATTTCCACATTAACTTGATACTGCGTTGGATTCTTGTGGATTGTGTGCGTAGATACCTGTATGCTTTAGAACAAATCCTTATATTATAAATGTGACAATTTGTGAGGGTATGGATTTTTGTTTTGATGATGATTTCTCTTTCACGCAGAAACTACTTCTCAGTAATATACATCAGAAGAACACATAGACTGTAATTTATAAAGATATTGTAAGTAAGTCGGAAAAAATCCTGCCATCAAAATCAGACAATCAGAATATTTTTTATTCATGTAAACCATTACAGTATTTATGAATCGTCAAAATAGTAACAAAGACTCTACCACCACTTCGGAATATCATGCCTGTGGAGAAGAAGGGCAACAAACTCCACGGTTACTCTTTTACAATAGTATTTTTACAATTTTTCCAACAATCAATGTCCGCTGCCCTACCCCACAATAATATACCGTAAGTCATGACACTGTGAAAGTAACTGAAGTAGACCAACCGCGCGGTGTCCACATCAGTAAGCTGTCTCATTGTTCTTCCGGCATAGGCAGCGGAACTGAGTCGTTTACCTAAAGTCTTAATATGAGGGCCCCATTGCAACTTAGAGTCAAGCGTAAAGCCTAAGAAAGCTGTATCATTTATAAACTCAAGTTTCTCGTTATTTAGTACAGTATCACATGCAGTACTTTTCACTTTCGGTAAAGAAAGCCGTATACATTTAGTTTTCTTGTTATTAAGTATCGAAGAGCTATCTGGGCGTGCGCTGCATAACCGCTAGAGTTATACGAAAATAATGTATCACAGGACTGTTTCTCTTAAACAATTCTAAAAAAAGTCTGCGATAGAGTATCTACCGTGTATGTGAAGAGATTATTGTCAAAATGGTGGACTATAAATACGTTTAAATTGGGAACTATTTATAAAGGCGTGCGCAGCCGCGGGTAACAGCTAGTACTTCCATGTTCCGTGGTATATCCTAATCAGCGGTAACGCGTTCGTAAAGGTACTTATGAATATAAATTGTATGAATATATTATAAAGATGGTTTTATAAGTACCAATCATTTAAACCAATCACTTAATAACCATCAAATATTCTGACCTTTACTGTCTACTTTTAGCTGCTAAAAAAATTGCTTCAATTGAAATAATGTTCTAGTTTGAAATTGGAATTTTTCCTAAATGAGGATCTTTTAAAAATATGATGTATATGCACTTACTTAAATGATTTCTAATATTTCTGCCATCCCTTCCTTATACCTTTATCACTAACTCAATAATCGCATCGAAAATAATTTACCAGCCATCATTTGACATTTAAGTTTCAAAATGGCTACGCTCTCGTGCTAACTTTCTTTTATGAGTTCTCTTTCCGAAGATTTTCCTAAATTGTGTTTATAAACCTGTTTCATCGTGAATTTGTTTGTTTGCTCCGTCCTATTCAGGGGATTATTGGTTTGTCATTTCAATAAGTTGTTTGGAAACGATTGATGAGATCGTAAATGACGAGGCAATGTTTCAAATAATTTTGTTCTATAGCTCTTTTTGGACGTTGAACGTTGACACGATCCTGTGACGTATTCACTTATTAAAACAGATTTGAGTATCAACCTTTTTGATTGAGATGTTTCTTTACACCAAGGTTTCTCAGCAAATTTTCAGCAAGTTTAAAAAATATTATACCAACTTTGTATAAGATGGACTCTGGAATGTTTTTTTTATAATACGTATCACAGAGAATATAAAAAGAACTAAGATAGTAGTAGATAGTATTTTAGTAGATAGGAAAGAGCTGAGCGCGGTCATAAATGGCGCGATTGAGCTAGGCACACACTTAGCGGGACAAATATGAACCACTGACTATGATACGCGGCTAAGCACGCGTTTATTTTGTAACTTACTGTACACCGCGATTTCGCCCGCGTGCTTTTTCTAAAATAAAAGTCCCCTAATTTACTACTTATAACATTAGCTATCTGCCAGTGGAAGTCCAGTCAAAATTGGCCCAGTCGTTTCGGAGATTAGCCGGAACAAACAGACAGACATACAAAAAATTAAAAAATGTGTTTCTGTTATAAGGATCGTATATACTTTCATATGATTTTAGTAAAAAGCTGATATTACAAACAAACACTTTAATTTTATTTATTTTTATATAGATATATCTTAATATATTATCTTATTATTACTGAAATTCAATATATCCCATGTTACTTTTGGATAATGTAGCAATCTAATGGTGAAAGAAGTACCAAAATCGGTTCAGTAGTTTCAGAGTCTATCGATTACAAACACATCTTTCCTCTTTATAATATTTGTATAGATTGACACAAAAAATAAATAAAAGTTTCGCTACACAGCCGACGCATCGCGACGGGAGCGCGACGGTGGCGCGGCTTGGGTAGTTGTAATGTACTGAAATGTACGGGAGACGCCACACAGCGCAGCCCTGTTCGGCGCGACGGCGAACGTCACGACTGAACGTAGGCGAGCGCTTCTGTCACGCTCTCGTCGCGCCCCGTCGGCTATTTGCCCAAACCTTAAATAAATGAGATTTGGCTTAAAACTTCAATAAAAGTCGCGAATATAAATATTTCATTATCTAAAATTGTATAGTTATTTTTTCAAATCAAACTTGTCATATAAAAGTAACCTACAACAAGCTACCGACCAACACAATTCGTTACGCATAATTCTCATTGAATTTCATTTCATCGGTGCCTTATAAAAAGTAATAAGCCGAGGGGGAGAAAGTTAACAAAAACTTGTCATCCTTCCTTGTGCGAAGTAATTTTCCTCAAATCAAGTCGGCAGATGTCATTACGTCGGCGTGGGCTATTCAATTACTTTTATAAATAAATTCAGAGACAATTTGCATGTTTATGCCCACTCTATACGCTGTACGTGTATAAGGGGCGTTATTTAAAATTTTACGGGTATAGACAAATTTGAATTGACAAACTATTTAGATTACAAGTCACTATAATAAAATGGTTACTTACCTAAAAGCAATTTAGTATTGTAATCTACTTTATAATTTAATAATCGTTAATTAACCCAAAGCTTAATGCGTCCTACCTGTTATGAGCTACGGGGCCGAGACGTGGCCACTCACAGTGGGACTAGTCCAAAAATTTAAAGTCGCACAGCGGGCTATGGAGCGAGCTATGCTCGGCGTCTCTTTGAAGGATAAAATTCGTAACGGGGTAATCCGACAAAGAACCAAAGTTACCGACATAGCTCGCAAACTCAGTAAGCTAAAATGGCAATGGGCTGGTTACATCTGCAGAAGGACCGACGGCCGATGGAGCAAACGTGTCCTAGAGTGGAGACCGCGACTTGGTAAGCGTAAGGTAGGACGGCCCCCAGCCAGATGGACCGACGACCTCAAAAAGGTCGCTGGGACAGACTGGATGCGGAAGGCGGAGGACCGTGTGCAATGGCGCGTGTTAGGAGAGGCCTATGTCCAGCAGTGGACTGCGATAGGCTGATTAATTGATTGATTGATTAATGGTACTAGTGGTAGCGAAGCGACGGATGTTTCACATACCTACCTTGACTCCTGTTATAGATCCTTTCATTATTTTGTGTAGCTTTGGAGCCTAAAGGCGCTCGTAGCGCTGTGCGACCGCGGTATTTAGCAGCGTTCGGCTCGGTCGGCCTGAGATGGGTGGTCGTTTGTGGCATTTTCATATTCGAGCATCTCCTTGCTTCGAAAAGCACGTTAAGCCGTTGTCAAGAGACGTGGTCAAGACCAGGCGCTATCGATTGTGAAACAAAAACAGATACAAAATGATTTCAACTTATCTAAGCCGGCAGGTATGAAAGGATCTCAGAATATAATCACAATCTAAACCGAACAATCACCTCTATAAATAGTCAAAACTTAAATCAAACATTCTACAGCGCGAACTGTTTAATTTTAAACGAATTAATTCAGTAAATTAACAATGGATAGCGGATTAGTTACGAATTCAATTGTGTCGAAAAATCGGCCGCTGCTCGCCGGAGCGAGCGGGCCCGTGTGTAAACACTGGCTTTTGTGTGTCGCCCGCCGTGGAGTCGTGCGGCCGATTTCGACACAGGAGGTCATGCCGAAAAAGAAGAATTTATAAGTTTATATCTGACGTTATATAAATTACTATTATCTCCTTACTAATAAATATTTGAGCTATTTGTATAAGCAGGTACAATTATTTTCTTAAATACCTAATACTATTTTAATAGGTCATAATCAACATCGGACGTTGTGCACCGCCCGCCGTGGAGTCAAACCGCGATAAAATCCGAAAAATAGTTTTATTTTATACAGTAGGTCATGCTGAAAAAGAAAAGCTTATGAATTTATTTTTTATATTATTATAGCCTTACGAATGTAAGAACCTATTTCTCATACTTTATCTATTCTTAATGCAGATGCGCTCGTAGCATTGTACGAGCGTAGTGTTCTTAGCGATCACCAAGGTTAAGTAGCATTTGGCTTGGTTGGTCTGAGATGGGTGTCCGTTTGGGGCATTTTCATATTAAAACGTCTCCGTGCTTTAAAAGGGACGCCAAGCCGTAGGTCCCGGTTATCACTTAATGACTAAGCCAAGCTAGAAGCCTTATAGGCGACTAAGTTCCAGCAGTAGGTGGCCTGCCTTCACCAATCCACACTGGGTGCACGTGATGCTGTATGACCTGATATCCCTAACCTCGATTTTTGAAATACCTTTGCCCAACTGAGGGGTAGTATGGGCTGGGCTATTTATTATACCTAAAATACTATTACTATTTTAATAGGTAATAATCAACACAAACAGATATATAATGCGAAAGTGGAAGGATGCAGGTACCGGGGAAGACCTAGACTATCTTACCATGTCCAAATAGACCGTGTCTTATCTAAAGGAGAAGTCAAGAGTCTCCGTAACAAGCGAGCGTGTATGAGACGAACTATGAGAGTGGAGGAAGCCAGGGAGGTATGCAAGGAAAGAACTTGTTGGAACTCTGTACTCTTTGCCTACCCCGCAAGGGATCTGGCGTGATAATATAGATAGATAGACAATCAACACTGCACGCCGCCCGCTGTAGATCCAATGCACCCGATTTTCCCTCCCGATGCCCTTTCATCCCTTCTTTCGGATACCGATACCGCACACAGGATCAGACACCGACCTCGCCGGCGAGGTCGAAGCATCCCTCGCCCGCCGGCCGGTGCAGAGCACCACGGCGAGACACCTAGTATGTATATTCCCCATAGCGACCGCCCAAGCGAGTTCCGCCTTGAAGCGCCCTTGAGCTAGTTGCCCTCTTGCCCTTCTGGCTCAAGTGTAGTGGTTGCACGCTCGCCCTGTTTCCCGGTGAAGGTGTATCATCTAGCATATGCAACCGGTAATCCAAAGTCATCAACAAAATGATAAAGTTGATTGTCCATTACTTCTTTCTTGCGTATGCTTCAGGGTACCACGCCGTCCTCCTAGAAATTCCATAAAGCTACTGGATGGACCAATGCGTAGATCCGTGCTTGAATGTAATTCACCATTGGCCAGGCTGTGCAAGCGATCAATCAATGGGTATGTTCGAATTATATTTGGCATACTTATGTAACTTCGGGGACAATGAAATACAGACGGTCAGTATATGCTTTAGTGTTTCAAATATATTTAACCTATCCCTCATCTCTATCTATAGGCATAGGCAGAGAGTACAGAGTTTCAAGAGACTCTTTCCTTACATACCTCTCTGGCTTCCTCTACTCTCATAGTTCGTCTTATACACGCTCGCCGGTTACGAAGACTCTTGACTCTATCCCTCAAGTGTAGTAAAGAAATGATGTATTTCTTTTAGCAAACCTCCATAATTGAAATCGTGTTCAAATCCATTCCGTCTCCTAGCCAGCAAACCAAAGCGTCGATTAAATATTAATCGACGAATTAACTCCGTGTCTTCTCTCCTCGACTCCAATTAAGCGAACAAAGTACCAAAGTAAATAACGGCGGGCGGGAATTAATTTTGTAGACGGTTGCTTTGAATTTGAAGCGAAGCGAGGGTAGTTTGCTTAAATGTAGCTCCGCCATATTGTTTCGTAGTTTGATGTGTGGAGATTATTATTAGCGGCAGCCCGTGACTTCGTCTGCGTATTTATCTTTTGTAGGATGTCAAAAGAAATCTATAAGCGGGGTGGGGGTAGTTTCTATAAAAGCCGACGAACTAAACGGTTATGGTCACTTATTTGTTACGGCTCATTGCGTGCGGTTGCTATGTCCGTTGTTATATCTGTGTGATCTGTAAGTGCTTATTATCGTTTGTTTAGTTGATTTGAGTTGTTCCTTCGTATCCTTAAATTGATATTCGCTTCTGATCTAAAATCAGAAGTAGGATCTCAATCCGGGCCCTTTCCCTTGTCCGTTTAGCTATCCTTTTTCCTTTTTTTTGGATAGAGCAACAAATCAAAGCTACCAACATTTTCTTTCGTATTCAGTTTGACTTTTGTGCATTGTGATATTAATTTATTTTCCTTCTGATCTCTGTGTATAAACATGCCGAGAAAACGCGACCCATACAGATCACGCCGATATCGGCAATCACATGATAGGTCACGTAGTAAGTCGCCTAATAGGCCGCGATCTCGTTCATCCTCGTACATTCGTCGCTTTCACGGTCTACGTCTAGGCGAAGACGAAAGGATAGGTCACCCGCACCACGGTCGCGTTCCCGAGTACGTTCACCCGCGCAATCATTTTCGCGGAGACTATCGCGTTCACGGTCACGGCGACGTACCGATCGTGATCGTTCACGATCACGTTCAAGAAGTTGATCACCTAGACCTAGCGCAAATCTAGACCATACTTTAGACACAATTACGTCACGTTTAAAAACCATTGAAAATAATTTTGTGTGTACCCCCATACCATACAGGACGCCCTCGGAACTATTTCTAACTCTTTCTATATATCTTTCAAACTTCGATCTTTCTATTCATGCCGGGTGCAGTGAGGTGGATCGTGCGCAATTAGTCAACCAATGGGATGATTGAGAGTGTTTGTCGCGGATTGCGGGTTGCCTCAAAGGCGATGCAATGGTCTGGTTGAATGAATGGGTCACTAGCAATAGATCGTGAGTTGTTTTAAGCGCGAATTTAAACCCCTATGTCCCCGAAAGCTAGATAACGCGAGTATTTTGTTCGAAGTAATGAGTACCACCTCCGACAAATACTCTTCTTACAGCGAATGTGCGCGTCTCATAGTTAAGAGGCTTAGCGAAGAATTAATGACTTTGATAGTTATTCGCGGCATTAACGAGCTGCCGCTGCTAACGCGGACCTCTCTCCCGAAACTATTGTTTCGTTTCTTTCGATTTATCAAAAACCTAGCAGTGAAGTGTTGACATCTACCCAAAAGTCAAAAAATCAGCCATCTACTACGGTCACTAAAATTTTCTTAGGCCGTACCACCTTGGATGGTCAGGTAGAACGGTACGCTCGTACTGTACTCAACTTGAGCGCTTTTTCGTGACGTGGCCGTCGAGAACACCTCTCCAAATCGCGAACCACGCACTCGGGCCGTCGAGTTGCTCCGTCGAAGTCAAGCTCAACAGGATGCCTACGTAAACCGAAGCAGACACCCTCCACGAGCTTTGAAAATCAATGATCTTGTGTTTGTTATAAAAACGAGTTATAAAATACAGGGTCATCCGCGCTTTACCGAGCGGCCGATATGAACTGCGTTTGTTGAGTGGTGTTTACGGGAAAACTACGCAAGCTGCCGCTCAGTATATGGTGCCTTGGCGTGGAGAATGGTGTCTGGAGACATGCGCCGTCTTTTTAGATCGTGAGTTTGCGGAATGACAGACAGTTTTCTTACGGACGCTGAATATCTTCTTTGAACGGACTGCGCGACGTTCTGTGTCATGACAGAATTCGTGGTGGACTGCGGGACACCACGGGTGAGGCTGACTGCGGGATGCCTGACATGTAGAGGCCTTGTAAGCGAGACGTATGGGATGGATAGCAATGCCTTGATAAATGAACTTCACTTTACCATTGCCTTGGGTTGATGACAAGAACTCAATTAACACAGATGAAGGGTGCGTCCAACTTCTTCCTGACGACAATGATGGAGCTGGACCTTCTCAACCAGCTGAACGTCAGGTCCCAGCCAGTTCATTGGTGAAAACCGTATGAAAATTATTTCGGTAGTTATATAGAGTTTATCGGGTTCAGACAGACGGACAGAAGCGGCGGGGGGATTTTGTTTTATAATACGTCATAATAATGAAATACCATTGATTCTGTCATTACAATCACTGTCTTTCTTAATAAAGTATCTAGTAGTATAAAGTAATAACGGTAGTAAAAATCGTAAAAATTTATACACTTATATTCCTCAAGTGGGGATTACAGAGGTGCACTGTGTACACCCACATGTCGCCAACGATGTCAGAACTCAACGTGACTGACAGCTAGCCCATTGTCACGTTCTTTCTATATGCCCGAACCAACGGAGCATACCTTTTCTCATTTTTACATCGATACTACCTTTCATACCTACTCGCTTTCTTACTACGCTGTTGCGAATACGGGCGGTCAGCTTCACTTCGCATATCTCGCAGAGCTCGCATTTCCACCGCATTTATCCTTCTTACATATAGCTCTTGCTGCAATGGTATCGCTCAATGGTATCAAGTGATAAAAAAGACATAATATAGTTAAAAAAATTACCCACCTTCATCTACCCTTAAAATACCGAAAAGTCTATTGACCCATAACGTATTTTGACTTCTTCAAATAGATATTTCGTTCCATCTCATAAAGATTTGTAAAACCCCTCGGCCCGAACTATGTAACAAACAGCGGACCGTAACAATGGCGCTGCAGCGAGCCAACTGGTGTCTTTGTAAAGATTAAATAGTATTTGGGCGTACAACGGACGGATCTCAAAGGAACACTTGCTAGAAGGAATGTTTGTGAATTGTGCGGGATTTTGGTAGGGTGGCAGTGCTGTGTGGTTGTTTTATTTGAGAATTTTGGGGCCTTCCTAAGGGTTTTCAATTTGAGGGTACTGTAATAATAATATTAGCCCTGTTAAGAAACTGCCCCACTGTTGGGCACGGGCCTACTCTCAAACTAAGAGGGTTTAGGGCATAGTCCACCACACTGGCCCAGTGCGGGTTGGCGAACTTCACACACCTTCGAGAAACTTAGGCATGCAGGTTTCCTCACGATGTTTTCCTTCACCGTTAAAGCAAGTGATAGTTAATTTTTAATACGCACATGCTTTCGAAAAGACGGAGGTGCGTGCCTGGGTTTGAAACTGAGACCCCTGACTTTGCAGTCAAACGGTCTAACCACTAGGCTATCACTGCTTTACGGGTACTGTAATGTAGGTGTGTTATTCTGGGCTAGTTTTGTTTGGTTTTTAAGAGAAACGGAGCCTACAGATACGTAGTAACGAATATTGAAATTATTCTTGTCTTGTGGGTACGTTTACAGACTGAAACAATCATTTTTGGGTCAGACAAAGATTTATCTCATGTGGGGATCGAACCTGCGGCTACCGATCCAGTGAACAGAGCAACCTACGTTGTAACCACTAGACGAAGGGTTCATAGCTGTTAAAAAACTCAGTGACTTTTGACTGTAACAGTTGTGTTCCTTTTCCATTAATTTTTCCACAAAATCGATTCAATGATATTTGCGTGATAGCCAAACGAACAAATACACTTTTTTTAACTTTTGTATTTCTTTAATTGCACTTGTACATACACGGGCACATTACAGTTTTAGCATTACATAGTAGTAATAACAAATGGTGGGAAATTTAATATTATAAAAAGATATGGAGTATGCAGCGAATTGAGACATTTTGTGTTATACCTAATTAAATATTTGCAGAACACAGTGATACGCACATGATTTAAAGTATTCCACATTATCCTATAAATATATTTAGAAATAAATTAAACAGTGATATAACGTAGTCACCCTACAACTCCCTGCTACACTTGGCACACACAGATTCGAGTGTCCCCTTTAGTTACGGATTATCCGGGGAAATGCACAACATGTTGTCAATGCGGCGATCGGTTGCGGAATGCCCTGTTATTTCGCCGATTTATTTGGACACCCGATGAACGCGTGTTAGTTGTGATTTAAAAAGGACGTAGAGTGTGCTTTTAGTGGGACAAATTGAGTTGGAAAAGGTTTTTGAGAGTCCTTCAATTACCGTTTTTGAGTTACGTTAGTTTTGTTCAACGATTGGTTTTCTATTAAGTATAAGTTTAAGTTTTCTCTTAAGTATAGCAGTGATAGCCCAGTGGTTAGACCATTGGACTGCAAAGTCAGTGGTCTCGGGGTCAAATCCAGGCACGCATTTCTTCCTTAAAATTAACTATCACTTGCTTTAACGGTGAAGGAAAACATCGTGAGGAAACATGCATGCCTAAGAGTTTCTCGAAGGTGTGTGAAGTTCGCCAACCCGCACTGTGCCAGTGTGATTGACTATGGCCTAAACCCTTTCAGTTTGAGAGGAGGCCCGTGCCCAACGGTGCGACAGTTTCTTAACAGGGCTAATAATATTATATAAGCTTAATGTATTTGTGTATTAACTCCTAACGAGTAGAGCGCTGAGGATGAAATGGGGCACTGTAAAAAAGTAAAGTTTATCGTGAGGTCTAAGTAGGTTAAGGGCACCCGCACTATTTAGTTTCATATCGACTTCCCTATTCACTGTCAAGCGAGTGAGCTGAATGTAATCTATAGAAAATAGCCATGGTGACAAGCAGATTTTCACGTCAGATCCCTAGCAACATTTTACCATGCATAATTATAATAAAGTTGACGCTTCGGTTGACGTTAACGAGTGCCCTTGTGTTGCTCTCTGGATCTTCTTATTGGAGGTCGCTTTCCTATTGAGTATAAAAAATAATGATGTTGCTTTATGGAATTTTATGACGCATAAAAACCAGATTACTGGCACTTTGATTTTGATCTTCTAAATTCTTGTAAATAATAAAAAAATGGGTTCCAAAAGCAGAGTGCGTTTCCACACCGAATTCTAGGATTAATTATTGCGAAGAAACAAGGCCACAAGTATCAAAATACAAGCACAGAAAAATAACAATAAAAGACAATCAACAACAAAAGAAAATAATAGCATACGCAATCAAATCGCCGAGTTGCCGACAGCCATGCCGAAACGGTCCAGATTTCCTCCGAAACGATTAGTTCCGATGCAAGTGGTCCACATGTGCTCATCCACCCTCACGGGGCTTCACCCCCTCATACACCCCGATATCAACACCATATGGCCTCATAAGGGATTTATAATTACAAGTGTATTTTATTAAAAGCATTGTCCTCGAATCTACGAGAATCGTTGTCAGTTGAGCCGTGAAATGTAAAAAATGATTAATATCTTGTAATCCGGTGGGTTAGTTAAAATTAAGTAGGTACTGTGGTACTGGTGCAGTGGGTAGGGGTTACGTTTTAGGAATAAGAAAAGATATTGTTGTAGATATTGTTTTCATTAAAAATATACAATGTGTATCATAATAAACGGAAGACCTGAAAGTATTTTGTTCTAAGCCGATAGCTGAATTGATTCCAACAATTTTTATTATATTTTTAAAATTTGCAAAAAATACTGTTACTCCTTTAGTGCGCTATAAAAAACTAAATTAATTCTTGATTCATACCAACAAAACGGATTTCTTAATACGCACATATACACCTACAAGTTTCATTGTTAATTGGGGTATAAAAGTGCTTAAAAAAGGGCTAAACGGTTTAAATTTGGAAATTGGTTTTAGTATTGAATTTGTGAAGCAATTATCTAATCGGCATGTCAGAGGTTTTGCTTTACTTACATTACACCTTGTATATGTGCCTTTGAAAAAGCACTACATCTTTTTCAAAGGCACAAGATCAATTTTACGGATTTTATCACGGTTTATTTTGTGATTATGTATGTCTCGAAATCTTTGTGTACTTTATAACAGCCATGGTTTCGGGAAAGACCACGATAAAACCAGAAAAAATGATTTTATGTCATGTGTAATATTCTCATCAATTTGGTGATTCTATATAAGCGTAAAAGTATAAAATTCAAATTCTATTTTAACGTTATAGAATATCTGAATTTTGTATGACTCAATAATAATGTTAAGTTATTTAATTCCGGCGACAGAACAAAAAATACATTAAAATATGTTTCGATTTTTAAGAAGAAATTTTACAAAGAAAAATACTTTGTTGAAATAAAAAAAGTATTTCGTTAAAAACACAAAAATGATTCGCTACAATAATAAGATAAGCTCCCGAAAAGCTAACATATGCAATCATTACCATAATGCAATGTCGTTTGACTTAATCAATTATTTTGGCGGGCACCGGCCCACTGTGCAGGGGCGACGCAAATTGACTAATCACACCCTATAATGACCCGCGGGTTCATTGCGACTCGTCTGCGACAACCCTATGTTGATTTTTGACATTAGGGCTGGTCGTTTTAAATGATTTATGTTTTAAAGTGGTGACATTTTGTAACAAACATATCTGTTGTTTAGCGTGAAATAGTTTTATGGAATTCATTCTTTTTAAGTGTTTACAAAGGCCGACGGAAAGTGAGGGTCACTGATGAGATTTATTTTTACTTAGCTTATATGCAGTATATGAGCAGGGATAAAGGTATGTTAGGATTTCTTTTGTTAGCTGGTATCTGTAGAAAAATCGAGAGTTCTTATAATTACATTTTATTTATTTTTATGAACCTATCCAATCCAACCTACATTGTTCTGCCATACTAATGTGGGACATTGTTAGATGTGGATCTAACAATGTCCCACATTAGTTGCTATTTTTTTAGAATCGGACAAAGGGCGATAAATATTAATCATTAACCAAGACGTGTTTGACCGAATTTGTTATGAAATTAATAGATAATGGGCATTCACCACTTATTTCGATAGACATTAACTATGATTAACATGCACTAAACACATTAGCGTATCTTAAGATACAATACTAACAGCCAGTTTCAATATAACTCAAGGATAAATTTGCTTACTGTCAGTAGAATTTTGGCAGATTTTCCAAACAAAATATGCTAAATTTCTATCCGTAAAAGGCAAATCTGTCCTTGAGTTATATTGAAACCGGCCGTAAGACATTTCTTTTACATTTCACAAAGTCTCTTATTGGTAAAATTCCAAAGCGATGAATAAAACAAAAGCGATTGAAAAAATATCGAACTTGCGAAGGGGCGGTGCTCCATACATTATTGCGCCCTTCACCCTCGATATCCAATTGATATTCGATACACTAAATTCACACGCAAACTGCCTATTTGTATACAAAACGTTCATTTTTGTGCCAAATTTATTCGTTTTCGCCACACTGTGCAGTTTTATGGACCGGCAGGAGTGAATGAAGTCATTTTTGTAATGTTCTATTGTAATTGTAAGAATAATGAATTGTAGGAATAATATGCGGTCATTAGACACTGTGTTTGTAACGATATAATAAAAAATAATTCAGTAATATTTTTTGCATGAAACAGCCTGTATAATTTCTTTGCTTTTTTGTATTTAGCATTAAGTCCGCCTATTTACTTACATAAGTACATGAAGATTAATTTTTTTTTTCTTATTTTATATCTCCTAATGCGGATGTAAAAAATCGTGCGCCTTTATACAAGGTGTATCATTATAAACGCAAGAAAGTAGTTTGTCCTAAATCGGTAACTGAATTGATTCCAACAATTTTTAATGTATCATCTATTTCGTTTTAAATTTGCAAAAATACTGTTACTTCTTCAGCGTGTTAAAACTAACTAAATTAATTATTAATTCAATGCAATACGGAGATTTCAAATACATTTCTATAACATATTTCTCAATACGCACAAATACATGTACAACTTTCATTGTCAATCGGGATATAAAAGTGCTTAAGAAGGGTAAAAAACTTTCAATTTGGAAATTTGGTTTTCGTATTGGATTTGTAAGGCAATCATCTAAACGGGGTGTCTGAGGTATTGCGTTGTTTACGATACACCTTGTATAGAGACCAGTATAAGCGAATATTAAATGAAGTTTCAATATTATAAGTCAACCTGATCTCTTTATTCAAATCATCATCACGCCAGGTCACTTGCAGGGTAACCAGAAAGTACAGAAGTTAACCAATTTTGAATATTATATAATTATTATAAATATTTCCTCTTTTCCATAAGTAAATCCTACTTTAATAATGTCGTCTATATCATTTTTTTTTGTTATCGATACGATAATTTATTTCGATAACGACTGAAGAAACATTTTATTTATCAATGATGAATTGTTGCAGGATGGAGGCGACTAATCTGGCCCTCTCACCTAGAGACACTCTTAAGCCCAGGGCGGAGCACAAAGCATTGCAGCTAAATGGCAAACCTAATCAGGTAAGATATTTTCATCGAATTTATTTAATAAAATTTCTTATACCAAACCCTTATCCTCGATTTCCCCCAGTTCCACAAATTGTGTCTACCTTGGTGGACCATGGGCAAATAGAATCTCCCGCTATCTACCGCTATAAGGAAATATATTTTCCATATAGCGACATTCATCATGTTAACACACGGAACAAAGTTGATCTTATTGTACATTCTACTCGTCTCCACAGAATTAGCAACTCTTACATGGGGCAATGTTTACGCTTCTATAACAAATTACCCATAGCTGTCCGAAATATGCCTATTAATAAATTTAAAAAAGCTATTAAAACTAGGCTATGTGGTATACGATATAACGATTTGACCCGTAGCCCGAAACTTCTCAGCCCAGTGACCAATGCCTCCAAGCCGTCGCCAAAGTGACAAAAAAAGGTTCCTTTTTTTCTAACCTCGACTGCCTCGTTGGTCTAGTGGAAAAGCGTATCGCTTTGTGATCACGAGGTCCTAGGTTCAAATCCTAGGTTGGACAAGTGTAGTTTTTCTAACGAAAACTTCCCAGTACGAGTCCGGAGTCTGGAATTGTGCCCGGTTTATGGCAATAGGCTCACCCCCTATTACATGGGACCTAACATCGTCGGCGAAAAGTAGGTGTACTCAGTACAGCTCTGCCACCCCCGCTTGGGGAATATAGGTGTGACGGTGTTTTTTTTCTAACTTAATGTGTCCTGCTATTGCGCAATGCTGCCGTCCAAATCATAAACACAGGAACTACGTTCCACACTAGAACATAGTTAAACAGATATACAAGGCGAAAGTGGAAGGATATAGGTACCGGGGAATACCTAGTGTATCTTACGAAGACCGGGGAAGACCTAGACTTAGATATGACCAAAAAGATAGTCTTATCTAAAGGACAAGTCAAGAGTCTCAGTAATCGGCGAGCGTGTATGAGACAAACTATGAGAGTGGAGGAAGCCAGACAGGTATGTAAGGAAAGAAACTGTTGGAACTCTGTACTATCTGCTTACCCCGCAAGGGATATAGCGTGATGATATAGTACAGTTCTTTTAAACTCCTTCATACCTATTCGACTAGGCCCAAAGTCAAACATTTATATTTAACTAGCAACCCGCCCCGGCTTTGCACGGGTGAATTATACACATAAACCTTCTTCTTGAATCACTCCGTCAATTGGTAAAAACCGTATGAAAATCCGTTCGGTAGTTATTGAGTTAATCGCGTGCAGATAGACAGACAGATGCGGCGGTGGGACTTCGTATTATAATGTGTAGTGATAGTGTTACGATCTAAGTGTTCTATCTAATCGATTATCTTTATCATTTCTACCAGGTCGGCACAGTCCTCCTATACGGCGTGCCCATCGTCTCCCTCGTCATCGAAGGCACAGAGCGTCTCTGCCTAGCGCAGATATCCAACACACTGCTCAAACAGTTCTCGTACAACGAGATACACAACCGAAGGGTCGCATTAGGCATCACATGTGTGCAATGCACCCCTGTTCAGTTGGAGATCTTGAGGCGAGCGGGGGCCATGCCGGTGTCTTCTAGACGATGTGGTAAGTGGAAGGAAAGTGTTAACACTTCTTTGTTTGGTTGCTTAGTTGCTATTTTTAAAGTGAAACTTTTATTAGATCATCTCAAACTTTTTGGTCTGTGTGTTGCATGTCGCGTGACGGTCGGCCGCGGAGTAGGGATAAAGTGAAAGGCGCTCGCCAGAGCAGCCAAGGCCAATATGTTTCACTTTTAATGTGGTTTCATAAAGCACACAATTACTTTTTTATAAGCTTTTTCTTAACTTGCAATGCTCGTATGTCTGTCTGTCTTTCCGGTTCAAATCTTGTGATCCATTTTACAAGCACTTGCGGGTATGCAATTGAGCTAAAATTACACATTACAATTACGTATTTGAAGTCGGTTACAATGCAATAATATGGTATCATGGAACCGGTCTGATCATGGAGTTGGAAGGTGGCTATAGGAACATGTGAACTATACAACGTAATTCCCCCGTGTTTAGGCTTGTAAGATTGATATTGACAAGTACATACTATACAACTAGAAAGTGTTCAGGATCTGATGAAGCCGAAAAGTGGCCCATAGAACCACCCAACTACTTAATTTAACTCCACCGTGTTTGGGCTCGTTGGATTTGTTTTGACGAGTACTTTATATGCGGATGGTGTCCAAGGTCTGATGATGAAGCTGGATGGAAGTCATAGGAAAGAAAGAAGAAAGAAAGAAAAAATATTTATTCAGGAACTCCACAACTCAGCAAGATATCTTCATTGTGTTTTGCAAGGTCTTTTTATATTATAATTTTGTGACATAACATTGAATAGAAATACAATGAACTGGACAAATAAATGAAAGAAAAGGTTCTAAATCTAAAGAAAAATTGAACGCTTCGGGTAGAAATCGAAGCTATATTGTCCACCATGCCGGGACGACCACTCTAGCCAGCTATCGAAGGAGGTAGCTAAAGCGATAAATTTTTCTTTTTAACCAACTTCAAAAAGGAGGAGGTTCTATGTTCGGTTGTAGGTATGCTTTTTTTTTTTATGTATGTTCAGCGATATTTCCGTCAATTGTGGACCGATTTTGATATTTTTTTTGCTTTGGGTTCAGTATATCTCCAAGGTGGTCCCATATTAATTTTATTGACATTGGACCTTGGACTTAGAAGATACACCAGGGAACTCCTTAACGACAAACAATAGGCATGTGTAAATTGAGATATTATGGGTATTACGTCAATCCTATAGGTACCCTACTATAGAATAATTCACTGGTCACTTAAAATTGTAAAATAAAAATCTTTTATAAAAAAAGGTAAACCGACTTCAAAAAGCAAAAAAATAAATATTTGAAGTCGGTGCCAAGTAACCGACTGCACCAACCAGCACCGACTTCAAATAGTTTTATTTTTTTGCTTTTTGAAGTCGGTTTACCTTTTTTTATAAAAGATTTTTATCATACGTGATTTCTTAACATTGTGTTTGTGTGTGTGAATGAGCTACGCTGTTGGTTACTAGCTCAAGGGCGCCTCAAGGATGAACGGCCTCAACTTGGGCAGTCGCTATGGGGGAGGGCGTATACTAGGTTTCTCGTCCTGGTGCTCTGCACCGGCCGGCGGGCAAGGGATTCTTCGACCTCGACGGTGAGGTCGGTGTCTGATCCTGTATGCGGTATCTGTATCCGAAAGAAGGGATGTAAGGGCATCGGGAGGGTCGGTGACAACATGCCGCGGACGGCGGTATCGGCGGATAGGAGGGGAGTTAGGTTCGTAGTCGGCGGCGGCTACGATTAGCCGATTTCTATGGTTGGATGCGTTCGCGAAATATCGGGTTGTTGCCTTTTTAATAAAGGCGCGAATAGGTTCGAGACCGAGATCGGAATGGAGATCGACATTCCGTATATACCACGGGGCTCCGACGGCTTTGCGAAGGAAACGGGATTAAACCGTTTGGAATGTATCGATGTGAGAGCGGGCGGCGTGTCCAAACACCTCACAAGCGTACGTCATGGTGGGCCGTATACAAGTGTCACCTTATTCCTAAGGGACATTTTACTATGCTTGCAGATCATCAGGTAAAGACGACCGAGCACAAAGGCTGCTCGGTAACGGACTCGCTTGATGTGCGGGGCTAATGTACTGTGTAAACTCCCGACTCGATCGAAGGGGCTAGCCTATTGCTAATTTACCGAGTACATTTACAGGCTCTTGACTGATACTGGGAATATATATGTCGATCGAAATATTACACTTTGTCAGACATTTAAACCCAAAACCTCGTGATCTCCACACGCATACGTAGTAAGAAAGGCGCTCGTAGCGCTGTGCGACCGCGGTGTTCTTCGATCACCAAGTTAAGCAGCGTTCGACTCGGTTGCCTGAGATGGGTGACCGTTTGTGGCATTTTCATATTCGAGCGTCGCCGTATTTCGGAAGGCACGCTAACCCGTTGCTCCCGGTTTCCACTTTATGTAGTAGTCGTAAAGCCGAGTTGGAAGCCTTACAGGCGGCTTGATAAGTTTCAACAGCAGGTGGCCACAAACCTGCCTCCACTAGTCCGCACTCTCACCTCGATTTGTGAGAGAAGGCCTTTGCCCGGCAGTGGGACAGTATCATCATCATTATCTCAGCCTATACTTGTTCACTGCTGAACATACACCTTTTCAATCCCAATCGCTTTCCAGCCTAACCGGTCCGATGACACCTGCAGCCAATGACTTCCTGCGATTTTCACAAGATCGTCGGCCATCTGGCAGGCGGTCGTCCTACGCTGCGCTTGCCAATACGTGGTCGCCATTCTAGAATCTTTCTGCTCCAACGCCCGTCCGATCTTCGCACTATGTGGCCCGCCCTTTGCCACTTCAGCTTGCTAATCCTGAGGGCCTCTATCAGTGACCTTAGTTCTTCAACGAATCTCCTCATTTCTGATTCGATCACGTAGAGAAACGCCGAGCATAGCTCTTTCTATGTGGGATAGTATAAGCTGACAATATTATATGAGTGGTGACCTAGAAAGGGACGTAAGCCCAAAGGCAGACCATCAGCCAGATGGTGCGATGAAATTTTGTATATGACTGGCAAATTGTGGAATAGACTAGTACAGAATCGGAATGAATGGCGAGAAAGAGGAGAGGCTTTCACTCAGCAGGTAGATACAGACTGATTGATGATAATGATATGAATAAGCCTGCATTGTTCTTGTCAAGTCCACGATTTGTGAGGTTTTTAATCCCTGAAACATATAAATCCGTACGAATATTATAAATTCAAAAGTGAAACTGTCTGTTTGTTAGTATTTCACGCCTAAACCACCGAATCCTTTTTCATAAAATTTGTTAAGTAGAAAGATTGCAATTTGAGGAAGGACCCTAATACCTTACCTTTTGAACCGTACCTTTGGACCTCAAAAAATAGCGCGGATGAAGTTGAGCGTAACAGTTAGTACACAAACTGATAAACAACTGACTTCCTCGTTGGTCTAATGCCTTCAAATCCTAAGGCGGAAAAAAATAGTATTTCTATCGAAAATCTCCCATCCTTACATGGGATTTAACATTGTCGGTGAAATGTGGTTATACACAGTACACCTCTGCCACCCCCGCTTTAGGAATGTAGTAACTTAAGCAAAATATGTGTCACGCAGGTATGATAACAAGGCGTGAAGCGGAGCGTCTCTGCAAGTCGTTCCTCGGAGACAATGCACCTCCGAGACTGCCAGACGACTTCGCGTTCGCTGTCCACCACGAATGTGCCTGGGGTTGCCGAGGGGCGTTCTTACCAGCCAGGTAAGATTTTAAGAAGAAGAATTTATAATTCTTGCTTTAACTGCAAAATAATTATGATCCCTATTACCCTAGTTAATAGGCCATTAAATGAGAAAATCAATAAAATTATAATCCACCCAATCTATAATAAAAGCCATCAAACGTTACTTTTTAAACGTTAATCAATAGAACGAGAGTGTAATAATTTTCAAGAGGATGATTTTAAGAGATCAAAATTTCAGTTTTTTTAATAGCCTCATTATGAAACTGTCCCACTGTTGGGCACGGGCCTCCTCTAAGACAGAGAAGGTTTACGCCATAGTCCACCACGCTGGCCCAGTGCGGGTTGGCGAACTTCACACACTTTCGAGAAACTCTTAGGCATGCAGGTTTCCTCACGATGTTTTCCTTCACCGTTAAAGCAAGTGATAGTTTATCATTAATACGGACATGTTTTTTGAAATACAGAGGTGCGTGCGACTTTGCAATCCAACGGTCTAACCACGATCTAACCACGGCTATCACTGCTTCAAAATTTCATACGGACTTTTATTAATTGTCTCTCTTTTGGGTAATCCACTGTGTTTACTACACTGCAAGTATATATCGCTCACAATAGATAAGTGTTACTTCAATGTCGTTATGATTCCTGTATCTTATTTGAACACGTTCACGGACACAAAAACATTCGCAAAATTTGTGATATGACACACAAACTTTCCATACAAAGTGGCATCACGTCTGGGGACGGATTGCCACATTACTGGGTTTTAAAAGTATGTGTTGCGGCAGTAACGGTCAGAGACGTAACCGCCAGTAACGGACATTCATACCAAGTGAATTCTAAACCGTGTCTTACGGCACTAATGGCACGCGGCGACTGGTCGGTCGAATGTGTATGTAAATCTTCCGGCCACAGTCGTAGTGTCACAACACGTGTTCTTTTAATGTGTGCGGGATAGAGGTAACTTGTGTGCACGCACGGCAGTGTTTGCTGTAGCACTAGCGGTCTGTAATATAGCCTAAAACGGCACAGAGTCATTTCTTCCTATAAATGCTATGAGAAATAGTCGGCCGTGGACAGAGTTCTACTTTTTCAAATCGCCGCCTACGGCCGCAGTGCCATATTATGAGGGTCATAATTAACTTCTCTCGACGCACTGTCCGTGAACGTGTTAAGTCAATATCTATCTGCGGAAATCGAGTATTTCGTAATATACACAGCATTAAATGCAAGAAAATGCTTCTATTACATGGGACTTAACATCGTTGGTGAAAAGTGGATGTACACAATGCATCTCTGCCGCCCTCGCTTGGGAGATATAGGCGTGAAGGTGTAATATGTTTCTACATATCATTGCTTACACACGAATCCATCAAACTTATCCCAAATATGAAAGCAATTTATATTTAATCCTTCAATGTCAAGTAGTCGATGTTTCAAGGATTTTTCCATTTACCCAGGTACAATTCGTCAAGGGCTAAATGCATTAAATGCGCATTTTGTGGCCTATTCTTCTCCCCAAATAAGTTCATATTCCACTCGCACCGTGTCGGACCTGGCGACAAGTACATACAGCCTGACGCTGCTAACTTTAACTCCTGGAGAAGGCACATGAAGCTCAGCGGGACCCCGCCTGAGGAGGTGGTCCACGCGTGGGAAGATGTCAAGGCTATGTTCAATGGGGGAACTAGAAAGAGGATGCTGTCTGCTGCTAGGTGAGAGAGAGATGACGTGATTTTGCATGTGTATGTTTTAAGGATAGACAGATGTTTGACTTACAAGAATTTTGGATCAGTGGAAACTTATTGGTGTTTTTTTTTTGGTTTTGAAAATGTCTACTGGCTTCGTTGATAAAACATAATTTGATACTCGTATGTACGATTTTTTGCCGTGATAGCGTCAATAAGCCATTTTTTTATAATTTACCGTGTACCGTTATATGTGAATATATAATTGAATTGAATACTATCCTACTAAATGTTAAAGTTTGTATATTTGGATGTTTGTTACTTATCCACGCAAAAACGGCTGACCGGATTTGGATGAAATTTGGCACACATATAGTTTATTATCTGGATTAACACAAAAGATACACAAAATAATAGTTTCCTGAATCCCTAATGAAGTCGCGGGCAGAAACCAGTACTCTATAATTACATTACGTATTTGACGTAGGCGAAATACGCGGTAAAAATGTGGGCCATTTAAATAAAAATGGAATGAAATTCTGCGAACATCAAAAAAGTTTGTTGTTAAATAATTTACTCGCCTACATGATACTAAATCGCTTTTAACGTAGTAGTTACTTCGAATACGAAAATAGGTCGTGGTCGTGAAGACGTGGGCATAATAATCCTTCACATCTCCTTCAAATATTTCCTAACAATTATTTAAGTATAAAAATAACAAGGCTTTCTTTGAGCGATTTTTATTGTGTTTGCGTGTGTGAGTGATCTACGCTGTTGGCCGCGAGATTTTATAGCTTCACCGGACAAGAAGGCGAGCGTGCAACCACTACGCTCAAGCCAGAAAGGCACGGGGGCAACTTCCTCAAGAACGCCTCAAGAAGGAACGGCCTTGGTTTGGGCAGTTGCTATGAGGGTGGGTCAATACGGTATACACTAGGTGTCTCGCCGTGGTGCTCTGCCCCGGGCGGCGGGAAGGGATTCTTCGATCTCGACGGCGAGTTCGGTGTCTAATCCTGATGTACGGTATCTGTATTCGAAAGAAAGGTAGTAAGGGCATCGAGATAGTCGATACGTTCCTACTACAAACATTAATATCTCTTTCATCACAACCTAAACATTTTATCCTGATCTGCTTGTTCTTTAGACAATAAGAAACAAAATCTTATTAAAAAGTTCAGCTTAAAATTGTGCTACAGAAGGGCAACAATCCGCAGGCCTGAGTCCGAAGGGGGCAGTGAGGCAAAGAGGCCGGCGGCCAGTCCACCTAGCGCGCACGCACCGGTGCCCAGGCTTGCGGACTACGTGTGGGGGGCGAGACTTCCCCTACCGTATGCGATACCCTGGCTGAAACCGACTTTGTGGGCACCAGGTAAGAGAGAATATAACTTAAGTCATCATCTCTCTACATGTCCACTGCTGAACATAGGCCTCGCCAATCACTCTCCAGCGCAACCGGTCCGATGTCACCTACATGAAACTACTTTTTGCGATCTTCCCAAGATTGTCGGTCCATTTGGTAGGCGGCCGCCTTACGTTGGGCGGGCCAATTCGTGGTCTCCATTCTAGAATGATTCTGCCCCAACGTCCGTCCAATCTTCACACTATGTGGCCCGCCCAATGCCACTTAAGCTTACTAATCCTATGGGCTGTGTCAGTGACCTTGGTTCTTCTTCTTGTTAACTTAAGTACCTTACTATTAAAAACATCCAAGTTTTCTTACAAAATCAATATATGTAAATTTATTAATGAATTATAATATATATAATTCATTAATAAATACACACCTAGAATATTTGATCGAAATATGAGGAGCAGCGTCTAAACAAAACAAATCTTATCCGGCTACAAACGTAACAAAACAAAATTATTATAATACTTTTCCATTATAACTATTTCACACCCACAAAAGAGATATATATTAAAACAAAGTTATTTAATCAAACCCAGCTTTATAAATTTAAAGTTAAAAAAATAATCACAGGCAACATACATTCAAACATAACGTTTCCCACAAGAAAGCAAAAGGAATAGGAACGAAATACGACTCGCTCAACCACGTACAATAACTTACGGGAAAAGAACCATAGTGTTTGAGGGAGCGCAACTATACAGTAACTCACCAAATGAATTAAAAGGATGCAGCAGGATTAATGTGTTCAAAACTAAACTTAGGAAATATATATACGAGGAACATTAATATAACAGGAAATAATTACGTTCTAGGACTTGTAGATAAATACGAAATTTGTGTAATGTCTGAGACTCGATAACGACGTCAAAGTGATAATTATGGTCTTAAAATTTCACATTATATTTTCATTTAAGTGAACTATGTGTGTTCTTATAAGAAATAAAGTTCTTTAAACCTAACCTAAATTAAAGGACTCTGTGCCTACCCAGCAAGGAATTGGGCTTGATGATATAGATAGATACTTTAATATTTAGATAATTTAATACGAAAAAGTACCTATGCCGATGTAGGTACTCAGAAAACTTTTAAAGCTTAATTATCTCTTACTAAATTAATTTCTCTTTTTCCAAAAACTTTATGGACCCTAGACTATAGTGCTTCACAGAAATCTCAATAGCCTAATTATCTTCAGGAGCATTGACTGCTTTAAGCAGTGTGAACTCAATAGAGGAGCCTCGTGCCTTTCGTCCAGTACTAGGACATCGGGTGGAGTCGCCCCAGCTCTCACCAGTCATGTCGCCGACGAGGTCACCGCACAGGTAACCCCTACTTCAGATTCGAGTAAAATTTCTAAATAGGAAGACGTTTTAAGTGCTTCTTTCGGATTTATCTCATAAATGTTTTTGTGCTCGTACCGCCCCCCTATCGTATTTATTCGACAGAATTTTATGGTATTTTTTTTAATACATATGTTATTTTTTTCTCCAGCTATGCGGAATGCTCAAACTTCAAAAGCTGCTAAAGAATTGTCATAGATTGATTTATTAAGTGGCCTGGGCAGAGGCACGCCAACAGATATAGAATTGAGCGGATAAAGGATTAATTAAGTCTACTATGACGACAGAACCCGATGTACACTCTATATAGCGTGTCTGAAAAAATTGCTGGTTAAGCTGGCACAGCCTGCATTAATTCCAACACATTTCTTTCCATCACCAAACATTGTTTGGCGTTCCACTTTAACAGTCCTATCTAAGAACTGTTAAAATGGGACATATTTGATGATCTCGTCGCTCTATTAAAAGGATTCGCTTCACCAACAGCCAAATTCAAAACCCTGATTAATAGCAAATCTTCTTTACGAAGGTCTCAATTCCAAACCGGTAGATATGCTTAGATGAATTATTTATCTAAGCCTAGAAGTCTACCTTCACATTATATTAGTCAAATGTGCTGCAGCGACTTTGTAACTCATCATCACTTTTAGGTCTCCAGTGATGTCTTCACCGAGACGATCACCGCTCTCTCGGTCACCAATCAGGTCACCCCCGCCGTCATCACCCGCGCGTTCATCCAAGAGTGATCGGGACAGTGATGAGAGCGTCGACATTGAGACAACTGAGGAAGACCGGCCGAGGGAAGTGGTAAGTGATTGTTAGCTTACGTTCTTGTAAAGTTATTCTGTTATACATACCTATAATTCTATTACTGTCCTCATCACTTAGGTTGAAGAGACCCTTATTCGGAAATCGGCTCTATGGAAACATAATTTATATATAATTTTCTTTTGTATTTGGCAAGCCTGTGGTCAATAAGACGTATTTGGTCGTTGGTCGCAATATTATGCTGACTATCTTGAAATTTATTCTCTGGGATGCTTTGACATGGACCCGATTTTACGTGTTTCCACAATTGGCAAAGTAATATATCAAAAGCAGTTCCAAATGAAGTAAGTTAATTAGTTTCTCGTTCAATAAACCTGAAACTCTCACGAAGTAAGAACATGACTTTTTGATATGGCACGAGAATTATAAGCTACTTCGTAATCTCGAAGATTTTTGGAGTCTACTGTTATTAGTACTATTCAATTAATAAATGGTGAAAGAATACAAAATATATGTGAATTAATCAAACTGGATATACAAGGTGTATCGTAATTAACGCAAGACCTTAGACACCCCGATTAGTTAATTGCTTCAAAAATTCAATTCGAAAACCAAATTTGCAAATTTAAAGTTTTTTACCCCTTTCTCAAGCACTTTTATACCCCAATCTACAATGAAACTTTTTTGAAATGCGTTTGAAATCTCCATATTTCTTTGAATCAATAATAAATTTAGTTTGTTATAGCGCGCTTAAAGAGTAACAGCATAATTTGCAAATTTTGAAAAAATATAAAATACATTTAAAATAGTTGGAACGAATTCAGTTACCGATTTAGATCAAAATAGTTTTAGGTCTTGCGTTTATTATGATACACCTTGTAGATGCAAATGCGAACTCTCCGACTAGCACTCGCGAAATATGTAATGCTGTAATAAAGTTTTAATGCAGATGCAACATGCAATCAAATTCGCAAACCCTATAATTCCAAAACACTGCATTCGCAAACTCTAAAGGCACTGCAAAAATAGCGTCCTTTTATTACTTACGTAAACGTTTCTCAAAGATGCAATTTAATAGTATTGAGCTGATCGTATTATCCAGTCGGGTTGGATTTTTGTCCGCGCGCCAAACGGTGGCAAACTTGGATCCAATTTAAAAAGTTGGATAGAGGAAAATTTTTCCAATCACCTTGGACGCGGCCCGGTAATCGGTGCGATTAGTTTTTTGTTCACTTATTGAGATGGTTCTCGATTTTCTAGTGAGCAAGATTTGCTAGTGATAACCTAGTGGTTAGACCGTTGGACTGCAAAGTCAGAGGTCTCGGGTTCAAACCCAGGTCAAACCTCTGTCGTTTCGAGAGCATGTACGTATTAAAGTTAACTATCGCTTGCTTTAACGGTGACGGAAAATATCGTGAGGAAACCTGCATGCCTCGAAGGTGTGTGAAGTTCGCCAACCCGCACTGGGCCAGCGTGGTGGACTATGGCCTAAACCCTCTCAGTTTGAGAGGAGGCCCGTGCGCAACGGTGGGACAGTTTCTTAACAGGGCTAATATTATAAGATTTGCTAGGTGTATTGAGAAACTTTCTCATCAGACGAAAGTCTTCCATTGCACCACAAAGGCTTCTTTAAAGGTCGCTATCGCAAGTTTATGCTATACGCATCTAGTTTTTAATACTTACTGATACTGAATTCAAATATAATAGCTTAGTGTTTTGGCGCGAAGTCGAAGAGTGATGTTGTCAATTTGTTTTAATTTACAAAACTTGTGTTATTTCGACTAATAATGTGTAATGTTAGTGGAATATTAACCATTATGTGTTCTTTTATGTGCATGAGCGAAGGTAATTGTAACAAAGTGATAAAACGTGCCTTTTCGACTTCCCTAAAAACGGCCGTTGCAATTGGTATGTAAAGTATCCACCGCTTTACTATCCAGGGTGGGGTACTTTCTTTAATTTCATTATCATCGTTGTCATCAAATTCATCGGGGAGACGAATTAATTTAAACAAACACGATTATATATCTCACTGGACACTGGAAAAATACACTTATAATGAGTGTGAAGCCATTACTTAAAGAAGAAGAAGAAGAAATAGCTTAGTAGGTACTATAATGCTATAAGGATCTTTTGCCCCTTGACCAAAATCGGAGCTAACATTGAAATGTCACTTCATCACAATCGCAGAGTTGCCGTTCGCTATGAAATTTACCCAACTTCTTTTTTAATTAGTAGAAATGCATTATTTTTTATTTAATTTAATAATTCGATTTGATTAACTACATCCACATGGAGCAACTTGATTAAATTCGTTGAGCAAGTACGTCAACTGTCTCGAGTTACTTATACCGTGCCGACTCACCTGTTGAAATATTTCCCTGGAAGTAGGAAAATTTCACTAAATGGTAACCCTAATTCCACACCAACGTTCCCCTGTCAATGTCGTCCATGTGCCAAAAGATCCTTGCCGGTATTTTTTCTTTCTTTAGTAAGCTAATTGACCTCAGGTTAAGAACTTGGTTAGAGAACTAGAAATACGTATGTTCCTAACTTCATAGGTACTTGATTAAAATGATGTTTAACAGCTTACTTCAGTTTACAGGATATCTATTTATTATTTGATCTTATTTCTTAAATTACTAAATATTAATATGTGAAACAGGTATTCTTCTTCAATTCTAAGATTCGATTAAAAGAAAGCTAATCTCTTAAAGGCTGGTTCCTATATTCAACTCATGGATAGATTTGCCTACTACGGATAGAATTTTGACATAATTTGTAAGGAAAGTCTGTCAAAATTCTACTGAAATTAAGCAAATCTATCCTTGAGTTGAATATAGGAACCAGCCGTAAGAAGTTTTCGCCATTACTTTGTCTAATGTATGGATCTGATTAGATCATTCGTATAATTTTAATAGAACACACTCACAGAGATTTCTTAACAGTTTTATGTCGGTTAATATTCAAACAGCATACAGATAATTTAAGAACAACTTCTTCAAACAAAATAAAACTTGAGTAATTAATGCATTGATTAATTTTATACAGTTTCAAAGATTAGCCATTTAAGTTCCACCCGTGTCGGCCATTCCCAACGGACGCGCCGCCATTTTATCAAAATGGCCGACCATTTGAGGCTTTTGCACGTCGTAAACTGTGTAATTACTGGGACGAATTCAAAATGAACTTCATTTCAGTTTTAAATAAGAGAAAATGTTTAATTTGGGTATCGGCAGGCGGGTACCAATTAATTGGGGATTTACGTTTTAGTACGCATTCGGTGAGGGTGATTTTTTTTTTGGTGAACTTTGAGTAAGCCTTGGTGCAGTGAATGCAGGTTCCGTCGTAATTAGTGTGTTTTCTATTGAAATACAATTTGTATTGACGTATATAAACAAATAAGAGGACTATACGATGTTATTGGTGGTCTACTCAATAATTCTGACTGAATTCTTATTATTAAGGACAAGTAATTTTACGCAAGATTTTGTCATTATCAAGTTTTAGTTGCATCGTTGGTACCCTAAGGTTGGTATAGACCAGCGTGTGGTGGTTGATTTGTAGCAAAGCTCCGAAAAAGTGATGCTTTTCTATCGAAAAGTTCTCATTAGCAGTAGAGGCGCTCGTAGCGCTGTGTTTTTAGCGATCACCAAGGTTAAGTAGCGTTCGACTCCGTCGGCCTGAGATGGGTGACCGTTTGTGTCATTTTCTTATTCGAGTGTCTCCGTACTTAAGGCACGTTAATCCGTTGGTCCCGGTAACCACGTAATCTGATAGTCGTTAAGCCAAGTGGGAAGCCTTTTGTAGGCGGCTTGATAAGTTCCCACAGCGGGTGGCCACAAACCTGCCTCCTCCAATCCGCACTGGGTTCACGCGGTGGAGTATGACATAATCTCTCTCTCCTCGATTTGTGAGAGAAGGCCTTTGCCCAGCAGCGGGATAGTATAGGCTGACATATTATATATTATAAATTATTTACTTATTATTATATATTATAAACAAGGCTAAGTGACGATAGTCCTTGCTAGTGTTGTTTTTCTATCGAAAATTTAACAGTATCAGCCCGAAATCTGGAATTGTACGCAGTAGGCTCGCCCCGACCTAACACCGTCGACAAAATGTGCGCGAAACAAAGCGGTGTCAATAAATATATCTGTAAATTCAATGAATGAATAAAGCTAGAGATTTGTACGGAAAGAACCTGCTGCCAGTCTGTAAGCAGTGCAAGTCTGTGGGCCGAGCTCTTTGTGGGACGAGCCGCTGAACTAAAAAAGTGTTCGGCGTTGTCATCATCAGCCCAAATCAGTCCACTGCTGGATATAGGCCTCTTCCAACGTGCGCCACAGAGCCCGATCCTCGGCTTTATGCATCCAGTTCCTGCCGGCTATCCGACGTATGTCGCCACTCCATCTTGCGGGGGGCCGTCCTACACTGCGTTTGCCAGTTCGTGGTCTCCACTCCAAAACGCGTCTGCTCCAACGGTTGTCCGTTTTGCGGCAAATGTGACCAGCCCATTGCCACTTTAGCTTGCTGATTTTCAGAGCTATGTCGGTGACTTTGGTTCTATGCCGGATAGTCTCATTTCTGATTCTATCTAGCATAGAAACTCCAAGCATAGCTCTCTTCATAGCTCGCTGAGCGACTCTTAGCTTACGGACCAGTCCCATCGTGAGACGCCACGTCTCAGCTCCATAGGTCATGACCGGCAAGACGCACTGGTCAAAGACTTTCGTCTTTAGATTTTGCGGGATGGGTGATGAGAAGACCAGACGGCATTATAGTATAGGTAAATAGGCCCATCGTAAGCGACCATAGTCACTTACATAGTTATTTATCAATATTCAATGGGTATTACGTTGTAAATAAAAGAGGCGTCGCCCCTAATGATTGACGTAAACGCTAGTAATTAACGCGCCTCGGCTCGAAAGCCCTACCGTTAATCTCTTCAAAGGATCCCTATGGTTGGCACAGACTAAATTATTTACTCGAAACGCGGAACGAGTGTTGGGCGTAAATAAATGTTTCGTGGAATTCTGTCTTCGCTGTTACTTACCTTATTTTGTAAGAAGAATTTCATTATAAAATGTTTTGACTTCTTATGTACTTAAATACATTTAAGGCTTTAAATAAGAAATGATGTTTCAGACATTCAGTTTATTGAATAGAGCGATTCAAAGGTCTGTTTCTATTGGATTTGGAATCCAAAAGTTTTTATTGATATCATGAGTCTCCGTCAGCGTTAAAGTATTTTATCGATCTTGAATACCTATTCTTATACTACTATCAGGTGAAACTACAAAGTGAAATCACTCTCGACTCATGAATTACATTCTATATTTGGGCCTACATATAAAAAAAATGCTTCAAACATTATCTCTTATTGCAAAAATTTAAATTTATTAATTATAAATTGGCAACTTCATACCGGAAAGTACAATCGACCACAACATACTAGTCATATTAAAACAATTACACAGATTGCGAAATCAGAACTGGGATTAAAATGTAATCGCCAAATCGGCTCCAGGCTAGCGGACTGATAGTCTAGATCGAAATCGGATTACCGAGACCCGGCGCTTTCCACTTATTGAATTGATTCATTGTTTGGCCAGAAGGGCTTGTAGTGTAATGTAATGGCTGTTCGTTTAGATAGTGTGTGGGATATAGTGCAATAGCCCACAACGGATTGGAAATCTTTATCTCTCTAAAGAATATTCTATTGACTTCCTTATTGGTATTCCTTACTAGTGTGCAGCAATGTAAATCTCGTCTTCAATAAATGAAAAGACTTAATTCGGTTCATTGTGACATTGAATGTATCGTTGGCATATACGGGTAGAGATTACAAATCCAAAGTCGGACAAAAAGTAGTTTTTCTATCGAAGAATCCTTAATTGCAGCCGGACTGTGGTGTCTGGGATTGTGTCCGGTATTAAAATAATTGACTCATCGATTATTACATTGTGTCTTAACATCATCGACGATATGGGCGAGTACACAGTACATCTCTACTACCCCTGCCTGGAAAATATAGGAGTTACGGTACTTTTTTTATTAGAATCTTGTCGGACCTTTTCAGTAGCGGACGGATTTCGATGCGGTTGTATGCTTGTAAGAAATAATGTTATAACCTTTACATGTAAATATTATGTAATATTTATTTAAGTCATGTCAGTAATCACGCCTTTGTATCTAGACCCACATTAGATACATAAAATTGACTTCTCTAACTTGAGCAACTTTAAAAAGTTATCATTATAAGTTAAAGTCATCGAACACGAGACATTAAAAAACCAAATATTATTAAATATCCGTCATATTACCGGTCACCCCTAAGCCACGCGCACTGTTCAAATTAGGGCGCGTACACAAACATTCGCGCCGCTCAGTACTTGATCATAAGCTCTTTACACACTGCGTAACATCGTCAATCTATTAAATTAAACCGTCATAATGTTTTGTCTGTTTGAGTTTGGGGATGTATCTATGTATTACATTCGTACTTTAAGTATGTTTGAAGGGCCAATATGTCGGTCTAAGTTGTTCTTTTTTTTTTGGTGAATTAAGATTTTTTTACAAATTGGTATAATGTTATTAGATCTTTTTTTAGATATACAACCTTTTATGTCGTTATACGTCGTTAGACATATACGATTAATTAACGGTTGTCTGGAAGAAATTGCTTTAAGCGATAAGACCGCCATTTGTACTGTTTTTGTATTTAATTTGTTTCATGTATTGATTTTTTGGTGTACAATAAAGTGTATTATTATTATTATTATATGTATCTCGCTGAGATTTACGGGCTTTACCCGGACCTTTGAAAGGCTTGCATGGGGACATGGGTCCAACACGTAGAGGCCCTTTGCGAGAAGTTAATGTTATGTAAGCCACCTGCTGAGATCACTTGCTGAAAATGAAGAAACATAACCAGCGAACTGACCCCGGCAGGTGCAAGGACTATTGTAAATTATGGAAAGAAAACAAGGGCTATGTAAATGAGGTTTGATGGACAAAAACTGGACTATTTCAAAGGGGACGAACACCGGCCATCACTAGTGATACCTAATTACCCGTGGCCGGCGGTGACTCGCCGCTTACTAGATGGGCCCTCAAACGGTCGTCCTAGGACAACTGAGAGCAACACCGGTGTGAGCGGCTCAGGAGTGTAGAGAGGTGTGCTGCGCTTTTTCCGAAGTTACTCGCGGCGTTATGCCCTTTAACACTTCCACTCCTGGAGTACATCGACGTAGGAACGCATTATCTTCCTACGTCGATATAGCTCTCACGGCTCCTCTCTGCACGGTCAATTAAGGCTAGCCAGAGCCGAGTCCTGCGGGCACTCTTCGGTTTCCACTCGACCGACCAAGACACGCCAAGTTGGGGGCCCTGACCGACTCTCTGAAGCACTCGAGTCCGTGATGTCGTTACTCACCAACAGCTCGCCACAAGCTGCCCTGCGGGCTTATTAATATTATTATTATTAATGTTTATATACACACTAATATTAACTATATATTTGTGAAAATCCATTAAAACTAATGGACTTGGATTACCTATGTACTTGACTGTTCATAAAGTTATTTACGATTACGTAAACATTTTCTCGCAGAAAAATTTAAACTTATACAAATTACTCGAAAAAATTAATCTTTCATGGACACATTATTATGTACTTGAATGTACCTACATTTATTTAAGAATACGCAAATATTATCTCGCGTAAATTGTGAAACATCAATTTCATAATGTAATACCTACCAATTATTCCAAGAAAATAAATAAATAAAAATAACAACAAAAGAAACTTCGCGCCTAAAAATCCTGTTCCACGCGTGCCATCAAAAAGACTAATGGCGACAATCCTCAAGGCGAACATTTAAAAAAAACGAGGCACAGGCAACGCGAAGGAGCCACCGTAAATACTTTTTACCAGTGCTGCCATAGTCTGTAAACGAATCACGTAGCTAATAGACGCTTCAGCCGGATTGCGCGGAACGATTCAATTGCACGATTTGATGTTCGTATAAATCACTCGTATAAAGACTTCCATCGTGTTTTAGTCACGTAGATTATGTTTTGGGGTTGGATACAAGATCTCCTATCTGTTTGGATAAGGGGATATAGTGATGTGACGATGGCTTAGTGGAATAAGAGCCCGGAATATGTATGTGCCCTACCTTTAAAAAAATACCTCTTAATCTAGTGTAATAATTTGTGGCTCAATCTCTAGATAATGATTATTCCAATGCTCTGTGACGCCTCGAGGCATTGAATCTTATTATTGAAATAAAATAAACAAGCGGCGTCGGAGTGCGACGGTGTACATACATGTGAAGCCCCCGGGAGCCGCCCGCGCCTACAGGGAATAACCGAGCCTAGTTAATTATTCGCTTGACACAGGGACGAACAATGCAGTTACTTTATATTAATTGAGTTTGATTTGTTTGTTTGAATGAATTTAAATGTCAGGAGTCTAACGTTGTAAATGAAAAGTGATACTATAAATTGAAGCGGTTTCAGGGTAACTCATCTAATTTATTGCAGAACTAATTAAGTATTATACAGATATTTTATCTGTGGCGTTAATCAAAGCAAAGGTACTTATAATAATAATATAAGCCCTGTTAAGAAACTGTCCCACCGTTGGGGCACAGCCCTCCTCTCAAACCGAGACAGTTTAGGCCATAGTCCACCACGCTGGCCCAGTGCAGCTTGGCGAACTTCACACACCTTCGAGAAACTCTTAGGCATGCAGCATCTCTCTTTCCTCACGATGTTTTCCTTCACCGTTAAATCAAGTGATAATTAATGTTTAATACGCACATGTTTTCGAAAAGACAGAGGTGCGTGCCTGGGTTTGAACCCGAGACCTCTGACTTTGCAGTCCAACGGTCTAACCACTAGGCTATCACTATTTGCTAAGATACATTTAAAAATTGAATTAGTTACTAGTAAGACACCACTACCACATGTCATATCTGGTTCACGTACACGCTGCCTGAGGTCAAACCCGGTTTCCGCCGGCCCTTGTCCTCGGGCGTTATATTCTTGTAGTAGTGTACTATCGCAGTCAAGTTGAAGCTTTGCCTCTATTGAGATCTTTACTCATGTGATAACACTGCAAGGCACCCGTGTCACAAGTACTCAGAAAATTGTCGTATATTTAAGAAATAAAAAAAAAACATTCACTCGAGCGAATCTTAAACTGAAGAAAAACTACATTACGTTGAAACGAAACATCACAAAAAACATGAATATTTTAGTCCTCTATTTACCATAAAAGTAGGCCATCTCTATAATACTCTTAGGGTATTCACAACTCTAAGATAGAGGTCGAAAAGTTATACATTTTTAACAACACCAGCCTACATGCCACATGGCAGTTGCGAAGCTGACGGAATAAGCGCTTTCGCTTCAATATTACACAATAGATTTCATTTGAAATTCTGGAATTAAATCTTCATTTGTTTTAGCCTGCGAAAAAGATGTGAAATTTTACCTAGGTACCTATTTGTAATTTATAAATATCTTTGAAGCGGTTTGCGTGACAGAAATATTTCTGTGGTTTGGATATACCGTATATAATATGATTGATTATCTTCACAATGACGAATCACTAGAAACAATCTCCGGAGGAGTAATTAGGATTATATTTAGTATGTAGATACAGATTATGATACCGATTGTCTTTGTTGTATTGCATTGAATTTACTTCAAAATATCATATTATATAATAAGTTAGTATAATGCTGGGACAGGCTGTTTCATCAAATGTTTTATTTTGTAAATACTGAGAGTATTATATACACTGGGTTTGAGCTAGGGATGGCGATTCTTTGCGAAAAACATCGATTTTTAAATCGATTCGAATCGTAACCTGATGAATCGATTCACAAAAAAATCAAGGTCTTAAAGATCGATTTTTTTTCATGACTGCATTTACGATGTAAATATAAATACAATTTATGAAAAATAAGATACCATAATAAACGATCTCTTATCAGTAAAATCAGGGATTTTTTTAATTCAGGGAATTCCATAATTACAATTATTTTAATTAACATTACTTATGTTGATGTATTAAATTATAAACTGTTTTTTCGTTACATGTGTTGAGTACCATGGAGAATAGAGTAGCTGCAAAGCGACACAAATGGGGTACTTGGTATTAACTCGTCGTTATGAACATAGAGGCATGTAAGGCTAGCTCTCGTTTAAGTTAAGGCTCCTCTACTCTACATATTCTCTATGTTAAGTACATTCAACTAAATAATTTTATGGTTTTACCAAAACAGAAAAAATCGAATGTCGATTTTCAAGGGTGAAATATCGATTCATTGAATCGATTCAGTGCTACATATCGTTTTAAAAAATTGGTTTTTTTTTGGCCTGGGAAATCGATTCTTCGATTAATCGATCTCAGATCGCCATCCCTAGTTTGAGCACAATATTATATAGCACAATTTTCACAAAGAATACTAACCAGAGAGCCAGTAGAACAAAACAAATCAAGTTAAATCCCACTAAGTTACTCGCCGAATCTTGACGGTGGATGCCGGTGGTAAATTTAAAAAAAAATGTAATTATTTGGCGTTTGTAAAAGCTATTTTATTGGCTTAAAGAAATAAACCATTATCGACTTTACTTTGACTATACGGTCGGGATATTTTATTTACGAGCCCTTGAAATATCGCTTCTAACTCTGTTTCTACTAACTACAAGCCTATTACGAAATCTCGGCTTACCTCGATGATACCACGTGGGCATGAAGTGATGCTATTTAATTTGCGCTTCGAATATACCAATTTTTATACGTACCGTGTTGTACCTGACGAGCTTGAACACATTCTGACTACCATTTTGGGGTTCATACTCAATAAAAAGTCTGTGCTTGCGGTTACTGTTAGGCATGGCTCACCTTTCCTTTCTTTATGGTCGAGGGATATTATGGCTATTCTAGTTGTCATACACTAGCTGCAACCGGCTTGTGAGTGCTGGTCCATCCTTTAGACACTTACTCGTTAGAAAACATCATTAATCTCATATCTCGGTCGTAAGGCATCACACTGGAACTAGATCGTAAACTATTTAATTGTAACCTAAACATTGTCCTCGTATTACTATGTTTAAAGAATAGAAAGAGAAATAAATAAAAAAGATAAGCCCGCTTATTTTTCGTTCTGATCCAGTGGTAGATTAGTAGTTAGAATAGACAAAAAAAATAATTTGACAATTTTTAAGTGCCTTTACAGCGTCAATTCAAGTTTGAGTTTATAAGTATTAAGACATACGTACGAGAATTACAATACCTAATGGTCCCTTTCAATAGACAAAGCAAATTACAGTTTTTAAACACAACACACTCATTTTCTTTTATTAAAACAAAAAGCCATTACGGGAACGCGACATAAAGAATTCATTCACACATTCGGTCATTCGTTTGAACGAATGATTGTTATAATCAAATTTTATTGGTGCCGGGACATTAGTAACAATGAGATTATTATCGGAATTGTATTAAATGTTGTTTGGGTATATTTTTGTTTTGTACTTAACTGTAATGTGTTCGAAGTATCGAACAAAATAACTATTGTGTTCATAATTTTAAAGATAAAATTACTACGATAGAAAACGTAGGATTAGTTCTATTTCATGTCTAGGTACCAGTGAGTAATAGTTAGTTCATTATTTTCAATCGGAATCGTTTCCGATCTATTCGATCCAGAGAATAAAGCGGGCTTAGCTCTACCTAGGTAGAGCATATCTTGCCGTCAGACAAGCATACCTTACCTATATAAAATTTCTATTCGTTTTATTTTTCCGACCCTGACCTAATAGACCCTGGCTTATCTGAAGGGCAAGTCAAGACTCTCTGTAACCGTCGAGCATGTAAGAGATTGGAAGAAGCCCAGAGGAAGGACAGAACCTGTTGGAATTCTGTACTTTCTGCCTACGCTGCCAGGGATCTTGCGTGATAATAATATAGATGCTACTACTATTGTTTATTTTCAACTCTGATTGTTTTTATTTTTGTCAATATGCATTTATATATTTTCTATCGTTGCTCGGGACAGACAGCCCGCCGTTATTTAAATGTCGTTCTGACATTTCGAATTTTTTTTTATTATTTACCTCATTTGGATCTGGCATTTTGGCCCGCCGTTTTTATTGGCCAGGCCGTGTGCGGAACATTAATTTTGTTATTCTGTTGGCGGGCGGCGAAACGTGTGCCCCTAGCCTATTGTGCGTTATGTCATCATTATTTTTGCGTAAATTGAGTTATTTTTTTTTCTCTAAATGAGATTTCATTTATTGCTATGAAAAACCCAAATCGACCATCGATTTGGCGGGTACCCTTGGCCGGTTTATGATTTTTAAATTTAGTTTTTATAAGATTTTCTGGGCTAATTTATGTGTGTGTGTGTGTGTGAATGATCTACGCTGGTGGCCGCGGGGCCTTAACAGCTTCACCGGACAAGTTATGCGCTAATGCTTATGCTTAAATTAATGCATACTTAATTAAAAATCGAGCTGTGATTTTTTTTTTGGGCAGATTAATCATAAAATTGCTACGCACCTAGGTGATGCTTCGAATAAAAATCAATCTTAATAATCTCAGAAGGAACGCTGTTACTTACGGTGTACAGAAATAGGCAATTTTAAGAGATTGTTAACTAATTCTCAATAACCCTTGTTATACATAAGTACGTGCATTTACAAAGTTGCTTCGATATCTGAATAACAGTCGTTTTAGCTAATCGATATAAACTCGGAAAATTTTACTAATCTAAAAGAACATCTGGAAATCATAACCCTAATATTCTCATAACATGGAAATCTATGACCATAACTAACAAATGGCAGGTTTAATTCGAAATGTTTTTATCATCACGCAAGCTCGGTATGTGTGTTAACCCGTGCCTGCAGTAGTACGTAACAGCGATATATTATTTAACGTAATAGCCGAAGCTTTGTGACGATGCAGACACGTTGATAATTATATGGAGGACGATAATGAATTGTTTATGAATATACTGTGGACTGGATAATTTTAGACTGGGCTAAATAAAATCATGTACTTTATTGTGTGCGTGCGTGTGAATGACTACGCTGTTGGTTGAGGGGTCTTAAGGTACCGACAACTTCAGCGGACAATCACTTTCTTACTCTCGGAATCAGTTATGGCGAATATTGTGCTAAATACCGTAACCAGCGAGCGTGTATGAGAGTGAAGGAAGCCAGAGAGGTGTGTAAGGAAAGAACCTGTTGGAACTCTGTACTCTCTGCCTACCCTGCAAGGGATCTGGCGTGATGATATAGATGAATAGATAGAGATTGTGCTAAAAATATTTCAGTAGTCTTCCTTAGAATTTACGCTAACAAGACCCCAAAGGATCTTATTCTATCTATATATGTCATCATGACAGATTCCTTGCGGGGTTGGCAAGCAGTACAGAATTCTAAAAGGTTCCCCTTATAAATGTGGCTCCCTGTACTCTCATGGTTTGTCTCATACACGCTCCTGACTTGCCCTTCAGGACTTCCTAATTGCATAAAATATACATAACTGAAAGGAAATAAAGACTAGCTTATGATACGGTAAAAAACTCATTTTCGCCAAAAATGTCCTTTACACCCTTTGAACCCCGGGGTATCGCATGTTGGTTATAGACTATGAAAATGAATGTTCTACACATGGACGTATAAAATCATAATTTTACAGTAGTACGCCTTTTTTACATGTCCATGGTTCTACGATTTTGGCTACCAATGCATATAATCGGTTTATTTAGCAATTACCTAAATAAATGCCAACTCTATTCCCGTCTATCGCAGATCGCCGGCCTCACAATGACTCTTAAACCAAACAACAATAATTACTGAGCTTTTGTACGGTACGCCACTATCTGTCGCATCGCTCACGGGACAGCGATGCTCAATTATTGGAAACCAAAGTAAATGAACAATCAAACCAGCAAACTTTGCCTTTAGAAAATGAGAAATATAACTCAAAAACTGACTGCCTTGTTGGTCTAGTGGCGCGGCCGGCCTCATCATAGCCAAACGCACTATGCACCTCTAAATCAAATCGTAGGTCGGCCTGGGTTCGAGTCCTAGATTTTTCTATCGTAAATCTGTCTATCTATATCATCACGCATCATCCCATGCGGGACAGTTAGATAGTTCAAAGTTCCAACAGGTTCTTTTCTTAGATACATCTGTGGCTTCCTCCACTTTAATAGTTCGTCTCATACACACTCGCCGGTTACGGAGACTCTTGACTTGCCCTTCAAATAAGACACTGTCTATTTGGTCATGGTAAGATAGTCTAGGTCTTCCCCGGTACCTCCGTCCTTCCACTTTCGCATTGTATATCAGTTTTGTCATTCTTTCTTTCGACATTCCTTCCATCGTAAAATTGACAATAATAAAATTCTCAGTCCGGAGTCTGGAATTATGCCAGATATTATACCAGATAATGGCAATAGTTTCATTCTCTACGACATTGGGACCTAATATCGCCGGCCTAAATGTGGATTAATACTCATATTCAATCTTTGCTATATAGGATGTTATTTTTGTAAAATATTGGTCGACTAAGATCCATCGCCAAGTGCAGTAAGGTTCTGTTTATTATGAATACATACCTAGATAGGTTTACATAATAGCCTAACCTAGATAGGTTTACATAAAAACACTATACCCAGCATGATACCCGAGTCGCTGTACACTAACAGGTACTATAGTAACAGGTACACTCATCCTAAACAACTACAATAAAATGTTTGACAATCGCTTCACAACACCGTGATTGCATTATACAAGTTATTAGTTAAGTGACATTGTGAAGGGTGACATACAGTGCTCGTACAATGCGCAAGTAATCATTCGAACTACATGCGCGGGTAACTCACGCGGGAAATTATTAAAAATAAACATTCACTAATTTCTTTACAGTACATGTTATAATTCTGGTTGACTTCAAACTAAGCGTGAGGCTGTGTCTTGAGACCAACATTATGCTTAGTAAATGGACGTGTAAACGAGTGTGTTTCGTGCTTGTGGTGAATCTAAGGTGTCAGTATTTTTGTGGGTGTGTGTGCTTGTGTGCAATATTGCGAAACATTTATAAACACTGGACTCGTGCATTTATTTACGTCGCCGTGCCCTCGCCGGCTAATTGGACCAATCTTAGTAGCAAGGTTTAGCTAAGATCTTATAACTGCCATTAATTAACGACGTTTAGCTGTTGTCGTATACGAGAATACGAAAGTATTAATCGCTGACGGTTAAGATTCGATTTTAGCGGAATTTTATTTATTTATTTAGGTATTCTTACAGAAGGCTTACAGACTAATAAACTTGTGTACTAAGATACATAAATATATCTTAATTTGCTAATTACAAGCCTCCTCCATTATTATAAGTATATACCTTATTAGGTATGCACCTTAAAAATGGGAAAATTATAAAAACTAAGAAAAGAATGTAGATTTTGCAAATATGACAACAACTGCAGGATTTGCCAGTACCTACCCAAAGTATTCCTGTATCAATTTATGTCTCACTGAGGACATACTAGTACAAAACAAATCAATGTCTAAGTGTAGTGGGATATCATTAAAACTAGATGATCCACGTAAGACCACACACACACACACACACAGATCCACGTTTTGTTAGTAGAAGGGCCTTGCAAAAGTTATTCGTTTGTTGTACAAGCACCACTAGTGCTCTCGGCTGCCGTGCGCCATCAGATAGCCCTCTCGTGACGGTAATCGGAACTAACTTGACCATATCACGAATATGAACTGTACCGGGTATTACTGGCACATTTGATTATGGCTATGACAATTTTATCAATGCTTGATGTAGGAAGCATTGAGAGTTTATTTAGTACTAAGGTGTAAAGAATTTAAACCCTTGGGTTTTTTTTTAAATTAATGTGCAATTTTCAGTTTGCTTAATTTAAAGAAAAACACCGTGAGCATAAATCTGCATCTTTAAGACAATATAAAACATTTTCGATACATATAATATTCCCGAAGAATGGGAAGAGACTTATTTCCAAGTACATCGCCTCAATCTCTGGCCACTGGCCAGCCCTTCTCAAAGATGGTCTAATAGGATTAAAGTTCTTATCAGGCGTCTACTGCCCTCACAGGCTTGCTCGTGGCCCTGCGGTAGCGCTCCCACTCCTCGGCCAGCAGACAGCTGCTGGAGCGCCCTTGTGCCCAAATTGGAGAGAGAGGAAGACAGAGTGGAGCACTGGCGTCTGCCAGCCCTTCGACCTTCGTTGCATTACATGCATGACCGTGGTAAGAACTTATGTAAATAACAACAGCAGATTTTTTTTTGCATTAGGCCCAACATTGGCTGCAATATGTGCCCAGGTGGAAATAGTCCATTCTTGCTTGGGGTATATAGGCATGCCAGTCCTCAATCAAAATCACTAACAAGTGGTTTTAATTAAGGATAGGATATGGATAGGATCGTATAAGTCACTAACAACTAATTTTGTTTAAAAAAATGAATAATATTTCTCAATTCGCAGTGATAGCCGACTAGGTGAATTAGGTTTGCCGTGAATTAGGTTAGACCGTTGGACTGCAAAGTCAGAGGTCTCGGATTCAAACCCAGGCGGCGCACCCCTATCTTTTCGAAAGAATGTGCGTATTAAAAATTAACTATCACTTGCTTTAACGGTGAAGGAAAACATCGTGAGGAAACCTGCATGCTTAAGAGTTGCTCGAAGGTGTGTGAAGTTCGCCAACCCGCACTGGGCCAGCGTAGTGGACTATGGCCTAAGCCCTCTTAGTTTGAGAGGAGGCCCGTGCTCAACGGTGGGACAGTTTCTTAACAGGGCTAATATTATACACACACACAATACTAGTAGTCCCTCGTTCACACAGACGCTTTTTCTTCGTGGACTGCAGCTCAAGCAAAGGGCAAGCGCTTTTCAAAAAAACTTGCACTTTAGCCGTTTGTTTCATTCCAGCTCTGCATTAACGCGCGTTGAATAATGAAATGAATAAAAAACATTTCTTTTTAAATGCAAAATGGGGGTGCGGTTCCTTGCAAACGGGGGTTTACTTTCAAGTCTTTTAACAGGCATTAGAGTTAATATTATTAATAGTTATTGCGTTCGCAATATAATATCAGTGCTTTGAGTCTGCAAATAAGTGAAATGAACGAGAATATCGACCGGGTTCGCCAGGTAGCGCGCCTAATCCCCATTTAATTGCAGCGTCCAATTGTAAGTTTACAACCAATTAGACTTGCGCATAACTTGCAAGTTGCGGTAAATATACCTGAATAATAATAATTATTATTATTATATCATCACGCCAGACCCCTTACGGGGTAGGCAGAGAGTACAGAGTTCAAACAGGCTCTTTCCTTACATACCTCTCTGGCTTACATACCTTGAATAATTAAATTAGAGTAATTTATGAAGTTTGTTAACTATGTGAGATATACTACATTACATAATTAGATGGCGACCTGTTTAAGGGGTGAATAGGTAAATACCTATTCGCCCTCAAATACTCGTAACAACTTGTAGGTTTGTAACATAAGCTATTGCTTAGTTAGGTGCCTAAGTCAATTTTGAATACCTACTTACCAAACACCCCATTTGAAATTAATACTTTATCATTTGCGAGGGCTGCTATCCGTTCAGGTTTTCCCGTATTTGTCCTATTTTAATGGGCGCATCCAGAAACATTTTTAAAAATAAGACCTTATTTGAAAGGCATCCGGAGAAAATAAGGACAGATTTCATTAAAATTTTCGGAGTTTTTGAGTTCTCTATGCTGGTTTTTTTTTTAAACGTAGCCCCTCCCTAGTATTTGTACTTAGTACAAACATGAAAATTCACATACACAAATTCCCAGATCGGAGCAAATAATTGTGGGTCACACAAAAATTTTCCCGTGCGGGTATCGAACCCGCGACTATTAGACACAATGGGCGGAGCGGCTTCAGCTCTTAACCACTGCGCAAAATCGGCGCGATAACAGCCTTGTTTGGAGTGGCGTTATCAGAATATTCCTGTCTGTGTGGTGTTCATATTATTTATATGAAATTTTCGTGAATAATTCATTTTTACAATCAATCAATCAGTCTATCGCAGTCCACTGCTGGACATAGGCCTCTCCTAACACGCGCCATTGCACACGGTCCTCCGCCTTCCGTATCCAGTCTGTCCCAGCGACCTTTTTGAGGTCGTCGGTCCATTTAGCTGGGGGATGTCCTACCTTACGCTTACCAAGTCGCGGTCTCCACTCTAGGACACGTTTGCTCCATCGGTCGTTTGTCCTTCTGCAGATGTGACCAGCCCATTGCCACTTTAGCTTACTGAGTTTGCGAGCTATGTCGGTAACTTTGGTTCTTTGTCGGATTACCTCGTTACGAATTTTATCCTTCAAAGAGACGCCGAGCATAGCTCGCTCCATAGCCCGCTGTGCGACTTTAAATTTGTGGACCAGTCCCACTGTGAGTGGCCACGTCTCGGCCCCGTAGGTCATAATAGGTAGGACGCATTGGTTGTCTTCAGGCATTGCGGTATAGGCGAAGAGAAAACGTGACGTACATTTTTACAAGCTTTTATTTAACTTGCAATGTTCGTATGTCTGTCTGTCTGTCTTTCCGGTTCAAATCTTGAGATCCATTTTTCAAGCACTTGCGGATATCCGATTGCGCTGAAATTTGGTATGCGTATGTATGTTCGGTGACAATGCAATAATATGGTGCCATGGAGCTGGTCTGGTGATGGAGTCGGAAGGTGCCCATATAAACATGTGAACTAATAATATGTGTCCATGCTGGAATGCTTCTTCACGGCCACGTAATACGGCGTTAAATACTAGCCTTTTAAGGTTGATAACTGAAGATTTCTTTTTTATTATGTACCCTATAAATTGTTTAGTTTTATTTTCCTATATTTGTTGCCCGTTTATTATCTTTACTATAATTATTATATTATTTATATTCTTTAATTTTTTATTCATTTACATCTGAATGTGTGGAATCGTCGATATGGCATCTGTGACGTCACCTTTTTCATAGGTGCTGCCAGAATACCAGCGCTGCACCATAAGTATTTATGGTGCAGCAACATGCTGAGGCAGTAGCCTGTTTAGCCCCACACAATCGCTGGCATATGCTGTATTTTTTATGTATTTTGTATATTTACCTTTTGTTTATAGTTTGTTGTGTGTGGTTAAATAAATGTGTTTTCTTTCTTTCTTTCTTTCAACTATACATCGTAACCTCCTCGTGTTTTGGCTTGTTAGATTGGTATTGACTAGTACTACACAACCAGAGAGTGTTTAGCGTTTGACAATGAAGCTCAATGATGGCCAATGGAACCACTCGACTACTTATTATAACCCCGCCGTGTTTGGGCTAGTTGGATTTGTCTTGACGAATACTTTAGTGTCCAAGGTCTGATGATGGAGCTAGTAGAAAGACCTACTCCTCAACGAAGCAACTGTTGTTTTGTTATAAAAGCTTGATTTTAAAAAGGTCTTTATAATTTTAATTCTTTCTGTTACAGATCGAGACTGCGTCGCTTGTGTCGCGCCTTTACCGTTACTGCCACAAGCTGCGCCGGCGCCACATTAGCTAAAAACAATATCACCTGATAGTTTGATTTTACGGAACACAGTTTCCTTTTTGCTTTAGGAAGATATATTACTTATGTTAACAGGACAAGAATAATATTAGCCCTGTTAAGAAACTGTCCCACCGTAGGGCTGGGGCCTCCTCCCAAACTGAGAGGGCTTAGGCCATAGTCCACCACGATGGCCCAGTGCGGGTTGGCGAACTTCACACACCTTCGAAAAACTCTTAGGCATGCAGGTTTTCTCACGATGTTTTCCTTCACCGTTAAAGCAAGTGATAATTAATTTTTAATACGCACATGCTTTCGAAAAGACAGAGGTGCGTGCCTGGGTTTGAAGCCGAGACCTCTGACTTTGCAGTCCAACGGTCTAACCACTAGGCTATCACTGCTCTAGAATATGATGGAAGAATCCATAATGATCATTTATTTGAAGTGTAATGGCGCCACCTTCGCTATTCAAACTATAACCCTTGGTTCGCACGAGCGCTTTTACAACCAGTGCATTATTTGAAAGCGATAAAGTGCTATAGCACCGCGCGTTGAAAAAGCGCCCTGCGAACGAGGGGTTATTTGGTTATGCTGTTGCCCCACCTGCGTTAACGCCTGCATCAAAGTGCGCTTTTAAAGAAGGCGCCAAAAATAACACTTTGCTGCATATTAATGAAGGCATTAGATAAACATTGGCTACGTTAGTGTAATGTGTTTATTAGCTTGTTAAAGCGTTATGCCGCAGGTAGAGCGGGAGCATCAAAAATACATAACTACTAAACAACATCTTAAATCTAGATTTAAAGTATTGTACATTTGTTTGTTTAAATATTATACTGTTGTGGTTTCTTCTAGCTGTATCCAAAAAAAATATCAACAATTTTCATAACTTGGCCAGCAGAGGGTACTCTCTCGCTTCTAATTTAATTATTGCTACTTTAAAAGTGTATCCATGTATTGATAGGTAGGGTTACAAGTGTCAATAATAAAAAAAATCTATTTAGTTCGGAAAATCTAGCAATCAAAATTTAGTCAAATACTAATCTTTTAACAGTTAATATTGTAGATAATTATATAATATGTCTGAACATGATTTAATATAGGAACTTAGCGAGTAGTCAAACTCTGATAAAGCAATTTGTAATGAATCCAATTCATTATTTAATATTAATTAATGTATTTATCAATTATAGCAATTACTATTATATAAATAATCTAGTCAAGTATATATAGTTTTTAGTAAGTAACGGTGTAAAAATAATGCATATAATTATTATGTATAATTTGTAAATAATTATTGTCCTCAGTCTTAGATGAATTACTTTTCTAGATAGAGCATTGCGTTCGCGGAAATGGCATAAAATTTATCTACCCACAGGGTAAATCAATTGTGGGTAGTACGCACACGCCCGCGCACACACACAACAGCTTTTGAACAAATTTTCATAAAATCGAACACTGTTGTGTGTGTGTGTGTGTGAGTGATCTACGCTGACGGCCGCGCGCCTTTACAGCTTCACCGGACTAGAGGGCGAGCCTGCAACCACTACGCTCGAGCCAGACGGGCAAGGGGTAACTAGCTCAAGGGCGCCTCAAGGAGGAACGGCCTCGGCTTGGGCAGTCGCTATGGGGGAGGGCGTATACTAGGTGTCTCGCCGTGGTGCCCAGCACCGGCCGGCGGGCAAGAGATTCATCGACCTCGCCGACGAGGTCAGTGTCTTATCCTGTGTGCGGTATCTGTATCCGAAAGAAGGGATGTAAGGGCATCGGGAGGGTCGGTGAGAACATGCCGCGGACGGCGGTATCGGCTGATAGGAGGGGAATTAGGTTCGTAGTCGGCGGCGGATACGATTAGCGGATTCCTATGATTGTACTCGTTCGCGAAATATCGGGTTGTCGCCTTTTTAATATACGCGCGAATGGATTCCAGACCGAGGTCGGAATGGCGAACACGTACTAGTGCGTAACTGAGGCTGCTTTTAGACGCCATTTTTATTAGTAATGCTTGGTCTAGATAATTCTTAGTCTAAGTCTTCAGTATTTCTGTAACTACCTACTCTTGAGACTTTTTGTCCTCTTAAATGCTTGAAAATTAGCTCGATATCAGGGTAGCAGATAAATTCCATTAACAAGCCTTTACATATCATAATCTGCCAATATTATTGTAGGTAGCAGAGATGGGCAAAATGTAATCAGATTAATGATACGATTACATTTTGTAACACTTTTATTCATTATTATCATATTACATTTTTTAATGTTCAGTCATGATTGGAGATTACAAAATGTAATCGTAATCATTAATTTGATTACATTCTGCCCATCTTTGGTAAGTAGATAAATAAGAAATTACCGTATCAAAATTGTAGTTGTAATTAGCAGCACGAATAAAAAAGTGAGCAAGAATATAACTTTGTTTTATTTTAAACCTCAGACCCCCCAGTTTTTAGATTATATTATATACTAGTTTCTGGCCGCGTCATCGTCCGCGTTGACTTTAGACAGGAACCATACATCCGGGATAAAAAGTGTCTTTTGTGTTAATCCACTTAATAAATTAGCTGTGTGCCAAATTTCATTCAAATCCGTTCAGTCATTTTTGCGTGATTGAGTAACAAACATTCAAACTTCTAAACATACAAACTTTTACATTTATAATAAATTTAGAATATAAATAGGATATCAAGAAGTAGGGAGTACACTTATTATTTGCCAGTTTTTGTCCTCACGTCTATCCACGTGATGTTGTTTTTAGCCTAATTTATGTAGCTCATGAGATGAGTCGTATTTATTAGAACAGATCCAAAGAACAGGTATTTTACGAGAATAGACGGCACCTAATCCAATTCTGACAATACCTAATCCACCTAATATGCATATTCAATAAAAACTATATGATGACTATGATGTTTAGCCGTTTAGCGAGCTCACTCACACCTGTTCCCGCGCTCTCTTACTCACTCATATGTTTATCGCTTTGCTATCCCGCTTACGTGTAAGGGTGGAGGGAGCGAGACAGCGCTATACAACTCGTATTGATATAAAACAAATGACAATATAATGAATTGAAATCTTTTAAATACGCCATCTTACGAACGCTAAACTTATGCGGAATATTTAATATCGCAAGACTCAAACCTTCATACATTCGTAAATTAAGTCCTAATCCTGTAAAAAGTATGAAGGGAAGATACCAATTCATCACTAATATATCATTGAATGATAAAATAGAAAACAAGTATTAGTTTATTCAACCATTTTGTGCAGAAATATCGAAAATAATCAAAAAAAAAATTGAATCCATTTTGAAACTTCCATTTTCTTAAAAGTGTTATTATGACTGTACCCGTTCTTAACTAACAAAACAATTTGACATTCAATTAATTCAAATATCAATAATTTAAATATCGATATTTAGGCGGATTGAGATCACTAAGTAACGGTATGTGTATGAGATCATTGAGATTAGGTGGAATAGGTATTTATGCAGACTAGGAACAGGTGTACTTAGTACCTGATTTACCTAATGCGACCCATCTCTAAGCTCATGTTATTCCAGCTTATAATCTATCCGTTCAGTGTATTAGAAGTGATTAGAGAAGAATTAGAGCTATACAAACGTCTAAACATCTAAATACGATATATATTTTTTTGGGGTTTAAGAATCTTTATTTCTCTTTAAGAATTACTCTAATTCAATAACCGAGAAATTAAACTTAATTAATTAAAAATAATATTTTCGTTAAAATATTTATATAAATCAAAAGTGGGTAGACAAAAATTTTACGGTACAAAATGAACACAACAAACACCGATGTAAAGTCAGAGTTAGACTAGATGTGGCATTGAATGTGATCTGCAAAAGGGAATATGGGTGTAATTTAAATAAGGGTCAAATATTGTTTTTTACAAACTTTTTTCACATTAGAATAATGTCTAGGCAATATTTTTTTATTAACATTACTTATTTATTAAGAAAAAAATTATTGATAGTACAAAAAAATGAGTGGGAAATTCAAAGTAGCTGGAACGCCACGTCATTGGTCAGATCGAATGTGACGTCAAAGTCTACAATAAAAATGTCAACAAGTGCATATTTTTTGGATGTTTGCTATTGAGTTAGTTTACACAAAGGCAAAATTTTAGTTTAAATATATTTAAGTGAATTCTTCCGTTTAATTGATCTTCACAGCAATATAAACAAGTTGATGGAGATACCATGTCTCTTTTTTTGATTTTACACCACTGTCTCCTTATGTCCGCACCTATCGGGTGCATTTCTTATTGTATTTTTACACCTAGGCACAACACAGTGTTGTTCCATTGTATAATAGTCGTAGTACAAAAAAAATAAATTACTTTTACAGCTGTTCACTAGTTGATTGTTACTATAGACTTTGACGTCACGCCAAGCACGCCAAAACGGCAGGCGTTTAAGTACTCTTGTCTGTTGGCTATCTTCAACGTCTTTTTTTACCCTGTAGGTTTTGTTTTTGACGCTTAATTTTTTTTGCCAAATGATATCGATGTAATCTATCGTATAAAAATATTTAAAAAAATTCACTCATGTTCCCTATTATAAGAATTTAAGAAAAGTATAATTTTTAAAAATTATAACTCCCATTCTAGAGTAGAGAGTCCGTTTACGAACATAAAGTTTACATGCACACAAGCAGAAACAAAATTTGTGGGTTATTTGTGGATTAAATAAATATTTGTCCCTTGCGGGAATCGAATCCACGACTATTCGGTCCAGTATGCGGAGCGGTCTATACTTTAATCACTAGACCACACCGTCACGGGTCGTTACAATTCTTTAACAAAAACCGTATTGTTATGTTTCTGTAGTGGCTCAGAAGTAGGTTATTAATAAAATTCCACTCCTTGCTGATATATTTGCAACTCTCTGCTTACGTTCATTACAGTTTCGCGAAAGTTTACAAGGAAGTAAACATGACAAAAAGCGTGAGGTGCATAAACTTTATTATGCACGTTACTGCGATTCTGATATGCACAAGAAGTAGCGTTGTTCTAAGTTTATAAGAGGTCAGTGGTAAATAATATAAATGTATAAAACTTCGTATCAAATTGAATCAAGGTTACATGAACGCATGGTATTATATAAGGCATAAAGTATTTTTTTTAGTATAGCAACACTGACATAATGTCAAATCAACGTCAAAAGTCCTAACGCCAAAAGTTCTTGTCTATTCCTTTTCCTGTTCAATTTTCCCCTGAGAGGTTGGTTTCGTGTTTCCAAAAATCTATTTTAATCGGGTAAACTATTGAGTTTTGAATTAAATGCAAGGATAGTGTATTTAATAACAGTGTATACTCGCTATTCATGTGTATATTTTGATAAATATGTGCAAAACCGGGATGTTATAAAATGATAACCTATTTTGTTGTATGGCATTGAGACATAAAGCCGCTCTGTTTCAGAACTAAAAATGGGTCGTTACTCTCGGGAACCGGATAATCCAGCGAAGTCATGCAAAGCGCGTGGCTCGAACCTTCGTGTTCACTTCAAGGTAAAGCGATTATACTCATTGTTATTTGTATACAAATTAGTTTCCACATGGAATGACAATATCTTGGAACCAGTACTTCTGGCATGTCTAGTTATTCTCAGCATATTATTTACGCTGTATTCTTATAGAAATCGCGATACCACGTTGATAGAAAAGTTTTACACAGAAAAAGACATCTGCTTAATTTATTGATTGAAATAAGTAGTTATTTGAATCAATACTGCCTCGTTGGTCTAGTGGCAAAGCGCATCGCTTTGTGATCACGAGGTCCTGGGTTCAAATCTTAGGTCGGACATGTGTAGTTTTTCTAACTTAACCTTCCCAGTATGAGTCCAGAGTATATGGCAATACGCTCGCCCCCTATTACATGGGACTTAACATGGGTGGCACTCTTTTTTTTTTATTTAATAAGGTACACTGAACTCCAATCAATTTATTTTGAATTAGCCTGGTAAATTTCGGGTCTTCATAGTACTCATATTACTTAAAAAATTCTTAACTAGTTAATAGGTATGTTTGTTTAGATTTGAGGTTAGGTTGAAGCTCAACAAAAGCTAAAATTGATACAGTTTTTATTCTATGTTGACTAAAGGCAAAGATTTACCCATAGTTTGGATTCTGTCAACTCAACTCACGTTTCACAAATTGTTGGTAACTTGTGACAAAATTAGCTAACCAAACAATATTTTCAGAACACATATGAGACAGCAATGGCAATCAGGAAACTGCCCCTCCGTCGTGCTGTCCGCTACCTCAAAAATGTCACTGAGAAGAAGGAATGCATTCCGTTCCGCCGTTTCAACGGTGGTGTTGGCCGTTGCGCACAAGCCAAGCAGTTCGGCACCACACAGGGTCGCTGGCCCAAGAAGTCTGCAGAGTTTCTGCTTCAGTTGCTCAGGAATGCAGAGTCGAACGCTGACTTAAAAGGCCTGGATGTTGACAGGCTTGTGATTGATCATATTCAGGTGAGTTTTATATTCTATACATAGATTTATTTGAAAAAAGAAACCTACCTTGAAATAAACATTTGTGGGACACAAAGGTTTTTCGTGTGTGGAGATTTACTAGTGACTAAGCTGGTATTTTAGGATTTAAAAAGTATTCCTTAAAACTAGAGTAAAATGTGATATAATACTAATATTGATTGTTACTTATATATTTCCCATAAGCTATGTCAAAACTTGTTAGTTCTTGGTATGCAGATAAAAATTTGGTTAGTAAATTAAGTGATATGTGCCAGATATTAGTTTGACAATGGCAATATACTAGTTTATAATAATATTAATAATAGCCATCATTCAGACAATAAACTTTTCCAATTTTACAAAGTATCAAATGGTGTCAAACGTCTATGTGCCCTTAGCCGTGCTAAAGGCCTCCTTCAAATCCTTCCATTCTTGCCTGATCATCTCCTCCCCACTGTGTTGGTAAAGTCATCCTCCCATCTTTTGAGTTGTCTCCCTTTACTTCTTTTATTTCCCCTTGGGTACCAGGTAGTAATAGCCTTACACCCTTTTTCTTTCATTAAGTGGCCCATACACTAGTTTAATAGAATGTAAATAATGATAAATTCCTATTGAGTCGTCATCACAGTGAAGCTGACCGACCGCATTAGCAACAGCATAGTAAGACAGCTAGTAGGTATGAAAGATAGTACCGGTGTAAAGATGAGAAAGGGCATGCTCCGTTGGTTCAGGCATATAGAAAGAATGCCAGAGGAAAGAATGACAAAACAGATATACAATGTGAAAGTGGAGGTAGCGGGGAAGACCTAGACTATCTTACCACGACCAAATAAACCGAGTCTTATCTGATGAAAAAGTCAAGAGTCTCCGTAACCGGCGAGCGTGTATGAGACGAACTATGAGAGTCGAGGAAGCCAGAGAGGTATGTAAAGAAAGAACCTGTTGGAACTCTGTACTCTCTGCCTACCCCGCAAGGGATCTGGCGTGAGGTTATAGATAGATAGATAAATTTCTGAAACCAAATGTGGATAAGGTAACCACTCACTTTGCAGATGGAATATACTGAGGGTATATGGAATATTGGAAGATTATTGGGAGCAGTACCTATTAGAATAGCACTCTTTTAAGATATGCAATAAACAACCACAGGTCCAAATAAGACAGAGACATGGACACTCACAGTAGGACTAGTCCACAAATTCAAAGTCGCACAGCGGGCTATGGAGTGAGCTATGGTCGGCGTCTCTTTGAAGGATAAAAATCGTAACGAGGTAATCCGACAAAGAACCAAAGTTACCGACATAGCTCGCAGACTCAGTAAGCTAAAGTGGCAATGTAGATGTATTTTATCATTATTCCTTTGTAATTTTGTGGGACCTTTGAAAATCTCATTTTACTACTTGGAAATGATTGGATGTCATATATAGTTATATATCCAGGTATGAAAATTCATAAATAAATACAAGGTTTAGGAATTCAAATCTTTGCACACGTAAATGATGGGAGGTGTAATATAAAGGTGTTTTTCATTCTTCTCTTTTATAAAAATGTAGTGCTACACTAGGATTTATTCCTGTGTCGTGGGTGCGTTAACAAATATGAAAATTCAGACCGAGACAAATAATTGTGGATCACACAAAGATTTGCTTGTGTGGGAATCGAACTCGCAACTATTAGACACAGTGGGCGGAGCGGCTTAAGCTCTGCGCTAATTCGTCCGTTTTTTATTCATACATCATTTATATTCATGCAGTCCTATTTGGATTATTGAAGCTTTTAGCAATAATAATATCTTTAATGACTGTTTAACATTTCCACTGCACCTGCCACTGCCTCCTCTATTTCTAGTAGTATTTTCTACATAGTATGCATTCACAGTTCTATATATTACTAGCGACCTGCCCAGGCTTCGCATGGGTGAAACTTATACCTTCCTCTTGAATTACTCCATCCATTGGTGAAAACCATATGAAAATCCTTTCGGTGGTTTATCGCGTTTGTAATTCTTATTGTACCAGTGTCAAGGATAGCCAATTTTTTAAATTGTGCTATATTATATTGTGGATAGCTCTATTATGGCAGTCCCTTTCCCTTCAATCTGTACTCTAGGTTTTCCTCTAATCAATAGGATCCGTTTTTAGTGTGTTCTATCTATATCATCACGCCAGATCCCTTGCAGGGTAGGCAGAGAGTACATAGTTCCAACAGGTTCTTCCCTTACATACCTCTCTGGCTTCTTCCACTCCCATAGTTTGTATCATACACGCTCGCCGGTTAAGTGCCGCCTTTTGGTTTAGTGTGTTGCCATTTTAATAACATTTAAATTAATCATGAGCCCCCCAATATGACAAATTTACTTTAATCAATCATAGATATATGCAATTATCACATTATAAATAAAACTATTAGGATTTCGTTTTTGTTTTTATTTTTTAATTTATTTTATTATAGTTTAATTATTTAACTTGTAGAAAATTGAAATTAACTATGACGATTCATAAATACTGTTATGGTTTACATGAATAAAAATATTCTGATTCTGATAGACTGTGCCTTATGTAAAGGGTAAGTCAAGTCTCTGGAATCAGCGAGCGTTTATCAAATGAACTATGACAGTGGATGAAACTGGAGAGGTCTGTAAGGAAAAAACCTCTTAGAACTCTGGTCTCTCTTCCTACCCCGCAAGAGATCCAGCTTGATGATAAAAGAAAAATTTTTTTGTTTAATATGGAAATTATATGCAGAAATGCCTTTATAGCTTGCCAGTGTGTTACATTCAATGTACTTACTGTTTTCAAAAGGCAAAAATCAACAGTGATTAACATAAAGATGGTTTACCTTTGAACTGTTCTTTTCTCAATCACTTACAAATTCATATATGTCAATCAACCATGTCAAATATATGCGACTCAATATCTTTACATACTTCATCAATAATTAGGGTTCGTGTCTGTTTACTTGTTTGTATGTTGACTTGCATCAGTTCACCTGTTAATACGAACTTCCTTCAGTGAAGACTACAGACAGCCATTACATTATTTTTGAAGTGAAATCTTCTTGAGGCGCGTTGGGCATTTTTGAGATGGGAAAAAACAATTGAACTTGCGACACCGTTACCGACCCCCCTGTATATAAGTATGTATATACATAGATACACATGCACGTTGATTTCGCTTCTGTCGGTACTCCCGGAGTGCCACGTTTTTTTACTCAGTGGTACACTGTGAAAACCTAAGTCTCGCAACCTTACTCAAATTTTCTTTATTTCAAGATTTCCAACAATGCGCCAAAATGATTACCTAGAATTAGTTGTTACCCGCGGCATGCGCACGCATTTAACACCGTCACGCCTGACCCCCAGAGGGGGTAGCAGGGGTGTACTGAGTACACCCACGTTTCGCCGACGATGTTAGGTCCCATGTAATAGGGGGCGAGCCTATTGCCATATACCGGGCACAATTCCAGACTCCGGACTCATACTGGGATTTTTTCTTTAGAAAAACTACATTCGTCCGACCTAGGATTTGAACCCAGGACCTCGTGATCACAAAGCGATGCGCTTTGCCACCAGACCAACGAGGCAGTCATTTAATATCTTTATAAATCATAGTCTGTGTTATTCTGATGCGTAAGCTGCTAAGTTTCATCAAAATCCATTCTTTAGTTTTTGCGTGAATGAGAAACAAACATCCATCCAGCCTCACAAATTTTCGCATTTTTCTAATATTAGTAGGACGTTAAATAATTTATCCATTGTAAAACCAGTAACTACTGATATAAGTAATACACTGAATTGTACTCGTTTAATCTTTTTTAATTCGGTACAAGCTGGAATGCCTTAAAACTAACTCCACTGGTGGTTTTCGCAGTAAACCTTCACACTAGTCTGTCTAATCCAAGCCTTTTTTCTATCCCCAGGTGAACCGCGCCCCCTGCCTCCGCAGGCGTACGTACCGTGCGCACGGTCGCATCAACCCTTACATGTCGTCCCCGTGCCACATCGAGGTGTGCTTGAGTGAGCGCGAAGACGCCGTGGCCAGAGCAGCCCCCGCCGACGACGCGCCCGCTAAGAAGAAGTTGTCCAAAAAGAAGCTCGCGCGCCAGAAGGAGAAGATGATGAGGGAATAGACATTTAAGGGTTAATAAACTTCTACAATACAATTTATTGGTTTTATTTGTTTGAAGATGATCAGGAGAGTTGGTGGTTTTTGTTTGATGTGATAACACTATGAAATACTCAATACATAACTCAATCTTCCATTTGTTTGATACGATACTGGCTAAGAAATACTAATACCAGAAAAGTATTGAATAAAATGTAGAGTAGAAAAGTGTCGGTGTCGAAATGAAAAGTACTCTATACTAAAAAGTATGAATATTTTTCCGTGTCCCTACACGCAATGTGGTAATCGTACAGTTGGAAAGCTCGGGCGGTTAGATAAGTTCCAACAGCAGATAGCCACAAACCGCATATGACATATCTCACGTCGATTTGTAAGAGAAGGCTTTTGCCCAGCTGTGGCACAGTATAGGCTGATATTAATCATTATGTTAGGGTTATTTACAAAAAGGCGACTATCTGGTTCATTTGCACACCAGTCATTGTCCTCGGACAGTGTTCATGAGATTGACTCTTAGGAATTTGCCAATGTAGCTCTTCAAACAGAATCCGCTGACCACAGAACACTGTCGGCGGGTTCACATAATCTGTGGTACATGATCGGCAACATGGTCTGGGCGAGTTAAATGCCTTCAGGTCCAAAAAGTTGAATTTTCATTATGTTGAATTTTCATTATGTTGAATTTTCATTATGTTGAATTTTCATTATGTTGAATTTTCATTATGTTGAATTTTCATTATGTTGAATTTTCATTATGTTGAATTTTCATTATGTTGAATTTTCATTATGTTGAATTTTCATTATGTTGAATTTTCATTATGTTGAATTTTCATTATGTTGAATTTTCATTATGTTGAATTTTCATTATGTTGAATTTTCATTATGTTGAATTTTCATTATGTTGAATTTTCATTATGTTGAATTTTCATTATGTTGAATTTTCATTATGTTGAATTTTCATTATGTTGAATTTTCATTATGTTGAATTTTCATTATGTTGAATTTTCATTATGTTGAATTTTCATTATGTTGAATTTTCATTATGTAAAATTTTCATTATGTTGAATTGCCAAAATGTTGAGTCCAAAAACGTTAAATACTCAGTATGTTGAACAAACAATTCTTACATGTTGAACTTATCAAAATGTTGAATTCCCAATATGTCCGAGTCCCAAAATGTTGAATTCATATTTGTTACGTTGACTACAAGAACGTCAAACCTAATGCTCTTAAACTGAATTCAAAAAGGAGGAAGTTCTATGTTCGTCTGTATGTATGCTTTTTTATGTATGTTCGCCGATATTTCCGTTAATTGTGGACTGATTTTGATGATTCTTTTTGCATTGGGTTCAGTATAGCTTCAAGGTGGTACCATTTTAATTTAATTTTAATACAATAAACCATTTTAATCATCGGTATTGGATCTTGGACTTTGAAGATACACCAGGGAACTCCTTAACGACAAGTAACTTAAATCTGGAAATGGAGTTATTATAGGCCTTGTGGTAATCCCATAGGTACCTTACTATAGAAATAACCAGAATATATAGACTTAAAAAATAAGGAGATTTACAATTCGCCTGTTTTTTATAACGTCTTTATTTATGAACTGACTTTGATAATTCTTTTTGCTTTAATATAGAGGTGGAAATCGGTATTGAACCTTGGACTTTGAAGGTATAAGGAACGGCAAACAGGGCGAATGTATAGATTCCGTTATTACGGGTATTACATCAATCCTGTATGTACCTTATTGTAGAACTAAGCAGAATATTATAATTAACTCATTACTTGAAATTGTAAAATAAATATACTACTATGAGAGTAGAGGAAGCGAGAGAGGCAAGAGCCTGTTGGAACTCTGTACTCTCTGCCTACCCCGTAAGGGATTTGGCGTGATGATATAGATAGATAGGTAAAATAAATAACTTTAAAAAAGAGGTAAACTGACTTAAAAAAGCAAAAGTGCCCGACGTGCAAAGTGCAAACCACCACCACCAGCACCCGAAGTGCAAAGTTACCGACTGCACTAACCGGCACCGCCTTCAAATATTTATTTTTTGCTTTTAGAAAATCCGTTATCCTTTATTTTTAAGTTATATTTATTCAAATCATTACAGTGCTGCTCATTTCCTGGTTTAGGTATTCTCTATTTCGCCTTCTAGGGCAAACAAGGAATAATATGGGTTGATACTTAGTACGGAACCACACGGAAAAAATATTATGAGAACAGACCCGTCAGATGAAAAATTCAACATAATGAGAATTCAACATTTCGGTACTTCAACATTATGAAAATCCCAAAATTCCAGGAATTCAACATTTTGGGAATTCAGCATTTTCGGAATTCAGCATTTTCGGAATTCAGCATTTTGGGAATTCAACATAATGAAAATTCAACATTTTACAAATTCAAATTTTGGACCTGAAGGGTTAAATGTTGGTTGCCAAAGATCGCGCACGTCGCTGGATACGCTCAATCTGCTAATATGATTATATCAAAAAGGTCGCCTGGTTGCCAAACGTCACCTCTGTCAGCGGTTTCGGTGTAAAAAGGGCAGTATGCTTAGATTCCAAGTCTTAAGAATTTATCTAAGACTGTATGTAAGTATTCAAAATTCTTCATGGGTGCAATGGTGATCTCAAATAAAACTAAATTTGTTTGGAATACCTTTATTGAAAACTTGAATGATTATTAATTAATTCTATTATCGAATACCTATAAAATAAGTAGAATGCTAATGTTGAATTTCAACTAAACCTAATCTTGATCTCTGCGCAGGATAAACCACTGAAATAGAAATAAATATATGAACTTTTTATTTTTGCACCCTTTTCAGTCGACATATTGTTCAATCAACCAATTTCTCAATAATATGACTAGAGATCTATGCATAGATCAATATCAATTCTACACAGCTGTATCTATTCAATAGATACTAATTACCATGATAAAATGAATTCAATAAAAAAAGATTTGTAACTTCAACATTCAGTTCACTCCTTTGTAAGAATAATCACAAGTCATAAGTGCAAGTTCAGTTACAAAATAATTTGCTTCCATCTGCATAATATAGCTTTTGACTGATGCCTGTTCGTCAGAGTTTAAACCGGTTTTCACAGATCCTTATGAAGTAGGTAAACAATAAGAATTGATTAAATAGAAAATATTCCCTATCCTATAAGAGATATACTTTTGATGTTGGGCGCACAACTAGTATACAACTTTAACATCAGGGCATCGGAGTAGTAAACTGGCTAGAATTACATTACGAACAAAATATAGTAGGCATGTAAATATCAATCGTATTATCACAACAAGTGAATACACGCGTATACATAATAACGAACACATTTCATTATAGATAGATAAGTCATATTGCAATTGTTAAATAACTTAGGTCAGTAATAGTGTAAACCTCAAATTACTGAACTAGTTGCAAATAAAGATAAAAAAATATATAAAAAAAATAATAATAATATTAGCCCTGTTAAGAAACTGTCCCACTGTTGGGCACGGGCCTCCTCTCAAACTGAAAGGGTTTAGGCCATAGTCCACCACGCTGGCCCAGTGCGGGTTGGCGAACTTCACACACCTTCGAGAAACTCTTAGGCATGCAGGTTTCCTCACGATGTTTTCCTTCACCGTTAAAGCAAGTGATAATTAATTTTTAATACGCACATGTTTTCGAAAAGACAGAGGTGCGTGCCTGGGTTTGAACCCGAGACCTTTGACTTTGCAGTCCAACAGTCTAACCACTAGGCTATCACTACCTTAATAAAAAATATATACCTAAACATATAGTGGCAAAATATTGGGATGCACAGAAAATGCGACTCAATCAAATGATAAGATCACTTTGGGATATTGCACTGCATTGAGTAATTTGAACGAAAATAATGGGACACAAAGAACACAAGTTGTACTGTCACAAGTCAGAAAAAAACCATCATACATTCTCCAAGCGGTAGTGAAGGTACACCCAAATTTCGCCGACGATTTTAGGACTCAATACAATAGGGTGCGAAACGAGGTAAAACACGGAGATTCACTGAATTTATTTCTATAGAAAAATCCCAATAACAGCCAAACTATGCAGCATGAACCTTCCGAAAAGTTATAACTTCACCGCATAACTAAAACACAATACCATAAGTAGATGCAAAAATGTTCGAAAATCAATACCTATAACTTCAAGGTCTGGAACATTAAAGCATATAATAATAGTAACATTAGCCCTGTTATGAAACTGTCCCACCGTTGGGCACCGGCCTCCTCTCAAACTGAGAGGGTTTAGGCCATAGTCCACCACGCTGGCACAGTGCGGGTTGGCGAACTTCACACACCTTCGAGAAACTCTCAGGCATGCAGGTTTCCTCACGATGTTTTCCTTCACATTCCTAATTTATAATACGCACATGCTTTCGAAAAGACAGAGGTGCGTGCCTGGGTTTGAACCCGAGACCTCTGACTTTGCAGTCCAACGGTCTAACCACTAGGCTATCACTGCTTTCTGTCTGGAACATTAAAGTATAAAATATGTTTTTTATTTGCAAAAGTAATCATTGACTTGATACTGGCCCTGAAAACCCAGCAATACATATCCAGAGATACCCATAGAAAAAAGAACGAAAAAAACGAAAGTAAAATAATTTTAATTAATGTGCTTTTTAAAAACAAGTATTTATAGCAAAAATACAACGCAGAAATCTTGCTTAGTTTTATCCGGGACACCATCCGGATCTAAAGTACTCGACAAGACAAATCCAACGAGCCCAAACACGGCGGGGTTATAACCCCTAGTACTCAATATATTGAGTACTTGGGTAGTTTGATTGGGCTAAGTACTATCTAGTTGTATAGATTTATTTAATTCAAGTCCATCAATGTTCAGATGTACTTTATCCAAACATTGGTTTGAGTCGGTTCTCTAACTTATTCATATTCATTTTGTTTTTTTTATTAACTTAACTTATTAATTTTACACTAGTGTGGTATATATTATTATCCTTAAAATTGTAAAATTTAAAAAGGAAAACTGACTTAAAAAGGCAAAAGTCTGACGTGCAAAGTGCACACCACCACCACCACCTGAAGTGCCAGAGTAACCGACTGCACTAACCGGCACCGACTTCAAATATTTATATTTTGCTTTTAGAATTCCGTTGCCCTTTATTTTTAAGTTATATACGTACGGAACCACACGGAAAAAATATTATGAGAAAAGACTCATCAGATTCAACATTTGAAAAATTAAACATAATGAGAAACTCAACATTACAGGAATTCAACATTTTGGGAATTCAACATTTTGAGATTCAACATATTGGGAATTCAACATAATGGATATTCAACATTTTGCAAATTCAACTTTTTGGACCTGAAGGAAAAAAAAAAATAACAATCACAATATAACTGCCGACATCAGAGCTTGTAACCAACCAGTTTATTTTCTACAGTCAATAGAAATAGCAAAAATGTATGGGCGTGACATTTTGTAACGAAAATTCACGTGGTCAGGATAAGGCGCTATTCATTGCGTAAAGAGATTATAATCGTGTTGTCAACACTAGATCAGTGCCAACAGAAAATGGAGGCCTTTGCCCTGCAGTGGGACAATATTAGAAAAGCTAAATAGTTAACATGGAAAAGATTAGAAGCGGAAGTCAGTTTAAGCGGTAAAATCCCGATCTTATATTGGGTGCTGAAAATACTCGACGACAACGCAAAATACGACTTCCTCGTCTATCCCCAAAGAGTGAAATTTCATTCTTTTTGTAACAAAGCACTTGCAAGTTATTCTTTTAGGCTGGTTTTTCTCCTGCTCTCGGGCAAGCCATTAGGCGGCTTCTCAATAACTCCGCATATCTGTAAACCCGACCTTCGATTTGAATCGGAAAACTGTCTTAACTTTACCGCCTCCTATAAAAAGTTTATTGAATTAGCAACTGAAATCCAAGATAATTTTATTTTAAATATACTTTTCCGGAACATTTTTTCATGGAGCCAGGTAATGGTGAAATTTAAAACAGTCAATCAAAATTAAATGTGTTAGCAACATTTCATGTGTGTGCCATTAACGTTTCAGGAGTTCCCTCGTCAGGAACGAACCCTGGCCATGCATGGTGGAACTTGGAACAGGCTACATTAATTAAATGCAAAATGTTGTTTCTGTGATGTTGATCGTTGAGGAGTTCCCTCATCGTGAACCAACCCTGCGTGTAGACAAATAAGGTTCCAATTTAAAACGACCAATACATATTAAATATGTACACAAAATTTCGTGTATATGCTGTTGACCGTTGTGAAATTATTGTAGCTAATCCTGGGTTTAGAATCATGCTCTCCATAAAAATGCATTCTCATCGGAACTAAACCAATTTGTCAAATTTCAAGTCTGTAGAATAAGAGAAAGTGGTTCTAATTCAGCTTGCAAGATTTGACCAAAACCCAAAAACTAACAAACACTGTAAGTTATATAAAAGCTTGTAAAAAGAATAACAATTAACTAATGATACAACAAACGACTACAAACTACTGAACCTAAACACTGCTTCATAAAATGATTGCACTGATAGCAAGGTGTGGGGGAAGATGAACTGTTTAACTGACTCTTATGATTTTTATTAGGTTCAGACATTGATGTTTTAAACATGCAATACATAGACGACGGCAGTGCTCGGCGATGCGGATTCACCAGTGATCTGTGATGAATAAAAATTCCACTGAAGCCAATGAGATAATACAAACCAACATTTATGGTAAATTATATTTCCGATTCCTACGCTAAACAAGTGAAATGCGCTCATACCGCTGTCCTCAGTGTTTTAGGAATCTCTAAGGTTAAGCAGTTCGACTGTCTCAGTCTGAAATAGCTACCTAACCGTTTGTAGCATTTTCATTTTCGAGGGTCTCTGTGTTACAGAAGGCATGTTAAACCATTAGTGCCGGTTACCCATTAGGTAGGTGGTCTGAAGCCAAGTACGAAGCGGCTTGATAAGTTCCAACAGCAACAGGTGGCCACAAACCTGCCTCCACCAATCCGCATTGGGTCCTGGTACTGTTTGCCCTAATAACTCTCCACTTTATGTGTAATAGAATGCAGCTGTACAGCAGAATATACAGGCACGCCCATCATTATTATACTCCATGACCTTATACAACAGACCGATTAAAACACACATTCTACTTAACACTTCTCGATACCGAATTCCTGACAAATCAATCAATCAATCCAGCCGATTTCGGCAACGGCGAGGACATACGTGACGTTGCCGAATTGCTGACAAATCAATCAATCAATCCAGCTAATTTCGGCAAAGGCGAAGACATACGTGACATTGCCGAATTGCTGACAAATCAATCAATCAATCCAGCCAATTTCGGCAAAGGCGAAGACATACGTGACGTTACCGAATTGCTGACAAATCAATCAATCAATCCAGCCAATTTCGGCAAAGGCAAAGACATACGTGACGTTACCGAATTGCTGACATATCAATCAATCAATTCAGCCAATTTCGGCAACGGCAAAGACATACGTGACGTTACCGAATTGCTGACATATCAATCAATCAATTCAGCCAATTTCGGCAAAGGCAAAGACATACGTGACGTTACCAAATTGCTGACATATCAATCAATCAATTCAGCCAATTTCGGCAAAGGCAAAGACATACGTGACGTTACCGAATTGCTGACAAATCAATCAATCAATCCAGCCAATTTCGGCAAAGGCAAAGACATACGTGACGTTACCGAATTGCTGACATATCAATCAATCAATTCAGCCAATTCCGGCAAAGGCGAAGACATACGTGACGTTACCGAATTGCTGACAAATCAATCAATCAATCCAGCTAATTTTGGCAAAGGCGAAGACATACGTGACGTTACCGAATTGCTGACAAATCAATCAATCAATCCAGCCAATTTCGGTAAAGGCGAAGACATACGTGACGTTACCGAATTGCTGACAAATCAATCAATCAATTCAGCCAATTTCGCCAAAGGCGAAGACACACGTGACGTTGCCGAATTGCTGACAAATCAATCAATCAATCCAGCCAATTTCGGCTAAGCCGAAGACATACGTGACGTTAACGAATTGCTGACAAATCAATCAATCAATCCAGCCAATTTCGGCAAAGGCGAAGACATACGTGACGTTCATTGATGTGTCACTATTCTATGGTCTACCCTTTGATGTGCTTTCCAGTGACTGAAATATCCAATTTTGGCCATAAAAATGCGAGCACAGCGTGAACACGTTAACACACCATTTAAGTAGTTAAACGCGTTTAGTTCAAATGACAAAATAGAATAGAATGTTATTAAACCTCGATTTGATATGCCTCCACATCCCCATAAAATTGTCAGGAACATTTATAACCACTAGTAACTATTGCCTAATTATTATTTATTACAGCAGGAGTTGCTAACTTGCAACTAAACAAAGTACTTAAATTTCACAGAGTAGCTCAAATACTAATATCAAACCTTGTACATTATGTACATAAAATTACAGCAGTTGAGCAACCTGTCAACTGAATTGCCGCAAGACATTTTCACGATGATTCTTTTAACAGGGCTCACAACTGCACTACGGGCATTAATTCGCTTATTGCCATTTCAATTTTTGAGCGGGGCGGAACGTTTGAGCGGGAGTCAACACAATGACAAGTCACTCCCACTCAGTGTGGTCGGTTTAGAAATCTTTTTAGACTGACGGGGTAAAAATAATTAAAAAAAAAAAACTTAAGAATCAAAAACTAAAGACATATATAAAACACAAAAAAAAGTGAGAGTGGTGCATCAGAAAAACTTTTGAAAAGGTAGTATAAAAATGCCTTTAGAATACTTTTTTATGAAACTATCGTTTCCGGGAAAAGAAAATCGATGTCAGGAGTTTTTTGCAAACAAGAGAAGTACAGAGCGATGGTTGAAGTGCGAAGGGAGTATGTGAACAGTCGACACTGGCGTAGAACTGCTCATTGCTTCATGCGGGAAGTGGCGGCAGTAGCAGTGTATAAACCGGGTATAATATGTAGTAGGTACAGTACCTGAAAAGTTATTTATGTACTTACCAAGCGATGTTTACTTACCCAATTAATGCGTCTCAGAAATATTTAACTTCAATCGTCTGACCGTCCACTTTTGAACGATCAAAAAGATCTGTTGAAAGTGCTAAGGAAAATATTATACTGTTTTATATAGGGCAATACTTGAAGTATTTATTTATTAATTGTCTTGCCACTAAAATTCGTAATATGCATTCAAACTAAGAATAGAACCGTGGAGGCGCCATCTTGTTCAACTTCAAGAACTTATACAGTTAAACAAGGATTTTTTTTTTGGCCCACGGCCAAAAATCAGGACTAAAGCTGTCATCGAGTGAAATGTCACTTCATAACAGTAGCAGAGTTGCCGTTTGCAATGAAATTTCTTTTTTTAATTACTGACCCCCTGTTGAAATATTTCCTTGGAAGTAGGGATATTTTACTGAATGATAACCCTTATGAGTCAAGAGTCTCCGTAACTGGCGCGCGTTTATGAGACGAACTATGAGAGTCGAGGAAGCCAGAGAGGTATGTAAGGAAAGTACCTGTTGGAACTCTGTGCTCTCTGCTTACCCCGCAAGGGATCTGGCGTGATGTTATAGATAGATAGATAACCCTTATTTCACATCAACGTCCCCCTGACAATGTCATCCACGGGTCAAAATATCCTTGTCGCACTATAGAAAAAGAAAATGCTGGGTGAAATCGCCGCAAGTGGATGTTAGTCTTAGTTTGATCTATATTAAAAATAGATAGGCAACTAGATAAGTTTTATTGCTTCCCGTTAAAGTACTGGTTCGATACGTTTAGTGTGACTAGGTTGACGTTTCTCGCTTTTTATGCCAAAAGTACCAGCATTTATTCGCCAATTTTAACAACATTTGATCTATGACTTCTTATTTTTTCGGGATTATTAAGTTCACTCGATCAGCCGGTCAATTTGTATTTTGAACCAAAAAAATGAAACCTCGAAAATTTGTAGACTAAAAGTTATTTAGGCTGAAGGATGTGGTCGGTTCCTATATATTACGAGGTTAACCCTATAGTATGTTTTACATAGGAAGGGTAGTGACAGTTGTAATTGCCAAACGAAATTAATATTTAATTCAATGTTTTTAAAGCATAAACCATAAGTATAGACAGTGGTCATGCCTCTTATTGCCATTGAATAAAGTATAATTTCGTTTGACAATTAGAACTGTCAGTACCCATCCTATGTGAAGAATACTATAGGTGCCTGCACAATTTTGACAAATGGAAAATCTGTCAAACTCCTAGTACTGATAGTAAGTGAATATATCTAATAGTTAAGTCAGCGGCTTGGTTCCATGTTAAATGCTAAAGCCGTTTCGCCCACTTGATCGAGTAGTCACACATAACAAATCTTTGTGTGACTTACTATCTATTTATCTATCTATCTATAACTTCACGCCAGATCCCTTGCGGGGTAGGCAGAGAGTACAGAGTTCCAACAGGTTCTTTCCTTACATACCTCTCTGGCTTCCTCGACTCTCATAGTTCGTCTCATACACGCTCGCCGGTTACGGAGACTCTTGACTTTTCCATCAGATAAGACTCGGTTTATTTGGTCGTGGTAAGATAGTCTAGGTCTTCCCCGGTACCTGCATCCTTCCACTTTCACATTATATATCTGACATTCTTTCTATATGCCCGAACCAACGGAACATGCCCTTTCTCATCTTTACACCGATACTATCTTTCATACCTACTCGCTGTCTTACTAAGCTGTTGCTAATGCAATGTTGTGTGACTTACAAATGTTTAATTCGGTCTGTATGTGAATTTCGTGTTTGTAAATGCACCCACGACGCACACGAATAATTCTTAGTGTAGCGCTACGTTTCTTTTTTAAACCTAAAAGGTTGTTAGGCGTATATTCACGCCGTTTGGGTAAAGGATACGGACACAACGAGCTGCATCTTCCACATTGACGAAGCGAACGATCGCCCGCCCGTAGCCCGTTATCTCCGCGAACTTCAGCTCTCCCACCTCCCGCATCTTGTTGGCGAAAGCGTCTGTCGTCACACTTGGCGGCAACTGGGGTGACGAGTGAAACAATATAATTATATTATTGTGACCATTTAAACGAAGCCCATCGTTCAGACAGAGCAATACGTCAGTCCAATCCAATCATGTCAAATTCTTATATGAATACAGACAATGAAGAAAGAAAATGAAATTCGGGAAATGGAAAAAGTTGTGCAATTATCGCCTGCCTACATCTGTACCAGAAAAAAATGTGGGTAGATTTTATAAAATTTAGATCTTTTGTAGAAAATACACCGTTTTTCACGAACAGATACCCTACGATATGATAATGTTGAAAACAAGAAGTCAACCCGCCCTAAGTACTCACATTAGTAAACACCAACATATCCGTTGTGCTCATTGATTTTTGATTTGTTTCTTCTGGCTTCCTATCGTAGTAATCATCTTTAGGCTTGACTGGTATATCACCTGTGAAAGGAAAGCATATAATAATATACTTCCGTATATATAATATACTTAAGCCAACCCGCACTGGGCCAGCGTGGTGGACTATGGCCTAAACCCTCTCATTTTGAGAGGAGGCCCGTGCCCAACAGTGGGACAGTTTCTTAACAGGGCTATTGAATATATCTTCCTACCAATATTATAAATATGTAAGTTTGTATGATTGAGTAAATCACGCAAAACCGGCTGAATGGAAATCAAACTCAAATAATTTATTTTGTATAAGCCCTGCGGGGGCCGCTTACAAATAGTCAATTTACATTTTTTTTAAAGGTAATTAAACTACTAATCTACCACCGGATCGGAACGCGGCCTCAAATGAGAAGATCCGGCGAATTAACTCAGCGGGCTTTTCATTTTTTTTACATTTCTTACTTTCTTTTTTTTAATCATATTGTGTGGATACAATGTTTAGGTTACAATTAAATAGTTTATGACCTAGCTCCAGTGTGATGCCTTACGATTGAGATATGAATCTAATGTTATCTGTAAAGAGCGTCTAAAGGATTCCAGATAGACCAGTCCCCACAAGCAGCACCCGTTCACGAGTATGACTGCTAGAACAGCCATCATTCCCCTCGACCATATTGGAGGGAAGGGAGTGACCCGCGCCAGACAGCCACCGCAAGCAAATACATTATAGTGAGCATGACCAAACCAGACCCCTAAAGACGGTAGCCACATTGTGTCTACAAAGCAGCAATATCCCAAGCTCGTCAGGCAGAACACGCTACGCTTTAACATTGCCGTAATTATAAGAGAACAATACATAGCATTACTATCACTAACATGCCTCTTCAAATTAAGAACACAGATAGTTTATAACCTAGATTAACATATAGGATACTTTTTATCCCGGATAAATGTTAGGTTTCTGTCTCAAGTCAATGTCAAAGCTATTTTTCTATCTATATCATCACGCCAGATTCCTTACGGGGTAGGCAGAGAGTACAGAGTTCCAACAGGTTCTTTCCTTACATACCTCTCTGGCTTCCTCTACTCTCATAGTTCGTCTCATACACGCTCGCCGGTTACGGAGACTCCTGACTTGTCCTTTAGATAAGTTCCGGTCTATTTGGTTATGGTAAGATAGTCTAGGTCTTCCCCGGTACCTACATCCTTCCACTTTCGCATTGTATATCAGTTTTGTCATTCTCTCTTCGGACATTCTTTCTATATGCCCGAACCAATGGAACATACCCGAGCATAGCGAGCAGAAACTAGTTATACGTAAAAGTTTCTCCGAAAAATCCATTTAAAACCTGTTCTGACCTGTTAGTTCGGATAGATAGACCGTGTAATAATGTAAAGTTGAAAATACGACAGTATACGAACTTACCCGGATTGCGATCATACTTGCTCCAGCTATCACCGACATTAATGCTCCTCTTATCATATTTAGACATTCCAGAGTCCATCTTCGGATTTTCAGTATTGATAATCGGAGGTCTAGGAGTCTGTTCTTGCTGGTTATACCCCGAATTCTGACTGAACCCCATCATATTTTGACCCACATTTTGGGACTGGAGAATGCTTAACGCTGATGTCAAATCATTACTAACACCTTGTTGCATCAAATTTTGTAATATTTGCAAATTTTGGATGCCTTTTGGGTTTAGAGCATTTTGTAGTGACGTCATAAGGTTGTTAGCAGGAAATAAATTCATATTTGGAGTATTAACAGTCGCTGGTAGAGTTTGTGTGAAGTGATTAGGTTGAAAAACATTCACGGGTAACATGTTAGAAATATTCGAATTAAAAGCATCGATGTTCGATTTAGAATCTGTCGTCTCTTTCTTACTCGCCAGATATCCCATCTCTTTTATGAGAAATTGTTTTATCGGTTGGAGTTCTATGGCGTTTCTGACGCCTCGTAATGGCGCCCCATCCTGTCCTAAGCCTGGCCCGATGGGTCCTAGCCCGGCTGGTTTGCTGGGGCGAGGGGACTGATCTATTTGGACGAACAGTGTCTTGCCGTACAGTAACACGTTGTGGAACATTGATACCGCCTGGAAGTTAAATTCAGAATTAGATCAAAAGTATATCTGTTTGGTGATAAGTTAAGACCGGATACCCCCCGGGACCCCTTTTTAACTGTTATTGCATATTCCAGCTAAAAACTAGCGATAATGCATATTTTCACACTATATTTACGCAGAACGATCCTTTTCTGTTTATAAAAATAGTTGAAGCGATGGAAGACACTACCTTACTGCCGAAAATATATATATGTACCAATTAAGATAAATATATTTCCATAATAACTAATAAAATAAAATAAATGTTTATAATCTATCTGGATAAAAGTCTTCAAAGACTGAAAGCGAAAGGGAGATGGAGGTGAGAGTTATTCCACGCATCGAAAGGGTGCCGGGAAACTGTTTTTTATTATCCCCCAAGATGTGTTTTATCAAGAGAGGTGCAATAGGAGCACTGGTGCGTTCTTTTGGATATTGAAAAAACATTTTTTTCCTTCTAAGAATATGAGGCCAATATTGGCCGTCGTTGCAAATCTTAAATCTCTTTAAGTTGACTTGTTCGAGAAAATCATAAAAAAACCTATTACAAAACAAGGACTAGAATATCTTTTTAATCGGTGAAAAAAAATTACTGCCTCGTTGGTCTAGCGGCGAATAATATGCTTTGCGATCACGAGGTCCTTGGTTCAAATCCTTCGTCGAAGAAATATAGTTTTTCTTACGAAATATTCCCAGTATCATTCTGGAGTCTGGAATTGTGCCCGGTATATGGCAACAGGCTCGCCCCTACATGGGTCCTAACATCGTCGGTAAAAAGTGGGTGCACGCCTCTGCCACCCACGCTTAGGGAATATGGACGTGACAGTGGTGAAAAAAAATTGATGTCCAGCGCCTATAGCCAAGTTGACAATCTACAGTCGTTAACGCTAATAGAAAGCGGAAAAATGTATGGGAATGACATTTTGCAACGAAGTCACGTGGTCAAAATAATGCGCTATCGATTGCGACAAGAAAATAGAAACGGGGGTTTTTGGCGGGAAGTCGAAGAGTGATGTTGTCAATTTGTTTTAATTTCCAAAACTTGTGTTATTACGACTAATAATGTGTAATGTTGGTGGAATATTAATCATTATGTGTTCTTATATGTGCATGAGTGAAGGTAATAGGGAATATGCGTGTATTTTTTTTATATTTTTATACGATAGATTACATCAATATATAACTGCATAAAAAATTTAGGCGTAAAAAACAAAATGTAAAGGGCAAAAAAAAATATTGAAGATAGCAAACAGATAAGAGCATTTTAAACGCCCGCCATTTTGGCGCGCTTGGCGTGACGTCAAAGTCTAATAACAACCAATTAGTGAACAGCTGTAGAAGTATTTTATTCTGTAATTTATTTTTATTTTGTATTTTGCGACTATTATACAATGGAACAACACTGTGTTGTGCCTAGGTGTAAAAATACAATAAGAAATGCACCCGATAGGTGCGGACATAAGGAGAATGTGGTGTAAAATCAGAAAAAGATACATGGTATCTCCATCAACTTGTTTATATTGCTGCGAAGATCACTGCAACGTAAGAATTAACTTAAATAATTTAAACTAAAATTTTGTCTTTGTGTAAATCGACAACAAAAAATAACAATAAAACTAACTCAATAGCAAACATCCAACAAATATGCACTTGTTGACATTTGTATTGTGGCCTTTGACGTCATATTCGATCTGACCAATAGCGTGGCGTTCTCGCTACTTTGAATTTCCCACTCATTTTTTATACTTTCAATAATTATTTTCTTAATAAAAAAGTAATGTTATTAAAAAATATTGGTATAGACATTATTCTAATGCGATAAAGTTTGTAAAAAAAAATATTTGACCCTTATTTGAATTACACGCATATTCCCTATTGTACAATGTGATAAAACGTGCCTTTTCGACTTCCCTCAAAACGGCCGTTGCAATTGGTATGTAAAGTATCCACCGCTTTACTATCCAGGGTGGGGTACTTCATTAATTTCATTATCATCGCTGTCATCAAATTCCTCGGGGAGTCGAATTAATTTAAACAAACACGATTATATATCTCACTGGACACTGGCAAAATACACTTATAATTAGTGTGAAGCCATAACTTAAAGAAGAAGAAGAGAATAGAAACAAAACGCTTGCAAGTTGTCTAGGCCCTCTGGTCACGGATAAAAAATTGCATATTTATCTTATCGGTGATCTTTAGGAAAGACCAGCAGTGGAAGTCTTTCGACTTATAGAACATACCTGCACAGCTTCCACCGGATGATCATATTCGATTTTGGCTAACATCCTCTCAGAATTCCTATCAATCACTGTAATGTTCAGTATCATGCCGGCGAGGCTAAACACTTCTCGGAGTTTCTCTTCGTCGACCTTAAGATCTAACTGTAACAAGTGTTAATGTTATTTCATTATTTACGGACGATTTAGCGCAGTGGTTAAGAGCTTCAGCCGCTCCGCCCACTGTGTCTTAAAGTCGCGGGTTCGATTCCCGCACTGGACAAATCTTTGTGTGATCCACAATTTTTTGTTACGGTCTGGGTATTTGTGTATGTGAATTTTCATGTTTGTAAACGCACCCACGACACAGGAATAAATCCCCACATTAGTGGGGCCACGTTTCTTAAAAAAAAAAATATTAAAAAAGTATTATATACAATACTAGCTGGTTCCCGCGGCTTCGCACCCGTGTACAATAGCGCCACCTGCCGGGCCTAACTAGCTAAAAATCATCCAGGCGATCCCCAAGAGTATAAAAAAATCTTCAAAATCGGTCAATCCGTTACGGAGGAGAAGAATATTCATGTACACTGGTATATTTAAGGGTGGATTTTTGAGATGGGGCAGTATGGGGCACCTCAAACGTTGCAGGTATAGGAAAACGTTCTCAGGACAGAGTCGACAGGCGTCAAAAAAGGTTTGTGTTTAAATTGCCTGTGTTTTTTTTTTGCTGACTGTACATTTTTTCAAAATCCGTAAATGCAGGTCAAAATGCCAAAAAAGGTTAAGGATAGTCTTCTTAAACTATCTACAACGGTTGAGGTAGCTTCCCTTATTGCCCCGTTTCGAAAATCCACCCGTACATAAAGATTGGACACAGATTACCAATAATATATGAACTGTTAAAATTTTATAATGTAAATTGAATTTTGTTGTTACGTTGTTAAATTCTAAATTATATGAATTAAAGAAAAACATTTCATTAAGTTCATGATAAAAACATGTAACATAATATAAGTAACTTAACGTGTGTGTGTGTGAGTGATGTACGCTGTTGGCCACGAGGCCTTTACGGCTTCACCGGACTTAAGGGCGAGCGTGCAACCGCTCGAGTCAGAAGGGCAAGGAGCGACATACTCGAGGGCGCTTTGACGCTCGACATACTCGAGGCGCCCTCGGTTAGGACAGTCGCTGTAGGGGGATGGGGTGCACTACTAAGGGCACCGGTCAACCGCCGGCTATGGGAGGGGATCTACGACTACGTCGTCGTCGCCCGTATTCGGAGCGGAAAGAAGGGATGACAAAGCATCGGGGGGATCGGTGAGAACATGTCGCGGACGGCGGTGGCGACTGGGGTCGGGGGGATCGTAGTCGGCGGCGGCTACGATTAACGGATTCGCATGGGTAGATGCGTTCGCGAAGTGTCGTGTTGTCGCCTTTTTAATATGGGCGCGAATAGGTTCGAGACCTAGATCGGAGTGGAGATCGACATTCCGTACGAACCAGGGGGCTCCTACGGCTTTACGGAGGAAGCGGTTTTGAACCACTTGGAGTTAATCGATGTGAGAGGGGGCCGAATGCCCGAACACAACACACGCATAAGTCATGATGGGTCGAACGCAAGTATTGTAAAGCGTCACCTTATTTCTAAGGGACATTTTACTCCGCTTGCAGATTAACGAATGGAGACGACCGAGCACAAAGGATGCTCGGTGTGTAACATAACATAACCCTTATGTCTAATTATAAATCTATCTAATAAAAAGTCACATAAGTACTTACATTGGCAATAAATATTTTATTTAGTAGTGGAAGTTTTATATTGAGGGAGTTGAGGAATTTCATGCTCAAGCCATATGTCTCGTAGTGTTCCTGATCGTTGACTTCTGATGGAGGGTTTGCACTGAGTTTCGGCTTCTTGGGAGTTTTTTGTCTGAAAATACATAAAGTCATATGATCAAGAGTGTGTAAGATCTTTCGGCAAATAAAAATTACACACATCGTCACTCCTATATTCCCCCAGTGGGGGTGGCAGAGGTGTACTGAGAACACCCACGTTTCGCCGACGATGTTAGGCCCCATGTAATAGGGGGCGAGTCTATTGCCATATACCGGGCACAATTCCAGACTCCGGACTCATACTGAGAATTCAAGGTAGACTGGCAGAAAATGCCTCAGGCATTAAGTCCGCCTATGTACACATGTGCATAAAGAATAAATAAATAAATAAATTTTTCGTTAGAAAAACTACATTTGTCTGACCTAGGATTTGAACCCGTCCTGGGTTCAAATCGTGGTCACAAAGTGATGTGCTTTGCCACTATACCAACGAGGCAGTCATTTCAAAATATAAAAAAAAAGATATTTTTGCAATTAACTTTTTATCGTGTATGAGACGAACTATGAGAGTGGAGGAAGCCAGAGAGGTATGTAAGGAAATAACCTGTTGGAACTCTGTGCTCTCTGTCTACCCCGCAAGAGATCTGGCGTGATGATATAGATAGAGATAGAACTTTTTATCCAACAGCAACGCCGGAACGTCCCCATTGTTATGTTCACGCATATATAAATGTATAAAGGCCAACGCTGCCTAATCTATGATGCATACCAAACATTAAGTAATTGGGTCAAAACCAAATGTCCTGTATTTTGTAGAGAATTTTATGTATTTTATATATCACTAAGTATTTTTGAGATCTAATTCCTCAATTCGTAGTTATGTTCGATCAAATATTTTGAGGTTAGGTATAAAAATATGCCAATTCTTTACCTATGTGACATTTTTTCAATATATCATAATTGTATCTCTTATTGAGCGAACATTAGAATGTCTGGCGTGTATTAATAATCAAATTACGTACATAGTAATGTTTTGAATTTCGAATTTACTGCGCAAAGGAAAGCATACAGCTATATAATTCGATACTAGCGCCATTCATCTTGGTCGGAGTTAAGATTCTCGCTATAACTATAGTACTAGCATGGTCCTTATTCGATTTTAAAACTGCCGACTTCTATCAAGTTACAAAAAATGGTAATACCAAAGTACCGCCTCGTGGCATTCTCCTTTAACCAAACAAAAATTGTCACGTATGCTGTCTTTATTATATTAAACTCAAACTCAAATTGTTTATTTCGCATAAACCCTGCGGGGATATTTAGAAAATGTCATATTTACATTTTATTTTTAACATACTAATCTACAACCGAAACGGAACGCGGCCTCCACTGAGAAGATCCGGCGAGAAACTCAGGGGGCTTGTCTTTTTAGTTTAATTCTCCTTTAATTTGATCATGATTTCTGTATAGATACATACATTTTTATATTATACAACATCATTTATCCGATTCACCTCCAGTGTGATGCCTTACGACTGAGATATAACACTAATAATAATGTTTTTAAATATGTTATAATGAAAAGCTAGAGGTTTCTGGGTGGACCAGTCTTCACAAGCAGTACCCGTTTATGAGTATGACTATTTGAGCTGACATCACCGCCCTCGATCATATTATAGGGAAGGAAGTGACCAGATAGCCACTGCAAGCTTAGAATTTTTAATGAGCATCAATACGTTATCTATGGTAACACTACTACAGCGATATTTTGGAAACTTACGGAATAATTCAATTTCAAGTTGAATCATGGATACGAGGTTCGAAGTTATGTTTTGACAAAATATAAACACAGTTATTCTATGTTATTTTCGCACGGTCGCTTTTTCAACGATTTATGCTGAAGCATTGTAAGCGCTTTTAAAACAAATATACTGTCTGCCGTTTGTTTCATTCCAGCGCTTGACTAACGCGCGTTGAACATTAGCTCGTGCGAAATAACAAATGTAAAAATAACAATATCTAAATTACTGTGTATCACATGACACATTCCGTTGACTATACTAAGAAACTTACTTGTTCGCTGACTTTTTTTTCATCTGTTCCTCTGAAACAAAGATTACATATACTTCAAAACGTTGCAGTCATGATTGCTTCTGGGCTCTAATCATACATTATGTTATAATATCACAAGGTTAAATTTGGCTTGGCATGACATGGGGGGGGGGGGGGGGGGTTGAAATTATATTACCATTTAATACAATTTCCCAATTTCCAAGACTAGACGAGATATAACTAGGGTAAATTTCATAGCAAACGCCAACTCTGCAATGACTTGATGACAGTGTTAGTTAGAGCCACGAGCCAATTGTCGAACTGTACAAGCTTTTATTTAACTTGCACCGTTCGCATATCTGTCTGTCAGTCTTTCCGGTTCTAATCTTGTCATCCATATTTCAAGCATTTGCCGAGTATCGAATTGATCTGATAATTGGCATATGTAGGTATGTTCAGTGACAACGTAATATCATATCATGGAGCTTGTCTATTGATTGTTAGATTAAATACAATAAGTGTTAGATTATACACAATAATAGTAATGTTAGTTAGTTAATAATTATAACTATAATGTTTTTATTAATAAGTCGATCGTTATAAATAATTATTATTTTGTAATGGCAACACTGTAAAGGCGAGAATGATGACAACACTGTTTAATGCCAAGCACATTGGCGGAGCATCATTCTCGTTTGAGACGCCTTTCGATCAACACGTAAAGGGAAATACAGTGAAGACCGGATAATCAGTTCTTTTATTTCTGATAATAACCTCTCCAACGTCGTGCGGCTTTTATGATGGAGTCGGAAGGAAGGCATTGGGACTCATCAACAATAATATTTATACATAAGATGGGTAGTAATGACATTTCTATGTGCCAAACGAAATTAATATTTCTTTCAATGGTTTTAAGGCCTAAAACCATAAGTATAGAAACGGGTCAAACCTTTTATTGCCATTGAATAGAGTATAAATTACAACTGTCACAGTGTCCATCTTACATGAAAAATACTATAAACGTTAACACAATCAACTAATCCCAGTATAGATTTTATATTCCTCGGGTTCTTACTAGAGATACATATTTCTTTCATTATATTAATTAACATTGTAATGTGACTGAATTTCAATACACATAGTAGTTGCATATATTGAAGAGTAAAATATATATGTTTGTATGTGTATTGATAGGACATTGTTCTGCGCCCATACATGATTTGCCCCACAACCAATAGCAATGAAAAAATACTTGTATGATTTAAAATCACCCATAAATTCTCTTAAGGCATTTATTATTAAACGGACATGCGGGGGTATCGCAATATTGCACAAAAAGTATTAGATTTTGAGGTTATAATTCAGTAGCCATTAATACATTTGAGGTTATATTGTGTGTTGACATTCAGTAAAGATGTGGGTGACTTCGATGTAAGTACCTACAATACTTTGAAATATTGGTTTTAGAATGCAAATTGTCCGTTAGATACGGATTTTTTCCATTTAATAATAAAATATATAAATAATGATGGCATGAAAAGATGGTGTTCAGGATCAGATGAAGAAGCCGAAAGGTGGCCAAGGGAACCACTCAACTACTCAATATAGCCCCGCCGTGGTTGTACTTGATTTGTCTTGACGAGTACTGTAGACCACGATGGCGTTTAGGGTATGATGATGGAGTCGGAAGGATGCTATTGGATCTCCTTAACTAAGAAAGATATTTTCGTTGTTTTTTTTTCGATAAAATCTTGTTAAAAAGTTCTTTTTAAACTAAAATTATTATTATTAGCTATAAAAGGTGAGCGTCGCCCTTGATGAGGGAGGGGAAGAGTGACGCATCTGTTGTTTACGTTAACGGTCGACAATACCAACATACACATATACAGTCTGGATTCTGATTTAGTGTGTGTGTGTGTGTGTGTGTGTGTGTGTGTGTGTGTGTGCGTGCGTGTGTGTGTGTCAGTGAGTGATCTATTCTGTTGGTTGTAGGGTCTATACTGATTTAAACATTCATTTAAGTATGGCTTAAATGGTATAGTAATGATTTTTTGTGTGTTTCATTTGTAACTGTCAAGTAATCACTTGAAAGTTACAGATAAAACAGCAAATACCACTCTCTAAATTTATCATGATTTTCTTAAATGATTAGAAATAAAAAAGGTACCTTTCTCCAACATAAAATGGATTAGTGTCCCATTATAAGTGACTCCATCTAATTGTGTAAACAGCCATTTACATTCTGATGTATTTGAAAATATCAACAAACATTCTCCTTTTGATTGCCCATTCTCATCATTGAGTACACGGATAAATTTGACCATACGGTTTAAATTCTGGAACAAAGTTTTGTATGGTTAGCAGAACGAGTTGAGCAATTCAGATATTCATATAATTTAACACATCCTATCTCTATCTATCTATATCATCACGCCAGATCCCTTGCGGGGTAGGCAGAGAGTACAGAGTTCCAACAGGTTCTTTCCTTACATACCTCACCTCTCTGGCGTCCTCCACTCTCATAGTTCGTCTCATACACGCTCGCCGGTTACGGAGACTCTTGACTCGTCCTACAGATAAAACTCAGTCTATTTGGTCGTGGTAAGATAGTCTAGGTCTAAACAACACATCTTAAGTTATCATTAATCTATCTATCAAATTTAGACTAAGCCTTGTCTAGATAGAGAATGCTAACAATAATAGCGCCTATAAGCCACAGTAACTATACACTATTTATGCGTGATACCAGTGTTTGATTTGTTCAAAAGCTGTCAATGAGTGCGCGCGCTTCCGTATGCTTACTGTATCGATATATATAAATTATATGCTATTTCCGCGCGCCTGATGCTCCATCTATACAAGTAATTCGTCTAAGTGATGGCTGCTTCTCAAGTCATACTCGTGAACGGGTGCTGCTGGTAGGGGACTGGTCCGTCCACTATCCTTTGACTGATTAAACATGTACCGTAGTACTGTTGAATTATATCTAGTTCGGCATCAGATTGAAGCTATAACCAATTATTTTGTACGCACTCTTTACACTTTTTATAGTAACCCCTTTTTCGCTTATACGTTTTATTATATACCTCTACAACATCTCTATTTTGTAAATAAGAGGACTATGTAGACACTGACCGATACCATGAATCTAAGTACACTTACGATTAATCTATACTTAAGCACATCTATTTAGCTCGTTCTGCATTGTTCTCCCATACCCCATGAATGCAATGTATACAAAAAGAATTGTAAAACTCTCATTTTTAAAAAAGAGTAACTGTGGAGTTTCTTGCCCACAGGAATGATTTTCCGAATTGGTGGTAGTCTTAAGTAATCAATAATTTTCTCTTTTAGACTATTCATAAGGGCCTTTTGGTCTACATGAATAAAAAATAACCAATTTAACATATACTAAATGTCAATTTATACAATGGAATGAGAAATCAACTGTAAACATCCAAATCACAAAAAGTGAGCAGTTTATAAACGATTGCTTGACCAATGTTTAGATCAATTGTCTGAAGCTAAAAATAACAAAACAAAATAACTATCAATCTAGGATAAGCTGTTAGATTCAGTTGCTGCAGGGATTTTTTTCTTTGTTACCTAAATAACTTTTTTTTAAGAAAACAGGCCCTCATCAATAGAAAATAAAATATACACATGCAAACACCCAGACCGAAACAAATATTTATGGTCATACAAAGTTTGTCCCATGTTGGGATCAATTTAGCGACTACTCTAACCAGTGACCATAACAGCTTTATGATATCCCGGGCCAACATGAATTTTTAAGTAGATTGGTGGGCCTCAGAAATAAATACTTCGCTTTCGCTACATTGCCGACGCAGTGCGACGGTGGCACGACTTGGGGAGTTGTAATGTATTGAACTGTAAGGGAGAGGTCACATAGCTCCGCCACGCTCCACGCAACGGGAAACATTGCGACCCGCCGCCGCCACGCCCGACGTGATTACAAACGAAGCATGTTGGGAGCGAGACATCGTGCGTGCGTGTGTGTGTGTGTGTGTGTGTGTGTGTGTGTGTGTGTGAATGATGTACGCTGTTGGCCGCGAGGCCTTTACAGCTTCACCGGACTTAAAGGCGAGCGTGCAACCACTAGGCTCTAGCCAGCCAGAAGGGCAAGAGGCGACATACTCGGTTGGGACAGTCGCTGTAGGGGGACGGGTGCACTACTAAGTGCACCGGTCAACCGCCGGCTATGGGAGGGGATCTACTACTACGTCGTCGTCGTCGCCCGTATTCTGAGCGGAAAGAAGGGATGACAAAGGGGGGGGTTCGGTGAGATAAAGTCGCGGTCGGCGGTGGCGGCAGGGGTCGGGGGGGAGATCGTAGTCGGCGGTGGCTACGATTAACGGATTCGCATGGGTAGATGCGTTCGCGAAGTGACGTGTTGACGCCTTTTTAATAAAGGCGCGAATAAGTTCGTGCGAGCGTCAGGGCGGCCGCCTGTCCCGCGCGACTTCCCGCCTGCAGTGTGACATACGCGCCACGCTGGCGACAGCTGGCCGAGCGCCAGCTCGCGCCTCCGTCCCGCTCCGGCGGCTATTTGACGAAACCTAAATGCTCTACCAAATAAATGTTCTTACAGGAATCCTACTAATATTATAAATGTGGAAGTTTGTATGTTTAGATGTTTGGAAGTTAGTTACTAAATCATGCAAAAACGGCTTGATGGATTTGGACGAAATGTGGCACACAATAATAGTTTATTACCTGGGATATACCTACTACATCCGATACTCTTTATCCTAGAAAAATGTAAGGTTCCTGTCTAAAGTCAATGCAGACAAAGTTCTGGGCAGAAACTAGTATTATCATACTTGTGGTAGATAAAACATGTGACAAGTCGCACAAACACAAGTCATGGGCTGTGCTTTGAACAGCCCTACTCTAAGTGGTCCAAACAATGGTCACCCTTTTTAATTATAATCATTGTGTAAATATTAGATGAAAACTTCGACCCTGACATGGATTTAAGAACCACTTGTTAAGTAACTTACCTTACACTTAATCTTCTCCTGTATAAACTGTTTAACATCAATATGATTCCAGTCTTTTGGGATATTTTGCATACGCAGTATATCGAAATCAGTTTTGTCTGAAGAGTCAGATCTGGTATGAGAAGGGGACCAATTTCTTGTGTTTTGGAATGTTGTTGAGTTCTGAAGAGGAGATCGGGATCTTTTTCTTGAAACTGGAATTCAATGAAACACTGATTAAAGTTTAATAACATTATATCAGAGGAAAAAGGGTCAAATGCTAATGATACTTGTCAGACAAGTGAGCTTCTTGATCTGAACTAGAAATAAACAATATATTATGTTTAATAAAAGACAATTTAACGATTCACATGTTTACTGCTAGGTAGCATACACAATCCTGTCCAGACTCCAGTTAATCTCTAAGTACCCTACATTGTAATACTTATTTAGAAAAATAAGAACACAAGTACCTACATTATATGTAACATACCTTTCCCCCAAGAGTGTACACTATTCAACAGTACCATTGACACTACGTTTATATGACAGTTCATCAAAAATACTCCTAACTGATACAAAAGATACTTAACTAAGTGATCTTAAGAAACTACACATTTAATCATTAGCTGTAGGTCTCACATATGGTGATTTAGATAGCCTATATTGCCTATTCCTAAATCGCCTACTAGCATAATTAGGTTCTGCATCCGATGTACTGGGAATACCCAACATCGCCTCCCATTTGCCTGAATTAGGAATTTCTATGATGTCTTGAGTGTCGATATCGTTATCTATTCCTGCTTGTCCATATCCATTATTAGAATCCTCTTCCACCATTTCCGAAGCTTTCTCAGTCCGTTTTTCAGTATGCTGTTCCGTCTCTTTTTATTTATTTATTTATTATTAAGGTTTACCAGCGCTTAGACACACTAATACTTACAACTAGGTTTGACAGTATTATAGGTAGAAAGTGTGACAAACTATTACAGGTAAACACCACATTCAATTTGTAAAGACGACAAAAATACTTACTTTTCAATTAAAATTGTTAAACCAAAAAAAATAAAAAGTAAAATAAAATATGATCATAAAATAAAGATAAAAATAAAAGATATCAAAATTACTTACTTATGTGGTATCAATAATTAAAGAAAACAGAAAAACCAATAACTTTAAAAGAAATTACATAGAACATTGTGAATTATTATCTAGAGCGAGCTCACTGACAACTCTTTGATGCATTTAAAAAGCTTTTTTTTATCTTGCGAAGTGAGTCAGTTCCCATGTCAATTAGATCGCTACAACTATTCAACAACTTGCACAATCTTGGTATCGGAGAGTTTGCGCTTTGGACCGATTTGCGGAAAGGGGGACATAGAGGGGTTATGGGAGTACGGGGAATTCGCCGAGGAACTCGATACATAAAATGCTCTAATAGGGGGGGGGCAATCAATTCTGTTTTTTAATAGTTTAGACAAGAAGATAAGATCTAATAAGTCTCTCCGCTTATCCAATGTTGTCATGTTAAACCATTTCAGTCGTTTTTCGTAAGACCGGACCCTTCTTGCAATCCCATTTTTAAAAGCGAGATAAGAGACAAATTTTCTTTGGATTCGTTCCAGTCTAAGACTATGCGTACAGAAGTGTGGCCTCCATACAATGCTGCAGTACTCTAAAAGGCTCCTTACCAAGCCATTATATAAAATAAATTTTATATTATTTCCTTCAAAATCTTTGGTATTGCAGATAATGAAACCTAACATTCGTGATGCCCTCTTGATTATACTTTCCATGTGGGGAACAAATGTTAGCTTTCTATCGAAGAGTACTCCAAGATCTCTCACTTCGTCTGTTCTTTGTATTATTTGTCCTTCAATTTTGTAATAAGAATTAAAACCACTAATCTTCCTACTGATCTTAATATGATAACATTTTGTCATGTTCAGTTCCATTTTATTTAAGTGATTTCTTTCATTTTAATTAGCTGATCAATATGCCTGTTCACAATGTCTCCTTCTTTAGTTTCGACTCTGTAACTAGATGGACCATCTTTATTCCTTACAATGCCTGGTAACCACCTAGGCCCACTACTGAAATTTCTGTACATTACATTCTGACCAACATTAGTTTCCCTGTGCTTCTTCTGCTGATTATTTTCAATTTGTAAATCTCTCTTTCCTCGTCTAATATTATCAGGATGTATAGTGTCCAGCAGTGTTCTTAGTCGTCTGTTCATTAAAAGTTCTGCTGGGCTCTTTTGTGTTGTTGAACATGGAGCAACTCGTAAACCTAATAACATATTCGGTAATTTTATGTCCCATGGTATTTTATTCATTTTCCGTAGCTTGTCTTTAACAGTCTGAACCATTCTCTCAGCTAGACCATTCGTAGCGGGATGATGAGGGGCCGTAGTAATATGACGTATTTTATTTGAAGACAGATATTCCTTCATTTGAGCTAAAACAAATGGTGTACCATTGTCTGATACAATTGTCTCACACAAGCCATGGGTAGTGAATACCATTCTCAGGTGCCGGATCACTGTTTCAGACGTCATGTTATTCACTATGAATACTTCAGGCCATCGAGAATAGGCGTCAACCATTATTAAAAAGGTTTTATTCTGACACGGCCCTGCAAAATCAACATTGATTCTGGACCACGGTTTAGTCGGTGTAACCCATTCATGCGCTGTTTTAGGGGGCATGTGGCGGTTTTCATACATTACAGCCATTTACTACAGCTTCTATGTCATTGTTAATGTTAGGCCACCAAACGTAACTTCGCGCCATCGCTTTCGTCTGCACTATTCCACTGTGTGTCTAAAGTCTGTAATATTGACTCACGCAATGAAGGTGGGACCACAACCCGACAGCCAAGCAATATGCAATCATCCTGTAGTGACAGCTCTGCTCGATGCAGCCAGTAAGGACGTAATTCATCGTCGGCAACAGATGACAATAAACGTTTAGCTATATCAAAGCTTTTCTGTTCCTCATCTGTCCATTTCCATTCCTTGGATCTGTCTAACAACCGGTGCAGCGGTTCAAGTATCGTCGCTTTATGAGGAATGAACCTTTCATAAAAATTGTATAGGCCCAAAAACGCTAGCAGTTCTCGTACATTTTTAGGTTCTGGCGTTTTCATTATAGATTCTACTTTACTAGGAGCAGGGTGGATACCCTAGGCATCAATAATGAATCCCAAAAATTCTACTCGTTTTTTGGGAAACTTGCATTTATGCTTGTTGAGCCGCAGTCCGGCGCGTTTAATCCGTTCTAAAACTACGTCCAGACGTTGACCCATCTCTTGCATTGTATGCCCACTGACTATTATGTCATCAATCAGGATTGCGACGCCAGAAATGCCCGCCAGCAAAGAGGTCATTAACCTTTGAAAAATTCCTGGACATGCCTTTACCCCAAAGGCTAATCTATGTACTGTGTAGAGGCCTTTGCACGTATTTAGCGTTAACAGCTTAGCTGTCGTGTCATCAACGGTCAATTTACCACCAGCAATCGTAGCGAATACTTCACTAGCTGTAGGCATCGGATAGGTGTCAGACTTCGTAGCCTGGTTAACAGTGCAGCGGTAGTCTCCACAGAGACGAATTTCACCTGACTTCTTAATTATTGGTACAACAGGTGTTGCCCATTTCGAATAAGACACGGGACGAATCACCCCCTCGTCCACTAAACGCTGTATCTCATTTCCTACTCTCTCCTTCAAGGCGTACGGCACCGGACGCGCCTTCACAAATTTCGGTGTAGCATTGGGTAATAAATTTAGGGTCACAGGGTCCCCACGGTAGGTACCGAGGTCCGCTCTGAATACTTCTTGATGCTTCATAACAATGTCGTCCACTAATGACATATAATCATATGATACAGTATTTAAACATAATGTAATATTAAGCGGTTGAAACCAATTTCTTCCCAAAAGATTTGGTCCGGCACCTCTAGCAACAATAATATTTAAATCGCGTATTATATCATTGTATTGCACACGCACAACCGTCTGACCGATCAGTGATACAGGAGACTTGGTCCACGTGTGTAAGTTCAGTGGTGTAGACTGCAGTGAGTCCCGCGATCGCATTCCGCGCAGTATACGCCACGTATGTTCATTTATTAATGAGAAGCTGGCACCCGAGTCTATTTCCATAAACACAGGCGTGCCATTCAATATCAGCTTAACTCTAAATGGTTGTATTAAATTCCGTGAACTACCAAAACAATAAATCCCATTTAAATTATAGTCGCACTCATTCGACGCACAGTAGTTTATCTTGTCCGCTTTCTTTTTTGTAATACATACTTTTTCTATATGCCCTTTTTTCTTACAATATCGACAAATTGCATTTACAAAACGGCATTCATTACTATGTCTATCACCGCAGCGATAACAGAAACGCATCATATTATTAGCTTTAATTTGCACGGCGTTAATATCCATGGGTTCCGGCGCGCTGCCCGCGGCCGCCGCCGCGCTGGTCGCGCCGGGCGCGCTGCCCGCGGCTCGCGCCAAGATCATGCGCACGTCCCGGACTGCGCTCTCCGCCGATAGCATCGCGTCCGTGTCGTCCTTATAGCCTAGGTTGTCCCGCTTCAGCAATTCGTATTGTAATTTCTGATCACTCATGCCACATACGAGCCTATCGCGCAGCATTCGTTCTAGGTTTGGAAAATTGCAACCGGTACTTAATTTTCGCAACTGTGCAATGTATTCGGATGCCGGTTCATTTCCTTTCTGATCACGATTGTAAAACTGAAATGATACTGAAATCTCATTCGGTTTTGGGCTATAATGTTCCGATAAAATAGTTTCAATCTCATTAAAGGTTACATCACATGATTTCCTTGGTGTAATTAAAGCTAAGAATGTTTCGAACACTTGTGCACCACACACTGTGAAAAAGTTAGCCCTTTTCGCTTGATCTGTCACTATGTTGTTTGCTTCCAAACAATATTTTAGTCTATCCAAGTAACTGTCCCAGTTATCTATGTGAGGATTGAATTCACAAAAGTTTATACACTTGTTACGCTCCATTATCACCAAATTTTCTACATCGTCGCCACTATTATGTTTAATAAAAGACAATTTAACGATTCACATGTTTACTGCTAGGTAGCATACACAATCCTGTCCAGACTCCAGTTAATCTCTATGTACCCTACATTGTAATACTTATTTAGACAAATAAGAACACAAGTACCTACATTATATGAAACACAATAATTTCTGGTAGTTATATTATTATGGTTTACTTCTTTTTTTTCGTAACCTGTTCATTTGTCCTATACAAATTAACAGTTAATTCCCCTTCCAAAATTTTTGTCCTAGATTTGATTAAATTCCTTTGCTCCTATTCCCTTTGAAATCTAGTTTATTGACATCATAATATCATATTTGACGAATGGGATACCATTTTTTGATCTCATAGGTCACATGCTATGTTACCATTCTTGATTTCATAGGACACACGCTATCACATATTTTATTCTTTTCAGAGTCACATAACTTTCAAAATATCTTATTCAATATTGAAGAGTCTAGAATATTCAATAAGGTATTTTGAGTACTCTAGGATTAGAATAATGAATAAGGTAGTTTGCATATTCTAGTCTAGAATATTGAATAATGTATTTTGAGAGAAACTCTAGAATTTAGAGTATTACTATCATCATAAGCTGAAGGACATCCACTGCAAAACATAGGCCGCCCCCAAATCAACCACAACGATAGGATTTATGCTGTACTCATTCAAGTTTTACTTGCAACTTACACCAGGTCATCAATCCAGGTTGTGATCAATCAATCATCAATCCACCTTTTAAGTGTGTGTGTGTGAGTGATTTACGTTGTTGGCCGCGGGCCTTTGCAAGAGAGTGAGGGTGCAACCACTATGCTCGAGCCAGAAGCGCAAGGGGGCAACTAGTTCAAGGGCGCCTCTAGGAGGAACGGCTTCGGCTTGGGCAGTCGCTATGGTGGAGAGTCCCGCCGTGGTAATTTCTCGACCTCGCCGGCGAGGTCTGTCTGATCATGTGTGCGGTATCTGTATTCGAAATAAGGGAAGTAAGGGGATATTGTGGAGGGCTACCCCACTCAAAGTTTTCCGTCTTAGCGTGTTGTTCACAAAGGTCAATAAAAAGTATTGTACAATTTGTTACTTGTTTGTATAGAAAAGTTCTACTTACACATTTCGAGACGTTTGTCAATGAATGATTTAGTGTTAATCTATTCAGTTATAAAAGTTCATTTAGAATTATTCTAATAAAAACAGATAATCCACTGTATTCTATGGTAGGCAATTTATAAAACACGAAGCTGTTTCTTCCATTCTTTGAAATTATTATTCCTGTCAAACAAGTGTCACTTGTCAAGTAATCGTTTCTTTTATATTTATGGCATCATGTTGACGCGTATTTTGCCAATGTCAAGTAGGCAGAGAGTACAGAGTTTCAACAGGTTCTTTCCTTACATACCTCTCTGGCTTCTTCCACTCTCATAGTTCGTCTCATACACGCTCGCCGGTTACGGAGACTCTTGACTTTTCCTTCAGATAAGACTCGGTTTATTTGGTCGTGGTAAGATAGTCTAGGTCTTCCCCGGTACCTGCATCCTTCCACGAATATTCATTTCAAAATTAATTCAACTCCCCCGATGAACATGACAAGGATTATTATGAAATTGATGAAGTGCCCCACCCTGGATAGTAAAGCGATGGATACTTTACATACCAATTGCGACGGCCGTTTTGTGGGAAATCGAAAAGGCACGTTTTATCACTTTGTTACAATTACCTTCACTCCTGCACATATAAGAATACATAGGTAATGGTTAATATTCCACCAACATTACATATTATAATTCGAAATAACATAAGTTTTGGAAATGAAAACAAATTGACGACATCACTCTTCGATATCCTGAGAAAACTCCAAGTAGTAGTTGGCTTGGCAATAGCAAAGCAAAGCACACTAGTGATGGGCATAATTGATGAATGGATTATTAGAATAAACGCCTAGAATTAATTCTTAATGATAATCGACGCTTATTCAGCTAGAATAAATATAATCTAGATTTTAAATGCACTCCAATAACAAAACAATAATCAATTTGATGCGAGGGGCGTCTGTAGTGCTGTACGACCCTGGTGCTCTTAGCGGTCACCGAGGTTAGCAGCGTTCGGCTCGGTTGGACTGACGTGGGTGACTGTATGTGGCATTTTCATATTCGAGCGTTTCTGTGCTTCTTCATCAAATCACATAAAAGATGCTTTATCCTTATTATATCCCTATTATATTTTAATGGCTTAATTTCATAAAGAGAATGTCTAATTATCGATTAATCGACTCTCAAATTTAGGCATTTTAGATTATTATTACTTGGTATAACCTTATTATTCGATTAGCAAAAATATCATATTAATCAGTGGTATCAGAGTTGTTTCAAATGCACTTCAACTCAATGAAATCTTTTGTGCTGCCCTTTGAATCAGAATCAGAATCAGAATATTTTTTATTCATGTAAACCATTACAGTATTTATGAATCGTCAGAAAAGTAACAAAGACTCTACCGCCACTTCGGAATGTCATTCCTGTGGAGAAGAAGGGCAAGAAACTCCACGGTTACTCTTTTAAAATAAGAAATTACAAACTTTTTCATCTACATTCTGTTGTGGGGTATGGGAGAACAATGTAGGTTGGTCATCAGGTAAGTCTAAGTTAAAAAAGCGAATAATACTATTTATGAGAATGGCTACATGGTTCCCTCATTTACAAAAAAAGTACATATTGTGTTAAATTAATAGAAGGAAGAGAGGTAATGTTAACTAACAACAGTTGAATAGGTTGTTATGACTCAAGTGGAGCTGGAATAGCATCTATCCAAGCATTTTTATTGCTTTTAAAGTACCTGGCTATTCACATACTCCCAGTAACTGTAATAGTTTGTAGCGTCACCTAGGTGGGATGACCCGGTATTCCTCTGGTGAGGGGTAAGCTGCCCCTGTGGGCCACCCCCAGTAGATTCAAAATCGCCGCGCCACCAATGCGTCACGTCTGCTTCAGAGCAATCATTCAAAACGCAATATGTCCACCACACGTAAGATGTATATCACGCAATGACCTATGTTTTGAAATAAGATATGATTTATGTATATCATCACGCCAGATCCATTGCGGGGTAAGCAGAAACACCAACTTTTCAACGGGATCTTTGCTAGAGAATGTAGAACAATTATGTAGATTCAAGTATTTTGATCAGAATACTTTTTTTTTCTTTAAATCAGGAGTAATGCATTATTTGTGGTCTATAACGAGCTATGGATTTGAATAAATCGTACCTCAAAACAATATTTTTTTGGGAATTAATCGCGTCTCTTTAGAACCGAGTGGCGCGGGTAGAGGGAGGGAAAGTAAAAGAGATAAAAGCATTGTATTTCTTAATTCTACCATAGAAACGCCGCGGTTTTAATATTAAGAGACACCAGACCAGATAGAGAGTACCTTATAATGGCCCTCTATGACCGTAACTCGATTTGTTAGATTTTTGAGTCACGTCTATACCGTTTGAAGGTGCAAAATGTCAATATAGTTTTAACGTACACAACATTTATTAGAAAAATAAGTATGAGGCTAACAACCTTGTAAGATTAATAGAGATTGGGTACCTATCTCTAGAAAACATTGAATTGGACCTTATTATACTGAGAAAAGGCTATCATATTACTTACTACTACGTTTAGCAATTTAATTAAATCATTACACTATTGGTTGAATTTTGTGTTTTCCGATACTGTTTTTGTGCTCTCATCACTGAGGTAAACATATCAACGGTTCTAACGAAGCGAATGCAGTAAATACTTTTGAATATTTTCCAATTTTTTTAAAGAAGTTCTTACACATTGACAATGTTAAGACGGTCTAAGATAAGTTCTTGTCTGGTCTGTGTAGACAAGACCATGTCTGGTAATATATGGGCACAGTATATTCCTTACAATTGGAGTTGGACTGATTAGTAAAACCGCACGACGAAGCCCATGAAGCATAATGGAGCTTAACGAGGCGTTGTTCTGATATTAAACGTTCTTTTTCAGTTTCTAAATCTTTTAGTTCTATATGAACGTCGCGAAGTCGGTTGCTCAAGTAATAATTATCTTCGGCTAAGCTTTCTGCGTAGTTGGTCGCTTCTGCTCTTTGGTTCCTTGACTGCACAATCTGGTTCTTCAACATAGCATTTTCGGTTTCCAAAATCCGGATTCTTGAACTAAACAGCTGTTGGCGCATTGTTCAGAATATTGTGTAACCTATTATTAAATTCTCTTAATTTACAAACTTCGGTCACTGCTTCGTGTAACCGTGTGTTTAATATAATATTTATCTCTTTTAGTTTTATCGCCCTTGACATCTCCTGATGCTGTTTATCAGTCGCTTCTAGAAGTCGCCCTCGCAGTTTTTGGTTCTCATTATCCGATATAGATAAACTGGATGATACGTTTAATGATGTGAGTTTTCGTTTTATACTGTTTGTTTTCTGCTGTTTCATATTATTTCTATGCGCTTTTACTTTAAAATTTTGATTGGCTGCCAATTGTACATTATTACAGTCAATCATTTGATTGACAGTTTTTTTTTCTTTTCAATTTGACAACTCTGACAAGACGATCTGTTAAATAGAGTTCATTTATATTAGTAGTGCCGGTATTGACGGGATTAGTACCAAAGCAATTAAAACAGTTAAAAATTTTGTAGCACACAATTTTACAGACTGTATAAATAAATGTTTATACGAAGGTACTTTTCCTGACCCTCTTAAAGTGGCGAAGGTCAAACCTATTTACAAGTCTGGTGTGAAAACAGATCCCGGTAGCTATAGGCCAGTATCGGTGCTCCCAGTCATGTCCAAAATATTCGAAAGAATTTTATATACTCGCTTAGATAAATACCTCAGTGAAAACATTTTTTTGATTGAGCAACAATATGGATTTCGTTCAAAATCTAGTACACTCTCGGCGGCTGTAGATTTGGTTACAAAAATAAAAACAAGTATTGATCAAAAACAAATTGTGTTAGGTGTTTTTATAGATTTAAAAAAGGCATTTGACACTGTTAGTCATGTAAACTTAATTCAAAAATTAAATAATATAGGTATTACTGGTCAAGCCTTGAATGTACTAACTTCATACCTCCAAAATAGATACCAAACTGTGACGATTGGGGATACATTTCAAAGTCACCCCGAATGCATAAATTGTGGAATTCCACAGGGATCTGTACTAGGAACTTTACTTTTTTTGATCTATATTAATAACATTAAAAATACGGAAGTGACTGGTCACCTTACTGTCTATGCTGACGACACCTGTTTGTTTTATTTTGGGAACTCCATCCACGCTATCATATCAGAAGCTCAAAAAGATCTTGACAAAATTAATGATGGGTATCTATATAATTTATTGACAGTTAACATTTCGAAAACTTACTACATGATGTTTACTTCAAAGAATAAGAAGATCCCCAGTTACACACCACTAACGATTAACCATAAGATAATAAAGAGATCAAATCATCAAAAATATTTAGGACTATATCTAGACGACCGGCTTACGTGGAAGACGCACATTGAGCACATCAGATCTAAATTGAGCTCAGTTCTGGGTGCACTGAGGTAGGTGGCAAACTGTATACCACGTAAAGTGCGCACCCTGATATATAATTCATTAATAAATACACACCTAGAATATTTGATCGAAATATGGGGAGCAGCGTCTAAAACAAACCTTATCCGGCTACAAACATTAAAAAACAAAATTATTAAAATACTTTTCCATTATAACTATTTTACACCCACAAAAGAGCTACAATTATTAAACAAAATTATTTAATCTAACCCAGCTATATAAATTTAAAACATGCATTTTAGTTAAAAAAATTATCACAGGCAACATACATTCGAACGTAACATTTACCACAAGAAAACAAAAGCACTACTTAAGGAATAGGAACAAAATACAACTCACTCAACCACGTACAATAACTTACGGGAAAAGAACCATACGGTTTGAGGGAGCGCAACTATACAATAACTTACCAAATGAATTAAAAAAGTGCAGCAGGATTAATGTGTTTAAAACTAAACTTAAGAAATATATATACGAGAAATATTAATAAAACAGGAAACAATGACATACTAGGACTTGGATATGACTGGATAAATACGAAATTTGTGTAGTGTCTGAGACTCGATAACGACGTCAAAGTGATAATTATAGTCTTAAGTTTTCACATTATAATCTCATTTAAATGAACTATGTATGTTCTTATGAGAAATAAAGTTCTTTAAACCTTTATTCCTTTTCTCTTTGGTAAAAACGTTATTCCATTAGTCACACATGGCAAGTACATCTTTCGTGATGGCTACTCAGGTTTGCTGATAAGATTGTAAAACGTCTGCATAAAAAGTATTACCACCGACGTAGTATTAGGTAGTAGGGCACCCCTGACCCATGTAAAGAGCTTGGCCTTTGCCACCCTGAGTGTTCTGCTAAATACGCCTGTCCATGTACAAACCAATTGAAAATGCCATTACATATGAACCATATAAAATGTAGTTATTATAAATAGCCTTCTTCTCTGCAGCCCACCAACTTACGTCAAATGCATTCGTATGAAATGATTGAACAAAGCGTTTAGACTTAGTGGTCCATGGTATGTACTTGTTACCCATATTATTTACAGTCATAGTTACGGGGAATCAGCAAAAAAATATAGTGGTTTTGCAAACAAAACCGATGTGATCTGGTTGAAAGATTTATTCTGGTTGAAAGATTACATATAGGTAGTTTTAAGGACAGATAAGGTACGTATAGTAAAATGATTTGGCGGAATAAACGTAATGTTTGAAATATAATTCATATGTATTATGTGTTATTACGACTGCCTCGTTCGTCTGGTGGCAAAGCGCATCGCTTTGTGATCACGAGGTCCTGGGTTCAAATCCTAGGTCGGACAAATGTAGTTTTTCTCACGGAAAATTCCCAGTACGAGTCCGGAGTCTGGAATTGTACCCGGTATATGGCAATAGGCTCGCCCCCTATTACATGGGACCTAACATCGTCGGCGAAACATGGGTGTACTCAGTACACCTCTGCCACCCCCTCTGGGGAATATAAGCGTGACGGTGAAATTACGTGTTATTAATTGTTCTGCATGTACATATGTAAGCTTCCCTTTCAAGATATTAGTCGCCATGATATTTGTGTGTGCTTGAAAAGCTTCCATCAGTATAACACTAACGTTTTACCAGGCAGGTACGGTATTCCCTTACCATTCCAAGTTCACTATGTATGGTCTCAAGTTTACACAATGCTCCACCGTTGTGGGATCGTCATAATTTCCGCATCGCTGCTGGTTTCCCGCCAACTGACCAGTCGCAATCGACGCCTTACGAATGTCACACACGCGCACCACTGTTCTCTTGTGCGCGTGCGCATTATTCGCGAATGCCGCCGTTGACGCCGCGCCCGCACCGCCTCGCTCCCAAAATAAAGGTAGTTACTTAATATGTTATATTGTCTTAACGGTACGTTTATATTACTTTAACTATATAAAGAGTTTATGGAAATGTCTTTACTAAAGAATTGGAAAATATATATCCAAATTATTTGGTCTCTACAGTGTCATCGTAAACCAGTTAAAAGAAAAGACGAATGCCAGTAGGATTATTTTTCTGGGAATAAAATACAGTAGGTTGCTTTATGAAGTGAAGGATTTTGGTATCCATTCGGTTTTCTCTACTGTCCTGAATGATAATTTGGTGTAATGTGATGAAGGAAGATTATGGAGACGTGTATTTATTATAGCTACATCTTGGGTGTGTATCATAGTCGTGTCCAACCGAAACCCAAATTAACTTTTATTTTCTTTAAAGTCCTATTCATTCTGTGCCGATAGGTATATGAATGATATTTAAATTGGGGTAAATATTAACTCGTTTTGTCGATTACCTTTGCATTTGTATAACTTTTTTTAATAATGACCCACAATAGGTATTGCTGTGCGTATGTGCGTTTAAAAACATAAAATTGACATGCAGAAACACTTGGACCAAAACAAATTTAGGAGAACACATAAAGATTTGTCCTTTGCAGGGATCGAACCCTTCTCTATCAAGTAAGCGAAGCTCATATTAGACTATGCAATCTTCAAAACTAACTTTCATCAAAATTAGTTGGAAAAATGAAATCAGCTTCTCGAAATTTAAATGAGATTGGATTGCCTTTCACTTAAAGATAACTTTACGTTAACGCCACGTTGACGCTGGCGGAGAAAGAAATAGGTACTGAGTAAAATAGAGACTATTTATAAAGATACCTCTAACGTAGCAGTAGAGTGGCAGGACGTGTATATAGTACGCTTATGTTTCGCCGAAGTATATTAGGGTATCTGAGACGTGACCGAAATGTAATGAGATGAAACTTACCTGAATGTTCATAATGTAATTTATTATTAACCGCAAGGAATCTAACGTGATGATATAAATAAAGATAGTTCATTGTTATTGCAAGACTTCTGCGTCCCAATATTGGGGAAAGGCCTCTCCTATTGTATGTAGGCTACACACTCGACCTATCTCTAAATTCACAATGTTTGTTTTGCGCACCGCAGCTAGCAGGGGCGCAGAGCGAGTAAACTCGAGGTTTCTTCATAGGATATCGCCTCGTAGGTGTGGTTGTGGTTTCGTTAGTTGAGGATCCTAAAATATGAAGAGCTTGTAACTTTTCGTTAAAGCTTACCCGGTCGGACTGTAATTATAGTTTCAAACATTAATTTGGCATTTAAAAAGCTTTGCCAAAGTCTGTACTTTATCAACTAAACACTGATGAACCATTCGCAGCAATTTATTATAGCCCGTTTAAGTGATATATGTCGCAAATTGGTGTACGTTACGGTACAATTTTTAATGGAAGGAGTTTTTTTTCATCGTACAATATAGCTATCTTAGAGATTACAAAAGTACTTCCGCATGTCGACAACTCACATACTCAAGGGGCATGGATGTAACGGGATATTGGGCATACACAGGGCTTATGGTATCACAGCATGAAAAGTGCATTGAGATTGTCTGTTACTTGTGTAGGATTCAAGGTTTGGCTTAAGATGTCCAGAAAACTTTTCTGCACTTCATGACATTTAGTCATAAAGTCGAGGGTGGCTTGAAAAACTGTCCTTCTTGACCATCCCTTTTTAATTTCTCTTTTAATTCAATGGTTTCAGCTGCGATTTTCGGAAGTTATCGGGTTCATTGTCTTACATTCATCTCTGTGTGAATTGATTTTACTCACCCAAATAATGTTCGCGCTTATTCCCGTACGTACTTTGCTGTTTATTACTCGACTCACCATATTATTTATGACAGCAAAAGAACACTTGCGTACCTACTGTTGTAAAGTTATAATTGGCCAGCTGTGACTGATCAAAATGCGTTTTCATAAATTCTTTTCAAAATCATCCCAAATATCACAAATGACCACCACACTCCCATGTCAATCAATTCAGACCGTTGACACCAAAACAGTAACTAGGCGAACTCATGCGCAAGTCAGTGCTCCCGCGGCGCCTTTGATCTGAGCACCGACTGACCCAAATTATGTTGCAGTAAGGACCGCGGGCGGACGTCGGTATAACTGCTTGTAAATCGCCCTACGGGTATCACTGGGTAATTTTTGGCCTGATTTTCGTTGCAGTTTCAAAATGATCTATATCACGCCAGATCCTTTGCGGGATAGGCAGAGAGTACAGAATTCCAATAGATTATTTCTCAATGATGTCTGGTAAAAACGATTTTTGTCAGAGATAGATGGACTGATATTAAAACTTCATCTACGGTTGGAAAAAATAGGTATGAAGTACTAAATAAGCGATTTATTAATGATCTTTTGACTATAATATTGTACCATCCAGAAATGTTGCTAACTATCTCGGAGTTGGTTTAAGGATCTCCGATAGGAACTGTTCAGAACAACAAAAGTCATTATCAGTAGCGACTAAAAATTATCTTTCTACTGTTTAAATTGTTTTCTATTTAATTTTTTGTTTCTCTTTGGGAGGTGCTTTGGGAATCATTTGCATTATTTTCCCGATACAAAATACAAACAGTGTCACGTATTAAGTATTACTTTTTTTCTCCTATTCTAAAAATAGCTCTAGCCCAGTTCTGTAACTATGTATACAATGGAGGCCAAATTCTATATAAGAGCTCGTGCTGGAATCACCGTTTGATAGCATCAAAATTAATTTTCGAATTTTGCATACTTAATTACTACATTATGTGGTAATTGTTAAGCCAAATTGGAAGTCTTATAGCTGGCCTGATATGTTTCAACAACAGGTGGTCACAAACCTGCCTTTGCCAATCTGAACTGGTTCCGCATGGTGGAGTATGACCTAATCTCTTTCACCTCGATTTGCGTTGATTTGTATTTGTTTTTGCAAGTTGCAATAAACAATTCGGCAAAGTTGTACTAGCCGCTCCATTAAATCATGCTATAAACGGGTCACTGTCACGACACACTTCATCCAGAGAGGCCCACATTGTACATTGTGGGCCACTTCCTTAATATATCATGTGTAATTTGCGTAGGACTTCTGGTTAGGTTGTCTGTCACTGGTCGGCTTGCGAATTTATATTTGCGTGTCGTTATTTTGAAGGATTATTATTGATTGATTGACTGTTATATCTATTTATTTTAACAACATTAGCACTATCATAACAGAAACATCCAATGAGACAGTATGGTTATTAGATGTCATGTAATATAACATTTTAACTCATTCGAACTCTCCCAAATAGCAAGAGCACAGATAATTTTTCTTAGCCACTTGATTATGTGTCCGTAAGGCTGTTGTACTGATAAAGATCTGTAACAAAAATATCTTTGGGTATGTCTGAAATCTTATAAGCTCTTTCCTCTTGGCGGGATCTAAAACCGGATACAGAGAGTATTTGAATCACTAGGTGTGTTAGAGTACAAAGGCAAAGGGCAGCACTAGAGACCCCATAGGGTAGAAATGCGTTTGAGACAACTCAGTCCTAAGTGCCAGAAAAAAGATAAGATAAGTTGTCTGAAATCTGGATGGGTGGTAGAGAGATATAGTATCTTTGGCTTCGAAACGTTCATAGTTCATTACTCATGTTACTTTTGACAGTATAACGAGTAAAATGAGTTTCCCGTCTTAGAACCGGGCCGTATTATTGCCCGTGTGACTATTGGTAATACAGGAGGTAGTAACTTAAGCAATGAACGATCGATTGGGATATCTTTACCATATATCGTTTACCTTAGCGTCATCGCACCTTCCAGAGACAGTAATAAAAGCTGGTAGCGCCGCGGATTCTGCCGAGTGCCGCAAACGGCGCAAATACGGCAACCTGGATAAAGGATGCTAATCTGAGCCGTATGATGTGGAGACTTTGGGTCCACGGGGTTCAAGTGCCCATCACGTCTTGGAGGAACTATCTAAAAGACTGGTCGACTCTACACGTGACCAGAGGGCTGGCACTTATCTCGCGCAAAGCATCAGCATTGTTATCCAGCGCGGGAACGCTGCCAGCCTTTTAGGCACCCTGCCGAACGCCAGCGATTTGGTACAGTTTTAATAGTGCATTATATTTTGCTACTTTATATTGTGTTTTTATTTATTTTGAATAGGTGATAGTTACTTTATTAAAATATTCTATATTACTCATATTTAGGTTAACCTTATTTAAATTAATTCAAACGAGAATTAGACAAAGTCTAAGATACAAACACCAAGGCCGAAACAATTAAATGTATATTGTAACTAAGGAATAATGTAGGTCTATATAAAGATGCACATGATGCATTTCGCTTGTTTCTTCTGGATTCCAAACTAGCATTGATTGGACAAACGATAGTTATCTAACAGCTAATCTTTAACACCCATAAATCTGTTGCGTATCCCTGTCCATTTCTATGCACATTGTCTTAAGTGAAAAATGGTGGTTGCCCACCTCACACGACCGGGAAGTAGTAGGGAATAGAGCAATTTTCAACATTTGATGACGACAATTGTTAGGTATTTACGGAACGCAAAATCGAGTAGGTTTGTCAACACTTGTAGAATTCATCTTTTATTTACTTTATTTTCTCTCACGTGTAAGTATGAAAGATAGTATCGGTGTAAAGATGAGAAAGGGTATGCTTCGTTAGTTCGGGCGTATAGAAAGAACGTCGGAAGAAAGAATGATAAAACAGACTTTCGCATTGTATGAAAGTGGAAGGATGTAGGTACCGGGGAAGACCTAGACTATCTTACGATGACCAAATAAACCATGTCTTATCTGAAGGGCAAGTCAAGAGTCTCCGTAACCGACGAGCGTGTATGAGACGAACTATGAGAGTGGAGGAAGCCAGAGAGGTCTGTAAGGAAAGAACCTGTTGAAACTTTGTACTCTTTGCCTACCCCACAAGGGAGCTAGCGTTATGATACAGATAGATAGATAGATTTTCTTCTAACATCAGCCGAAAGACGTTCACTGTAAGACAAAGGCCTTGATCGCAACAATGACTGACTTAGTGCTGTACGCAACAAGGTTTTATCTGCAACCTTCAATCATCTTCATCCATCCTCCTTGAGGGGCATCTGTCCACTCCACATCTTCGGGTGCGTGGTCGCAACTAGAGGACCTACCTATGCCCAACCGGTCACTTTCTATATGTGACATTACTATTTTTCATTATTGCCGGTTATTTGAAATCCTTCACTATATACCGGTACACCTTTGGGGATTCCACATTTGAGATTCATCTAAAATCGTGGGTATTCTAAGCTGCTTCTTTGGTATACAAGCATGCATTGTAAGTATACCCAAAATCATATTCCAATTTACTACTCTACACGGTAGGAAGATACCGCGTAACTTGTTGATAATTTTGTAATGTTTCTGGCATTGAACGTGAACTGTCGTTCCTACATTCAAAGCAGGAAGGCCTGAGCCCTACCGCTTCCTAGTTCATGAGACAACTTGTGTGTGACAGTAATTGGGTCTGAGTGATTGTTCTTTAATAACTTTGAGTATATGAGTGAGATAAATATGCAGTTCTTATTGATGTGTAGTAGTTACTTCTTCTTGATGTGTACTCCGTAGTGATGTGTACTTAATAATTTTAGTTCTAAAAAATATACAGCATTGTTATAACAGATATCTATATCGATGGTAAATCTTAACTGATCTAAAGGGACATGCATTAAAAAAAGAATTGGACGACCTTTACTTGGAACTTAACCTTCTACCATCGATATTATTTGAGAGTAGTTTGGTCGGTGAGAGTAGCAAGGAGGGAGGCCTTTGCTCGACATGTTAAAGATAATGTTAAAGTTGCGTGTAGTGTTTTGAGACCACAGTGAATTTAACAGTCACCAAGGTTAAACAGCTTTCGGCTAGATAAGTCTAAATGGGTGACCCATTGGGGAATTATCATTTTCAAATATGATTAAAATAAATATCGTTGAACCAAGTTGGAATCTATACATATAATAAAACTGTAAGGAAGTCGTGTCCGTACATGGAATATTTTTAGGAAATAACAACCCAGGGGTATCCTTCTATCAATATAGAAGCCAATCCTACAATTTTTGGCTTTCGTGTCTGTTTATCTGTCGGTCTGTCGGAGGGTATGAACCGTCATCACGCAAAAACTACTGGGCGGATTTTGATAAAACTTTCCATGCGGATACCTTAAAACGCTGGCTAACATATTATATAGTATTTATCTCGAAAAATCAAAAGGTTTTTCCAGAAAAGACGAAAATAAGCGAAATATTGTATTTCGAAAAAGACACTTTACTTCAAACCTGTTTGATGGATTTCCCTGAAATTTTGTTTAATTGTAATCTATACAAAAGGTCACAACTCTGTCTACTTATATTTTCGAAAAACTTAACAGTTTTCGAGGAAAGCGAAAGAAGTCGATTTTGATTTATCATTCAGTGTTTCAAAACTACTTTTCAGATATCAGTGAGACTTAGCATGGAGATATTTCATATGACAGACAACATAGTTAATATTTACGTTTTCAGGAAATCTAACAGTTTGTAGGGAAAAGTAAAGTGTCTATATCTCTACATACTACTTATATTAAAACTGTACGGAAGTCATGTCTGTGTATATTTTTTGGAAATAATAACCCACGGATATCATTCTATTGATGCAGAAGCCAATTTTGGCTTTCGTGTCGTGTCAATAAATCATGCATTGTTCCTAATCAACTTAAGCTACTAGATTGTCGCGGGATAAATCGAACTTTATTACCGTTTGTCCCGACCTGCAATATTACGACATAAACTACGACGTGATTTTGCCTATACATGAATTCCTCCATAAATTGATATTGGACTCAGGTTCGTCTCCTCACGTAAAACTATGCAGTAGTTAAAAGCACTCACTGGAAATTGTTCATACACGTTTGATTTACACTCTCAAACATGATTTCGTGAATAAACCGACGATGCATGCAGGATTGCTTCTTCCGGAGAGAACTCTAACGATGAATGGGCCGGATACGACACGTTAACGACATACATTATCATACATACTTAACGACAATATCTTACGAGAAGACTAACACTTTTTGAGACGGCGTTAGTGGTGTGTGTTGAATAAGATCGCGCTATAGTCTAGTTTGTATTTTACAAAGACCACCTGTGCGGGCTAAGTGGGGCTAAGACTGAACCCGGTGATAGAGATAGTTGATAGAGAAATAAGTCTGGTGGAAGTTGACAAAACATACAATATATTCACACACGGTTCTTCCGGGATAGCCGTTATTTCTTCGTACTAATATGGCAGAATGGATCTTACTAACACTTTCTAGGTGTTTTAGGTCTCGAAATAATATTCGAGATTCTTTTTATCCCGGAAAGAATCACGGTTCTTGCGACATAGCTGGCTAAATTAATTTAACTGAAAATTTATATGAAGGTGTCTTACACTGTAAAATAAAACAAAACACTTTTTATTACGAAAAATATATTACAGCAAAATACACAATAGCATGACTTCTGCGGAATATCTATTATTTCTTCATACTAGAAATGGCTAAACGGATTATAAAGAAACTTAATATGAAGGACCCAGAGGTATAAAATGAGCATGTGGAAGAACGTTGATATTGGAGAAGACCTAGACTATCTTACCATAACCAAATAGAACGTGTATTATCAGAAGGTCAAGTCAAGAGTCTTCGTAACCGGCGAGCGTACATAAGACGGACTATGATAGTGGAGAAAGCCAGAAAGGTCTGGAAGAAAAGAACCTGTTGGAAATCTGAAATCACTGCCTACTTCGCAAGGGATCTGACGTGGTGATATAGATTGGTAGATAGTATTGAAGTATCTTAAGTCGTGAAATAATAATATGAAATATGTAACTTTGTTTACACATTCCGATATTATCCTGCATTATATGCATTTGATGGGTTTTAACCGGCTTACATGAAGGTCCAAAGATATTAATCTTATTTTGTCGAAAGAAAAGCCTGGCAATCCGTCGATTTCCCTCTTTCTCTTCATCGGCGACTGGAAGCCTGGGAACCTGGTGAATTTGTTCTACAGCGAAAATTTACTCATATTTAAGTCGACTTTATAAATACTTTTGGAAAACAAAGACGACTTGGTTTAAGCGATAAGACGTAGACCGCTTTACTTACTTTGTCAAATAGTCGCAGGTACGAGCCCCGCACAGCACACGGGAATATTGCTTTGGGATTTGTGATTTTGAAATAAAGAAGATATTTTATGCACATACAGGCACAATAAAAAAAAAGTTTGTCTGTGTTAATATCCATAACGGTGGATATTAACACATACAAAGTTATCCATTGGAAAATGAAGGATTTCTCAGAGACTGTGAGACCTTGGGAAATGCAAGATTTCAGGGGATAGTTGTTTTTATTTCTCCATATTAACGCGGCTGAAGGGATTGAAAAGAAACTTAATATGGAGGTGTCTGAAAAGTCCTACCTATCTATGTCAAATTACAAAATAAACGCGTGCGAAGCCGCGGGAAACAGCTAGTATATAATATAATATTATTATAAAGGAAATACTATTTTAGTAAATCTATAAGAATTGTTTCAGGATCGAAAATGGTACAAGAGGAGGTGATAGAAGTGAGGAGGCTACCAACCGCTTATTACTATCCGTTTAGTCTATGGCCTTTACCCAAATATACTGGAAAAGGTAAGTGAAATTCTTTGCAAAAATATTTGCTTCTTGAATTTTTCGTCGCGTGCGTTGCATGCATATATAAATTACAAATCAAATTATTGTGCCATTGTTGGACAAGGGTGGCCCCTCACAAACCGAGGTAAGACAGAATAGATCATGGTCCACCCCATGAACCCAGTGTGGAATGGTGGAAGCAGGATTGTGGCGACCTGTTGTGGAATGTGTATCAAGAAAAAAAGGGCTAGTTCACAGAAATTGTAAACTACTGTCACCACTTCATTATACACAGTTTGAAAGAAATAGACACAGTTCACACACACACACACACACTTCTGTCATTGCTGTAAAAATACATTTCCGATAGATTATCTATTATATCTTTATAAGTATAGTTACAGCAAGAAAGCATTAAATACATATATTACAAAAACTTGGATTATATAGAAAATAAGACCGCTTGGGATTGAAGTGCCATGCAATTTTGTGTTGCTATTTATTTTTCTCTTGGAATTACATCAATGTTTAAGCGTAGCGTGTTGTCCCTGACGAGCTTGGGGTATTGCTGCTTTATAGACCCAATCTCACCACCGTCTTTGGGGTTTTGGTTTGGTCATGCTCATTATAATGTTTTTGCTTGCGGTGGCTGTCTGGTGCGGGTTACTCCCCTCCACTATGGTCGAGGAGAGTGAAGGCTGTTCCAGTAGTCATAATCGTGAATGGGTGCTGCTTGAGGGCACTGGTCTATCTGGAATCCTTTAGACACCCAAATAACATCATTAGTCTCATATCTCGGTCGAACGGCATCAAAATGGAGCTAGATCGTAAACTATTTAATTGTAACCTAAACATTGTATCCACACAATATACAGTCCAGTCGTTTCGGAGATTAGTCGGATCAAACAGACAGACAACAATTTAAAAAGTTTTGTTTTATTATAAGTATGTACTTTTATATGCATTAAGTAAAAAGCTGCTATTTCGACATAACAAACAGACACTTCAGTTTTATTTATTTGTATAGACTAGTAGTTTTTCGCGGCTTCGCGCCCGGTTGATTACAGCGCTACCTACTGGGTCTATATTATATAGCCTATGCTACTTCTGGTTAATGTAGTTTTCTAATGGTGTAAGAAATATGAAAATCGTTTTACTAGTTTCAGGCCCGTATTGTAGAAGCTAAGTCAGTAGCGAATCTACTTTTAAAAACTGATTTTTTCACTACAATGTTAGTTTTAAAACTAGATTCACGATTGATTTTCGTTCTGTAATACGGGCTTCACAGTTCATCGATTACAAACAAACAGATCTTTACTCTTTTTAATATTAGTATAGAAGTACAGATATAGATTACAATTTCTGTGAGCTAGTCTAATAAAACTTTTTAGTACTATTTTTTTTTATGTTTATGACATCACGGCGACGCGTATTTTGCCAATGTCAAGTCTTAAGAATATTCATTGAGTTTTGGCGGGAAGTCGAAGAGTGATGTTGTCAATTTGTTTTAATTTCCAATTTTGTGTTATTTTGACTAATAATGTGTAATGTAGGTGGAATATTAACCATTATGTGTTCTTATATGTGCATGAGTGAAGTTAATTGTAACAAAGTGAAAAAACGTGCCTTTTTGACTTTCCTGAAAACGGCCGTCGCAATTGGTATGTAAAGTATCCACCACTTTACTATCCAGGGTGAGGTAATTCATTAATTCCATTATCATCATTGTCATCAAGTTAATTGGTGAGTCGAATTATATAATTACTTATAAACATAAATAATTATATAAAAAAAAGAATCTGTTGGAACACTGTACTCTCTGCCTACCCCGCAAGGGATCTGGCGTGAGGTTATAGATAGATAGATTATATAAAAAAATAATTTTTAAGTATTTTTATGAATTGTACTTATTTACTATTAGTAAATATGTATACTACTATTAGTAAATAGGTATAATTCATAAAAAAACTTTGGAATTTGTGGTATTTTATCATCATGCCAGATATCTTGCGGGGTAGGTATAGTGATAATAATTACGTTAGATTTATTTTAATTTATCTATAATTCAATCGATATTTCCAACTTACTTTGTCTAAGCTCTTTACCAACAGTAATTACTGATTAACTAAAAGTCATTGCTAACGATCGGAACATTCTCCCCGTATCGAATGTGACCTGCGCATTGGCGATGCGCCGTCGATTTTCATTCGTTGATCGATTGTTATTCGAATGTATTTTTGTGAGGACGAATGAATTGACAATCGAATGTGTGTAACTACAATTGTCGATTCATTCGATAGTTTTTTTCGTAACAATCGCCCATCGCTATATTGTACCTATTTACTTTTAAACATTTTTTTTTATTTCCACAGATCAAGAAGAAATTCACAAAGCATTACAAGACAGACTCAACTACAATATAAAAATAAGAATACACCAGAGATAAGAAACCATAAATCGGTCGTCTTAACAAACTTGTTGTGTACGAAATCCTCCTGATTGTGATAATGTTTTGCCTTACATTTAAATTATTTTTTGTTTAATTAATAATACAGTGATGGTAATATTTTATGTACCTATTTCAATTGTGATGATAATAAATTATAGATTTAAGGATCTTATTGTGTTCTTTTTCTTTTATTTCAAGTTATAAAACGAAAAAGTTTGCTACTAATTTATTGGGAGTTAACTCATTAGTCATCCTTGTGTTGAAAATTGAAACCGGTCATTACCGGTTTCAATTTTCAACACAAGGATAGATTTGCTTGCTGTTAGTACAATTTTTCCAGATTTTCCATACAAACTATTTCGAAATTCTATCCATAGTAAGGTAAATCTATCCTTGAGTTAAATATAACCGGCCGTAAAGTGTCAATTTAATAATAGATATTTAATTTATTTATTAAATTTAAGCAGTGATAGCCTGGTTAGACCGTTGGACTGCAAAGTCAGAGGTCTCTAGTTCAAACCCAGGCACGCACCTCTGTCTTTTCGAAAGCATGTGCGTGTTAAAAATTAACTATCATTTGCTTTAACGGCGAAGGAAAACATTGTGAGGAAACCTGCATGCCTAAGAGTTTTTCGAAGGTGTGTGAAGTTCGCCAACCCGCACTGGGTCAGCGTGGTGGACTATGGCCTGAACCCTCACAGTTTGAGAGGAGGCTCGTGCACAACAGTGGGACAGTTATTTAAAAGGGCTAATAATAATATTTATTTCTCTAAAAATGCATACAAAATACAAAATTAAATAAATACAGCTTAAACTAGAGTATAGTCATAAAAACTCTGACTTCTAAACTAGGTTTATGTACCTGTATCTTAGAAGCCAGTGTCCCTTCAAAATACTTATAAGTGCATATAAGCTTATTTATTTGATCCGAGATGGAACTTGAATGATGCGCCAGTAAACTATAATCAAACAAGGCAAGTACGAGAGAAATAAGAAATAAAAAGAATAAACAATAGAATTAAAGTAACAACATGGACGATATGCGAATAAAAAGTCTGTCATGTGTAGATTAGTGCCTGACAATTGTGAAAGGGTGTGAATAAGTGTGAATAAGAGTTGGTGTACCTAAAGTTAGTTTAACGTGTTCTTTCATAGAAGTACTAAATGTTTATATGTTTAAAATTTCCCAGCAACAGATCCTCAGTATTACGATATGTGAGTTTAGAGAGATATTCCTGCAGCTTAGATTTAATCTGATATTTGGTATTAGAAAAGAGTTTTAATATTTTATTAAGCTGGCTGTACATTTTAGAGCTAGTGACACAATATTGTCGCTTAGCAAATGAAGTTTTGTGCGACTCTAGAGGAAAAACCGTGTATTTAACTCTGCCTGTCGGCTCCAAAATATTATTATTATTATTTAATTTAACATCGATCAAGCTGTGTGTTATTACGTAGAAAAAGATCACGTATATCGTATATTACCTACCTATCTACTGTTGTTTGAGTTATGACCGTCGTCGCACATCTTAACTACTCAACTTTATGACCAAAATTCACAAAACCATGGTTGATTTAGATTTTTTACTGCATGTGTTACGAAAAATGCTCATATATTAATGCTTTACTCTTTACTTTATTTACTCGTCCGTACGGACGCTTTTTCTACGCAATGTGCCGAAGTGCTGTAAGCGCTTTAAAAATGTTGAGTAGTTAGCGGTCTGTTTCATTTCAGACTTTGGCTAACGTGTGTTGAATAATTTTAATTTAAAAAGATCTTTTTAAAAACAAGCTTTTATAGCAAGAACACGACGGAGACCGACAAGTACTATGATAGGTATTTGTCAATACAAATCCAACAAGCTCAAACACAGCGGGGTTATTTCTAATAGTTGGGTGGTTCTGTTGGCCACCCTCCGGCTCCATCATCAGACTCTGGACACCATCAGGGTGTAAAATACTCGTCAAGACTAATCCAACGAGCCCATACACGGCGGGGTTGTATTGAGTAGTTGGGTAGATTCGTTGGTCACCCTCCGGCTCCATCGTCAGACCCTGGACCTCAGCCGGGTATACAGAACTCGTCAAGCCAAATTCAACGAGTACAAGCACGGCGGGGTTATGTTGAGTAGTTGGGTAGATGCATTGGCCACCCACCGCTTTCATCTTTAGACCCTGGATATCATCCGGTTCTACAGAACTCATTAAGAGAAATCCAACGAGCCCAAACACGGCGGGGTTATGTTGAGTAGTTGCGTAGATCCGTTGGTCACCGTCCGGCTCTATCATCAGGCCCTGGACATCAGTCGGGTCTACAGAACTTGTCGAGACAAATCAAACGAGCCCAAACAAGGCGGAGTTATGTTGAGTAGTTAGGTAGATCCGTTGGCCACCTTTCCTCTTCATGATCAAACCCTGAACATCATCTGGTTGGATAGTACTTCTCAATGCCAATCTAACAAATTTAAACACGAGGGAATTACGTGGTATAGTTTATATGTTCCTATGGCCACCTTTCGACTGCATCATCAGAACAGCTCCTTCATATTATTGCATTGTCATCGGACTTACATACGTATGCCAAATTTTAGCTCAATGGATACCTGCAAGTGCTTGAAACATGGATCACAAGATTTGAGCCGGAAAGACAGCCAGACAGACAAAGAGACAGACATACGAAATTGCAAATTGTATGAAACATTTTTTTTTTTTCGTGGCAATTGCGTTTACATTATGCCATTGTACAAAGTTTACGAATATTCATTTCTAAATTAATTCAACTACCCAATGAACTTGATGACGAAGATGACAATGAAATTGATGAAGTGCCCCACCCTGGATAGTAAAGTGATGGATACTTTACATACCAATTGCGACGGACGTTTTGAGGGAAATCGAAAAGGCACGTTTTATCACTTTGTTACAATTACCTTCACTCATGCACATATAAGAACACATAATGGTTAATATTCCACCAACATTACACATTATAATTCGAAATAACACAAGTTTTGGGAATTAAAACAAGTTGATAACATCACTCTTCGATTTCCCGCCAAAAAGTCTGTATGAAACTTACATGTAAAGTTCTACCACCATGATAAGATTAAATGTTATTGCTGCCAACATAAAATTATGATATGCTGCCAACCTAATAAAACAACACTGCCAACATAAAAAAAAAGAATAGGGATGTAGCCTCGACGTTAAATTTAATGGATCTATCGATATCGATATGTAACATTTTTAGGGTTCAGCAGCTTAATAGTTTCAGCAGTTAGTACTGCCGCTTACATTGAATTAAAATTAGAATAATGGTTTTACGTAATCACACTGAATTTCCAATGATGTGAATATACAGAAAGAAAAATTCTCCATTTTAACTACCACACAAAAATGTAATAGATAGAATTAATTTATTTAATTGATACATCTTTTCTATAAAAATATACATGTCTTCATATTCCACGTACATTTCCACGTAAAAATAGAAAAACGCATAGTAGGTACTAGAATATTTAGTATCATAAATTTATATTATTAACGTTAAGAATGAAACCACATGACGTACAGTCATCACTATAGTTTTTAATATGTTTATTTATCTGAACCGCAAGAACTAAATGCCTGAAAATGAATGTAAAATATAGTTATAGATCTTTATCCAGTGAAAATTTTGCCATAAATATTATTTTCTGGTCACCTACCCGACTTGTATTTACTTGGCGTATTTCGAATTTAATTTTGTTCATTTTGGAATACGCAACGTCACAGAGAAAACAAGGCTAATTATATTTAATAATACACCTTCTAAAGGTATATTAAATTAACATTTGTTTTAAATTAACAATAATTTTTTATGTATTATAGATACAATACTTCAATTTGTCAACTCGAAATAAAAATTTGAATGGAGATAACAAATATAGCAAAACAGTGTAATGCACCTAAATTGAAAAGCAGATAGTTATATAGGACGTATTAAGGATACACGACTTTTGCTTTCAACGGGTTTAAAAAGACAGCAAATCCAATATAAATCGTTATGTCTACAAGATTTTTGCTAGCCTGACATCATCCTGCAACCTAGCGCCATCTATTATGAAATAGCTGAACTAAGAATTGCGTCGCGAAAAGGCAACTCAGTAAATTCAAAACGTCGTAAGTACACTATTGATTACGCCTGCGCTATAATGATATCCTCATCTCGAGGGCACCGTACAGCATCCAGAGACTTGTAAACATGCCTTTTTAATAAGAAAATTAAAAGGGATTGTGGAAAATGAAGCTTGGAATACTCTTTGTGATTTTTACCTACGCTAGGAGTTGTTTGGGTAAGTAGTAAATTTTATATTTTTACAAAAATGTGTATATTGTTATAATGTATATTTTTTCAACCGACTTCAAAAAGGTGTGGTTCTATGTTCGGTGTTTATATTTTTAGAAATAGTCGTTAACTGTCATTGACCAAACTAAAAGAAGGTGATGGAGATTGACGGTTAAGTAATGTCAGCCAAGTCAGTCGGTGGATGGGCTGGACATTTATAACTTTAGTTTTCATTCATATATGGCTGATCTAATGGCTCATAATGCGAGTGGCGTTCAAGAGGTTCTGGGTTGAAATCCTAGATCAGCAAAATTATGCATTGTTTAAAAAAATCCTCAGTCTGGAGTTTAAATTGTGCCCGGTATAATGGGTATAAGCTCGCTCCTTATTATTACATCGGGACTTATAATCGCTGCTTGGGGAATACAGAGTGATTCAGAATTGGGGTAGAAATGCCGAAAGTAGATGTTGTACGTCTGTTTAAATAACTTTTGATCTACAACTTAAAAAAAATATTAAATTAAAAACTAAAGTTATTTAAAGTAACGTATATACCAAATCACCAGTGTAGGGTTTTGTAAGGTATTAATTCAAAGATAATTGCATTTATATTATTCTGCAGGTGTTAAGCTGTTGGAAGCTAATCCAGATGTGAAGCGGTTGTATGATGATTTGTTGAGTAACTACAACCGGCTCATTCGCCCCGTGACGAATGTAAGCGACATTCTCACTGTACGGCTGGGGCTCAAGCTCTCACAGCTCATGGAAGTCAACCTGAAGAACCAGGTCATGACTACAAATCTCTGGGTTGAACAGGTGATTATTTTTTTTTATTTGGGCCTTCCACAAGGACCGGTCCATTTTTGGAACCGTATTTGGAAATGGTTTACATGATGGATTCAAGTGGAGGAAGAAGTGTACTAAGATCCATCAATGGAGCTACCCAAAGGATCGGAGTGCATTTTTGAGTATCATTGGATTCATTATTTGGATCTGGTTCGAATGGAACATCGCGCCGATGGCCAAGGCTAGTACTACATTGTCTATAACAGAGCTATTACAATCTTACTTTGCTGTAAGAAGGAGATGTGGATATACGCAGTTTATTGCTCTGTCTCTTTTCACGGAAAAGTGACATTAAAATAGTTTTGCTAAGAAACTTGTGGTAGCGGTCTTAAGTCTATATTTACTTAAGCGGCGCAGACGCTTATCTCGATTTTCAATTTAGAATATGTACTCAGTACTCTTTGCCTACCATGCAAGGGATGGCGTGATGATATATATAGATAGTCTGGTCGCTAATGTAGCTAAATCGATATTCTGTGGTGTTTTTAGAAATGGTTTGACTACAAGTTACAATGGAACCCGGAAGATTATGGCGGCCTTGAGATGCTTTACGTACCTTCGGAACATATCTGGCTTCCAGACATTGTGCTGTACAACAATTGGGACGGAAATTATGAGGCAAGTAATTTCAGAATAAAAATCATCGTATTAGTACATAAATAAAATCAATTGCAGAATGTTGGAACTGCTTTAGTTAATATCTAGTATAGGAAAAAAAATGGCGTTCTATTTTAATTATACGAAGAAATGTCCAACCTAGCCATTACTATTCGTCATTATGAATCAGATATCAATGCAAAAGTATAAGGATGTAGGTACCGAGGAAGACCTAAACTATTTATTTTATTATTACCAAATAGATATATCGCAGGTTGTCAATGTTCTTGACATGTCCATCAGACTTATCTGATCCTATCTACTTATCTGATCTATCCACAACCTGCGAGCGTATATTAGATGAACTAGGTATGAAAGTGAAGGAAGTGAGCGTGATACCTTTATAAGGAACTAGTTTCTACCCTCGACTTCATCTGCGTTTACATTAGACAGGAAACTTGGCGGATAAAAATATCTTATGTTTTAATCCAGGTAATCCAGGTATCTGTGTCCCATATTGCATCCAAATGCGTTCAGCCGTTTTTGCGTGATTAAGTTACAAACGTCCAAACATCTAAATATACAAACTTTCACATTTATAATATTGGTAGGGTAGTAGGATAATCCTTTGGAACTCTGGCCTCTTTATTACCTTGCAAGGGAGCTGGCGTGATGATAGTGATAGATTATTAATCGGTCTTCATACTAGTCCCAAAAAGTAACAACTAAAAACATCTTATCGATGAAATTAAAATAGCTATTACACTTATATGATGTTATCTGAATTCTAGGTGACGCTAATGACGAAAGCAACTCTGAAGTACACTGGCGAGGTGAACTGGAAGCCGCCGGCCATCTACAAGTCCTCGTGTGAGATCAATGTCGAGTACTTTCCTTTTGACGAGCAAACTTGCTTCATGAAGTTTGGCTCTTGGACTTACAATGGCGCACAGGTTTGTAACATTAAAATGTTACTTATTTCATTAGCGTATCAATCAATCAGTCAATCCATCCGACTTCGGCAAAGGCGGAGGCATATTTGATGAATTCACTGGTGTTAAGGGCTATTCTGGTGTATCCTTTGTTATGCTCTGCAGTGAGCATAATGCAAAGTAACCGAATATAAGGACGTATAGGCATGTAAAGTAAATTCACAAGTATTATGAGCACTTATTCTGAGATGTGTCTGTCATCATAAAATATGCTATGCTAGTAGTTTGTGATGAAAATCCGCTTGATCTATGTTCAGTATAATATGTAGTAATCAGCAAGATTAAGCAGATCCTGCTCGGTCAGTTAAATAGGTGACCGGTTTAAGGTGCTTCCATTTTCGTACGTCTACGTCACTGATTACAAAACAATAGCCCATGGTTTACGTGTTAAGCCATTGGTCTCGGGTACAACTTTATGTAATAATCGTTAGATACGTTAGAAGCCTTGTGGTGGCTTGATTAGTTCCCAACAGTAGAGAGTCACAAACCTGCCTCTACTAATCGCACTGGTTCTTCGTGGAGTAGTATGACTCAGGTTAGGTCAGGGTTACCTTTTACCTCGTAAAGTGAAAGAAAGCCTTTGCTTAGCAATAGTAGTTTCCCTAGTAGTAGATGCACTTATGTATTCATCAAATCATTTCGCACTCCTCCGGATTTTCTTCTGCTAAGGCACGTTAGCACAATTAGGTACTTTAGTCGTTAATATGTTAAGTTTGCTTGTTTTCCAGGTGGATTTAAAACACATGGATCAGTCTCCGGGCAGTAGTCTCGTGCATGTTGGGATAGACTTGAGCGAGTTCTACTTGTCTGTGGAGTGGGATATCTTGGAAGTACCTGCCACCAGAAACGAGGAATATTATCCTTGCTGTCCAGAACCATTTTCTGGTAAAACATTTTTCTTTATAGTTATTTACAATGTTGTATGATAGAAATTTTGAAAGTAGAAAACTGTTGGCGTATGAAGCGGCTAACGTTCCTGGTCCGAAGGTTCTGGTGACGCCCCTTGGTTCGAATTGTAGAACAATGTGTTGGGGGTTTTTCATCGAAAAATTCTCAGTTCCAGTTCTAAGTCTAGCATTGTACTTAGTATAAGGATAGGCTCATCCTCATAAAATTTGGACCTAACATCTTCGGCGAAATGTGGGTGTACATAGTTCATAAATATATGCCACCTCCGTTTAGGGAGTATGGGTGGGACGTAAGCAAAGAAAGAAAGAAAAACGTTTATTCAGCGACACAAAATACACGGCAAATAATCTGTACCCACATCTATACAAATAATATTTTAAAACTTTTTCAATTTTAATACTTTTGTCTGTCTCTCTGTATGTTTGTTCCGGCTAATCATTGAAAAGCTGGACCGATTTTGACGGGGCTTCCACTGCCAGAGAGCTGATGTTATAAGGAGTAACTTAGGCTAGTTTTATTTTAAAAAAGCACGCGCGCGAAATCGCGATGTACAGCTAGTATAAAATAAAAAAGTGAAAAAATAATTGTGGCACTGAAATGGCGTACACTCATCTTAATGCCGTCAATTACTCGTATTTGAAGACTGTAGATGATAGGGGACGAGTCTATTGCCGATATACCGTACACAATTGCAGCCTCCACACTGCTATTGAGGATTTCTTGATATAAAAAACACAGTTTGTCCGATCTAGGATTCAAATCCAGGACCTCGGGATCGCCAGCCGCACTATGCTTTGTTCGACCAACGAGGCATTCAAGGAATATTCACTTTCATATTTGTTTCAGACATAACGTTCAAATTAACGATGAGAAGAAAGACACTGTTCTATACAGTGAATCTAATCATACCGTGTGTTGGCCTTACGTTTCTGACTGTACTGGTGTTCTACTTGCCTTCGGACTCCGGCGAGAAGGTAAGATTATAGGGTTTGTGTAGATCAATGTGTGTTTTATATTTTATCTCTCGGACTTAAAGAAATTTATAGACGGAGAGTCTCGTGATTAATGTATAATATGATAATCAATGAGATACGCCCGAACCATTTCACGATATCGAAACGTTGTTGAGAAAACGTGCTGTGAGGTTCATCTTTATTGGGTAAATGTCATATCAATAGAGATACGCTGACGTCAATCTGTTCATATTAAGGCCTCTGATAGATGCCAATTACAGCGGTGAATACAATTCTAGAACGACAAATATATATTCCACTCTTGTGGATGGACTGGTCCAAGCCAAGATTCTCCTCCTATCAGCCGCTACCGCCGTTCGCGGCATGTTCTCACCGACTCTCCCGATGTCCTTACATCCGTTCTGTTGGATACAGATTTCGAATAGGGATCAGAAACTCTTCGACCTCGCCGGCGAGGTCGAAAAATCTCTTGCCCGCCGGCCGGTGCAGAGCACCACGGCGAGACTGCCCAAGCCGAGACCGTTCCTTCTTGAGGCACCTTTGAGCTTGTTGCCCCCGTGCCTGGATCGAGCGTAGTGGTTGCACGCTTGCCCTCTTGTAGCCGGTGGGGGCCTTTAGTCGGTTAGCCGGCCCTTAGGCCCTTACCCGGTGAAGCTGTAAAGGCCCCGCGGCCAACAGCGTAGATCATTCACACACAATCAATCATTCTTATTGTTCGCGATGAAAATATCTGATAAGACGACTGTTAACACAAGCTTAAGGTGTCTTTAAGCTAAACTTATTAATTGCTTGTATAGACTCCCCTAAAGCTCATTTTTAGCTGTCACTTACGATTAAATTATTAACATTTTTTGTAGTACGCACTGTGAGTGTACTGTAATCGGCTGAGCCGAATGAATCTAATATCGTTGCTGTAAAGCTAAGTGTGATTGACTCTGTCTATATTGTTCTTTAAGTCTGAACTCTGTGTTTATAGTATCGTGGCGATGTTTTATCGTAAAATTAAGTATTTAATGAAAGTGTGGAACTTTTAGTTTAGCTTGTAGCAATTCTTGTTGACTTAAAAAAACATCTTGATTTTGTGTGGTTTTTCAATAGATACCAGTCATTGCGAAATCTCATATTAGTGCTATATTAACACGACTGTTTAAATGAGTGATTTATAAAAGGTCAATATTTAGTATCTATCTATATCATCACCCCAGATCCCTTGCGGGGTAGGCAGAGAGAACCAACAGGTTCTTTCCTTACATACCTCTCTGGCTTCCTCCACTCTCATAGTTTGTCTCATACACTCTCGCCGGTCACGGAGACTTTTAAATTGCCCTTCAGATAAGACACTATCAATTTGGTCATTTTCAATATTTGGTATTCCTACCATAAGGACGTTTTTATCCAAACAAAAATAGAAATAGTACGATCCAGTTTTTATCATTATCAGTATCTCGCATATTCCCCAGGGGCGCTGAACAATTACTTCATACGAAATTAGCAACATTTATAAACAATCTCGATAGTGAAAGCTGGTTTTAAACCAGGTGATGATAAAGCTATCAACAGTCGATTATTTTCAATAAATAGAACTGCATGAGTTGTGGTTAAAACAACTCAGACATATGCAACATATGTGTTGTATTTTGGTGTTTTGCTATAATTTTACAGTGTTTCGACTATCAATTGCCGTATACATTAGTTCAATATTTCAATAATTTAACCAGCCATGTTATGTCATTACATGCATATATTTAGATAGGTCATTCAAAGTATAATCTTTATATTTTGCTTTGATAAAGTGGTTTTACTATTCAAAATAAATTTTATGTACTTTAAATATAACAATATGTTTACAATAAAACTTCGCCACGAAATAGCTTTCGATGTACATCGTGAATGGGATGATGTTTCAGGGCATGCTCATAGCCTTCAGTCCGCTCATCCTTCATACCCACATCCATTGGTAATGGTCTTTTTTGATTCATTAGATAGACGTGTGAGTGCATAGTGTCATCGGAATATCTCCCTATTGTCTTTCCACATTGGTTAACCTTGGCATGTTTCTTAAAAATTGGCTTTAAATTTTACATTAGGTACATTAGTTTTTTAAAGGACAAAATAAATTTGTAAAGTAAAATAATGTAACTTTAAGATGTTACGTAAAGTGGGATTCTAATTACAGTTTTAATTTGAATTGCATGGACACATATTTATACGCAGAATATCAAGCAAAGCATTGTTTACTGTAGCTCATGTAAATAATTCCTTTTTTATCCAAGATTCCAGAAATATTCACTGTTTTTTTCGTTTAAAAAAATATCTTGCTTATTGATTCATCATCTCAGCCTATACTTGTCCACTGCTGAACATAGAGCTCCCCAATCGCTTTCCAGTGTAACCGGTCCGATGCCACCTGTATCCAACGACTTCCTACAATTTTCACAAGATCGTCGGTCCATCTGGCTTGCCAATACGTGGTCTCCACTCTAGAATCTTTCTGCCCTAACACCTGTCCGATCTTCGCGCCATGTGGCCTGCCCATTACCACTTCAGCTTGCTAATCTTAAGGGCTATGTCGGTGACATTGTATCTTCTACGAATCTCCTCATTCCTGATTTGATCACGTAGAGAAACGCCGAGCATAGCTCTTTCCATAGCTCGCTGAGCAACTCTGAGCTTTTTTATGAGACCTATTGTAAGAGGCCACGTCTCTGATCCGTATATCATCATTGGTATCACACATTGACTAAAAACTTTAGTCTTGAGGCACTGACCCGCCAGCGGTTGTCTGCTATGTCGGACCCGTCTTGCCAGGGTGACCCTGCCCTGGTCCTCTTACATGGTGAGAATGCGCAGGAACACTCGGCGCGTCCTCCAATCTTGGGGGCTAGATGATTCTGCGCAAGCGACAGTAACCGCCGTTGCTGTCGCCCGCAGCCCCCCTTATGGCGGCATTAGGTCGGCGGCCGCCCGCCTTCTTCGCCTGACTCTCCGACGTCTGTTTGGAGCCGCAAGGGGATCGGACTCCTTGCTTCGCTCCGCCACCTCTTTGGGCGTTATCACTTCTTCGCAAAAGCTCTGCACAGCCTCCCACGCACTCTCATTGCCGACCATGGCGCGAACTACGGTCGGCAAAGAAAGATCCCTACCTATCGCGTCAGTGAGGACACCTCGCTGGAACGCCCAGGCTGGGCATTCAACCAGTGTGTGTTGCGCGGTGTCCTCAGTGGCGCCACACTGATGGCACCTTAGGGTGCTCTCCCTTCCCGCCACCTTCCACAGGTACCTGCCGAAGCATGCCATGCCCCGACAGGACTTGCACCAACTTAAAAGAAAGCACCCTGTGCTTTCGGTTCACCCATTCCGGGAGGACTAGACAACCGGCCGTATGGTGAAGTGACCGGCCGTTGGCTCGATTAGCCCCTCCTGCCACTTCCTCATCGCGCTGTTCTGCGCACGTCGTCGCCACGTTACCAGGTCCTCCGGCAAGGTGCTGCCATCGTCACGTCGGAGCTCCGCTCTACGACGATAGACGGCAGCAAAAACTTCAGCTTCCAGGTCCCAGGGTGCTGTCCCCGCTAGGACACACGCCGCGTCGCAGGGTATGGTGCGGTAGCCACGTATCACCCTAATCGCCATGACCCGCTGCGGGCGTCCAAGCAGGTTCTTGTTCGGGGTGGTCAGAGCGTCCGCCCACACCGGTGCGACATATAGGGCCATCGATCATACTAACCGGACTAACTGTCCCAGGTAGTCCGGTTGTTTGTTGATTGCTCTAGCTTATTTAGGTGTCTATCTGTATGTTCTTTTTTAGGACATAATTATGTGGTTTGGTTCCTAAGACATAGATGATACTAAGAAACTCTAAATGGAGAATAATTTTGAATAAAAAAACTGTATATAATAATATTTATTATTGAAGCTTGATCAGAAAATTATCGTTGACAAAATTATCATCTCATTGCATGAATCAAAATGCCATCATATGTTTATTTCCTCATCGCACTCCGACCATCTCATATGAAGTATTTTCATTAGAACTCATCTCAGTGGAAAGACAATTATTCAAATTAAATAGATATAGATTAAATTTTATAAGCACTTAATTTGGTGGAATCAGTTTTTTACAATAAAAGTAGTAGTTAAAAAAGAAAAAGAACAGTCATTGCTACTGCCACTGGAAGTCGAAGAGCCATGTCGTCAATTTGTTTTAACTTCCAAAACTTAAAATATCGAATAATATTGTGTAATGTTGGTGGAATATTAACCATTATGTACTCTTATATGTGCATGAGTGAAGGTAATTGTAACAAAGTGATAAAACGTGTCGTTTCGATTTCCCTCAAAACGGCCGACGCAATTGGTATGTAAAGTATCCATCGCTTTACTATCCGGGGTAGGGTATTTCATTAGCATCGTTGTCATCAAGTTTATCCGGGAGTTGAATTAATTTAGAAGCACGTTTTTTGCATTTCACTGAACATTGGCAAAATACACTTAAAAATAGTGTGAAGCCATAATTTAAAGAAGAAGAAGAAGACTAATTTATTCTTTTAATTTATTTCACATTTATAACATTTTGATCAGCTCCCGTATTTATGATCTGTGGCTAAGAGTAGTCCAGACAGCAAGGAATCTTAGTAAAGGTTTGCCTTCTAGAGGACCAGTGGAAGCTTATAGATAACTAATTTGATTTTGTTATTTATTAAAATAACATAAAGATTCGGAACAATAACAATATCATTATCAATCATTTTTGCACTGATTTTATGTCTTCTTCTGCATAATTTCTTTTTTATAATTATCTTTAGAGATCTATTCTATGCTTGTTACTTTAACATATTATATGCTATAAATTTTACATAAAAATAATAAAATAAATCTATTACTTCTTTGATACTTTTATGCGCAAACCTTATTTGTATGAATATTTGCAGTTTTTATGAAACTCGATGTACATATTTAATGTAATTTAATTGGGTGAAGCTTATTGGTGATTGAGTTGCTTTTAAGTGTTAATTATGTAAAAAAAAATAGTAAAAGACCGATGCTCGAAGTTCGGTTTCCAGTCTTGATTTTCCAAACGAGTTCTATTAAAATAGTTTGTAATAAAATTATTTTTCTTAATTAATATCTGAATCTATTCACGAAACTGAAAAATCGAATTCAGAAATCGAACGTCAGCTCATTCTTAACTAATTTAAAAAATGTGGCAAGGTTTTTCAATATTGCAACTTAAAAAAACTGACTCCATCAACCCATAGTGCTGCCAAAAACGTGTATAACTCAAAAGAGACTTCTCTTCCCTAGATATCGCTCTGCATCTCAATCCTGGTCTCCCTCACTGTGTTCTTCCTTGGTTTGGCGGAGATAATTCCACCGACATCCTTGGCCATACCCTTGCTCGGGAAATATCTGCTATTCACAATGATACTCGTCTCTCTCAGCGTATGGGTGACTGTTTGCATACTTAACGTGCATTTCAGGTAAATATCCTTTCTCTTTCTCTCGTAGATTTCGTTAAGCATCTCGATACTGGTGTCGCTGACCGTGTTCTTCTTGTTGCTTGCCGAGATTATACCGCCGACGTCCCTCGCGATACCGTTGTTAGGGAAGTATTTGCTGTTCACCATGATATTGGTGTCTCTAAGTGTTTGGATGACTGTGTGCGTGCTCAACGTGCATTTCAGGTAAGTTTATCATGAATACGGAATCAGAATACGTTTGAACATATAAGAAAAAAAAATAAAAAAATTGGTAGATCGCGCGCCTTTTCTCTAATTTTAGAACATGGCAATTATAGTGAAAAAAATAGTTCACGCGTTTTTGTTTTAAAATTTGGGGTATCGTAATAATTCGTGAGTTTTTTTGTTTCGCGGTGGAAGAATATAGAAAAGGTGTGTATAACCGTTTGTTCAAATAAATTTGCTGTTTTATTCGAGCGCTTGATTATCACGCTTAAAAAGCGCTAGTGCAGACGTAGGGTAACTCTCTGTGTATCTTATCACCCCAAAGAGCCTGCGAAAGGGGCTCCCGGATCTCCAAAATAACGCATCGGTGAATTATTTAAAAGCTACTACTATATACTACAAGCGGTCATTTATTGCCTCTGCATTGAGGTAGATCTTCAGCTCAAAAGACGAACTTTAAAATTGATCGAGTAAGATCTAAAATGTATTTGTCCGCTTTAACTATTGAGTGCTTTAACTACGAAAATACTTATAAATGCGTATAAATATCTACTGCATATTGTCCCTTTAAACATATTAAAGGGCTTTATCATAACAAAACGAAGTGAGAGAGGCCTGTTAAAAGCCATTCGCTGAATAATGGCTCGTTCCGCATAAATTTCCTTCGTCCATTGTAATAACGTCACGCTGATAACGACACAATAGTGCGAGAAATACTGCCCGTCCGGTTGCGCCACAAAATAAATAGGTACCGAAGGCCTGTTCCATACAACAAGCGCTAACAGGCGCCAAACAATTTTCTTACCGCGATCTCCGATCTAGTTGGAGGGGCGCGTCGGTATGACCGATTGGATCCGAGATCATCGTGATTACGCTTTTCGACTGCTGTAACGGAATTGAATCAATCTGCTATATATATATATATATATTTACTCAATGTAGGTAGGTACTATTTTTAAAAACGGTTAATATTACAAAAAAAGCAAAGAAGAAAAGCTTAGCTTAGCTTCGTAATACAATTTTATTTACATTTCAAGTCTTATCTTGTCTTATCTGGCTAGCGTGTTTGAGACGAACTATGAGAGTGGAAGCCACAGAGGTCTGTAAGGAAAGGACATGTTGGAACTCTGTACTCTTTGCCTACCCCGTAAGGCGTCTGGCGTGATGATATAGATAGAAGCCTTTAATTTAACGTTAGATTGCTTTCTTTAAAGTATGTCAGTTATAGTTTCGATACTGTATGTTACGGCTGTCGGTTTCTGTGCAATATTTTCGAGGATGCTTGTTTATTGGATGCTTTACACGACTGTTCAAGAAAAGGAATATTACGTTTACGGGGTTCATGTATGTATTAAAAATAAACACTGACACACCTACATTCCTTAAGTAATTGTTTTATTTCTTTAAAAAATAACATAAGGAGGAAGCGAGAGATCTGTTAAGGAACGAACCTGTTGGAACTCTGGTCTCTCTGCCTACCTTGCAAGGGGTCTGGCGTGATGATATAGATAAATAAAAGCCTTTCATTTAACTTTGGATTGCTTTTTTGTAAAGTATGTGAGTTATAGTTTCGATACTGAACGATGCGCTTGTCAGTTTGTGTGTTCGCGTCTGTTAATGTTCGTTGTATACCGCTGGCCTTCTGTAACTATTTATTTTGTGACGCTACATCAAACAGGCAATATTTTGGAGAATGCTTGTTTATTGGATGCTTTACACAACTGCTCAAAAAGGAGTATTATGTTTTCGGGATTCATGAATCTATGACCTCCGTAACCGGCGAGCGTGTATGAAACGAACTATGAGAATGGAGGAAGCCAGAAAGTACTGTAAGGTAAGAAGCTGTTGAAACTCTCTCTCCGCCTTCCCCGCAAGGGATCTAGCGTGATGATATAGATATATGTATCTATGAAGAAAACAAACAGTGACACTCCGGGAGTGCCGACAGAAGTGAAAACTTGAACAATTATGTGTGTATGTTTTGAAGAGTCAGGAAATATATTTTGAAATTTTACACACTGACCGTTACCGATACCTCTGTAAATATATTAGGCACTCCTGGAGTGCCACTGTTTGTTTTTACGTGTGTATTTTTTGAATTTTTTATATACTGAGGTGTCGCGAGTTCAATTGTTTTTTCCCATCTCAAAAATGCCCAACGTGCCTAAAGAAGTTTTCATTTCAAAAATGCCTTAGAAATCTATGTGCCATGCATTGGTGAAAAGATAACAATTTCACTACTTTTACTCAAAGCTTGGAAATGTTACTTAATTTGATACTATTTTCTGTATTCGGACTTTAGACCGGAATCTAAATTTTTTCCGGGATAAAAAGTATCCGATGTGTGAATGCAGGTAATAAACTATCTGTGTGCCAAATTTTATCCAACTCCGTTCAGCCGTTTTTGCGTCATCTGAACATCCGAACATCTAAACAGACAAACTTTTACATTTATAATATTAGTACGATTATGTAAAACTCGTTGATCTAGTAGCGAATAATGTGTGCGATCACGACGTCCCGAGTTCAAATACTATGTCAGACGAATGTAGTTTTTCTATTGAAAAATTTCCAGTCCGGAGTCTATAATTGTGCAATAGCTTAGACTAAGACTTGGGCAATAGGGTCGCCCCATATTACATGGGACCTAACATGGGCGACAAAAAGTGGGTTTACACAGTACATTTCTGCCACCCCCGATTGGGGAATATAGGCGTGACAGTGTTTTTTTTTTATATAAAACTCACATTTCAGTGGTTTGCTTTGCGAGTCGTTAAATTGTGTATCACTCTTTATACCACAACTCGGTGAAAATTCGAAACTTTGTGCCACAATGTACCTACGATCGCGCGTGTTTTCAAGCTAGCGTTAGGTACTGTTTTCCTTACCATTTACATAGGAATATAGGTTTTATTGAGCTGAAAACACATAAACACAAAGTGCAAATGCATGTAAAAACAACCCTTTTCGTGGACGTTATAATAAAAATTAACCGACTGCGTATTTCAAATTGTTCTCTTACAAATGAGTTCGCACTAGTGATGTGAGAACTGCCAAACGACACAGGAATAAATCCTAGTCTGGGGCTATGTATTAAAAAAAAACTTTAAATATCGACTAAAATTCATACAAGTTTAGTTAAAGAGTTTAGGTTGATTTTCGGGTGCTATGTGGCTAGTATTGTCGGTTAACGAGGTTGTGGGAAGATAAAGGGTAGATTTTTGTCTAACGTTAGAACAGATATAATATATAGAATATTAGAAATAATAAAAGAAGCAGTGATAGCCTAGTGGTTAGACCGTTGGACTGCCAAGTCAGAGGTCTCGGGTTTAAACCCAGGCACGCACCTCTGTCTTTTCGAAAAGCTAGTGCGTATTAAAAATAAATTAACACTTGCTTTAACGGTGAAGGAGAAACATCGTGAGGTGTGTGAAGTTCGCCAACCCGCACTGGGCAGCGTGACTATACCTGGCTTTAACTCTCTCAGTTTGAGAGGAGGCCCGTGCCCAACAGTGGGACAGTTTCATAGGGCTGATATTGTTATTATTATTATTTAGAAATAACTTGGCTGTGACCGATGTTGATAATTTGGGATCAAACGTACACCGAACCATACTACGTTGAGTATGAATTAGTATTATATTAGAGTATTCTAATGTATTTCTATGCCAGCGTTCAAAGTAGTTTAAGTAGGTAGGTTTTATCACGTAGACACTGATAGATTGTGTCTATTATTTGAAAGCTTAGCTAAATATTGGATTAAAATTAAAACGTTGGTATAGTGACTGCCTCGTTGGTCTAGTGGCAACGCATTGTGATTCCGAGGTCCTGGGTTTAAATCCTAGGTCGGACAAGTGTAGTTTATCTAACGAAAACTTATTAATACGAGTCCGGAGTCTGGAATTGTGCCCGGTATGTCGCAATAGGCTCACCCACTATTATATGGGACCTAACATCGTCGGCGAAACGTGGATGTACTCAGTACACCTCTGCCACCCCCGCTTGGGGAATATAGGCGTGACGGTGTAAAATTAAAACGTAAAATTATCTGCGGTATTTTTCGTTAGTTATCTAAGCGACTCCATTCGCTTGTCAAATTATTTGACAAGATTTTTTTGTTTTAATTTATTAGTTTATACATATATAATTATCTATACATTTTATTAAAAGTCATACAGAACAGAAGAATTTGTGTACTTCCCATATTAAGGGTCGGATAGTCAGTTTACAAATTTAATCGATTTCATATTCGATTATTCGGCTAACAACCGAAAACACTATGCACGCTCGACTAATAAATCTCGCGGTGTTCATTGTTATTTTGTCATTACGGTAACAGAACATTGTACGCGTGATGTATCACCGCAAGTTACGCGAATAACGCCATTAGAGCTTTGAATAATTTGCACCGGGGTATAATATTTAATGCCACTTTATGACGTCATTAACGCGTCAGTATGCGAGAATTTGATAATGGCAATACATTTTTTTTTTGACTCATGATATAGGAGTTAGGATGGTAATGAAAATATAAAGGGGAGATCTCTGTTTTGGAGTGACATAGTATAAAAGGTATTATTTAAATGATATTTGATGATGTGATATTGAGAGGGGTTATTCCTAGACTTACAGAATTGTATTTTTACCACTTCCATGACTAATATTTTTATTTCCCACGATATCCAAGGCATATACAGTAGAGTCAACATGAACAGGGAGATAAAGTGCGTTGTCGATAACTGGATAGAAATTACTGAGTAGGTATATTTGGATTATGTATCTTTATGTGGATAAAATAACTATTGTACAATATCTTTTTTTTTGTCTTTGTGCTTGTTTTAATAATTGTTTATTACAAATATTTCCTAGAAGACTGCTTTTCATCACTAATGACTGCTGTCACATAAAAACATTTTTTCTAGATGACCATACTTTTAACTTATTCATGGATTTCGTGGGAAAAAGAATATACTGCTGTGGAAGTCACGATATTTTTTCGAAAACTATAGGCTTTGGGAGATTGAGAACAACCCGTTAAGAAATTGAATTACAGTGAAGGCGCAGGTAAAAGCTGAATGCCATGACGTCACCATCGTGGTGACCTTTAGGGAGGCCATTGTCCACAAGTGGACGTATTTCAGTTCATGTTTACAGATTTACCGGACAAGAGGGCGAGCGTGCAACCACTACGCTCGAGCCAGAAGGGCAAGGGGGCAACTAGCTCAAGGGCGCCTCAAGGAGGAACGGCCTCGCTTTAGGCAGTCGCTATGGGTGATATTAGGGGTATACTGTTTCGCAGTGGTGCTCTGCACCGGCCGGCGGGCAAGCGATTCTTCGACCTCGCCGGCGAGGTCGGTGTCTGATACTGTGTGCGGTATCTGTATCCGAAAGAAGGGATATAAGGTCATCGGGAGGGTCGGTGAGAACACGCCGCGGACGGCGGTAGCGACTGATAGGAGGGGAGTTAGGTTCGTAGTGGGCGGCGGCTACGATTAGCGGATTTCTATGTTTGGACGCGTTCGCGAAATATCGGGTTGTCGCCTTTTTAATAAAGGCGCGAATAGGTTCGAGACCGAGATCGGAATGGGTTCATTGTTATTTCAATGATAATATAAAAGTAGGATGTCATAATATTATAATATAATAATAATAATACGACGACGACGACGATTTAGCGCAGTGGTTAAGAGCTTAAGTCGCTCCACCCACTGTGTCTAATAGTCGCGGGTTCGATTCCCGCACGGGACAAATCTTTGTGTGTTCCACAATTATTTGTTCCGGTCTGGGTATTTGTGTTTGTGAATTTTCATAATTGTAAACGCACCCACAACACAGGAATTAATCCTAGTGTGGGGCTACGTTTAAAAAAAAATATGCTTTTTTTTTTAATTTGCTTTTAATAATATCAGCCTATGCTGCCCACTGCTGGGCAAATACCTTCTATCGCAAATCGAGGTGAGAGAGATTAGGTCATACTTTACCACGCGGACCCAGTACAGATTGGTGAAGGCAGATTTGTGGTCACCTACTGTTGGAACTTATCAAGCCGCCTTTAAGGCTTCCAACTGGACTTAACGACTACCACATTAAGTGTTAACCGGGACCAACAGCTTAACGTGCCTTCTGAAGCACGGAGACGCTCGAATATGAAAATGCCACCAACGGTCACCCATCTTAGGCCGACCGATTCGAACGCTGCTTTACCTTGGTGATCGGTAAGAACACCGCGGTCGCACAGCGCTACGAGCACTTCATAATATTTTTGGCACTAAATTAAAAGGCAAATGTCCTTAGTTTTGAACTGCTGGTGCCCTAACGAGCGAATAAGGGATTTTCGGATCTAACGGGCGATGCCATATCTTATTTTGCATCTAATTCGTATTAAGTCGTTAACGTGTATGGGAGCTCTAAGCAATACAGCATACTAAACTGTACCAGTGGCAAGCAATAGTGGGTATGGCCTGCCTACATCCATGATTATAAATAGTTTGTATGAAAGCTCATGCTTTTATCCAAACTCTTTGAAGGTTACATGCTTTTCCCGACTCTATCCTTACCTACATGCCCCCACTAGGTCCCCATCAACACACACCATGTCTCCGTGGCTGAAGAAGCTGTTTCTCCAGTTCATGCCTAAACTTCTCATGATGAGGAGGACTAAGTACTCCCTGCCGGATTACGACGATACCTTTGTGTCTAATGGATACACCAACGAGTTGGAAATGAGGTAAGTTTATTTTTTAGGGCTGATTATTTTATCATCAGATACCTAAAAGTTATCCTTCAACTAAATATAACCCGACTGACAAAAAAGTGAAGAATTTGATTTGTTTTTTTTTATTTGGACAAATGTAATTTTTTATTTGTTTAAGTCGTCGTATGTCGTATTTTATCCCAAAATAACGTTTATCTGATGATTGGAAAATCTGGCTTTAAAGACTACTAACTTTGATCTAAATTCATTGCAATAAAAGCCACAAGCCGTAAAGCTGATTTATTAATCAAAGACAACAAATTGAAACCAATCAATTCTTTCACTTTGGTATTTAGTTGGGTTCTACAGTTACCTTTTATCTGATGATTAGAATACAGCCATAAGATTTAAATATTAAATTATGTTGCGTTGTAATTTTATCAACAAAAATATAGTTAAGGCAAATAATTTTTTCACTTGTACGTCACTATTTATTTGCCTGCTATCATAAAATATCTATACTAAAATTAAATGTTGTTTCGAAACTGGTTAGTACTATCACACTTCTCAATTCGGTTGGACACCTATAGTATTTGGAATAAAACTATTTTTCGGATTATATCCCGGTTTATTTTTGATATTTAAGTTCCCGACGTTTCGAGTGCTTTGCAGCACCCATGGTCACGGGAGGGTCACCATGGGTGTAAAAATAACCCGTGATAAAATCCGAAAAATAGTGTTATTTCATGTGTAATATTCGCGTAAATCTAAGAATTTTATAGTATTTTTCACATAGGATGGGTAATGACAGTTCTAATAGCTAAACGAAATTAATATTTAATTTCATGGTGTTAAGGCATAAAACCATAAGTATAGAAACGGCTCATGCCTCTTATTGCCATTGAATAAAGTATAATTTCTTTTGGCAATCTGTCACTACCCATCCTATGTGCAATATTTTCTTAAGAAAATACTATAACTGTATTGCCAAAGTTATAATATTTTCTTAAGAAAATATTATCCTATGTTATTAACAAAATAACGTTAGCCAATAGCATTTTACATTATCCAACTGAAGCAAATAATCACAAGTAAATAAAATCCGGCGGGATCCGGATAGTACCGGAACTGCTATTAATTTACCGGGAATTCCGGCACGGTACGGCACGGACTTGTTCCGAATAAAATATTATCGATAAATCGTTCGCTATTCGATTCTCGATTAAGTGGTGTTGTGGCCGACGTTTCGCGATTCAAGTGTTTATTAAAATTTGAATTTTGAATGCCGTTTAATTAAGGGACTTAATTTGTCCTTAAGTGTGTAATGAACTCAATTATTATGTAATTTGCACGTTATGAGGAGAATATTCATAAGATATCTGAAATATGAGAGAGCTTTGCCGAGGTTTTTGTAGGGTCGAATATTAAGGACATCTGAATGGCACTTTCTAATATATTTTTTAGTACCTGATTTGTAATTGATTTAAAGGCAGTTCTATCGAAAGTCCGCGTCAGCGTTTGTAGTAAAATAAACAAAGACTAAGATAATGATTATGATATCGGTTGAGTCTTGTATTTCCAACTAGCAATTAAATATACAAAAAAATCCGTAAGTATGCTAGTAGTTAGTAAGATAGCCAAGGAAAATTAAATTGTGTAATGTTTTTACTACATTATTCAACTACGAGTAAGTGTTAATATTACAAAGACTGTCGATTATATGTTTAAAAGACGTTACAAAATGGCGGAAAGTAATTATTTGGAATATTCTTATTTGGAAATCATTGTAAACATTCTATGACATGATAATATAACAATTCCGTCCTTTGATTCAGACAGTCGCGCATTTGTTGTTTATACTAGGAGGGATCAAAAAGTAGTCAAAACGACATACTCCTTGGTAAAAAAAAAATACTGGCAGGCATAACTCAGATACATATTTGTAATATTAATAAAAAAAAAATCTTCGATTCTCTTTTGTTTTTTTCTGAATGTAGTCATTTGTTTGCTTCGTGTCGGAACGTGTTCTCGAAAATGGAGAAAAACGAAGTGCGAGCCGTTATAAAACACCCCTGTTTAAAAAAGTTAACGACGCAAGAGATTCATTGCGATTTGGAGGCAACATTAGGAGAGTCTGCTCCGCCGTATTCCACTGTCGCAAGGTGGGCTTCTCAATTTCGTGTAGGGAGAACGAGCACGGAAGACGAACATCGTTGCGGCCGTCCATCGACGTCAGTCACCCAAGAAAATGTTGCGAAAGTCGAGAAAATTGTATTGAGCGATCGAAGAGTTAACATCCGATACTTAATTCAAGAAACGGGCATTTCATATGGAAGTATTCAATCCATATTGAAACAATCTTTGAATATGAGAAAAGTCTCCGCAAGATGGGTGCCGAGAATGTTAACCGACAGTCAGAAACAAAATCGACTTAACATTTCGAAGATATTGTTGGACAAGTTTTAAGAAGATTCTGAAAACTTTTTGTCTTGTTTCGTAACAATGGACGAAACATGGGTCCATCATTTTGATCCCGAGACAAAACAGCAATCTTTGCAATGGAAACGGCCATCATCACCGACCCCGCAGAAGGTTCGTGTCGTGGCATCGGCTGGCAAGGTTATGGCCTCAATATTTTGGGATTCAGAAGGAATATTGTTGATTGATTACCTGGAGCGTGGAACCACTATTACAGGCCAATATTATGCAGCTTTAATTCCTAAGTTGAGGAATGCGATCAAAGAGAAAAGGAGAGGGAAACTTCGAAGGGGCGTGCTGTTTCATCACGACAACGCACCCGCGCACAGGTCGGCAGTTGCGATGGCTGCCATTCAGCAAGCTGGCTTCGAATTGGTTGACCACCCCCCTTATTCACCAGATCTGGCGGCTTTATCTGTTCCCCAAATTGAAAAAATACTTAAGGGGAAACAGGTACGGAGACGATAACAAGATGATGGATGCCGTGGAGAGCTTTTTGCTGGACCAAGACAAAACTTTTTTTGTGAAAGGGATTGAAGTCTTGGAAAAGCGCTGGACTCGGTGTGTAGAGAGACTCGGAAACTATGTAGGAAAATAAATTATTAAGTTATTAATAGTCATTATATTCTATCTCATACTCACTACTTTTTGATCCCTCCTCGTACCATAGAGGTCCTAGAAGCATAGAGGGAGCATATACAAAATTATGTATTTGCACTGCTTACACTTATGTCATCTTAGTGATAAGAAAGAGGACAAATCTATCGTAATCAATCGTTACACTCTTGTACACTTTATTATGACATTAATTATTTCTTGAAAACAAATAAAAAGTCATCGTGAACACAGTCACTAGACACACGAATATTAACCGATAAATTTGCGTGGACCCTACGTCAAAATGACAAGCTATAAAAAGGAAATACGAACATAGATTTTCAAATTTGTTACCTTAACGGCACCAAGTGTGCAGAAAAACTGTACAGATGAACTGGGTTTATAATTCCTCTATGCTTTTAGGTCTTACCTCTATGGTTTATACATAGTGTATCTACATACGTCACTGTTACATTTTCCGTCGAATATAATTAAATTCATTCGAACACGTGGCGCCATTGGTTTCCGCATCCGAAAACGGGCGTTTAACATCGATTATTGCTCGTTACTATGGCGACGTTCACATCATGAGGATGATACAATAATTATATCTACGAACACGTCGACAATGTTACATGTTATATCGATGTATATACAGATTGTTGTTTTATATCTTGACGGAATTTACAGCTGTACTAGTGGTACTGAACACAACTCAATAAAATAATTAAGAAACTAAAATCAGTTATTTTTATTCGAAACTATGTGTAGCAAGTTAAAGATAAATATTGGGAAAAAAGATTGGGAGTGATTATTTTAAAAGTTGACCAACCTTCTTAAATTGTGTTTTTTTTAATTGTTTTTTGTTCTAGTATCTTACAAAGCCTACTGTAATGACATATACGAGAACCCGGATATATTGAATTTGAGAGTGGATGAAACCAGAGAGGTCTGTAAGGAAAGAACCTTTTGGAACTACGTACTCTCTGCGTACCCCTAAGGGATCTGGCGTGATGATATAGATAAATAGATAGAATTTGAGATATTACTTAACTAAGGTTGAGCGAGAATGGGTTTTCACACTCAATTTTTTTTGGTAGTCTATTTATATTCTGCTTAAAAATTATCCCCTTGTAATGCTTCATTTCTATCCTTGTCTTCAGCAGGGACAGCTTAACCGACGCATTTGGAGATGGGAAGGACAGTGGCGATTATCGCAAATCGCCAGCACCTGAAGACGATATGCTCTCGGCAGGAGCTCACCAAAGACCTTCAGGTAGGATTTTATAACTATTTCGAGGATCCAATGTATATCACCAAAATGAAACGTTTTTTTGTCTATTAGATATGTATGTGTATTGAATTTGATACCTACATATGTAGGTTGAATAAGATAGTCTTGTATTGCCGTGTTTTGCGTTAACTATATTACTTATTTATTTTTTATTAACTCTGAAATTCTCTAGAAACGACCGACTTGAGTGAATTTAAAATTTTGCGTTTATCCTTTAAATTATGCTATTTTAAATAAATAATACACTAAGTAAACTACTGTAGCATAATCATACATGTATAAGAACGCGATTTAGTTCTTTTTACGTTGCGAGGTTACTATGACAGAGTTTTAAAATGCTAATACAAGGTGTAACATATATAAAGGAGTTTTCTACCATTTTTGTAAGCCCTTTGGTACCCAAATTGACCAAAAATTTGATAATAAATTAACCTTTTTATGCGTATTGTGGCGTGTGTAATGGAAATACATTTAAAATAGCCGTAATGCTTTGAATAATTATTAAATTTTGTTCAATACAGCGAACAAACGGAAAAACAGCATTTTTTGAAAATTAAAAAATAAAAGTAACGAACTTTAAACTTAGATTCGATTCAGTTCCCGATTTAGAACAAACTACTTCCAGGTCTTGCGTTCATTAGGTTACACCTTGTATATTTGCTGGCGACTGTACAAACCTTTACACCGCTTATAGTTTCGCTTATATCATAATCTTTGTCATCAGAATATTAAGCGGTTGTTTGTGGAAGTTTGAGGAAAATGGGATTTTTATATTTATCGAACAGTCTGTAAAGATGATTATTTGTTTCTTTAGTGACAGAATCGGAGAATATGCTGCCTCGCCACCTGTCCCCCGAAGTGGCTGCAGCGTTGAAGAGTGTACGGTTCATAGCCCAACACATCAAGGATGCCGATAGGGACAATGAGGTAAGTTATGCAGAAGCAATTTTACTTATCAGCAAGGCGATGAATTTTTTTTTAGCAATATGTCGATGACTCTTTCTTTAAGTTTAAAATGAGCATCTAAACTCTCCATAATATTGCCCAAATTAATCTGATGTTTTGGTGCATTGATATACATGATGTTTTGGTGTATTTAGATCATTTTAGATAAATTTACCGCTCAATTCATGCTTGTATCGATTATTTGTCACTTTTTTTAATAACTTGTCAAACTTGACATTGGCAGAATCATCGCTTAACGATGGAGCCATAGATTATAATTGGAATTGAAATTGGAACTCCCCATTATTTGATGTTGGTTAATCTTCCATGATGATAAAGTGAAGAAGAGTCACCAAATCTGCTGAAGGCTTACGTACAGTCGGGTAGCACCACTCAACACCTGGTTTACACTATTACCGCGGTACGAAATGTCGAAAGATCAGTTGGCGGCTTGGGTAAATGTAACAATACCAATTTTAAGTTAGGTGTTTGTAATAAGCGGACGATTTAGCGCAGTGGTTAAGAGCTTAAGCCGTTCCGCGCACTGTGTTTAATAGTCGCAGGTTCGATTCCCGCACGGGACAAATCTTTGTGTGATCCGCAATTATTTGGTCTGGTCTGGGTATTTGTGTATGTGAATTGCCAGTGCTGAGTTTAGCTCATAGGAGCTGATGGCTTTGAGGGCAGCCTGACTGTCACTACAAATGTAGATTTTCTTGCCTGTGATTCGTTTGTCCAACATTTGTGCAAAAGAGATATTCTCTTTTGCACAAATGTTTATCGCACTGGTCTCTGCCTGGAATATTGATGCAAATCTGCCCATGCTTTGACTAAGGTTGTATCCTTCAGAATCAGAATCAGAATATTTTTTATTCATGTAAACCATTACAGTATTTATGAAGCGTCAGAAAAGTGACAAAGACTCTACCGCCACTTAAGAATGTCATTCCTGTGGAGAAGAAGGGCAAACAAGTCAACGGTTACTCTTTTAAAATAAAAATGACAAACTTTTTCATCTACATTTTGTTGTGGGGTATGGGTAAACAATGTAGATTGGTCATCAGGTGAGTCTAAGTTAAAAAAGCGAATAATACTATTTATGAGAATGGCTACATGGTTCACTCGTTTACAAAAAAAAAAAACATTTTGTTAAATTAATAGAAGGAAGAGAGGGAATGTTAACTAACAACAGTTGAATAGGTTGTCATGACTGAAGTGGAACTGGAATAGCATCTATCCAAGCATTTTTATCTTTTAAATAATCTTCTATTGAATAATAAGCTTGCTTACAAAGTGTTCGTTTTACACAAGCTTTGAACTTATTTTCACTAAGTTTAGTGACGTCAATTGGAATTTTGTTATAAAATCTAACATGAAAGACGTGTGAATTTTTGAAAGACGAAACTGCGGTTGAGCTAATTTATTTCTATGTCGTGTGTTATAGCAATGCCTATCACCTAGCTGATATATTTATTGGTTAATATATATATATATATATATATATATATATATATATATATATATATATATATATATATATATATATATATATATATATATATATATATATATATATATATATATATATATATATATATATATATATATATTGGTTAATTTAGTGGCGTTTGGTGTCAAAAAATCTCAGTGTAAGTTTGAGGTCTAGAATTGTGCCCAGTGTAATAACAATCGTCTCGCTATTACATTGGCACCTCATATCGTCGGTGAAATGTACTACACATGTACACAGTCTACTATAAAAAGTTACATCTCTGCTACCCCCTCTAGGGAAAAATAGGCATGACAGTGTTATTTTTTACAGTCACAATCTGGGTTAATTTCTTCCAAGTCTAAATAGTAATAGAAAAAAATTTAAATACTTATGAAAATTTCTACGTTTTAATTACGTTTAAATGCAAAGATATAAAGAAACATTATTTGTTTATTATGCGAAGTTAATATTCATGTTGCCGTTCGCCGAATCATAATGTTTGGTGGAACACGGACGCGGGGAAAAGCGATTTATTGAAGAGTTGCGTTTTCGTTTTTAGGGAAAATATTTTAGAGATTCACGGCCAGTTTCGTCCAAAATTAGGATTATTTAGCCACATTAGCCCACACTTCTATTTAGTGGACGTAGACGTAGGCGCGTTTACAAACAGGAAAATTCACATACACAAATACCCAGACCTGAACAAATAATTGTGGATCACACAAAGAATTCAGCATTGGGCCAGCTTGGTGGATCAGTATGAGAGGAGGCCCGTGCCCAACGGTGGGTCAGTTTCTTAACAGGGCTAATATTTATTACACAAATGTCCCGTGCGGTAATCGAACCCGCGACTATTAGTCACAGTGGTGGAGCGGTTTAAGCTCTTAACCACTGCGCGAAATCGCACGTCGATTTTTTTTAGATTTCTATATCTTTTAAGGGGAAAATGGAAGCTTTGTTAGTAAAAAAAGCAGCATCACGACTATATTCCCAAGCAGGTGTGCACCGCAGTACATGATAGGTGTGAAACTGTCTATTTTTTTAATTGGGACCATCCCCGTTTCTAATGGACGGCTTTTATTTTTAGAAAGAAACTTACACAAAGTTTTTTTCACTAACAGTTATCATAATAAGTCACATTCTAAATTTGTACTTACTATATAATATTATAAAGAGGAAAGATTTGTTTGTTCGTTTGATTTTAAGCGATGAACTCTGAAACGACTGCACCGATTTTATTAAATGTTTCACCATTAGAAACCTGAATACATTATCCAGAAATAACGTAGACCCGGTAGGTGTTGTGGACTGGGTGCGAAGGAAACCGCTAGTAATACTTATTATGAGTAATAAACCAATTGCACAATTATATTTTTCCTTAAAAACGTAGCCCTACTGTAGCAATAATTCCGGTGTCATGGGTGCTTTTGGCCCGCGGCCATAATCGAAACTAACGCTATCGTTTGGCAATTATAACCGTCACTACAAATCCTATGTGAAAAATACTATAAATAATTCCCCTTATTTCATACCAACGCCCCTCTGTCAATGTACACAGAATATGCGAGAGGACGTTTATTTTTGTAATATTTGGTAACGAATTACAAAGTTGCTCTGTGCTTTGTACTTTACTGCAGCATCGCGTGTGTAATATGTGTTGTCGTAAACAATCCCGACGAAAATATAAAGAAAACAACATGCAAGCCTGCAGTTGGGTTGAATTAAAGTTTATTAGAGCAACAGGCGGTCGTTGCAAAAGGACGTTTATTCACATTATTCAGATCTGGCAAACAGCTATTTTGATTTCATATACAACATTTTGAATGAGAACCATACTTGACGGAGAATTAGCGGGAAATCGCAGAGTGATGTCGTCAATTTGTTTTAATTTCCAAAACTTGTGTTATTTCGAATTATAATGTGTAATGTTGGTGGAATATTAACCATTATGTATTCTTATATATGCACGAGTAAATGTTATAAAGTGATAAAACGTGCTTTTTTGATTTCCCTCAAAACGGCTGTCGCAATTGGTATGTAAAGTATCCATCGCTTTACTATCCAGGGTGGGGCACTTAATCAATTTTATAATCATCTTTGTCGTCAAGTTCATCGGAGAGTTGAATTAATTTTGAAATGAATATTCGTAATACTTGACATTGGCAAAATACGCGTCGTCGTGATGCCATAAACATGAAAAAGAAAAACATACTTGATACTATAGCGCAATGATGCTTACGTTTTATATAATACTATCAGCATTTACTGTCCCACTGCTGGGCAAAAGTCTTCTCTCACAAATCGAGATGAGCGAGATGAAGTCATACTCCAGTGGACCCACCGCGGATTGGTAGAGGCAGGTGTGTGGCCAACTGCTGTTAAAATTTATCAAACTGTTTATAAGGCTTCTAACTTGGCTTAAGCCTAGTACCACATTAAGTGGCAACGGGACCGACGGTTTAACGTACCAAGCACGGAAAGTCTCGAATATAAACAAACCAGTCATGAGAAAAGCAATGAAACTGTAAGAAACGCGGTTATATATACCTACCAACATGAGATATATTTTGATACAAATGTTAATTGCAAGGTAGCGTGTGCAGTACAAGAGCGAATATAATAAGCGAATAGAAAGAAAATAATTTCTGTGTAAAATGTTTAGTACACCTGCATCGAATATACTAAGATTTCTTATATAGGGTATGTCCGGGGTATAGCTTTTCAAGAAACCAGTTGAATGAAAATTACAAAAATTAATACATATGAATATTTTTTTTTAATAAAATTTCGGTTTAAACTTACAGTATCACTAAAAATATTGAATTTTAACATGATCGACTTGCCATCTCTTTGAGAGTGCCCGGTAGTGATTACCATACTAGCTATCTCTCCCTTACCAATGTAAGCGAGCGGCCGCCAGTTAATTAATATTTTTAACACTATACTTTTATTACATTATTACGTTTATAGCGGCGATGGTAGACGTGTATTGTGTACACCAACATTTACTAGAGAATGATGTTAGGTTGTAGATGTAATAGAGAGTGAGTCTAGTATCAGCCACCCCACCGCCGACTACGATCTCCCCCCCGACCCCTGCCGCCACCGCCGGCCGCGACATGTTCTCACCGACCCCCCGATGCTTTGTCATCCCTTCTTTCCGCTTAGAATACGGGCGACGACGACGACGTAGTAGTAGATCCCCTCCCATAGCCGGCGGTTGACCGGTGCACTTAGTAGTGCACCCGTCCCCCTACAGCGACTGTCCCAACCGAGGGCGGAGGCGCCCTCGAGTATGTCGCCTCTTGCCCTTCTGGCTGGCTAGAGCGTAGTGGTTGCACGCTCGCCTTTAAGTCCGGTGAAGCTGTAAAGGCCTCGCGGCCAACAGCGTACATCATTCACACACACACGTATCAGCCATTTCCATTCTACTACTGGGCAAATGCTTTCTCCACAAATCGAGGTGAGTTGATTTGGAGACAGGTGTGTAGTTGCCTACTACTGCAACTTATTAAGGCGCTCATAAGGTGTCTAACTTAGTTAAACTCACCACAGAATTAAGTGGCAGCCAAGACAAAGGGCTTCACGTATCTTCTGAAACACGAAAATGCTTGAAAATGGAATTGGGACGCATCGCAAACTAAGAAAGAAAGAAAGAAAATTTATTTATTTTGATAAACACACACAGTCCAAAAACAAAGCAACAACAATAAATAGTATTTAATTCTATATTAAATGAATCTGGACACATTTTGTCATCAAAATGGGTTCCCCATTCAGCTAAAAGCTGTAACACGGTCGTAACCGTGCTACAGCGCTGATTTTCAATGAGGGCCCAAAGTGACGTGCGAGCATTGAGTCAAACTAAAACAAGTATTTCGCAGTGTTATAAAATTATAACTGTATAATTCTGCACTTAACACATAATAAGTGCTAGGGATTACGCAACATGCCCCACTCCCCCAATCTGCCGCCAGAACAGGCACCTGATTCCGTATGCACTCATACTTCCATCCCGCTCCCACACGCGCCCAGCAGCGCTGCCGCCGGTCAGACAAAAAAATATTCTGTTGCCTTTGAGCACGGCGACAGTCACCCGCTCAGCGCGTGAGCGCACACTCATAAGCAGCGAGGCAGTGAGACAAACATTAGCGGCCGAATTCATCTACATATGATAATTATAATAAAGTTTGTGCATAATTCGATTGAACTCGAGTACTACAGTTCGAAAGACTTACAGAGTACCAATTGTATTACAATGCATAGATCCACGCAGATATATTCTATTAGCATATGTGAAAGAGTAAAAAATTGAATTACTCTCAAAGACCGAGTGGGACAGACTCAAGATGGGTGCCGTCCACTCCGCTGGCTGGAACTCGATGTACATTGAACTTGATGAAAAAACACCGCGGTTCCTTATCAAAAACATTAAGTAAATGAAAGAGATATTTCATATTAATGATAAGATAAAACTGCCAGAATATCTAAGATCGCTAATACCAATTATGAATATTCAGTAGGTGTTAAATTGTCGAAAGCTTACCGCCTAATACATTAATGAAAGCTATACTGAATATTCCGCGGCATGTTCTTATACGTACCTACACGTATGTTTACCTTTGTTGGAGTTAAAATGAAATGAAAACTAAGTAGAAGTTAAATTGTATAATATAAAAAGGTATACAAAATATGCGAGGCGCGCGTGTGGTCCGCATGGAAGCAATTTGCAAATGGGCCGATGACGTTACTAAACCCCGCCTTCCGCGGGCTGTGGCGAAGGTTTTTGGATGACCTCCCAGTAACGGGGCTGTAAGTGACGACGATTTGATCTAGAGATCAGAGCGCAAGCTCCTTCACGGTCCAAATAATAGCGGGTTAGATCCCTGCACGGCACAGATCTTCATATGACACAAAGTATGTTTCGGTGTGATTGTTTGTGTACAATGTTTTTATACAAACTCGAGTGCCGATCATAATAAAATGTACACAAGGTGTATCGTAAATAACGCAAGATCTCAGACCCCAACAGACTCAATAGGAAACCAAATTTCCAAAGGACATTGTTCTGCGCCCATACATGATTTGCCCCAGAATCAACAGCAATGAAAAAATACTTGTATGATTTTAAATCACCCATAATTCACTCATATTGATTATTAAACGGACAAGCGGGGGAATCGCAATTATTGACAAACACTATTAGATTTTGAGGTTATAATTCAGTAAATATGAGGTTATATTGTGTGTTGACATCATGTTGATATTCAGTAAAGATGTCGGCGACTACGATATAAGTACTTACAATACTTTCAATGATCGTTTTAGATTGCAAATTGTCCATTAGATACGAATATTTGCCATTATTTTAATAAAATAGATAAATAATGATGGCATGGGTCAAAGGTTTGTTGGGGCTGGGGCAATTTCCGACAATGTCCTTTAAAGTTTTTTACACTTTTTAACATATTATCGCGATTAAGAAATACGTTTAAGAAATGTATTTGAAATCTCCATTTTGCTTTCATCGAGATTTAGAAGAGATTTGGTTTGTTATAGCGCACTAAAGGAGTAACAGCATTTATTGCAAATAAAAAAAAAAGTATAATACGTAATAATATAAAATTGTTGGATTCAATTCAGTTACCGATTAAGAACACACTACTTTCAGGTCTTGCGTTGATTATGTTACACCTTGTACATAGCATGACGATCTAAAAGACCAACCACCTGCGGCAATACACTACAGCTACTCAAATGGTGTGTTGACGTGTCCACGCTGCACGTACTTTTATGGCCAAAATTGGATATGTCGGTCACTGGCGAGCACACCAAAGGGCAGACCAGAATAGTAATTCACTCCAGTGAAGTCGTTACGTATGCTTTTGCCAAAATCGGCTAGGTTGGTTGATTGGATTGGTATCATAGCGTATATGAAATCAGTCTATCTTTCATCATCATCAGCCAAAATACGTCTACTGTAAGAAAAAGGACTCTTCTAAAAATCGCTACGATTACGCTTCATATTCTAATAAGTAGGTGTAGCAGAGTCCGTTCGATCTGAAGTCAAACTCGTTACGCTAAAGTCCACAGCCCTATCATTGTTAATCCAATATTGCCAGTCATTCGACAAAAACACAACAGTATTGTCTATTATTTCATAATATCCCACACTTACGTCCACGACATCTATAGAGTCCACCAAATTGCTGGCGCAAAAAACAAATAGATACATCTCTACGAGTAATTAATTTCCCCCGCCTAATACACTTATGGCTTGGGCAAATAGCGGACGGGGCGGGACAGCGGCGCAACGCCGGCGCGCCCTGGGAAGTTGTATTGAAATATACAGGAGACGTCCGACGCAATTACAAATAAAGCACGGCGGGAACGGGGGGCCAATACGGGTACAAGCGGGACGCTCACATTGTGTTGTTTAGCGGCCGGTGCGACGCTGACAGTACCGTCGCGCCCGGAATGTGACGTACGGGCCTCGGTGCCATCCGCAGGCATACCACCCCGTCCCGGTCCTGGTTGCTATGTGGCGAAACCTTTAAGCTTTTACCACACAGCCGACAACTTCAGTCCTTGCTCAGAGTAGCCGAAGGAACGTGACGATTGCGCGACACTGACGCGATGCCGGCAAACTGCAGCGTGGCGCATACATCATACTCCGAGTGCCCGCCGCACTGCACGTGCACGCCGAGTGCACGTCGGTATTTCCTGTCCGCGTCAAACAACAACAGCGTCCCGCTTGCACCCATATTGGCGTCTCGCTGGTGGCGCGGCGGCGACGAGTCCCGACATATATACGTCGTCGCGTCGAGCGTGACGGCGCTCTGTGATGTCGCCCGTATATTTCAATACATTTCAACTCCCCAGGCCCCGCCAGCGTCCCGCCACGCTCACGCCGCGCCCGCAATGTGGCCAGACCATTACGAAGCTAATAATCTGAGTCCCCACCCCCCAAAGGGAGTGAATGTGAACGAATAGTCCCCCGGGACGGGAGTGCTATGAACGAATGAATGTTTTATTGCTACTTCCAGGTGTGTTGTCGTTTGTGGTTAGGGTGTGTTCTAATGGTAATGGTACGGGCCATAATATGTTGGAGGTTTTTTTCCTTACGAAATCGGTAAAACCATATTTAGATTAAGAGCTTATAACGCCCTGCGTGTCCAGTATAGTAATGCTTTGTTAGGACTGCCGCGATACTGCAGTACATCGCACATGTAAGCAAATGCACGAATTGATGGGTTGATTTTCTGCGGTTACGTAACAGAATACTATTGATTCTGCAAATGATTGCGGCTCGCTATGACTGCCCTATCCAGAGGCACTGGATTGGGATAGTGATGGGGTCAATGAAATAATATATTGTTTTACTAAAATACATAGTTTTAAAATTGTTATGGTTAAGTTAATAAAATTATTATGGATATTTTATCGAAATAAATGATTATTATATTTAGTCAGCGATAGAATAGAATTAAAAAAAATAGTTTTAACCATGTTCTCCATATCGTATAAGGTAGTAATAAGGTTAAATCATTCTTACATCTATCAATTGGCTAATGTAAGATATAAGTGTATATATTCTCAAAACAACACGTCAGTTAATTGACATTACTTGGTCAAAACGCTCGTGTATACGTCAGGCGATTTATACTTAGTCAAAACGTTGTTATCGACCACTGGTTTACATAAAAAATATGTATTGAAAGGACTAGGCGAACCCGTGTTTCTGTGAAGAAACACAATATAATAATAAATGTAACTGTATTCTATCTATTTATCTATATGATCACGCCGGATCCCTTGCGGGGTAGGTAGAGAGTACAGAGTTCCAACAGGTTCTTTATCTACATACCTCTCTGGCTGCCTCGACTCTCATAGTTCGTCTCATACACGCTCGCCGGTTACGGAGACTCTTGACTTTTCCTTCAGATAAGACTCGGTTTATTTGGTCGTGGTAAGATAGTCTAGGTCTTCCCCGGTACCTGCATCCTTCCACTTTCACATCGTATATCTGTTTTGTCATTCTTTCCTCTGGCATTCTTTCTATATGCCCGAACTAACGGAGCATGCCCTTTCTCATCTTTACACCGATACTATCTTTCATACCCACTCGCTTTCTTACTACGCTGTTGCAAATGCGGTCGGTCAGCTTCACTCCGCACATTTTCCGCAGAGCTCGCATTTGTATGAACTTTAATGCTTATAAATATTTAATATGTCAAGGGAATATATAAATAAAAATAAAACATCTGAACGCACCTTAAGATTAAAGCAAGCTTTTTCCTACCGTTCTTCTTGGCACTAATGTTCCTCTAATTTGAACAAAAAGGCCAAGATAATGAACACGTTCTTATTCGAGACCCAAATTAAACACGCATCGTAGCACGTTACGATATCTTAATGAAATGAACTTTTGATGGTGTCGATTAAGCCACCATGTCCACTGGATCGTGTAGTCGAAGGTTCGATCCCCGCAACGGACAAATCTTTGTGTGAATTTCAAATATTTTGTTTCGGTCTGGGTGTTTGTGTATGTCAGTTTTATGTTTTGTAAACGCATCCACGAGGCAAGTTGATATGTGATGATGATTGATTTAGATGATTAGAAGATTATTTTAGATGAATAAAATATAAGTTTGACATTATGCTCGGTGTGGCAACAGGCTACATCATCGGCAAAAAGCAAGTATAGAGTGCGCCTCTGCCACCCCTGTTTGGTAAATATAGGTGTGACGTGAATATATATTTATGTATAAATGTGTATTTTTATTGATCACTAGTTTTAACCCACAACTTCGTCCGCGTTGACTTTAGACAGGACTCTATATTTTTTCGGGATAAAAATTATCCTATATTTTAATCCAGGTGATAAACTATCTGTGTGTCAATTTCTATCCAAATCCGTCCAGCCATTTTTGCCTGATTGAGTAACAAACATCCAAACATCTAAATATCCAAACCTCTTAACATACAGACTTTCACATTTATAATATTAGTAGCTAGACTAGCTGTGCCCTACGGTTTCACCCGCCGTTTCCCACGAAGCTAATGCGGTCGCAACAACGCATCGCTCACCCTCGCTATGGAAGGCTGCTATTGTTTTAGAAAAATAATTAGGGTGTGTGTGTGTGTGTGTATGAATGATCTACGCTGTTGGCCTCGAGGCCTCTACAGCTTCACCGGATTTTAACGGCGAGCGTGCAACCACTACGCTCCAGCCAGCCAGAAGGGCAAGAGGCGACATACTCGAGGGCGCCTCGAAGAGGCGCCCTCGGTTGGGACAGTCGCTGTAGGGGGACGGGTGCACTACTAAGCGCACCGGTCAACCGCCGGCTATGGGAGGGGATCTACTACTACGTCTACGTCGTCGTCGCCCGTATTCTGAGCGGAAAGAAGGGATGACAAGGCATCGGGGGGGTCGGTGAGAACATGTCGCGGCCGGCGGTGGCGGCAGGGGTCGGGAGGGAGATCGTAGTCGGCGGTGGCTACGATTAACGGATTCGCATGGGTAGATGCGTTCGCGAAGTGACGTGTTGACGCCTTTTTAATAAAGGTGCGAATAGGTTCGAGGCCTAGATCGGAGTGGAGGTCGACGTTCCGTACGAACCAGGGGGCTCCTACGGCTTTACGGAGGAAGCGGTTTTGAACCACTTGGAGTTTATCGATGTGAGAGGGGGCCGAATGCCCGAACACAACACACGCATAAGTCATGATGGGTCGAACGCAAGTTTTGTAAAGTGTCACCTTATTTCTAAGGGACATTTTACTCCGCTTGCAGATTAACGAATGGAGACGACCGAGCACAAATGATGCTCGGTGACGGACCCGCTTGATGTGCGGGCCGAAGGACATGGTACTGTTTAGGGTGACCCCTAGATATTTGACCTCTTTGACCCAGGGAATGGGTCGGTCGAACATGGTCACTTGGCCGAGATTACTTCTAGGGCGGCGCAGGGAGTGGAGCGGGGTGGCACCTCTGGAGAAGAACACCGCAGCGCTCTTGTCCGGGTTCACCTCAATACGCCACTTTCTGAACCAATTCCCTAGGGAATTGGCGGATGCCTGAAGGTGTCTGGTAATGAAACCCTTATTTTTATGCGAGACGTAGAGAGCGGTATCATCCGCGAATAGGGCTAGATGCGCCTTACTCGAACGAGGAATGTCGTTCGTGTAAAGGCTAAACAGGAAAAGAATTAGGGTTCTGTGCACAAAATAATAAAACCCATGAAGTCCTCGCGGACAAACTCGCGGAAAACAACTATATAATAATTCATCATCATCTCAGCCTATACTAGTCCACTGCTGAACATAGGCCTACCCAATCGCTTTACAGCGTAACCGGTCCGATGCCACCTGCATCCAACGACTTCCTGCGATTTTCACAAGTTCGTCGATCCATCTGGCAGGCGGTAGTCCTACGCTGCGCTTGCCAATACGTGGCCTCTAGAATCATTCTGTCCCAACGCCCGTCCGATCTTCGTGTTATGTGGCCCGCCTATTGCCACTAGGAGTATAAAATTTCCCACATTTATAGTTTATATAGAGAAGAAGTGCAGAATGGTAATATTTTTTTAAAATTATGCATAAAATATACATTAAATCAATGAAAAAAACATTACACACACTACGATGTATTTGACACAATACACGTCAAATGGATATACGTCTTTAATATTATTTGTCTATAGTCTAACTGAATGTCAAACATAACCAGCAAACGATGAAAGAGTAGGTCGACTATCCATACCGAATACCTATGGGCGACCACTAGTAATAATTAATAAGTATAAATTTTACGGATATATCATAACGCGCCGCGTTTGGTTAGCGCGAATAGGGTGCAGTTCTTCGTGGTCGGTCGGTAGCCACAAGTTTGCGGTCTCAAGTGCTGTTTCATCGTTATTTCCACTTGGTATAATGAGAATTTATCTCAGTAGAGTTTATGCGATGCCGTGAAAGTACTTTTACGTCGTAATTAAATGGTTTATAGTGCTTTAAAGCGTCTACGATGTGTTAAAGAATTGTTGTGAGATTGCAGCTATTAAGATTTTTTGATTTTTAATGAATAGATCGTGTGGGTTTTCTTTTAAATAATAATGACGGACACCTTGGCCCTGTGATTAAGAGCTTGAGTCGCTCCGCCCACTGGATTGAGTAGTCGCGGGTTCGATTCCCGCACGAGACAGATCTTTGCGTGACCCACAAATATTTGTTTCGGTCTGAGTGTTTGTGCATATGTAATTTTTTTTTAAAAAGCACCACGGCACAGGAATAATTCCTAGTGTGGGGCTACGTTTTGTAAATTAAAAAAAAAATTAAGGCCTAATATTTACAGTAATTTAAAAGCAACAAATTATGGTAAGATTCGTATAGTTAATTGTATAATAAACTTGACATTGGTTCTTACAGGCTAAAGTAGCCTCGTGTTTGATTCCCGTACGATTCAAATGTTTCCGGATTACACAAAAATACACCTGTAAGTGAAATGCTGTCGTAGTCGCACAGCGCTACGAGGCGCTCGTAGCCTTGTGCGACCGCGGTGTTCTTACCGATCACCAAGGTTTAGCAGCGCTTGACTCGGTCGGCCTGAGATGGGTGACCGTTTGTGGTATTTTCATATCCAAGCGATTTTCATACCATTTGTGGTGTGGTAAATGTTTTTTTTTTTTGTAATTTAGTTCATTACAACTATTATACCATGTCCACGCAGTTAGAAAAACTTAGGAAAATATAATTAAATGACTAAATCAATATTCTGTTGCCTAACATATATACCAAATTGTAAAAAAAATCATTTTGAAATATTCATTTGAACTAAACGAAGTAATCGATATAATCGTTTACTAATATCCTGCCCACGAAATACCACCAATAACCTTAATAACGTCAGGATATTAATTCTCGGTTGGGCGGAAATTTTGTTCCAAATAACTAATTTTAATTGTAAAGAAACTAATTGTTTTCTTAAAAGACAAAAAGAATATGTAAAAATAATTAAGCCATGTCTACAGAATTGGAATATTCTAGAAAAAAAAATGGAAACAGTATTCTGTTGCCCAAAATATATGAAATATTAAATTTAACAAAACGTGGAAATGAATCAATTTAATCGTTAATTATTGTCCTGCTCACGAATTTGTGAAATAACCACCAATAACAGGTGTGGGCATTGCCTTAAGAAATAACAAAAAATAAATATTGCTTTCATTTAAAATTATTAAACAATTGGAACATTCTAGAAGAAACATTCCTAATCCAAAATGTATTCGTATTAAAAAAAATACCGCCCAAATTATTCCAACTTCATTTTTTATATTCAATGAATCAAAATGAAGTAAATCAATTTATTAATGAATGTCCTGACCACAAATTCACGAAATTACCACCAATAACCTTAATTACATCAATCAGGAGATTAATTCCCGGCTGGGCGGAATCACTCGGCCGAAACGCCGGAACATCTTTCACACTCGTCGCCATCTTGGATACTAAATTATTTTCCTCATTACTTGGCAAAAGCTGTTCGGTTCACACGCCGGTCCCCGAGGAGCAATACAATCGACTTTATTAATCTGTTCTTAACTAAATTACTGTGTATGTGCTGATTAAATTCTTCGCATTTCCTACAACGAAGTGTGTGTGTGTGAGTGATGTACGCTGTTGGCGGCCGCGAGGCCTTTACAGCTTCACCGGACTTAAGGGCGAGCGTGCAACCACTACGCTCGAGCCAGAAGGGCAAGGGGCGACTCGGTCGGGGGGACGGGGTGCACTGCTAAGTGCACCGGTCAACCGCCGGCTATGGGAGGCGGTCTACGACTACGTCGTCGTCGCCCGTATTCTGAGCGGAAAGAATGGATGACAAAGCATCGGGGGGATCGGAGAGAACATGTCGCGGCCGGCGGTGGCGGCAGGGGTCGGGGGGGGGGGGGGTCGTAGTCGGCGGCGGCTACGATTAACGGATTCGCATGGGTAGATGTGTTCGCGAAGTGTCGTGTTGTCGCCTTTTTAATATAGGCGCGAATAGGTTCGAGACCTAGATCGGAGTGGAGATACCTAGATCGGAATGGAGATATAACAACGAAGTAAGAAAGCGTGTAAATATAAAAGGAAGTATTAGTGTACGAACAAGTGTAATCTAGAAAGAATCTCGAAAGAAATAATGACGAAACAGATATTTACAATGCCTTAGTGGAAGGATGTAGGTACTGGGGAAGACCTAGACTAATGTATCAAAGCCAGACAGACCGTGTCTTATGTGAAGTGCAAGTCAAGAGTCTCCGTAACCAGCGAGCGTGCATGAGGCGAACTATGAGAGTGGAAGAAGCTAGATAAGTCTGTGAGGAAAAAAGCTGTCGGAACCCTGTCTCTGCTTCTCTGCTTACACCGCAAGCGATAGCGTGATGATATACAGATATATACGAAAGTAATATGCTGACTCCCTATTACATTGGAACATCACATCAACGGCGAAAAGGGAATGTAGATAGTCCCCTTTGCAGTTTGATAAATAAAATCATTGATTATATGATATATCCCCGAACAAACAGACATTTTTTTTTTCATTTAGAGACCTTAAAGTACTCGGACCGAATCATTTTCCTCTAATATTTGCAATGTACAAAGACTTCATATCAAATTTTTTGTTTTAAATTACAGTATTTAGAAGAACCATCGTTTCTGTTTCCAATTCCATTCCCAATAAGATTCCGAATTAAGCGTCTACTCGCAAAAGTGACACATTAACTACAATAGGATTAGAACCAAAACGAGGGGTTTCGAAATGGGGACCAAAGCTAATTACGACCCCTCATTACTGGTTCCAAGAAATCAGCACATTTAAATCGTTATCGACCCATGTCCCCCTAAGGAGCCACTGATCTTAGATAGTCTGTGCCCCGAGGGACTGACGGGATCCAGTGAGTGTGCCCGAGACGAATTTCAAACGATTTAATGCTAGAATCGAGTTAGACTTTTCAGAGTTGCAGTCTGGTTTTTACGATGCCATTTAGATATTTTATGGTATAGTTTCGGTTTGGTTTTTATAGTCAATTTCACAAAATTGAAACGTAATAAGTTTATTGTCCTGTTAATTTGTCTGTTTGACTGACATAGTATGTTTATTAAGGTAAATGAAATAGTGAGTTTTAGGAAATTGTGCTTATTTCGATGCGAAAAGTTATAGCCGCTAATGTGACTGTTGAACTGCTGTGTAGCTGTTGAACCATTTAATCCAAAATCAAGAAAATAAATGCAAGCTCTTTAAATTAATTCCTTTCAAGAAGGCATACCGCAGCAATCACGTATCTGATAATCAATTCAAAAATAGAGATTGAAGGGACTCGCATCTGATTTTGTCTTTGAATTGGGTAGGTAGGTAGTATAGTACAGCATAAAACCGATCTTATATCGAAGTCGCCTACATCTTTACTGAATGTCAACACACACTATAACCTCATATGCATTAATAGCTACTGAATTATAACCTCAGAATGTAATACTTTTTGTGCATTATTGCGATTCCCCTGCTTGTCCGTTTAATAATAAATACCTTCAGAAAATTTATGGGTGAATTTAAATCATACAAGTATTTTATCATTGCTGTTGGTTGTGGGACAAATCATGTATGGGCGCAGAACAATGTCCTTTACCTTCTTTCTGGAGCAGTCGGGTATATTGTATATATGAGTCGTACATTTGAAATGCCGTATATAATGTAATCAGCGTTGATTATACCTGGCATTGACAAACGGGGAACTTATTTGCTCTCCGGGGCACGCTCTGAGGATCCTTCTACAATCAAACCCGGAAAGGTGTGTTTCCTTCATGTTTCTGACGTAATATTTGTATGATTTTGTGGATTTGTTATTGTATCTTTATATATAAAATTCCAGTGTGGTGTGTACGTAATTCTTCTTTTGTTAAACAGCTTGATTGATTTTGATGACTTTTGTTTCGTACTTAGCGCAGTCATAAAATATCTAATTACAGCTAAAAGTTTGTACTATATCTTTATATATAGAATGTGTCTATGTAATTTTCATCTTTGAGAGAGATATTTAAGTCTTTTTTTAATTTATTGGTCATGTGGATGGTTTTTTGCTATATTTGGACCCGGTAGGCAATGCGAGGCCTTGAAAAACAGGTAGTTATTTTATAAAAATGTGTCTTTCATGAAGGTTTGAAAGAAAGTCTCTTACCAATACTAACAGAATGGCGCAACATCCACTTGTATCTGGATTTCGACTTTTTCTGGTACTAACAGTAATTTAATGTTAAAATATGCGTCGGGTTTCTCATTTCACATCTCACAAACAATAAAATGGAAAACCTCCCACCATGAAATAATATCTTCAAAAATTTAAAATTTAGAAAAAAAACATGTCGTTTCTGTGACACAGTATTACAATGCTTCAATATTATTGCTCGGGTCTACACCCGAATCGATATTGCGAGATGATTTTTTGAAATTTATCCTGCCTCAGGGTGCTATTTATATCGTCGTTTCAAAAATGAACAGCGGTTATCTCGGAGACGTAAAAACGTGTTCGGAATAACAATGGATTGAAGCGACAGGAGGCGGGGAACTGAGGGAAAGGACATTGCTAATTTATTTAGAGAAATGTGCTGTAAGTTATACTGCGAAGTTTATAGCCCCATATGTATTTTGTAGACCTATAGGAGTTACAGTATGTGCGTCGATATCATGGCAACATTTATTATTTTTAATTAATGTATGGTTAACGTTTTGAAGGTACTGTATTTATATCTTCCAAAGAGCAAGGACTAAAGCAAACTGCTTAGTTCTCTATGGTAATACTTTTGTAAATTTGCTTGGTACTCTATGGTGATTCTTTTGTAATGTTGTTTCGTTGTCCTTAATATAGTGCAAAGGGATATTTTGGCCCATGGAAGACATTTCCAGGGGGGCGTTGGTGTGAACTTAAGATTTAGTAAAATTTTCCGATAAAGGCAGGTCCGCGTGGTGACTTATTAAAAAAACAATTAGGTTCAGATCCTTGTACGTATTAAATTTTATTTTATACTTGTTCATATCTAACTGATTGACTAGACTGTCAATAGCCAAGCCGCGATAATATGTGGAATGAGGACTTTTTGGTAGGTTATGAATGAAGTCTGTTTGCGAGACGGGACGGGGCGGGACGTCTGTTTGCGGACGATATTTAAATTAAGGGTGGCAGAGGAGACAAAGTTGAAAGACGTATGTTAGGGCTATGGATTATGCAAAGAATTATGATTCTCAATTTAGAAGACCAAAGAGAAAATAATCTCTACGTTTTATAGAAGACGTAGAACGAAGACGTTATTTTATAAAGATGTGTAATATTTAAGACTAAATATTAATAGAGAGAAAGCATTAGAGTACTGTGTGCATTTTCAATAATGACTCCCGCGACGGGCCCCAGTTCCTCCCATCTCTACATCTTACAAATATATTTATGAAAACCTTAGACTAATACTACTAATCTAAGCTAAAATTATTATGAACACAAGAAAAAATAGATCTCTTTAATCAGCTAGGAGATAGGAATTGCTATAACACGCGACATAGAATTAAATAAGATTAACCGAAATTGCACCTGTGAAAAATTCCCACGACTTTCATGGGGCACTGTTAGATTATATAATAAAATTCCACTTGACGTCACTAAACTTAGTAAAAATAAGTCCAAATCTTGTATTCCACGAATACTTTGTAAGCATTGATTGACGAGTTTTACCCGGACTTTCGAAAGGCTTACTTAGGGACATGGGTCCAACACGTAGAGGCCTAAGTCACCACCAGATCTTTCGCTGAAAATGAAGAAACATAAACAACGAACCCCGCAACGAATCTGGCTTGATAATATAGATAGATAAACAGCGAACTGACCCCGGCAGGTGCAAGGATTATTGTAAATTATGGAAAGAAAACAATGGCTATGTAAATGAGGTCTGATGGACAAAAACTAGACTATTACTTATTATTATTATGAGCCATTTGTGTCCCACCGTTGTGCAAAGGCTTTTTACTATAGATATGCCAATAATGTTTATCTTTTAGCCCTTTGGCTTTGGGACTGACAGATCATCCATCACCATTAATATTCCTTACCATCGATGATCCGTTGGCGTGAAAATGGTATTTTCACTTTGTTTGGCATTTGAGCATGATATTAATGGTACCAGCCCTTATCACAGCGGGCTGGACAGGGCTTGAATGAGAAATAGGATGAAATATATTTACGGCAGTCCTTAGGGCTTAATAGTAGTTTATTGAAATTGGAATTTGGTCTATAATCGATTGTTGGCCAAAATATTTTATTTATTATCAGCAGGTTTCTGTTGTTTGAACGGATGCCTGTTCAGACGGTACTCTGGATCGATTACAGGTTCAATTTTTGCTCGGCACAAATATTTTAGTGATCGTGGTGGCACGATTTTATGAAAAATGGTAGAGATTATGATAAGACTGGTTTCTGCCCGCGACTTCGCCCGCGTGGACTTTAGACAGGAACCTAAAATTTTTCCGGGATAAAAAGATTCCTATATGTTAATCCAGGTAATAAACTGTCCGTGTGTGCCAAATTTTGACCAAATCCGTTCAGCCGTCTTTGCGTGATTGAGTAATGAACATCTAAACATCCAAACATACAAACTTTCACATTTATAATGTCAAATAGGGTTAGTAGAAAGTGGGATACACATCATATGAGTGCCGGTCGGTTCTAAAACCAATAGAAAATTGATAGGTATTCTCGCGCAGTCTACAATAATATTATAAATTTGCTAGAAAGGCTGTGTCAGTAGGTACATTAAAAATATTTCTGAAGAAATGATTGGTGTTGACAAGATGGACGCCCACACAAAACTTTGTAACAACTCTTTTACTAAATTAAAAGATATTGAAATAAAACTATTTTTCCGATGTTATTGCGGTTTATTTTTGGTTACTTACTTACTTACGAGAACTTAAACTCGACGTTTCGAGTGCTTCGCGGCGCCATAGTCACGGAAAGGACTGAGGTGTTTGACATCCAAAAGATATAGTTATTCCAAAAACCAAAAATATGTAATATTCCCGGAAATCTAAGTGCTCAATATTGAAAGATCTTTATTTAACATGGAACATTATAGATGCTTACAAGTTAATCCAACCAAATGATATTTAGTACTAAAACTGCTGTCCGAATGTAAGTGCTTGCATATCTCGAAAAGCTTAGATGCAGACGTCCCCCTGAATGCGCCCCGTATCAATGAAAACACGGAAAAAATAATAGTAAATTAATTGATTGGTCTACTCCACGGTCTACTAAAACCACATCACGTCATTTAATCTGTACTAGTGGTCGCCCATTGGTCGAAATTCGACCTACTTTTTCATCGTTAGCTAGTTATGTTTGACATTCAGTAAGACTATAGACAAATAATATTAAAGTCAAACAATATAAATCTGTTCTCAATTTGATTACAGAGTTTTTAACAATAAACAAAAGAGTATATATGCGTGTTTGTGTCAAATACATGGTAGCGTGTGTAATGTATTTTTTTTATTGATTTAATGTATTTCTTATGTATAATTTAAAAAAAATATTAGCTGTCTGCACTCCTTCTCTATATAAACTATAAGTGTGGGAAATTTCATACTCCTCCGTCCGTGCAATTTTCGTAAAAAGGAGTACAAAGTTTTTGCTTCACGTATTAATATAATGATTATTATGAAATTGTAAGGAAGGTACATTATGAAGTAAATATTGAAGTTTACTAGATAGAGGTACCCTAAATATGTAATGAACGGAAATTTCCAGTACATTATTTATACCATAGTAAATACGAACTGTTGTCGTAGTCGGTACTTAGTCAAATTATTATCACTACCGTCCTCTCTTTTAAAAAGTTTAAAAATGGAACATTCTAGATGCAACGTACAGAATAATCCATCCAAATGATATCTATAGTATTTTTCATGAAGGAAGGGTACTGTGACAGATGTAAGTGTCAAAGAAAACTTTATTCAATGGCAATAAGAGTCATGACCCGTTTCTATACTTATGGTTTAATACCTTAATGCCATTGAATTAAATATTAATTTCGTTTGGCACTTGGAACTGTCACTACTCATCGTATGTGAAAAACGTTATAGCACTAAAACTTCTATCCGTATGTAAGTGCTTGCATATTTTGAAAAGCTTAGACGTCTCACGGGCTGCGCCCCGTACCAATGTAAACACGGATCTAGGAATCCGCAAATCCTCTTCGCGAGGATTTCGTTCGGTTACATACACATTGCTTCTTTATGCAGTTACGTGAGCTTCAGCCGCGGAGATAAGCAAGCTAGCTATGTTAAGTTACAAGAAATAATTAAAAATATATAATATTAGCCCTGTTAAGAAACTGTCCCAACGTTGGGAACGGGCCTCCTCTCAAACTGAGAGGGTTTAGGCCATAGTCCACCACGCTGGCCCAGTGCGGGTTGGCGAACTTCACACACCTTCGAGAAACTCTTAGGCATGCAGGTTTCCTTACGATGTTTTCCTTCACCGTTAAAGCAAGTGATATGCTTTCGAAAAGACAGTTGCGTGCCTGGGTTTGAACTCGAGACCTTTGACTTTGCAGTCCAACAGTCTTACCACTAGGCTGTGTGTGTGTGTGTGTGTGTGTGAATGATGTACGCTGTTGGCCGCGAGGCCTTTACAGCTTCACCGGACTTAAAGGCGAGCGTGCAACCACTTCGCTCTAGCCAGCCAGAAGGGCAAGAGGCGACATACTCGAGGGCGCCTCGAAGAGGTGCCCTCGGTTGGGACAGTCGCTGTAGGGAGACGGGTGCACTACTAAGTGCACCGGTCAACCGCCGGCTATGGGAGGGGATCTACTACTACGTCGTCGTCGTCGCCCGTATTCTGAGCGGAAAGAAGGGATGACAAAGCATCGGCTATCACTGCTGCATGCAATTAAAAATAATTTTGAATAAAATATTGAGTTTGACTTGATAGACATACACAAAATACCAAATAGACGGCAATTTGTAGTGCACTACTCATAGTAATTGTAGATTTACGAACTATAATAGTCATTACATAGTCAAATTATGATCATCACCATTCTCCTTTTAATAACCTCAAAAATCTTTATACCGGTCTCTTTATTAATAGGTAGGTTCAAAGATGGAACATGGAACATTCTAGATCCAAACTTACAGAATAATCCAACCAAATGATATCTAGTTCTAAAACTACTACCCAACGTAAGTGCTTGCATATTTCGAAAAGCTTAGACGCAGACGTCTCCCGGGATGCGCCCCGTACCAATGTAAACACGTATCTTGGAATCCGCAAATCCTCTTCGCGGGGATTTCGTTCCGTTACATACACATTGCTTCTTTATGTTGTTACGTGAGCTTCAGCCGCGGAAATAAGCCAGCAAGCTATGTTACGTTACAAGAAATTTCACTGCTGTACTGAATTTAAAATCAAGCTGTTAATTGTGAGATTGGTGAAATGTGAGGTGAGATTTAATTTGGAATAATTAGATACTCGGACATAAATGTATAGGGTGCAGCTGTTAGGGTCTTGGTGAAGGATAATAACAGCCCTAATGTAATACCAGTTTCTTATAAAAAAACGTTTTGCTACAAACCAAACTACAGATGTAATTGCCATTGGTATCGTATAGTATTAACTTCATATATAATAATAATATATAATATCAGCCTATACTGCCCACTGCTGGATCAAAGGCCTTCTCTCACAAATCGAGGTAAGAGAGATTAGGTCATACTCCACTACGCGGACCGAGTGTGGATTGATGGAGGCAGGTTTATGGCCACCTGCTGTTGGAACTTATCAAGTCGCCTTTAAGGCTTCCAACTCGGCTTAACGACTACCACATAAAGTGGTAGCCGGGACCAATGGATTAACGTGATTCCGAAGCACGGAGACGCTCGAACATAAAAATGCCACAAACGGTCACCCATCTCGGGCCGACCGAGTCGAACCCTGCTTAACCTTGGTAATCGGTAAGAACACCGCGTTCGCATAGCGCTACGAGCGCCTCAAGTCATTAACTAAGAAACAGACTTGTCAATACGAACGAACATCATATTTCACACAAACCTATCCCACAACACTTAATACAACATCGTGACCATATAGTATTTAATCTATGTGGACTCTTTGGAATCAAAGACAGTACTATCTTCGAATTTGCACTTTTATAAATAAAACGTACTTACAATTTCTAAATAATTCCTCCTCCCTCCCTCTCCTCCTATTTCCCCACACGATATCTTTTTCAAAAGCCACGTTCCAATACCCGCAAAAACCGCTTATACTGACAGAGTCGCCATACATAGCCACAAAACGAGGTTATGAGATTTGCAGTTTTGCGGATATCGAGTTTCAATTTTTCCCCGCTTTCCCCGCTGCAGTGGATCTTTAGGCGTTACTGTTGGGGGAAGAATGGGCAAAATGACCAATGTAGATTATTAGAAACCATTATTTGCAACTGATTCTTATGATGGATTCAAATGGAGGAAAAAGTGCATTGGGTCCCCCCAATGGAGCCATCCAATGAATTTAAGTAGACGTCGCGATTTTAAATGTATTTTTGCCATCGATCGTAGAGTATAGAGATTATTTAGACATGACGTGGTTTCGCTATTAAAATTGTTTATAAATGTAGTTTTAAAGTATAGAATTTTTACGGACTAGGTAATATCTAGCTATAGGTATCAAAATTGTATGTTTCGTGGTCTAATAATTCTATAGACTGCCTCACGAGGTCCTGGGTTCAAATCCTAGGTCGGACAAATGTAGTTTTTCTATCGAAAGCTTCCCAGTATGAGTCCGAAGTCTGGAATTGTGCCCGGTATATGGCAATAGGCTCGCCCCCTATTACATGGGACCTAACATCGTCAGCGAAAAGTGGGTGTACTCAGTACACCTCTGCCACCCCGCCTGGGGAATATAGGCGTGATGGTGTTTTTGAAGTGATAGCTTCTTATGGGAGGGTAAACCGCTCGGTAACGTAACGCGTAACGGCGCCAGTCTGCTGTCTGGCTTCCCTTTCTCTCACGCATACGGCAGCGGTAGACATGCTCTTTCTCTCTCACTCTAACCCACAGGGCTCTTCCCTTTCTCTCACGCATACGGCAGCGGTAGGCAGGCTCTTCCTCTCTTACTCTAACCCACAGCGCTAGTTTAAGTTATCACTTCTGTCGGGCGTCCCGAGACGCACAATTTTTTTTTTTTTATAATTCTTTTATAATGCTATAATATAAACTTTTTTGTACAAAGTTTCACTTCACTACACAAACACGTATCCCACAAGTAAAACACATCTAAATTCATATTTGCCAAGCATACATTACAATTATTGTGCATCATAAATTTATATTACGTCGGTTCAACGTATAAACATAAACGACGAAACTGTATAAAAGGTTTTACTTGCACCCATAAAAAACTTCCGCGCGGCCATTTTGACGAAATTCCGTATTATGGGTAGCTAAATGAACCGACAAGAGTTCCCGAATTGCTTTGAGTGCAGGATTCCCTTGAGGCTCGAGGTTGGCATTATGGACTTCTTGATATATTCGCCTGCACTAAGTTGAAAATGTTTCATAACTTAAAACTAATGTGACTGTCAAAAGATGCCCATAGAATAACAATAATCTAGAAGCCGCGGTCGCGCATCCAGTTAAAGCAACAATTAGTACCTGCAAAGCAAGTAGTCACACATGTACGCGATTAGTCACTCGGCGACTGTCGCGCGAAACAATGTGCTCTACGCGTGTCAAATTTAATTTAATTATGGCGTCCTGTGGCGTTCCTACCTGTATCAATACCGTCAAGCTCAAAAAGACACAGGATGGGATTACATTCCATGTGTAACTAGCGCAGTCGGGCATCGTATTATTTAAATATTGAATTAAATGTTCCGTTCATAATTGTCACCGAAAATGATGCGGCCATTTTGACTGTGTTGCCTATACAGCAGTGTAATTTTTCCGTTATTTTTTTACTATGGATCTTAGTTGTTATAGTACTAACTTTTATAATTTAGTAACTTATTACATAATGATTTATCTACTTAGTTAAAATGACGACAGTACTTTTATTATTTTTAATTACTAAAAGCTGTATGGAATGACGCTTTTATATGTATGACGCAGTAGTAGCCAGTTAATGTCGGGACATAATTTTATTCCTAGTATAATGATAAGCCGCATTACATACATACATTTTGCTGTCGATGTTAGATTTACACCTATTTCACCAATAGGACCCCCTATTGGCCAGAGTTCTATCGCGTGCACCCACATTTCAGGCAATATTTAAAAAAATATTCAACAAAAGGAATATGAAAAATAATATTACACTTTTTCCGTTCTAAGAATTGATCCTGGAACCTCGTAATTGTTTCTTTTTTTTAAAATGACTTCACTCTAAGATTTATTCCTGTGTCGTGGGTGCGTTTACAAACATGAAAATTCACATACACAAATACCCGTGCGGGAATCGAACCGGATACAGTGGGCGGAGCAGCTTAAGCCTTTAACCACTACGCTAAATTGTCCGTCAAATAGTAACGCAACGACACAAACAAAAAAAACTTATAAATGAAATTATCATTATTAAATTACTGCTAATGAAATCGTGACGGTCGCGGGTAGAAGTTGGATGCGTACAGCACAAAGCCGCTCGTTGTGGCGGTCTTTAGGGGAGGCCTTTGTCCTGCAGTAGACGTTTTCGGCTGAAGAAGAAGGAGAAGAAGAATGAAATCGCGTTTTATTTGAAGAACCTATTTAATTACGGCTATTTATTTTGTTAATATGTATAAAGATACATGTTACCGCTAGAAATAATAGTGATTTTATAATCTCTTACTGAACATTTACCCCAATAAGTGGTAAATTATGTTTAACTGGCAACATTATGCGGGAGGGAAGTGCGGTAAGTGCGGAACGTTTGTTGATTTTTTGGTTTCACCGCGCGTCGTCGGCAAATACGACAGAACGCGGCTTCTGGATCATTGTTATTCTATGAAGGTGCCATAGTTTTTCAACAACATTATTTTAGTAAAACTATATACAGTCATATGAGGATCTCTTGTAGCCCGCCGCCAAAATCGGAACTAACGCTGTGTTAAATGTGACGTCATGACAGTCGCGCACAACAGTCGCTCCCTATGAATGTCACCTACGGGCCAAAATATCCTTGTCGCTCTATAGAGTATTATTTATTACGGCACAAGTTGAAAGTGACAATAACAATGACGTAATACACATTTATGGACATGCCATAACTATGAGAACAAGGTGGTAGTACCAGGACTCGATCGGACATAGTGCAGTCCCCCATATTTATATAGTTTTTGGCCGAAGATATATATTTTATCAGCCTATACTGCCCACTGCTGGGCAAAAACCTTCTCTCACAAATCGAGCTAAGAGAAATTAGGTCATACTCTATCACGCAGACCCAGTGCGGATTGGTGGAGGCAGGTTTGTGGCCTGCTGTTGGAAGTTATCAAGCCACCTATGAGGCTGACTGCGCCGAACGCTGCTTAACTTTGGCGATCTTTAAAAAACGAAGATCGAAGATGTACCTACTGGCTACACCTGGATCGAATTGGACGCAAATTGATCATTCCCAGAGACAAACATTTCACGTCCATATATATTACGTCATTGTTTCATTACCACTGCCCATTTTCATCTCCACTTTGCTTCGCGCCTCTATCAAAATGGCGACATCGCGAACGCGTCCAATCATAGAAATCCGCTAATCGTAGCCGCCGCCGACCACGAACTTAACTCCTCTCCTATCATTCGCTGCCGCCGTCCGCGGCATGTTCTCACCGACCCTCCCGATGCCCTTACATTTCTTCTTTCGGATACACATACCGCACACAGGATCAGACACCGACCTCGCCGGCGAGGTCGAAGAATCCCCTTACCCGCCGGCCGGTGCAGAGCACCACGGCAAGACACCTAGTATACGCCTTCCCCCATAGCTACTGTCCAAGCCGAGGCCGTTCTTCCTTAAGGCGCCCTTGAGCTAGTTGCCCCCTTGCCCTTCTGACTCGAGTGTAGTGGTTGCACGCTCGCCCTCTTGTCCCGTGAAGCTGTAAAGGCTCCGCGGCCAACAGCGTAGATCATTCACACACAAACACACAAAAAAATCTCCATTTGCTCATAACAGCGGCTTACATTCGCTCGGCAACTTCGGTCCATATCCCTCTTTACTGCCGCACGAGTGCGTCGTCTAGAATGCTCTCCTTGCCTAATAAAATGATGTGATTATCCAATTGTATGTTGTTATTACTCAAGGGCCTACCGCGATCGACCATTTATCGAACAAGGGGGTGACAGTGATACAATTGGTTTACAAGAGAATGATAAGTGACGGATATATTGAACGCGCGCTCGGAAATAAACGACGTATGCGCAAAACAAATTTATCTTTTTCTAAAAAAACTACAACAGGAAATAAAAAACTGCTTTACAAAAACTTTGCTACAATTAATTTCTATGTTTTTAAGTAAATTTTATTAATTAGTTCTTAAGCATTTGGCGTTGGAATCATAAAATGTGAAGCAATAGAGATGACCTTAGATTTTTTTCTATAGAGATAATTTTGTTTAATCGTGTACCTTTTACCAGATTCTAAATTATACAGTTAAAAATCATGTTTCGAAATATTAGGCCTCCAATCCATATACTTCTTGAAATGGATGGTGTACAAAATACGTGATTTTCACGATAGCCCCATAACTACTCGATCCAGTGTGCCACGCAGACTACGTTTTAACCACTACATGAAGCCGTTATTGTCGTCCCTGTACTGGTATTTGAAGCACAATGCGTGCAGTCCTCAGTAGCGTAATGTATAAAAATGTGCCGGGAAAAGTTTACTTAAAATAAATAGGTACGCGGTGGCCACTGGGGACTGGAGCTTGTGTATATGTAGAAGAAAATATATGGTCTTAAATCTTTATGCTATTATATATAAAATGAAAGAAGATTATTTGCTGATTGTCCTGCAAAACTGTTTTTTAAAGCTTTATTAACTTGCAAAGTGCGTATGTCTGTCTGTCTTTCCTGTTCAAATCTTGTAATTAATTTTTCGAGCACTTGCGGGTATCCAATTAAGCTGAAGCTGAGTTTGTCTGATGATGGAGTCGGAAGGTAGCCAATGGAACCGCCTGTCTACTCAATATAACCTTACCGTGTTTGGGCTCGTTAGATTTGTCCTGGAAAGTACTTTAGACCCGTATGGTGCCCAAGGTCTGATAATGAAGCCATGAGGAAGGAAGCCATAGGAACTTTTCGACTAAGCAAGATATTTTTTTTGTGGTATTGCTATAGAATCTTGTTTTTTAAATTAAAATTATTGTACAATGGCCATGAGAGGTAAATATTTTTTCTTCTTCTAAATTGAATGGCTTTGCATCTTTAAATAATACATGATTAATAGTAAATGTGATAAATCAAGATCATAGATTTTTTTTATTTGTATCATATTTTGCCAGTTTATCCCATAAAAATTGCTCTTCATAGGTCCATTCTTTTACCGAATTTAAGAAGTTTTGTTAGACCACATAAGTTTTTGTTAAAAACCTCTTCAAAGCCTTAGGTTTTTGTCGTAAAGCGCATCTATTTTCAACGTATAATACTACAACGTTCTCTAGAGACAGTTACGGCATCAAGTTAGTTCAGTAGTGTGCTATATCAAAAATACTCCTGTAAAAAGTTTAAAATAAATAAGTTTTGCGGCAGCCGCTCTGGGAGGATGCTAGATTTAGGTATTACCCAGCTCTATTTGTAATATCCTGGGTCGCAAATATTTTTGAAAAATCAGCCTACTTTATAAAATAATTCTATTTTCGGACTGCCTCGTTGGTCTAGTGGCAAAGCGCATCGCTTTGCGATCACGAGGTTCTGGGTTCAAATCCTAGGTCGGACAAGAGAAGGTTTTCTAACGAAAACTTCCCAGGACGAGTCCGGAGTCTGTAATTGTGCCCGGTATATGGCAATCGGCTCGCCCCCTATTACATGGGACCTAGCATCGTCGGCGTAACGTGGGTGTACTCAGAATACAGTTGTGACGGTGTTTTCTGATTTTATTTTGGTTAATTTTGATTTTTCAGTTCCCTACCTCTCAAATGCTTTGCAGCACCCATTGCTACGGGATTGACTCTGATGCAAAGAACTCGACACTTCATAGATGAGCTATTATTTATTTTTTACAGGCAAGTTTTATGCAATTAGGTGAGCTTGACCCCTGGATTGTGGAAACGCTAAATCCTCTAAATCCGTCATGACACAGCGGCCAAGAAGTTAAATCAGGAAATCCTTGCGAAGCTAAATATTGGCTCATAAAATTCATTTTTACTAAAATAATAAAAATAGTATAAAATTCCTCTATCTATCTATATCATTACGCCAGATGAGTTGAGCAGTGAGTATAGAGTTCCAACAGGTTCGTTCCTTACATACTTCTCTGGCTTCCTCAACTCTCCAGTATAAAATTATTCTAGAAAATAATTGGCTTACGTTTCCTGCAAGAAACATTCTAGTTTCACGCTGAGTTTAACAACAAAAATTACTAAACAACCATTTAATATTCAGGCTTTTGTATTCGAGATTACTTTGCGCATTTTTTCTCTCAGAACTTCTTCACCTTGATTACGAGTTCCCTTTTAAAACCCTCTTAAAACAAATTGAAATATTATCTCTATAATCAGCTTGAGTCTTCTCGAGATCAAAGTGTTCAAGAGACGTGTTGCGCATTGTGTACGTAATCGTCCACAAACGGTTCATCTCAGAGAGGAAATTGTCCCCTGATACACTTCCCCTTGTTCAAGACTGAAGGACTTTGTTCCGAGAGGAAATAATGAGAAAAATGTGAGGAAAGTTGGTTTAGGAAGACTTTGGTGGGTTCGGACACCGTGACTGTAGCTTATTAGTCACTATTAATTGTTCAGAATAGGCGTAACTATTGCTTGCTGTAATAAGAACTATAAGGATCAAAATTCCATTCAAGCTAAGGAAATTAAGTCAAATTATGATAACAAATCTCACTTGCGCAGAAGTTGATAGGTTTTTTCGAGGATAAAAAGTGCGTCAGCGCTCAATTTTTAAGTCGAATATTGTCATATTATGTAAATTGGACAAGGCATATTTCTACTTCTCCGTAATTCGTTTATCAAAGTACATACGTAGCCATACCCGCAGTTAATACTCTCTGATGTATTTAATTTTTATTGAATTTTCTCTTGATGACATCAAAAGAAAAGGAATAGGAACTTTAGCAGCCCGGCTATGTCCACATCAGAACCCACCTTTGTCCGGGTACCTACAATTAAACTGTGCTCTGGTGAAAACAAGCAAACAACGTTTAACATCAAATTGGTTCTTTAGCATAATTGAATGTTATTTTCTTTGGGGAAACTTTTGAAATATAAGGGTGAGATGGAATAGGTGATGTCAATATGATAATGCATTTTTACTAGGTAATTTTATTATGTTCTTTGATAACATTATAGATATTTATCTAAGATTTTATGTATTAGGATGATAAGTAGGTTCCAATTTAAAAGGAGTTGTTATTTTCTATGATATATTTTAGTTAAGGAATAGTGAACTCAATTATTGAGGTATAGGAAGTTTCATTTTACTTTACCTTTTAGTTTTACTACACCTGCTTTACCTAGCTTTTAAATGACTTACGATTCTTGCAGGAAGCTTTTAACACAAGAGCGGTTTGTATTGGCGACCTGTTTAATAAATGTCTGAATAAAGGAACCATTTGATTACTTTGCGTATGTGATAATATCCAAGCTCCCTCTCCCAAGACTTTTCTCCTTCCAATAGCCAAGACTAAAACTATTTCTCCTTGTCCGCAGGTAGTGGAAGACTGGAAGTTCATGTCAATGGTTCTCGACCGATTCTTCCTGTGGCTTTTCACCATTGCCTGCTTCGTCGGCACCTTTGGGATTATCTTCCAGTCACCGTCCCTCTACGACACAAGGGTGCCAGTGGACCAGCAAATATCTTCTATTCCGATGAAGAAGAATAACTTCTTTTACCCGAAAGGCATTGAGACTATTGGTATTATTAGTTAAGCAGGAGATGGGAAATTGTATTGGCAAACTTAGAAATTCTGCTGTGTCTGTAACTATAGGGTTGGTATCAAAGGTATTGTTTTTGAAAGCCTCATAACCTTCATATTTATAAAGACACTGGTTTTAGACTAGAAAGCACATAGAAGTGTTCATTTTAACTATTCACTGCTTTAAGTAAGGACTCGTGCACATAGAGGTTCAGAGATCTATTATTATACATGAGAGATCAATTTAACAACATGCGATAATGATGTGACCTCACAAAAATGTCACACCTGCCGCATTACCACCACCTGTACAAGGGATGAGCTAAACAGAACCAAGGATAGTACAATTAGGGTAGTTGCAGGACAAATTGATACGAAAAGCAGAAGATACACGATCTTGCAAATACACAAGAGTGTAGTCGTTACAAGCGAAAACTTTTGTGAAGTGTCCTCAATGTATTTACCTTTTTTGAAGAATTCATCAGTACTTTAACCATCTTTGTTTAGGGATACTGTTGGGTAAAATGTGGTGGATTTATTTCCTAGTATAAATTGTCCGAACTCTTGGCTCCGAGCATTCGGAGCATAATTTTACTTGCACTCAAAAGTTTTAATGTGTGTAATAATTAAGGGAATTAACATTTGAAAATAAGAAAATTAGGTAATATAAGAATATTGAAAACGCAAAATTAATATAATTACGTTTTTAAATAAGCATTTTAATGTTAATGGCTGTGAATCAAGTAAAATTTTATAAATGAAACGGCGATTTTAATATGTAGTGTGAAATGTTGTAACCACAAATTTTAGAGCACGATTACAAAGAATTGAGATTTATTTGTTGTTTTATTTGAACCGAATAACTCCTTACTAATAATTGTATCAGAGCTATACACTTACATACGTATGCCTATACTCAGAATTATTCTATCCTTAAGGATAAATTTTATATTTATTCTTTTTAAGCTGTATATTGTAAGCCGAAGAAGTCATGATCGCCAGCCGTACTATGCACCACTAGATCAACAATTTTATATAAATATTATTCTTTGGACAAACTACAAAGCTGAACTGGGTTTGGGCTAGCCACGTAGCACCCATGAACTCGAAGAGGTGGGCAAACGCCGTCATCAACTGGATACCCAGCGGTAGTCGCAGAATACGAGATAGTTCTAGGAACGGGTGGCGCGACGATTTGAACATTGGGGAGATATAAAGGGGTGAATAGAGTAGAAAATCCCTATATTATTATCTTTTTTAACAAGGAAGTCGAGTGTACGTGAGATTTCAATTGAATGAAACTTTAAGAAAAGTGTAGTCAATAAAGTCACTATGAGAATGAAAGTATCAAGATAAGTCTGTAAAGAAAGAACCGGTGAGGACTCTCTACTTCTAGCCTACCCAGGGCCTGACGAAGTAGATAGATAATTCAATAAGACACATCGATTTGACATTATTGTTTAATCATGAATTTGGGCGGATCTCAACTAGTTGGGTGATAAGATCAAACACGCTGAGAGGGCAGTCTTCTAGATACTTGTCGCAGTCGCCTCGCTGCCCATCGACCTCTGCCTCGTAGTATTCATCGTCTAAACCTTCTTCTCGAGACGCCGAAGGCCTAGAAAAAATTAAGTAGTATTAAAGTATAAAGCTCTCTAACCGCTGCGGAGTCGCAGTTGTCTTAGCAAACACCCTGGTGTTTATAGCCTTGGCTAAGGAGCGATATCGGAGGGACGAAAAACCATCCATGGAGATATCTGTGGTTCCTAGAGAACGGAGAGAAAAGGCGTGGTTAGTGTGATATAAGTAACCGTTTATGGCATTTCTTTCGAAAGACTCCGTGTTTCGGAAGTTACGCTAAGCCGTTGGTCTCGGCTACCGCTCATGTGGGAGTTGGTAAGTCAAGTTGGGCGCCTTATAGGCGGCATGATAATATCCAATAGGAGGTGGCCACAAAGTTACCTCTATCAGTTTGATCGTACTGCATCCGTCTATTCTCTCTCACGTTGATTTGCGAGAACTTTTGGCACATCAGTAGAAGAGTTGAGGCCGTTTATTATTAAAGTGCGAGTAGTAAGTAAGTAAATTGATTGATAATCGTGTAAAAGCTGGATGCTTACAGCAAAAAGACTTTATTTATCACGTAGTGGGTATTTTTTGTCTGAAGATGAATCACATATCAACATCGCCATTATGCCACATCATAAAGGCAACTGCCGCCAGAAGCCACAGCAATTTTATCCACTCTAAGCTTAAAAAGACCTATAATTACCATGATCTTGGACGACAAAGGAACGACAAAATGAAAGTTCGAAGCTAACTTGAGCTAATGCTTGCTTACTTGGACAAGACAATTTGGGGTGCTTTTTGAAAAATCTATTGTACGAAAATGTTGCAGGAAAGTCACGACAATCGACGGACGATTTCGAGCAGTGTTTAAAAGCCGCTCCGCCCACAGTGTCTAATAGACGCGGGTTCGATTCCCGCACGGGACAAATCTTTGTGTGATCCACAGTTCTGTGTCTGGTCTGGGTATTTGTGTATGTGAATTTTTATGTTTGTAAACGCACCCACGAAACAGGAATATTTTTGTAATAAACCAAGCCCATCCTAAGATTTCTTAGGATGGGCTAGGTTTATTACAAAAAAAAGTTCTGGATCAATATCTGTTGTCTGCGAACCTCCACAATGAGTACATTGTATATCTATATATGCCCGATAATGTTTGGTCCAAATTTTTGGGTGGAAACAGCACACTTTCTGCTACTTGAGATTCAAACCTAGTACTTGATATCTCTATCTATCTATAACCTCACGCCAGATCCCTTGCGGGGTAGGCAGAGAGTACAGAGTTCCAACAGGTTCTTTCCTTACATACCTCTCTGGCTATCTCGACTCTCATAGTTCGTCTCATACACGCTCGCCGGTTACGGAGACTCTTGACTTTTCCATCAGATAAGACTCGGTTTATTTGGTCGTGGTAAGATAGTCTAGGTCTTCCCCGGTACCTGCATCCTTCCACTTTCGCATTGTATATCTGTTTTGTCATTCTTTCCTCTGGCATTCTTTCTATATGGCCGAACCAACGGAGCATGCCCTTTCTCATCTTTACACCGATACTATCTTTCATACTTACTCGCTGTCTTACTATGCTGTTGCTAATGCGGTCGGTCAGCTTCACTCCGCACATCTTCCGCAGAGCTCGCATTTCTACCGCATTTATCCTGCTTTCATTCTCCTTCTTACATACCCAGCTCTCGCTACCATATAACAGCGTTGGGACAAGAACTCCGTTATGTATGGCCAGCTGCGCCTTATGGCTTAAGTGCCGGCTCCCGAGTAGCTTTCCCATCGCACCATTCACTCTGTTCCCTGCACTCACTCTTCTCTCTATGTTAGCGGTGTATTTCCCATCCTTACTGAAGGCGTATCCAAGATATATAAACTCATTCACTTGCTCCAGCACATCGTTACCAACCACAATCCTTACATTCGTTCTGGTTTCTTCCCTTTCAAAAACCATAATCTTGGTTTCATAAGAAGACCCCTTTTATGTTTTCAAACGTGCCCACAACTCAGGAATAGTTACGATGTGGGGCTACGTTATTTTTAAAAAAAGTAGAAATGACACTTTTAAAATACTTACGTAAATATAATGTGCATTATGTGTCCCAGGATTCCGTTATGATGCAGGGGAGTTTCAGCGGCCTCGCAAATGTTACGCAGCATGCATTCCTTGCCCTTCATCCCATGTCTGCAATTCAGTCATATTTTGTGTAACATACATATTTGTTTTCTTTCAAGGAAATAACCTGTTGAAACTCTGTACTCTGTGCCTACTCCGCAAGGGATCTGGCGTGATGATACAGATAGATAGACATGTTTTCCAATCCACAGAGATGTAAGAAGTTACTCATCATATAGCTTGCCTGACAGAATATAAAAGTGAAACAATTGAACTATTTTTTATTCATACACTAGTATTTTTAACTTTTGTTTATATTGCATAGTTAGCCCTAAGTAAAATAAATTATTCTAGGGTGTATGTATTAACAAGAAAATATCTCTAAAAAATCTGAGAAAGATGGGGTTTTGGTGAGATTTTACAATAATTTTGTATTAGTCCTTACCAATCCAAAATTATTTTAAAAACGCTAAACTTTCAAGGTACAAATCTTCCAAAAGTAGCAGTCTTCTGTAAGAAGATAGTGTCATTAATCTTAATGCTAATAAAAAAACAGAATATCCTACTCAATAAATCGGCTCTCCAGCATCGTATACGTCAGTTCCCTGGTGATACTTCGACTTTGTCGGGAACTCACCACCTGGAATCGAAAGGATTTATCTTTAGTTTGTGTTCGTATAGGTACACTGTCTTTTACTATGTAATATATATATAATCTATACAGTTATAGTAAGTAGGTCTACAGGTTCAATGTATAATGAATGAAAGTGGAGGAAGCCAGAGAGGTATGCTGGGCTCTTAAACGCCAATAAATAACCAATTAAACACGAAACGAGGCGCGTTATAGTCGCTTTGTGAAATAATCGTTTAATAATAGGTACCCCAGCGGTATACAGAATGCTGTTGAATCTTTGACTAAGAGGTCTGTATCTTTAAGTATGAAATAAAAACTAAATAGAAGTTAAAAATTGCTGTATTATTAAACTGTATAAGAATATGGAACTTTTGGCAGTCACTCTCTGAACAGTTAATTTGTGGATTTGACTTAATCCCACCTGATAGATCAGCCTACATTGTTCTCATATGCCCGACAGTAAAATGTTGATGAAAAGAATTTTAAATTTCAAAAGAGTTACCGTGGCGTTTCTTAACCTTCTTCTCCACAGGAATGGCATTCCGAAGTTGTGATAGAATCTTTGTTACTTTTCTGACGATTCAGAAATACTTTAATTATATACATAAATAAAAAGAAAGAAATACTTCTGATTCAGGTGGGTCGGTCATTGCAGTATTTTAGTACTGTAAGTAATAAGAGAACAGTGCTATCCCTCCTCTACTTCAGTACCTCAAGCGCCTAGTACGAATTTGGTGCTATGACAATAACCCTCGCCGCACCCTATGGTCTCCTCGATGGTGGTACGGTGATCTGGGGGGTTACAACATCCTCTCCAGCTAATTTTAATAAAGCCGTAAACAAAGACAGCTCAATGGTGAAAAGCGGCCATTATACAGTCTATACTCTCATATACAGGTTTAGTACAGCTTAAAGTTGTAAAAGGGCAGTTATTTCCTCCCTTAAGCAGAATTTAGGCAACTTGGGAGATCTTTCTTACGGAATTATATCGCTTTTTTAAAGAGATTGTGGTACGAGCGTTTGTGGATGCATGGAATATTTGTCAGATTGTCTGAGGTACTGGAAGGGAATAGAATGGATGAGCTTTCTGTTCAGACGCCATACACGCCATTTCAAAGAGTGGTATCTAGCATCCGACAACACTTAACTCGGGCAAGCACTCCTCCAATATGGCACCGGAGTATTGCCTCGCTTGAACTACCACTAATAGTGGTATTTATGTGTCGATCCAGGGGCTTGTCAATGATTGTGTAATGGCATTTGTTACGTCTTCGCCTACAAGCGCCGTCATCGGCCCACTTGCAAATTGCTCCCTTGCGGACCACACGCGCGCCTCGCACATTTTTGTACAGTTTAATAATACAGCAATTTTTAAGTTCTATTTAGTTTTTATTTCACCGACGAGGCCGGTGTCTGATCCGCCGACTAGTCCATGTTGGGACCGACAACTTATCAGTGTGGGGACGGAGTAAGAATAAAGTTGCCCTAAGGCATGCTGGGCTCTTAAACGCTATAACCAATTAAACACGAAACGAGGCGCGTTAAAGTCGTTTTGTGGAATAATCGTTTAATAAAATAGGTACCCCAGTGGTATACAGAAAGCTGTTGAATCTTTGACTAATAGGACTGTATCTTTAAGTATGAAATACTAGGTCTATCAGGTGGTTTTAAGTTTAATCAACAAATTAACTGTTCGGAGAGTGACTGCCAGAAGTGGCGATATCAATAAATCATACCGGAAGGTTCGGGAACAGCACTTCGTCAATCTCGGTGATGTTATTCAGTGCACTGTAGTTGGATTCGAAGTTGTATGACACGAATACGTTCTTGTTTGGAAGGTCTATCGGCACGGCTATCGCAACGAAAGTCTGTAATAAGAACACCGCAACGTTAAAATACTCTAAAGGAGCGTTAAATACCATGTAAAGTACGAAATAAGTGTTCGAAGTTTGGAAATAAATGCGAGACAAAGTCGTTAAGCAAAGACAGACGGCTTGGTCCATTGGTTAAGAGGTTAAGCCGATCCGCCCACTAGATTGAGTAGTCGTGGGTTCGATTCCCGCACGAGGCAAATCTTTGACTCACAAATATTTGTTTCGGTCTGGGTTTTTGTAAACGCACCCATGACACAGGAATAGATCCTAGTGTGGGGATACTTTTTTAAAATACTGTTACGCCTGTTTTCCAAACGGGTATGTATAGTCACATATCGTCGACAATGTTAGGTTTCGAGGCGTTCCTATTACTATTATACTGGACATCTGGACTGGTTTCTAGGCTGCTGTAAATTGCAGGTTTTTGGTAGAAAAATCACACGAGATGATATGCTTTACTAGACGGGGCAGTCATTGTGCAATGCAGACAGTAAATTTAGGCAAAGCTTTCAAAATACAAAATACAAATCATTAATTTAAGTTTATACTCTTGTGACTGTGTAGTGCGATTATTTTACCTTATTTGATAATTATTTCTGCCACCCCCGCTACGGGAATATATGCGTGACGGTGTTTATTAGTGCCGAATCAAAAAAAATGTTTAGTTTAGAAGTTTAGAACTAATATCTTGTTATTTTGCGAGGAGCAAAATAACAAGATATTAGTTCTAAACTTCAAAATTATCAATCTGTGTTTGATAATTTTAAGTCAAATTAAATCATACCCCATACAAACTGGTGGGCGGAAAGATAAGCGATCGTTTCTGCTGCGATTTCCCTGAAGAGCAACTGAATATCAGGCATCTGAAATTAATACAAATTAATCAAATTCTTTGGATAATACATACATTTTATTTTAAGTTTATTTAAGGATTAGATGTAGGACAGATAAAAGGTTGCATATGATGATAAAAAACCCGTTAACACGTTCTCCGACCGAGGATGCGAATCCAAGACCTCGTCATTATCATCCGCACAATGCGTCATAGAGGCAATCTAGAGCCAAGCAAATAGGTAAAACACTCTCGCTTTTAATTCATACTAAATCAAAATTAAATTGTTAAAAAATTACAGTAAGTACTAGAGAACTTTCAAAGTAACCTACTTATTGTCAAAAGAAAAAAGTGTCCTATAATTTCACAAAGATTTTTTGGTAAATGTCATTGCCAGGCTCACGGTTACTAATTAAAAACAGAACTTGGCTAAATTTCATAGAAAACAGCAAGTCTCCGACTGTCATAAAGTGACTTTGCACTTGATGACGATAATTGTTCCGATTTTGTCCGCGGGCCAAAAGACCCTTATATAACTGTAGACTATTAAAACTTCTTCTTGTCATGGATTAAAAAAATGTTTCACCCCTTTTTGTAAAATTGAATAGCTGTACTTACAATGTAAGCAATATCTTCAAGCACTTCATATTGTTTGTCATAGTATCCACAGCAGAACAATATATGATAATACAATAGTTTTATGTCAACATAACTCAACTAAGCACGCATCGGTACTAACATTTTTTTCCTTTACACGCGAACAACCGTTCCATATTTTTCTTTAGAAAATTATCGGCTACACGCTAAAATGAAGTGCGGTACTTGCTCCTTTAAAGCCGGATGCTATCTAGCACCGTTTTCGTATGATTTTCAGTTGTACCAATATGGGCAAGAATACGCACGAATATTCGTGTATATTTTATGAGTTTATTATGAGTATTTTACAAGCCGCCGAAGAAGATTAGTCAATTCTTACCATCTGTCAACTGTAATATCCCTTTACAAGATGCAGTATTATACAAGCTTGATTGTGAATGTGGTCTCCAAAAAGACTAGTAAAACTTGGGTAAAAGAACACATAGCTGACCTAAACCACTGTCGCTCAAAGAAGTCTGCAGTCTGTGAAAATTTTTTGACCGCACCCGTCCTCGTGAAAGAACACCGGTTTCTACTCAGGATGGTTCGAGGCTATTGAAATTAAACACATTCTAATTTCAATAAAGATGGCTGGTTGCTTCAAATTGTTTTTGCACCAAAGGCAAAGAAAGAAAAACAATATAAGCATGGCAATGTATGAAAATACCGTGTGAGTATCATAATGTATAAAAGTTTCAAAATATGAATGGGGATGTCCTTAAGTAGTTTGTTGTATGTCTCTCTCCAAAATTTGACTCTAATTAGAGGCATTATTGGATGGACACTAATAGTGTTTTTTAATAAATTTAACGCATGGAGACTTATTTTGAAACACCTAATGATGGAGATTTTATTTTTTATCCAATCATTATTTAGCTATTCCCTGTAATAACAGTCGGTAACCATATTATGTGTCACGTATTACCCATACCAAAGGAACGCACTGCAAATATCTGCACGTATCATATCCTAAATACCGCTATGTGACAATTGAGTCGGCAGCAGAGAAACGATCCACTTTAGGCGCTAATTGTCCTAGAATGAACGAAAGTGACCCGTCGTGACTCTCACGAAGCACCCTAATGGCTGTAATATTTAGATTTCACCTGTCTTGTTTGTATTATCATCATATATGTACATATAATGAACTGATCTGACTGGGTAAATATATATTTTAACGAACAAGATTATCATGTAATGATGCACAAATAAAATAAAACTATTTTCCGGATTTTCTCGCGGTTTATTTTTGATTTTTAGTTCCCCACGTTCCGGATCCGGTAATTAATTTAAACAAATCCAAAATCAAGCATAACACTGCAAGACCTCAAGACACCGTAAGCTCATTCTGCGTAGATCGAACCAACAAAAATGAAAATAATTAATAAGTTTGAGGGTACCCCGGAACAACTATGCCTTTTGGACGTCTAACACCTCAGTCCGTCCCGTGACCATGGGTGCTGCAAAGCATTCGAAACGTAGGGAACTAAAAATCAAAAATAAACCGCGATGAAATCCCTAAAATAGTATTACATCATGTGTAATATTCGCGTAAATCTATGAATTCAGTATCTGGTGATGCAATTTAAAACGACCAATCCATATTAAATGTGGATACGAAAGTTTTCGGCTATGCTGTTGTTCGTTAAGGAATTCCTTCGTCTGGAGCCAATTCTGAGTCAAGCCAAATCATTTCATAATAACCAATAAAATGTATTATCATTGGAACTGAATCAACATGTTAAATTTCAGCTCCGTAAGATAAAAGGACGTGGCTCTAAATAAGTTTGCAAGATTTGACCTAAACCAACAAACTCACAAACATTGCAAGCTAAATAAAAGCTTGTAGAAATACGTTAGCGAGTAGATATGCCATCTCTGTTACACTACAAATTTACCAAATAAGCATGAACGTGACAACACTCTTACTCGCTAGCAGCGTCAATCTTTTCGTGCTAAGCCCTCTGGGCTCTTATTCTTTATGACCAATTAAACAAGTAATGAGGCGCGTAACGATATCTTAGTGAAATGATCACATTGCAGAGTCTGTGTATCGACCGAAAGTCGATTTTTGACCGAAGACCAAGCCGGAGCCGATTAATAGTCCATCGCCAAAACCTTCGGCAGATGCCGAAGTGGAATAGAATAGAATAGATTTTTATTTTGCTGAAAATATGGTGTACAATAATTATTACGGTTTTAGTTATATAGAGATGATCTACATGTTTTACCATTGTCTGGCATGCAAAATTCATAGTATCATTAAAGTTCTCAACTAAAATAACTATCTCTTTCTTGAAAATATTAATTTTAAATCGGCTCAGAAGTTGAGAATCTAGTGATACTACACACAAACATTATCAAAATGTATACACTAAGCCAAGTTATGTCATAATTAATCAAATAGCATCCGTATGTCTTTGTTATTAAAATTAGCTATCATGATTAATAAAGTCATAAAGTAGAATGCGAGAATTGATAAAATAATAATAATGTCATAATATAATTATTTAATACAATGTCAATAAAGAAATATTTAAAGTTAGATTTTATCTTCGAGGAATTCTGCTATGGTATAATATGCTTTGGTCTTTAGAAGTTTCAATAAATTATCTTTTAAAAAATGGGAATTATGTTCTCTCCAGGCTTTTGGGAGTTTATTATAAATTACTGGAGCCATGCAGAAAATGCTTTTTCGCATGAAGGAATATTTAGGAAGATTTAATAATCCTCAGAACTTTGGTTCATGATTGACTCAATGCCAACGTCCATACCACGTTTAATACACCGGTTCTCGTCCGATCACCGAACTTAAGCAACGTCGGGCGCGGTCATTACTAGGATGGGTGTGAATGACAAAATTTTTAAAAAGTTATGTTGACTGTCTTAACGAGATAATTAAAATTACCTAGAAAGGTTAAAAATGGTAGTACTGAAATAATATTATTTATAACTTTAATTAAAAGCATTCGCATGTTGTAAATCGTAATGGGTCATTAAATTTCGGTGCTTGCTGAAAACCTTCGGCTTCGGCTGAAACTTCGGCCTATTTGGGCTGAAGCTAAAGATTTGGCCCTTGGATATATTACAAGTTTGGCCGGATCCCGATGGAATCTGTCGCCCCGTGGACAAAATCGAAACTAAAGCTGTCATCAAGTGAAATGTCACTCATGACAGTCCCAGAGTTGCCGCTTGCTATGAAATTTACCTAAGTTCTTTTTTACTTTGACTGCCTCGTTGGTCTGGTGGCAAAGCGCAGCGCTTTGTGATCACGAGGTCCTGGGTTAAAAGCCTAGGTTGGAAACATGTAGTTTTTCTAACAAAAAATTTCAGTATGAGTCCGGAGTCTGGAATTGTGCCCGGTATATGGCAATAGGCTCGCCCCCTATTACATGGGACCTAACATCGTCGCCGAAACGTGGGTGTACGCAGTACACCTCTGCCACCCCCCCCTGGGCAATATAGGCGTGACGTATTTTTTTTTTCCTTTTTTTCATTAGTTACCGTGCAGAGTCCACCTGTTGAAATATTTCCCTGGAAGTGGGAAAATTTTACTAAATGTTAGCCCTTACTTAACCGCAAAGGCAGCGACCCCCTGTTAATGTCATTCAAGGGCTAAAAAATCCTTGCCGCTCTATAGCGACGAAAATATACTCCCATACTAATAAATATTGTAAAGTGTTTTGTTTTCTTCTTTTTTTTTAAATAAAACGTATCCCCACATTAGTATGTATTCCTGTGTTGTAGGTGCGTTTACAAACACGATAATTCATATACACAAATACCCAGACACACAAACATTTGTCCCGTGCGGGAATCGAACCCGCGACTATTCGACTCAGTGGGCGGTGCGGCTTAAGCTCTTAATTACTGCGTCAAATTGTCCGTCCATTTTCTGTAAGGGCAGGTACCTTAAGCATCGTACAGTACAGGAGAATTGTCTTAGGAGGCTAAAGTACCTTTTATTTTTTCTTTTTTTGGCATGGAGGAAATCTTTTATAGACTGACCCCCCATCTGCCTTTGGGTGGGCAGACAGGAGAGTGTCGGACTCTCTGATGCGGTCCTCGCCCCAATTTGTGTGGCGCGGGGACCGCAGCAGCATACCGACTAAAACCTCCATGGTGTTCCTTCTCCCCGCCCAAAAAATCCAACCTGTACAACTATCAAACAGCCCCCAAAACACACCGACTTGGCTTAACTTCTCAACATGAAGTGGTAACCGGTCCGAAACAAATAATTGTGGATCACACAAAGATTTTTCCCGTGCGGGATTCAACCCGCGACTATTACGATTACGAATGTTAAATGACAGAAAACAGTTCTAACTATTCACACGCTATACAACATTTCTTAGTAAGGTCCATAGTACTTTTCCTTATATATTATTATATTTCTATCATTACATTTGACTGAAATATAGTACGATACTATATTTATTTAGCGCACCAATTGTATAATTACTAACTTATAATAAATAAATCAGAATCAGAATCAGAATATTTTTTATTCATGTAAACGTAAAAGTAACAAAGACTCTACCGCCACTTCGGAATGTCATTCCTATGGAGAAGAAGGGCAAGAAACTCCACGGTTACTCTTTTAAAATAAGAAATTACAAACTTTTTCATCTACATTCTGTGGTGGTGTATGGGAGAACAATGTAGGTTGGTCATCAGGTGAGCATAAGTTAAAAAAGCGAATAATACTATTTATGAGAATGGCCACATGGTTCCCTCAATTACAAAAAAAAGTACATATTGTGTTAAATTAATAGAAGCAAGAGAGGTAATGTTAACTAACAACAGTTGAATAGGTTGTCATGACTCAATTGGAGCTGGAATAGCATCTATCCAAGCATTTTTATCTTTTAAATAATCTGCTATTGCAGCTTGCTTACAAAGTGTTCGTTTTACACCAGCTTTGAACTTATTTTCACTAAGTTTAGTGACGTCAATGGGAATTTTGTTATAAAATCTAACACAGTGCCCTATGAAAGACGTGTGAATTTTTGACAGACGAAACTGCGGTTGGTCTAATTTATTTCTATGTCGTGTGTTATAAATAGTAAATATATTATAGTATGGGTGGCAACTCTACTTCACAGTATTATTAAGATAATTTACAAATCGACACATAATTCATTCGTAGGCGTACAAAAATTTATCTCAAGAATATCTCGCAAATTGGCTTGACTTCGTCTTGACAGATGTAATCGCAGTATTTACGTGATAAAAGCTCTGTGCTTACGTTATTGAGGGCTGTTTACACGAGTCTACGTATAATAGAGGCATTTGTCATATGCTTTCACTTGCGGGAGGACGGTGAGGGATTCTTGGCCCTCATTCGCTTTGTCGTGTCAAACACGTAACTCGGTTTCTGATGTAGTTAGGGACTGTTGTCATAGGACTAAACTCTAATTTACATTTGCTGGTACGCAGTAGTAAGCAGGAAAATGGACGTAAATTATATGTAAAATTTACAAGATCATTTTTTGACTTTTATATCTATTTGCTCACTGCCACAGTTTTTCACGGCGGTCAGTTTCGTGGCTTGACATGGGTTAGATCAGTTATGTTATTATTGAGCTAGTAGGTGGCCACGAAGAGAAGATAATCCCTACGTTTTGTCCATAGGAATAACAGACAACTGGCCATAAGAGTAACGCTATATGATCTAAGGTCTCTATATAATAATTACTCATTATCATTAAAATCGCAATGTTCGTTCGTAGGCGTGTTAAAATGTATTTCAGGAATATCTCACAAATTGGCTTTACGTTGTCTTGACAGATGTAATCGCAGTATTTACGTGTCAAAAGCCCTGTACGGACATTATTGAGGGCTGTTTACACGAGTTTACGTGTAATGGAGGCATTTGTCATATGCTTTCACTTGCGGGAGGACGGTGAGGGATTCTTGGCCCTCATTCGCTTTGTCGTGTCAAACACGTAACTCGGTACCCTACGTGTTCGTGAATTGATCGTTTAAATGGTGCTCCGGTGGTATACAGAACACCACTACACGATAATTTCACAGAGATATCGTAACGTGCATCGTTTGATTATAGTGAATAAGGGCGTGATGTTGGCGTGTTACTGTCGTCATAGGTCTAACATCTGATTTACATTTAGCTTGCTAGCGTGGTAGTAAGCATGAGAATAATAAAAACGTCTTTACTGCCTCACTGCTGGGTAAAGGTCTTCTCTCACAAATCGAAGTGGGAAAGATTACGTCATACCCAGCGGAGATTACGTCATACCCTGCTGTAGGAACTTATCAAGCCGCTTGGCTTAACGGTTACTACATTAAGGTAACCAGGACTAATTGCTTTACGTGCTTTCCGAAGCAAGGAGACGCTCGAATATGAAATGCCACAAACGGTTTCCCATCTCAGACCGACAAAGCTGAACGCTCTTAACCTTGATCGCTAAGAATACCGCGGTTGCACAGTGCTGCAAAAGGGCGTGTAGAGTTTACATAAGCACTTTCTCATTTTTATGTGCTTCACTATAGCTGATTGTCGCAGTTTACATTTTCACTCTGCTTAATTTTATGCCTATTTACGGGTTAGATACATGTAAATAAACATTTTTTGGCCTCTAAGTATTTTGTAATAATAAATAAAAATATCACCGACACGCCTGTATTTTTCAAGCAGGGCTGACATAGGTGTACTGTACACGCACTTCTGGCCAACGGTGCTAACTCTCAATGCAATAGGGGGCCTATTGGCATTTACCGAACACAATGTCAAACTCCAGACTGATGTATTTTTATCGATATTTTTTATCAAAAAATTAAATTTTGCGCGACCTAGGTTTCGAAGCCAAGACCTCGTGATCACTACGCGTATTTTACGCTACTAAACCAACGATGCAGTTAATGTTTCCATTTCAAAAAATAATAAAATTTATCGTCAGGTAAACAGGAAAAATCTGTGTGAATGGTTCCCAAAGCGAGGGATCTATAGGATCTACATAATAAAGTGGGACCCTCCTTCAGACGTCACACCCACTCGTGACATCAATACTTGTGTAAGATATTTTTCTTTATTTCCTATTTTTACATAGAAAATAGTCTAGTTGTCCGTGAAAGAAGATTAGTTATTGAGAGCATTTATTTTCTTATAAAATACATAAGAAGATTTATTTGCACGGAAATTTTCTGAAGGAATGACCTGTTGGAACTCTTTATACTCGTACACTCTCAGTAACGCTGACGGACGATTTAGCGCAGTGGTTAAGAGCTTAAGCCGCTCTGCCCACTGCGTCTAATAGTCGCGGGTTCGAGTCCCGCACGGGACAAATCTTTGTGTGACCCACAATTATTTGTTTCGGTTTGGGTATTTGTGTATATGAATTTTCATGTTTGTAAACGCACCCACGACACAGGAAAAAATACTAGCGTGGGGTTACGTTTTAAAAAAAAACAAAAGAACAAGAAAAAAAAAACCGTTATAGATCTGGCGTAATTACATGGATAGAGAGATATTTTCTAAATATCTAGTATATTGTATTATTTGGGAGGCTTACAGCTAAACTAACAAACTAGGTATAAATAGAAAAATTCAGAGGGCCATTAACAAGCCTCCGCATCTAGAAATAAGGTATATGAACATGATGCTGAAGTAGGTTAGTTGACAATATTTGTAAATAGTAAAAAACTGTGAGAGATGTGAGAATTATTTGATCAACACAGTGCTCAGGGTTGAGAAATTATTTGTGTAATTTATAAATCTTTACTAGAAATAGGTTAATTGGTAAGTTAAACGTAATACTCGTACGCAAGAGACGAAACATAGTGTGTGAGGATGGAGTGTGAAGTAAGTATTTGGCTTTTGAGTGTCTCGGTGGTACGTTTAAACATATTTTAGAGGGTAAGTCGGGAAAATCAACCTTAAATTGTTCAATTTGGAATGGATAGTGCATGTCAGAGATTTTCCTGCGGGCATGTAATAGTGGAAGTAAATGGAAGCGAGTACAACGTTTTTTATAATATAGTAAAGGAATTTTGAATTTATAGTTTAACTGCATACTGAGGATTTCATATTTGACTAACGTACTCTAAGTGACTTCGGACATAGGCACAGTAGAGTAGTTTGATAGTTTTCATATTGACGAAGGAGCTGTTATTGCGAACGACAAAACCTAGAGCAGAGGATGCTTTGTAGGCTATATTATCTGCATGGTTATCAAAGGATAACTTTGCGTCAATAAGAACATCAGGGTCTTTGACGACCGCGGCACGAGATAAAGTTTGGCTACCTGTTGATTAATCAAACTTAATTTTAAGTCGTTTCCAAGAGTTTATCACATACCATTTGCAATGTTGAGAATTAAATTATTAGCATTACAGTAACTAACTATTTTCTGGAGGTCCTCGTGTAAGAGTTAAGCGTCAGAGTTAGACCTAATGGACCTGTAGTTTTTCATATCTGGATGATCAAAGAGTTAGTAATGCGAATGCTTAAAACAGGTCCCAATGTCATTGATAAAGAACTAGGGGCGATCCTTGAGGAACTCCAGACGGGATGGTTATCCATGAGGATTTACATCCACCGAGCACCACCGCTTGCGATCTGTTATGTAGATAGGATGAAAACCACCTATGTAGGTCATCTCTAATTCTCAAAGCAAGGGAGTTAGCTTATGGAGTAGGATTTGTGGCCAATCCGATCGAAAGCTTTACAATAATCTGTAAAGATCGGATTTATTTGACATCTATTATGATGATATTATCTATGTTCCTTGACGTATAATCGGTAAAATCGTCCACCAACCTACCTTTTACAAAGCCACGTTGTTGTGGTCATAAGCGTGTAACTAAACAGGATTACAATGATTATACACAATGGGCACTATAACTTAAACCTTAATAGGCATAATTTGGATATTGGACGATAGTTCTCCACTCTGTCCTTTGCACCTTTGTTATGGATGGGTGATCCAAAACCAGACTTCTAAAGTGAAGGAACGGTTCTCTCGGTCAGTGAACGTTTAAAAAACGTAACTATTGGCTCAGTAAGTTCGTCAGCACAGTTCACCAAGAAAATGCCTGGTAGGGTATCGAGTCCCGCAGATTTGCTTAAATCGAGAGATATAAGACACTTACGTACTAAATCTTAGATTATTTTAATTGTGCCTATGTCGGCGGCGGAGATCACGTATTCACCATTGAAGTCGCGCAGTGAATCTGAATTAAGAAAATTTGAACTAGTCATTAGAGAGTATTTTTCAAATTCTTAGCCAGTCACTATATTCTCCACCGTGAGATATCCGTGACGGAAAGTTTCCATTTGATCGTTTACTTTTAATGTTCGACCAAAATATTATTGGGTTTTGTATTATTGAAAATTCGATTTTAGCCATGTACATAGTGTAGTCGTAGCAAGCGGGCTCAGCTAATTTAACCCTATCACGAAAAATGTTAAAGGCCAGAAGGTCAGAGGTTGTTGTCTTATAATTTAAATGGTGCTTCTCTATACTCTCTATGTAATGATGATCGTATGATAATAATAATTTATTATATTAGATTACGATGAATGATGAATATAAAAGTGTTTAAATCATTTGACAAACTGAGAATGGCTGCACATAAAATAGTGATTTTAAATCGAGAAAAAATATGATCGCCTCGGGTCAGAGAAGTTACCGCGTAATGCGCTGTGTCCTATTAAATCTTGCAAAATGTTTTCAGTGTCCTGTTGGCATAAGTGCAATGCACACAGTCAAGCGACGTCAATCAATCGACGAGCGTGTATGAGACGAACTATGAAAGTGGAGGAGGCCAGAGAGGTCTGTGAAGAAAGAACCTTTTGGATCTCTGTATTTTTTGCCTACCCCGCAAGGGATCTGACGTAATGATAGATAGAGAGAAATTACAATAATATAGATAAAAACGCTATAAATTTATTAATAATACCGCACGTATTTGGCTCAAAATAACCACCAAGTTTCTAAGCAAAATCTCTATCCAATCTCGTGAATCCATTGAAAAATAAGCAACATTCATGGGCTACGGGTTGGAGCAAACTCGGCGATAAATACCGAATGCTGAGTATGCGGTATTTGCAGCACTTCTGTTTACAATATTACTGCAATGTCGACGTTGCGAAGCGCCGCCTCGGCTCAGCGGAGTTGGTATTTGGAGTTATATAAAGGTTCTGAGGGTTTCCATTATTTTAAATTTGAGTTCTTTTTTAAAGCTGTGAATCCGGTATCCACTTCATGTTGAGAAATTAAGCCAAGTTGGAAGCTTTGTGGATGTGGCAGTAAGGGCAGGATTCTTTGGCCTCCTAAGACCATTTTCCTGTACTGTACGATGGTAACCTGCCTTTACTACTTCGTCCAGAAAATCCACCTTATATAGTTGAAACGGCAGGTGGTCTCACACCACCTCTTCCAATTCGCACTGGATCTGCGTGGTAGAGTTATGTCCGATTTGTGAGAGAAGGCCTTTGCTCAGTAGTGGAACAGAATAGGCTGATTTATTTTATCTAAATTTTAAACTCGCTTAATAGAGACTCATGATAAAGCAACTGGTTTTCCCACACATTTCTTTTTACAAAACTGAGTATACACACGGTTATCCAGTTATTACAGCGTCGGGCTAGTGAGGGCAATTTATAGCCGTTCAAATATTTACAAGAGACGAGCTTCCACGACGCTGATACCCGGCGAGCCACTAATAGCAATGTTTCCCTTGAAAACATAATATGGAGACTAATATTTCCTAACGTTTTTATGAAGATGATGCGAGGAAGTCGTTGGTTTAGATGTGTTAGGGCTGATGTTTTAGGCACCAGATAAAAAGGTTTGTCCTATAAAAAATATCTGTAAGTGTTTATCGTTCTCTTTTATTCAAAGAAACCTTTGGTCCATATTCCTTAACGCGTCGACGACTTGGCTTGATCTAATAGTTAATAGCTAAAGCCGCTCCGCCCACTGATTAGAATAGTCACTTATTCGATCCTCGCAAGGGAGAAATCTTTGTGTGACCCTACAAATATTTGTTTAGGCCTGGGTGTTTGTGTTTGTGATATAATTAAAAAAAAGAAGCTGCTCTTAATCCTATTATAGGTTTTTATATGTACCAGAAATCTTAAAGTCATTTTCACTTAAATAAAGAAGAATATTTTTATCTTCACAGTAAGTCATTAACATGTACAGAAAACTGATGCAGGGGACTCGATGGACAGCCTTCTTTGTAATGCTCGCAATTCTTCTCCAGTCCGTAATATTCGGCTTCGTAGTAGCTGTCGTCTATATCTTCTTCTGACAATGAAGTTGAAGGTCTGAAAATTTAAAGGGTAAATAATCTATCCCATCAGCCAATGTTTTCCCATTTTCCTGGGCACAGGCCTTACTTCCAATATTAAGGTGAGAGAATATTGATCATATTTTATAATAATTTATACCCTCTAATCTTCTTGGGTGACTACAGAAGTCCCAATAGTAGGCAGCTATACAAAAGAGACATTCTCCGTTGTCATGAACATATCAAATGAGAGATATGTCGTTTAAGAACATACATTATCATCATCTCAGCCTATACTCATCTACTCTCCCCCTTTGTATGGTCTCCCCAATCGCTCTCCAGCGCAGCCGGTGCCATCTGCATCCAAAGACTTCCTGCGATGTTCACAAGACACAAGATCGTCGGTCCATCTGGTAGGCAATCATCTCACGCTGCGCTTGCCAACATACATAATATTATATGAATATGGCCAAACAGATACTGCCCTTTGTACTTTTCTATACATGTAAGGAATACTTTATGTAAATGCTGTTTAGCATGGAAGTGAACAATGGAGTAGTTTGCATAGTTAAATTGAATGAATCAACTCTTAAAGACGGGTACTCAGAATGCCGTTAGCCGTTCAGCAACATTTCTGTTGCCATGCAGTATCGATAAATGAACTTACGTAAGAATAAGATAGATCACGTCGCCTAACAAGCCGTTATGCAGAAAATGATCGACAGCATTCTCGCAAATGGCTCGTAGTAGGCACGCACGACCCGGGTACCCGTGCCTGCGGAACAAAATACAACATTCTTAGTTCAGTAAAATGCTAGAAGAGACTACTGGCATCGTACCGTTCATTCCCGATTTAGCAAAGAGTATGGTACAGGTGTATATGGTGTGAACTATATTTCACGGAGGTATTTTTGGCCCTAAAGTTGGTTTGTTGCCATTCTTGGATCACATAATTTCACGTTTTTGACGTTTTTTTCAACATGTAGGTTTTCCGTCATAGAAAACTACATAGCATAATCGTCATAAAAAAATATGAGATGCGAATTGGGTCTCGAATACTGGACGTTGTGAATATAAGGCGAGTGGTTGTCATTAAGCTATCACTGCTTTAGGCTGCATTAACTCAGTGTAATTCTAGAGTATTTTTGACAGTCGAGCTTCTTGTCCAATAAATTTGGTTGGTTTAGTCCAGTATGTTAACTGTGGCTGTCGCATTTTGAAGTGTTTAATGTGTGTGGATATATTACTGAACTATTTTCTTCTAAATAAATATTGGTTCAATGTGCAAATAACTCTTAAAATATTACAGTACATTTCCTTTTAGATATTACCGTAACTATGTTTTGAGTCGTGCTTGGTATCAAAATTAGTGGATTAAGCAGCTAACGAGTTGTACGCCGCAGGGTAAGTCTGTGTAACTACTCAGCCGAGGTGCTTATTGGATTTACCGTCTACTATATTTTTATGTTACCCTGGTACTTTGGTCGAGGTTATTAATGTTTTATGATCCTGATGTTGAGTTGTGTGAATGAAGCAATAGAGCTTTTGTAAACTAGATGTATGTGTGTTGAAGCCCTGTGTATGCCAAATTCTAGAATATAATGAGTCGGCCTGAGTCTAATGCTATGGTGTAATTCTCTCGATACAAGCTTTGTTAAGTTTACTGTGTTTGTCTTACGTTATAGCATTTTATTGATTAAATCATTAAGGTTACGTAGATTTGGCAGGAAGATAGCAATCTATCTAGAAATCTAATTATGTATCTGTTAAAAATTTATATGTTTCTAATAAAATCTTAGCCGACGATGTGACGATGTCGCAGGTAACAGATAGTATGATATACCTTAACGTAGACACTATTTGAGATGACAAAAGTTCTATATTAGTACTTATCGAGTGTCATACAAAGGGAGGTTATGAACTATCTATATCATCACGCCAGCTCCCTCGCGGGGTAGGCAGAGAGTACAGAGTTCCAAAAGGTTCTTTCCTTACATACCTCTCTGGCATCCTCCACTCTCATAGTTCGTCTCATACACACTCGCCGGTTACGGAGACTCTTGACTTGCCCTTCAGCTAAGACACGGTCTATTTGGTCATGGCAAGATAGTCTAGGTCTTCCCCGGCACCTACATCCTTCCACTTTCGCATTGTATATCTGTTTTGTCATTCTTTCTTCTAAAATTCTTTCTATATGCCCGAACCAACGGAGCATACCCTTTCTCATCTTTACACCGATACTATCTTTCATACCTACTCGCTTTCTTACTACGCTGTTGCGAATACGGTCGGTCAGTGTGACTCCGCACATCTTCCGCAGAGATCGCATTTCGACCGCATTTATCCTGCTTTCGTTCTCCTTCTTACATACCCAACTCTCACTGCCATATAACAGCGTTGGGACAAGCACTCCGTTATGCATGGCCAGCTGCGCCTTTTGGCTTAAGTGCCGGCTCCCAAGTAGCCTTCCCATCGCACCATTCACTCTATTACCTGCATTCACTCTTCTCTCTATATCAGCGGTGTATTTCCTATCCTTACTGAAGGCGCATCCAAGATATACAAACTCATTCACTTGCTCCAGCACATCGTTACCAACCACAATCCTTGCATTCGTTCTGGTTTCTTCTCGTTCAAAAACCATAATTTTGGTTTTCTTCACATTCAAATGTAAGCCATTTTTCATGCAGTCGTCTCTCATAACTGTGACTAGTGTTTGCAGATCAGTGGCTGTTGGCGCTATCAAAACCGCGTCATCTGCATACAATAGGTGGTTTATCACTAGATCACCCATTTTTACCCCTTCAGTCATCGCATTCAGTCTTTGAAGACTTTTATCCAGATACACTATAAACAGTCTAGTGGACAACACGCAACCCTGCTTGACGCCGATTTTAACGTAACCACCCACCCGTACGCATGCCTTGCTGTCCACGTAGGTGGACTGGACGGCTCGCAACAGGGTGCCATTTATACCATACTCTGGCAAACTGACCCGAAGTCTCTTTCGCACGACTCTATCAAACGCCTTCTTTCCATTAATGTATATAGTATGAATTTTCTTACCTTTCGAGGTTCGTTTCAATGAACGTATAGAATTTACTACGTGTCATAAATTCTCTTGAACCTTTAGGTGCAGAAATACTTCGGTCTTTTCTGCCTCTTGATGTCTGAAAAAGATAATTTAAGAAATAAAACTGTCTCGTTGGTCTAGTGGCAAAGCGCATCGCTTTGTGATCACGAGGTCCTGGTTTCAAATCCTATATCGGACAAGTGTAGTTTTTCTAACGAAATCTTTCCAGTACGAGTCCGGAGTATGGAATTGTGGCCGGTATATGGCAATAGGCTCGCTCCCTATTACATGGGACCTAACATCGTCGGCGAAACGTGGGTGTACTCAGTACACCTCTGCCACCCCCGCTTGGGGAATATAGGCGTGACGGTGTGTGTATGAAATTAAACTAGGAAATTTGTACCATAGAGCTTGTCTGATGATGGAGTCGGAACGTGGCCATAGGAACATATTAATTATACAACGTAACCCCCTAGTGTTTTGGTTTGTTAGATTGGTATTGACAAGTACGTGTTACTTTACGACATTTTACGGAAGTCAGAGGTCTATAAGGAAAGAACCTGTTGAAACTGTGTACTCTCCGCCTATTAGCTACTATCTGGCGGGATGATATAAATATAAATTTTAATTTCTATAAAAAAGGTACTCACGGTATAAATATCTCCAAGTAGCGGATCAAAGTATGAGGTGTTGTCTACAGAATAATAACTAGCTTCGTAGAACCAAGCCACGCTAACGTAAGAGAGGGCGTTTATAGGAACAGACACTGTTGCGTACACCTGAAAAGAAATAGAGCTACAAGGTAACCACAAATGTTTGTAGTTGCTTTTAAGTAGTCGAAGAGTGGATATATTGCAGTGCAGTCTAAAGATTTGTGCTGCTATTGATATATTCTTATTGATTAATCATAGTATCAAACAAGACCGATCAAGGTCAATGATGAAACCTTGCAAGTGTGTATAGGATGAATACAAGAGTGGAGGAGGCAAGAAGATTAGACAGTAAAGATGTGTTGTTGCTTAAGCTTTCATAGCTGGATGATGAGAGTTTTATTTGTATGATGATAGCTCTTTAGTCAAACAATTTGTCGTGTCTATGATATGTGAACGCACAGTTCCATCCTCGATTCCCACGGCTATATTCCTGAATGACAGGTTACATTCAACTAAAACAAAAGTGCTAATCAGCAATATACGAGTTACACACCCCAATTCTTGATCAAAAGTCAATCATTTTGGTACCAATTACTGCCCAAATAAGGACCTGGTTTCTACCTGCCAGTTGTAAACTTCAATTTACCAAAGGAGTCCGCTCTAGACAAAGACCTTTAGTAGGAATCACGTGTGCGCCATAAGTCTTGGCACGAAAAGTGTGAGATTTTGCAAATTGCTGTATTTTTTTCAAATAACAACGTGCCTGGACCTAACAGAACACATTTAGCTTCATGGAAATGTTCTGCGCTTAGAGTAAGAAAGTCTATGCTCTACGGTTTTTTAAATAGACTTGTCTGATAGATATTCAGATCGATGTCGCTGCGCCGATCAAAGAGCAAGGACTAAAAGCGCTTGCTCTGTGGCACGGATACTTACACCGAATTGCGTTTCAGATGTGAAAACCAAGTATCTTTTTTGTCTAGATTTTGATGTCGTTTGATCGCCAGGTATACTCAGTAATAACAACCTGAAAAATAAAATATTTTCTGTATCATCATCATCGTCAGGCGATAGGCGCATACTGCAGGATAAAGACATCGCTACCACGACCAGCTCTGACCGTGCTCTGTCGCATTCAGTTTTCATCGTATTTTCTTTACAGTATGTTATAAATGTAACGGCTACAAGATTCAGTGAACTTAACGTGGCATAACTTCTTAAAGCTACCTTACCCGGGACATTTTCCCCTTGCAGAAAACAGGACTTGTACGCAAAATGAATAGATGATAGTCATCTTCCCAATAGACGTGGTTCTGTCAACCACAGGCAAGACTGCACAACAAGCCATAGAAAACATTTGGCTATGAACCATTTAGGCGAGTACTTTAATCATTCATTATAAAAATTAATAGCTGAGGATTTTAATCGTCGTAACAAGCAGGGTCCAGGTTTCTTCCTAATATTATTTCCGCTATGATATTTCAGATTCGATTAAAAGATTAACGTGTACAAAATGTAATAAAATGATTATATGTTATTAATACGTACATAAATATGCAGTAATTTATCGACATCTTTCAATTTTCCAATGCCACTACACTGAACACATTTACAATCCAAAGGACCAAAGTAAAACGAACACTTGAGCCGCATGTTTTGAACCTAATGAAATTGTGGTAGAAGTTGGGTTGATCCATTTAGAGGAACTGAATCCGGACTGTATATCTAGCCAGACTGTATATCCAGTATTCCGATATCGAACGAAAATTTTATATTATTAATTTATTGGACGGGAATAATCGAATACGTTGATATTTCCAAAACAATTGTCGCTCCTGCTCGGTTTTTTAACGAAGCACGAGGGCGCATTTGATATGGCTCTTATAAAAATTTCATTACACAGCCAGCCAGCCACAGACAGCCAAACACGCACTTTTAAGTGCGTGTTTGGCTGTCTGTTAGTTTGAAGCTCATGAAGAGAAATCTTGATTGGTATAGTAAATGATTTGTAACCATTTAGGTATAGTATATATTTTTTTCGTCTTCATTCTTCAAGTTTATTATAACGTATTTATATTAGTCAAAAACATTTATTTATAACTTGCATACCGATACCCATAAAACGACAGCTTAAGTTTTTTCGATGAGCTCTGCTATTGGCTGAGATTGAGGTATGACTAAAATAGCTTATTAGCTGGTTTTTTCACTATCAGAGCGTGGGAAACGTAATGCACATTTGGTAATTCATAATCGACTATAGTGGATATGAATCCCCGGATACAAGTTCAACTGCAGCTATCCATCCCTTTTAAGTGAGTACACTATATTTACTGAAGAAATTTGTTGCCCGGTCTCCGTAATCTATGTAAACAAACTCGAAGCTCTTGGTACAGTAATTATATTATAGACATATTAGTGTATATTAATGCTTTTCATACTCCGTTACTGATGTCGTCAATACCGTGTAAATAACAACATCGTGATTTACGTAAAGGTACATTATGATCATTGGTGGAAATAGCTTTCTTAAGTACACGAAAAACGTGATAATTTCTATAATGATTAAAATATTTTAATCTTTCCATATTGAAGCGCTCTTAGTGCTGTGCGGTTGTGGTGTACTTAGTGATCAGCGTTCAGCTCGGTCGGTGTGAGATGGGTGGACGTTTGTAGCATTTTCAAATTAGAGCGTCTCCGTGCTTCGGTAGGAACGTTAAGGTGTTGGTCCAGGTTATCATTTAATGTGGCTTTTTAGTCTTTAAGCCAAGATGGAAGCCTTATAGGCTGCTTGATATGTCCCAACTGCAGGTGGCTATAAACTTGCCTGTACCAATCTGCACTAGATCTGCGTGAAGGATGTATGATCTAATCCAATAAGATAAATTAAAGTGTGAGTGCAATGCAGTGTGCGCTCGGATTCGGACGTGCCACATTGCATACACGAATTATTACAATTCGTAATTTGCGCGGCAATAGCCGCTGCACGTCATTGCCGCTATGAGTTCCGAAAAACTCATAGCCAACGAAGTGTTGGCGTTTTTGCAGCTCGCCATCTACACCATGGCTGAAGTGAGTATCGAGCAGATATGCAAGTCTTACTTTAAACAGGAAGGGATTTGCGGTGCTAAGGTGCTGCTGTACCGATCGGTTGGTATGAACGATCGGATGCCGTTCCGTAGGAGGGACGAAAAGGGCGAGAGTAGTTTCTGGGACATAATCAAACTGCTGAAGGAGACAGATCCGGACGACGTGCCCGCTTTTGTGGCGAAGCAACTGCACAAGCCACCCCCCGACACATTCAACCACGTCGGCGTCATCAGAGGCAGGTTGCTGAAGGATATAACCACCCTGAGGTTCAAATCAGGTTCTAGGCTTCGGAATTTATCATTCGCGTACGACGTGACGAGGTGGTGTCATTGCGTGGAGCCAGCCCGGAAAGTAGGTCACACGAGGTGTGTAATGTCAACGTTCGTCGCGGAGCGTAAAATGCATCCGTCGACAGTTTCGAGTCGGCCGATGCGTCGCCAGCTGTTGCTAAGCAGCGCGCGATGCACCGCACCCCGCGCCCGCAGCACACCGCGCCCGGTTGACTTCTCGTCACACGACTTCTCGTCGTGATGACGTCGCCGTCGCTGCTGGCCGCGCACAGGAAAGGATAACTGGGAAGGCACGTATGGTACCTCGGACATCTACAAAAGGCCAAGTTGATAAGGAAGGTTTCATCAAGATGGAGAAGAAGAAGAAACCTCCTCGAAGAAACCGGTGTGGGAATGCGCCGGTTGACAAAGGCACACACCTGCGTTCAGCACTACCTACGACGCTGCTGTGCGTGTCACGGCTACACTACACCACCCAAGCCGATGACGTTGTGGAGTATGGCCGCAAGAAGTCCTTATATACTCTAAGGGTCGAGAAGCTGAACAATATAATGCGGATTTTAATTCCTTTGTTGTGAACGTTCCCACAGCCAAGCTGGAGACCTTCATGAGCGAGGAGTTCAGGCCGTTCTGAGTGAGGAGTTCTGTCGTATTCAGAAAATTTCGTGGGAGAATGCGAGACACCCCTATACAGCGCAACATGTCGCCGGCAACACATGTTACTTAGTCGGTAAGCTTTTATATATTATATGTATGTTAGTCTGTAAGTTATACGAGGCATGCCTTTTAAGTTTTGTCGTTTGAAGAAAAAAACACAACTAGAACCTTATAATACTTTTTATTGTTTTTCAAAGTATTCACCACGTAGCTTAATACACTTTTCCATTCGCTCAAACCAGTTCTTATAACATTTATTCCACTCTAAAGTGGGGGTGTTCAAAATGGCTGACTTGAAAGCGTCGACTGCTTCTTCACCGGACTGGAACCGTTGACCACGAAGACTTTTCTTAATTTTAGGAAATGTAAAGATATCGTTAGGGCTTAGGTCAGGACTGTATTGAGGATGGTCAAGAATTTCTACTTTTTCCTGCTTCAAATACTCAATCGTTTTACGAGCGCTGTGTGAGCTTGCGTTGTCGTGGTGCAGGATGATGCGTCGCTTTGAGTTAGATTTTCGAAGTTCGGCGATGACTTGTGGTAAACAAACTGTGGTATACCACTCTGCGTTAACCGTTCTACGATCTTCAAGTGCAATAGTCGCAACATGGCCGGTTTTTCCAACAAACGTGGCCACCATCTTCTTTGAAGTGCTTCGAGAACGAACAACTTTAGTCGGCTTTGGCTCGTCTTGAAAGACCCAGATTGTAGATTGTTGTTTGGGATCAGGATCGTAGGCATAGATCCAAGATTCGTCACCACTGATGATGTCGTAGACGTAATTTGACGCTCCTCGGTTGAACCTTTGCAGAGTTTTCTTACACCATCTGACGCGGGCCGCCTTGTGATCGTCGGAAAGCAGATGCGGTATCCAAAGGCAAACTAGCTTTCTCACACCAAGCGCTTCATGCAAGATCTTCTGAACGGTTGTCCCTGAGATGCCTCTCGATACGTCACATGACGATCTTCGAGAATTATTTGTCTCACAGCAATGATGTTATCTTCAGTGAAGGCGGATTTTGGGCGTCCTTCGCGAGATTTGTCACTAACACTAGTAGTTCACGCTGGAATTCTAAATACCAGCGTTCGACAGTCCGCAGACATGGGGCTTCATCACTAAACACAGATGTCAGCTCTTCAAAACACTGAAGCCATGTCAGGCCTCTTCTAAAGTTGTAGAAAATTATTGCACGAACATTTTCTTTAGAAAGATTCATTTTCGTACGTAACCTGACAGATTCCAATCGACGCTGTAACTAAACAATAGCATTAATCCTAATACTTTCAACTGTTTTGAGATTCAAAATTTAAACACATTCGAATATAGAACAGTTCCAAATTCAAAATTGCCGGGAAATATGGAAACGACAGAACTTAAAAGGCATGCCTAGTATATTTTATGGGCATGTAAGTTGTACAAAATTATTTTTTGTTAAAATTTCAGTTGGCTGAATTAAATGACGTATAATTTTTATATTATAATCGAGAGAGATTTGATTTGTAAGAAAAGGATTTTGCCTGGCAGTAGGATAGTATACGCTATTTTGATTAAAAATTGCTCGTGGCGATCTTTGGAGGAAGCTTATGTTCTGCAGTGGACACCTTTTGACTGATGGATTGCTAGAAAATGGTCGAGACTCTCCAAGCACTACCGGACAGTGGTGGTTTTTGCAATCACCAAGGTTCGTTTAAGGCATTAGAGTGTTTCTGTACTCTGTAAGGCTAGCTAAGACGCTGGTTCCGGTTACCATGTAATTAACGTAATGCAGTATTCGTTAAGCCAAGGGGAAAACCCCAGAGGTGCGAATTGGCATCCAAAGCTTGAAACAAGGCCTGTGTTTTACCACTGAGCACTCATTATTAATAATCATCAATATATTTATTTGTAATACATAATAACACAACGAACAAATCAACAATTAAATAATTGCCGCATTTGAACATATATCTTATCTATACTTTCTCGTAGCTAGCAACTGTAGAAATTAATTTTAAATTTTACTGACCTCAGATCTTTTAATTATGGTAGTTCTAGCACACTATCATTTAAACGCGTTCTCACGTCTGCTGTAGTGGGATTGAAGTGATTTAAATTTGAGCACACCCATAGTTATACTCTTATTTTTTGGAGCATTTATAAGACTGTCACCTTTAGGGCCTCCCACGAGTAAAGTCCGAATAGACTAATCGACAATTAAAGTTGCAAGACGAAGAATGTATGATTAAACCATCTTTGAGTAGCTGTATCCAACGGTTAAATTAGCCAGTTATAATTGCCGTGTAACGCTAAGCGAGAAGTAACTAACCAGCACTTTAATTGAGGGTGGCGACAGAGGCCCTAAATTAAGTATAAATGATATATCGATATTAATAAGGAAAAACTGACTGCCTCATTGGTCTAGTGGCAAAGCGCATCGCTTTGTGATCAGGAGGTCCTGGGTTCAAATCCTAGATCGGACAAGTGTCGTTTTTCTAACGAAAACTTCCCAGTAGAAGTCCGGCGTCTGGAATTGTGCCCGGTATATGGCAATAGGCTCGCCCCCTATTACATAGGACCTAACATCGTCGGCGAAACGTGGCTGTGCTCAGTACACCTCTGCCACCCCCGCTTGGGGAATATAGGCGTAACGGTGTGTGTTTTTTTGAATAAGGAAATCTATATTTCTATATGTTCTGATAGAAAAAACAAAAGTAAGGATTCAAAACCGCAAACTTGTTACAGCTAGAAACAGAATATCCCGCTAATTAATTAAGTGCAGAGTCTTGTGATACAACCCCGAAAGATCCTTGTTTAATAATTCCGAAGACACATAGTTGCCGTTATAGTTGTTAAAATTAACCCGCAAGTTTGGAACCAGATGTTGGGGTTTTCTTGTTGCTTCTGAGAGACATGTGAACTGTGTTTATATGTATAATGAGTATACAACAGTTAATGAATACGGATTATTTATCCGTATCATTTCTTGCGGGTTGGTAGAGAGGTTGGTTAGTTGGTTGGGAACGATGTGCTGGAGCAAGTGAATGAGTTTGTATATCTTGGATGCGCATTTAGTAAGGATGGAAAATACACCGCTGACATAGAGAGAAGAGTGAGTGCAGGGAACAGAGTGAATGGCGCGATGGGAAAGCTACTTGGGAGCCGGCACTTAAGCCGAAAGGCGCAGCTGGCCATACATAATGGAGTGCTTGTCCCAACGCTGTTATATGGCAGCGAGAGCTGGGTATGTAAGAAGGAGAATGAAAGTAGGATAAATGCGGTGGAAATGCGAGCTCTGCGGAAGATGTGCGGAGTGAAGCTGACCGACCGTATTCGCAACAGCGTAGTAAGAAAGCAAATAGGTATGAAAGAGAATATCGGTGTAAAGATGAGAAAGGGTATGCTCCGTTGGTTCGGGCATATAGAAAGAATGTCCGAAGAAAGAATGACAAAACTGATATACAATGAGAAAGTGGAAGGATGTAGGTACCGGGGAAGACCTAGACTGTCTTACCATGACCAAATAGACCGGCTCTTATCTGAAGGACAAGTCAGGAGTCTCCGTAACCGGCGAGCGTGTATGAGACGAACTATGAGAGTAGAGGAAGCCAGAGGGGTATGTAAAGAAAGAGCCTGTTGGAACTCTATACTCTCTGCCTACCCCGTAAGGGATCTGGCGTGATGATATGGATAGATAGGTAGGTAGAGAGTACAGAGTTCCAACTTGTTCTTTCCTTACAGACCTCTCTGACCTCCTCCACTCTCACGGCCCATCATGACGTACGTTTGTGAGGAGTTCAGGCACACTGCCCGCTCTCACATTGATAGATTCCAAGTCAAGTCCTGATTCCTCCGAAAAGTTCCTAGGTGCCCTGTGGTACATACGAAATGTCGACTTACATTCCAACCTCGGTCTCGAACCAATTCACGCCTGTATTAAAAAGGCGACAACCTTCTATTTCGGGAATGCGTCTAACTATCGGAACCCGCTCAACGTATCCGCCGCCGACTACGTGTCCGACACCTCTCCTATTAGTCGCTACCGCCGCCCGCGGCATATTCCCACCTACCCTCCCGATGCTCTTACTTCCCTTCTTTCGAATACAGATACCGCACACAGGATCAGACACCGATCTCGCCGGCGAAGTTGAAGAATGTCTTGCCCGCCAGCCGGTGCAATGCACCACAGGGACCACCACCAGTATACGCCGCCCATAGCGACTGCCCAAGCCGAGGTCGTCCCTCTTTGAGGCACCCTTGAGCTTGTTGCCCCCTTGCCCTTTTGGCTCGAGCGTAGTGGTTGCACACTCGCCCTCTCGTCCGGTGAAGTTGAGCTAAAGGCCTGTGGCCAACAGCGTAGATCACTCACACACACACAATTCCTCCCCTCTCATAGTTCAATTCATACATGCTCCTCGGTTACGTAGATTCTTGACTTGCCCTTCAGATAAGAGACGGACTTTTGGTCATAGAAAGATAGTCTAGGACTTTCCTGGTACCTACATCTTTCCACTTTCGCGTGTATATATGTTTTGTCATTCTTTCTCTCGATTGTTATTTAATTTTTTATTTAATATTCATAAATGAAATTAAACTTTTGTGGGATAGTTGAGTACAGATTGTGAGGGTTTGTTTACATATACCTAAAAGTATCCTGCCGGCTCGAAATGCATCGGCGAGCGCTTTTTTAAACACAGACAGTAGGTTGGTTGTTCAGGCACAAAAAACCTTGGGAACACAGAGTCCAGCCAGGTGCTTTTAATGTTTCAAGCTGAGCGCCCTGTGATGGCTCTTGAGCATGCCCTTATCAAAAAAGATGTGAAATGTTAAAACAAATCTTATTCTAATGACTCAAAGCTGTATTTACTCAAAATTGCTTTTAAAAACAAAATCAGTATTGCTCTACGAGCCGTTGTTGTATGTTTAATATTTTCTCAATGATGCTACACTCAAATATTCACGTTTGTAAAGTATTTACGTACGTAAAGAAGGATATAATATCGAAGGTTTGGTGACGAATTTACGTTACTACTTCCAACAAGCTTCTTTTGCGTCTACAGTCCAAAGTCAAAGAAACTTCGGAAGTTTATGCTTTGAAAGTACAGTTCATACAATACATAGAATTTAGGTTATCTCGTTATAAACGCGCAGGAATACAACAATCTCCACAGGCAGTACGGACTCCTTGTTGGTTTTTGGAGTCCAGTAGACAAAGCGATTCCAAAGACGGTGACGTAACTGATTGTACGCCTCCAAGACCAGAGTTGTCCCTCCCCTTTTATGATACTTGCAAGAACGGCACACTGCTATATTATATAGGAACCAGCAGCGATGCGCAACTGCGAATGATTGCATTCGAATCATTCGACTTTATAAATCATTCGAAAGATTCACGAAAATTATTTACTAACACCTCCTATTTGATGTTGACTGGCTGGACTCAATGAACGAATAATAAATAAAAAAATCAGCAAACGAATAATGAATTTACCTATCGGTTGCACCATGGTCGCACCCTTGTCGCACCACAGAGTATATGTCAGTCGACATGACGCTATTGTCGTTATAAGCATCATTCGGACCGCAGCCCACGTTTGCATGGGCGCTTCCCAACGCGTAGTGCAAAAGCACTGTAAGCGCTCTTCAAAAAATGCACTATTTGCCGTCTGTTTTATTCCAGAACCTGGCTAACTTGCGCGGGTTATACTTAAATTGCAACTTAAAAACTTTATTAAATGCTTTAAAATAAGCATATACCAGTAAAAGTTTAGTTTTGAGTACTCATTCGCACACGTAATTCGCTTTGGCGCGAAAATGACACGTGAGGGATCGAATCATTCGAATAATTCATTCATAATTATCTTCAAATAGTTTTCAAAATTGCAACGGTTGAGAGTCGCAGATAATGTAATCGAATCACCATTAGTAGTCGTAATTTGATTATAAAAATTGGTATATTACTAATGTTCAAGTAGATTTCGTTAATTAGCAGTTGTAGATGATACAAATAGTCAGATTATTTGCGGTCGCGCATCTGTAGGAACTAGTAATCGTAAGGGATATGTCCAAATAAAACCGTATTATGAAGATCAAACTGATGCAAAGAAGCTACGTATAACGATTACAGAGAGACCACAATTAAATAACAAGGGGACCGCTAATAATCCCTGAAATTTCTTAATTAAAGGAGATTGTTATATAATCTTCTTTCCCTTAATTAATGTCAGGACAAGAAAGAATTAAGAGCGATTTAATTATTGCAGACATGACTCATGAAATTCAATTCGGATTAGCGAAGAAATTATGCAACCTGGACATTCTGACAAAAGTAGGTATTTAAGTAGGACCTACCTTATTAACATTCTTTTAGAATAAACAAAACACTGTTAATATTAAATCAATACACTTATATTATGCATACTTACTAGTTATGTAAAAATGGTTAGAAGGAAAGCCAATTAAGAATACATGATTACTTTTTAGTCGTACTAGTCTCAAAATTAATCAACTCTATATCATATCGTCATACCAAATTCCTTATTGGGGTAGGTAAGGAAATGATTGGCCCTGATACCAAGAGGGATGGTGTTACTCCCGAAAGGGACGGTGGTGTTCCTGAAGAAGGCGGCGATGTGAGTGATTTTAACTCACCCTGAGCACCGACAGAGAAAGCAATTTTGTCTCACCAAGATGTGCTAAATTAAGGGGAAAACTAGAGGGGGACACTTGTGCATTTCATTCGGATTTTCCTACCATACCGAAGGAGGCTACAACGGTTTTTTTTTGTTGTGGTAAACCCTATAAGACTTGAGAAATGAGAAACTTCCGAATTGTTCAAATAAAGAAGGCATCGCAATTTCAACAGATACTATCTTTATTTGTCTTACTTTCTCGTTCTCAAAGTCCTCGTATAGGAGTACTTTACTTGATAAAAAATCCCTAACATAAAATGTTAAATGAAAAATACAGTCTGCCACATCAAAAACAAAAACCAGACTACAACTCTACAAACTATAATCTATATATTAATACGTGAAGCAAAAACTATTGTACACATTTTTACGAAAATTGCGTGGACGGAGGAGTATGAAATTTCCCACACTTATAGTTTATATAGAGAAGGAGCGCAGAATGCTAATATTTTTTTTTTAATTATGCATAATACATACATTAAATCAATGAAAAAAAAAACATTACACATACTACCATGTATTTGACACAATACACGTCAAATTGATGTTTGTCTTTAATATTATTTGTCTATAGTCTTACTGAATCACTGAATCACTGGTCAAACATAACCAGCAAACGATGAAAGAGTAGGTCGAATATCGACCTATGGGTGACCACTAGTAATAATAAAAACCCATAAAGCCGATAATGGAAAACCCGTCGACACACTGTATTCACATTTTCCGTTTTTAAAACAAAATGCACAGCGAACGTACCGGTAGAAACATGTGTTCAACATATTGCATCGGCGGGGTGCGACCGCAGAATCCAATTTTAACCCTTCATTTCAATAAATTGCCTGGCAGTGTAGACGCAGGCTTACTTTGATGCGGTGGGTGAAAAGCTGCTTAGTCTATGGTGGAGATGTGCATGATTGTAATGAGAAGTTAATTTATTAACAAGAATATTTAAAATAGACTGTGTCTTATCTATAGGGCAAGTCAAGAGTCTCCGTCACCGGCGAGCGTGTATGAGACGAACTATGAGAGTGGAGGAAACCAGGGAGGTCTGTAAGGAAAGAACCTGTTGAAACTCTATACTCTAGAGGGTAGATATAGAGATTGGGTATATATATACTGTTTAAGCCCCGTTCAAATCCATTTAAAGACCATTTCTGACTGTCTTGTTGGTCTAATGGTAAATAATGCACGTAGCGATTACGAACTGGATTTAAATCTTACGTCGGACAAAAATGTGATTTTCCAATAGAAACATTCATAGTATTAGTCTGGAGCCTGGCAATGTGCTCGGTACAATGACAATCGCCCCCTATTACATGGGACCTAACATCGTCGGCGAAAAGTGTATGTAGGTACATACTACACCTCTACTACCGGCGCTTGGGAAATACACAAAAGTGAATATACAAAACTAATAATACAACTAATTCCCATTTTGTAAAGCACTCCAACTCTTAACTCTTAATAGGCATATAATATTTAACTTAATAAGCATTCAACTAGGACAAAATGTACTCAAAAAATTCTCAAATATTAAAAGCGAAACAAGTGCAAGCACACGTCGTTTCAATTTTATCAAGATTTGCACTACCAAAATGTGTGTCCCGCTAACCATATTTATATAAAGAAAACACACGAGCCGAATAAGATCGTTATGTGTAATGTTTTGTTAACCAAACGCGTGTTCTACCTCGGATCTGGGCCGTTCAGTACAGGCCGAATCATTGGGAAAACATAACGGTTCATTAAACGCACACTGCCGTAGGCTTTGTGCAAACATTCTAACATTTTATCTTATACTGTATTTACACTTTGACGGAGACGGTGCTACGAGACGAAAACGAAGGACTATGTTGCTCGCTTTAATTTTGTTGAATTTGCTTTATACGTTTGGAGTCGACGGGGGCAGAAATAGACGGTACCTGATCTACCCGGACGGTGGCCCGGCAAGAGCTCAGGTATTCCTCTTCTCTCAATTTAGTAAATCCATGTAAATTTACTTAGAGTACTTCATTTAACTAAAGAAAATGATGTTTTCTTTGTACGACGGCTAGGGCTTAACGAAGCGGTATATTTTTTTGTTTGCTAATTTAAATACAATTAAGCTTCTCCCCGCCTTTTGAGGCGTGTTCAGATTTTTATTTGTTTTAATTTAGCGTTATGTGCCGATCCTACTGAATGCGAATATGAATCAATTATTTGTACAATTCTTATTTTATCTGTTAGTTGAAAATGAAAATGTTCTGCTTCAATAATTTATTAAGTTCCTAAACGTAGGTAAAGTACAGATTTTTGTTTGGTTAACGTTAAAACTATATTAGATATATTGTTGTCGTTTACTAACGGTATCATGTTTAGGGTTCAAGAAACACGTGGTTTCTAAGTTAGCACTTAATGTAAATATATTATTTGACCTAAATTTATATGTGAGCTTGTTCTCCTTTATGAGGCGTTATCAATTTTTTAACGAGTTATTTTTTTTGATGATATTTATTTACTTAATTATAGTACCCGATAAGAAAAAATTATTTATGTTCATTCATACTTCTAGTTCATCATCGGCTTGGGTGTACCAGTGGATCTTAAAGAAGCTTCAGTGACTGTCGGTACTGTGATAAAATTCCAATATGACTTGCCTACGAATAGTTCAGAATACACTTCCCGAATATATGGTTTCGCTGAAACTGTTTCAAGAGACATGGATGACGGAACGGCTAAAGAGGTTTCTAATGATATAGATTCAGAAGATACAGAAGACCGTCAATTGAACGAGGAAGCAAATACAGTAACCGAGGAATCAGACAAAGATAACGATACGTTAGTTGATTTAACTTTTAATGATAGAAGAAAGAGGTCATTGGTGTATTCTGAAGGTGGACTGATAAACACTGGCAATTCAGCGACGACCGAAACATTGGATGAAGCTATTAAAAGGCAGGAGTCGATTGATCAAAATGCTATTGATGATATGGAACCCCAGAGAATGAATCGATGGGATTTCTATAAAATATTGGAGCACATGGTTGAAAGGTATGTGTCGCCTGAAGTTTTCCATAAAAAAATACTTTTCGAAGGGTAGTGTCACATACCTATACCACATACCACATAAGGGTAGTGTTATATTTCGTTCCTCACTTTATAATGTTGAATGCTTTGACCCAGGCAGCTGCTAGAACGATTGTTATACGGAATTCTAAATATTTTATTGTATTAATATTTAAGTATATATATTTAATTAAACTTACTTTGATGTATTTTTGATTTCGATGAAAATTTTGCAAATATTGACCAGTAAGTGCAGATATAATTTTTTTATGGTTTAAAATATCCACTAGCCAAACGAATCTGTGTCAGTTGTATTACACGAAGTGAAAACTTGCTAAGTAAACCCTAACAAGCATACCGGAAAAACTTGGCACGGATTTCGATTCAAAAATGTTAGTCGGCGGAGTCAATCTTTTCTGTTGTAGAACTCACGTGATTTCGGATATACTAAAACTACCACGGAAGAAAAAAAATAGAGGATTGGCCATATAGCAACCGTACTAATGCGTGCTAATGCGCATACCTGCCCCTTAGCATTCGCACTTACATATTTCTCATCAACTGATAAGCGACGTCTTCATATAAACATAAAAAAATGGAATTATGGAATGGAAGGAATGGTACCCACAATTGCACATAAAGGAGATGATATTATTGTAAAATTATAAGTATATGTATTTAAGTACGTGTATTCAACATATTATTTATTATATGTTTTTTTTGTAAGTTTTTCATCACCGGTTCTCGTACTGAGACGGATTTACTCTATTTCCTTCGTTTTTGTTTTTCCATGGAAACTACTCTCCTATGTGTGTCACAGACGAAACATCCCCAACAAAGACCTAACAAGTATAGCTTCATAATATATTATTAAAGTGGCCATTGAAAATTCCCTCAGGTACGGGTATTCAGGGCGGCCGTGCTTACTCCGAACAATTTGCGAGGCAGCCGAGGTACCGTTCACCCACGAAAACGGCTTGCTTGGCGAAATTGGACATATACTATTCACGTAAGTAGACTAACAAGGTATGAAAGGATTCTGGAGTTGTGATTTATATGGATGTGGGTGACATTTATTTAGTTTTCTATAAGGATTCGATTAAGTTTATAGATAGACGATAGAGCTGGGGTGCCAAAACTTTAGATTTTGACCCTTATCCGGTGTAGTCTGGTAGGTAGTGACATACAAGCACTACCTAGCAATCTGTCGAAAACGAGTCAAATTATCACATCCCTTGAAATAATTTCAAACAAATATACAAATTTGATGTCAATTTTAAGAGAGCCTCTTGCCGTTAATGTATTTTTCTTCTATATCTGTATTCTATCGATCTAGTTTAAACAGGTTCTTTCTAAACAGATCTCTTTCGCCTCCTCTAACGTCAAACTTTGTCTTATATACGCTCGCTGTTTAAGGAGACTCTATAATACTTTATAATATTTCTTCTTATTATTTTTCCAGGCCATCGACCACGAAAGACATACTGTCTCACCATACAGATAATGAGTTCCATGCGGCTGAGAGGTTCGGCAGGGAAGTGGGTGTGAATTGTGAGGATCTGTTCCCGGAATGTGAAGGCTCCATACTTGACACCTTTACGAATATAGGAGAGGAGACTTTGCATAAGTTTGGGCTTATGTAATTTAATAAATTAATGAACGCTAGAAGAATGTTACAGTTAACTGTCCCAAAAATGTTATACTATTAGGATCTTTATCAAGATGATTGGCTGCATAAGCCACATGATCGTCAACTATCATGGATGCAGTCGCTGTGGCCGAAATCAGTCTGGATCACATCATTATCATCCCTATTAGTTTCAGATGAGGTTGATACAAGGCTGGTTGTCGTGTTAAGACTTTGGGGAGATCTTAGTCTTTGGGGCTTAATCTCTATAGCAGTATTGAATTACTCTTACTTATCCGTGAGAATCAGTTTTAGCTCAGTCTTTCTTTTACCGCAAAGTAAAATGAAAATAATAACGCTGGCAAAGTCATTGTGGTTGCTTCCAGGAATGTCTTTCCACTGAAGTGATGACGATGATTAGTTTTGATTAGCTGTATCTAACCACAATGCACAGTAATTTTTAAATTACTAGTTTCCTCAAGTTCAGATTTAGTTATGCTCTTTAAAGTTTGTATACTGTGCCTTAGAGTACGCAATGGTGATTTCAAATGTCGATCTATTTTGCTTGACAGTTGGAATATCATTTTTAAATTTAATCATAATTTAATACTTATGTGTTGGTAATAAAAATAAAAATCAACGTGTTTTATTTGTTGTTACTTGTCTGTTATGATATACCTATTTATGTGTCTATCGTTTAATTATTTATAAGAGTGAGAGACAAAAAAACAGAAAGATAGTCGATAGTTTTTCATTTCATGGTATTGGATCACAGGAATTAGGGATAGGATCGCCTTTGAGGAAGGAAGTGAGGCTATTGGAATCGTGATGAAGTTGTCAGAAATAGTAAATGAAGTTACAGAATAACTTTATTCTAAATTAGCTGTTTCCCGCGGCTTCACACGCGTTTATTTTGGAATCTGACATAGGTAGGTAGGACATTTTTGGTTAATATTATTCCAATTCCATTCCATTTCATTAAGAGACACCATACTAAGTTTCTTTTCAATCCGTTCAGCCGTGTTAATATGGAGAAATAAAAGTAACTATCCCCTGAAATCTTGCATTTCCCAAGGTTAAACGTAGTCAGACAATTTCTGAGAAATCCTACATTTTCCAGTGATAGTGTATTTAAAATTGGTTCCGCTGTTCTGGATATTAACACGGAAGAACATTTTTTTTGTTGTGCCGTAAGTATTTATAAAGTCAACTTAAATAGGAGTCAATTTTCGCTGTAGAATAATTTCAGCAGGTCCGCAGGCTTCCAGTTACCTGTGAAGGGAAAGGGGGAAATTGAAAAATTGCCAGGCTTTTCTTGAAACAAAATAAGATTAATATCTTTGGGCCTTCATGCAGGCCAGTTAAATCCCACCAAATGCATATAATGCAGGATAATATCGGCATTATTTAGTGTGTAAACAAAGTTACCTATTTCATATTATTATTTCACGACTTAAGATACCTTAATACTATCTACCAATCTATATCACCACGTTAGATCCCTTGCGGAGTAGGCAGAGTGTACAGAGTTCTAATAGGTTCTTTCCTTATAGACATTTCTGGCTTTCTCCACTCTCATAGTTGGTCTCATACACGCTCGCCGGTTACGGAGACTCTTAAATTGCTCTTCGGATAAGAAATGGTCTATTTATTCATGGTAAGATAGTCTAGGTCTTCCCCGATATCTAAGTCCTATTCTAGGTACACTACTGACTGACAGCGGCGTGGGCCCGTTTGACCCGTTGTAAATATGTATATTTATTTTTTACTGCCGTTTTTATTGATAATTCTTTGATGTTTTGTATATAATTGTACATATTGTACATTATTTGTGAAACTATAAATGATTGTTGTTCTACGTTCTTCTACTTTCAAACTTGTATATGTGTGTGTGGTTTCTTTCATATAAAGTTTCTTTATAATCCGTTCAGTATAAAGGAATAATAGATATTCCGCAGAAGTCGTGCTATTTCTCGAGATAAAAAGAGTTCTGTTTTATTTTACGATGTAGGACACTTTCATATACCGTATCAATTAAATTCATTTAACCATTTTAATATTAATAAATACCAGCTATGTCGCAAGAACCGTGATACTTTTCGAGATAAAAAGTATCTCGATTAATATTTCAAGACCTAAAACACCTTGAAAGTGTTAGTAAGATCCATTCCGTCCTTTTAGTATGAAATGAAGGAATAACAGCTAGATATCCCGGGATAACCTTGTAGTGAATATATTGTATATTTTGTCAACTTTCACCAGACTTATTTCTCTATCAACTATCTCTATCATCGGGTTCAGTCTTAGCCCCACTTAGCCCGCACAGATGGTCTTTGTAAAGTATAAACTAAACTAAAGCGCGATCTTATTCGATACACATATTAACGCTGTCCCATAAAAAAACATATACAATACCTTCCTTTTTAAGAAGGATTATCAGTTTATCTATTTATTTTTTAAATTATCGGTAAAATATTTCTGATTTAAATCTTCTTTACCTACCCTGCCAAAGATTATAATCTAGCGTAATAATATCTAAAAACCGTACATTGCCAGCTAAGTATGTAGCACAATTTTGTCAGTACATTTTGTGTAAGTCTTCTCGTAAGATATTAATCGTCATTAAGGTTTCGTATGAGGCCCATTCATCGTTAGAGTTCTCTCCAGAAGGAACAATCGTGAATGCATCATCTGTTCATGCACAAAACCATGTATGAACAATTTCGAGTGAGTGTTTTTAACCACTGAAAAGTTTTTTGTGTGGAGACGAACCTGAGTCCAATATCAATTCATGGATGAATTCATGTGTAGGCAAAATCACATATTTTACGTCGTAACATTGCAGTTCCGGAAAAACAGTAAAAAAGTTGTACAATCTGGTAGCTAAGTTGTTTCGGATCAATGAATGTTTTATCAAAATCGACTGTTTTTTTCTTTCCTTAGAAAACCTTTCTCGAAAATATAAGTTTACAGAGTTGTGATTAGTACAGGCTATAACTATACAAAATATCATTAAAATCCATCAAACAGGTTTGGAGTAAAGTGTCTTTTTAGAAATCCAATGTTTCGCTAATTTCCGTCTTTTCTGGAGAAACCTTTTGATTTTTCGGGATAAATACCTATATAACGTGTTAGCCAACATTTTAAGGTATCCGCATGCGAAGATGATGGTTCATACCCTTGGACAGACAGACAAACAGACATGAAAGTCAAAAATTGTAGAATTGGCTTCTACATTGAATCCCTGGGTTTTTATTTCCTGAAAATATTCCATATACAGACACGACTTCCTTAGAGTTTATTATATGTAGTATGTGTAGATATAGATGCTTTACTTTTTCCTACAAACCGTTTGATTTCTTGAAAACTTCAATATTACCTATATTATCTGTCATATGAAATATCTCCATGCTAAGTTTCACTGATATCTGAAAAGAAGTTTTGGAACAATGAATGATTTATCTAAATAGACTTTTGTGTAGATCCCTCAGAAACTTTTTGATTTTTCGAAAGTATAAGTACACAGAGTTGTGATCTTTTGTACAGGCTACAATTACACATTAATTTTATTGAAATCCATTAAACAGGTTTGGAGTAAAGTGTCTTTTTAGTATTCCAATGTTTCGCTTATTTTCGTCTTTTCTGGAGAAACCTTTTGAATTGAGAATTTTCTGGGATAAATACTATACGTTAGCCAATATTTTAAGTGCGTTGTTCATGCTAAGTTTCATCGAAATCCGCCTGGTAGTTTTTGCGTGATGCCGGTTCATACTCTCCGACAGACAGACCGACAGACAAACAGACACGAAAGCCAAAAATTGTAGAATTGGCTTCTACGTCGATAGATTGGTACCCCTGAGTTGTTATTTCCTAAAAATATTCCATGTACAGCCACGACTTCCTTACAGTTTTATTATATGTATAGAATATATAGATTACGTAATTTCAAGTAGCTATGATGATTAGTTACCACGATGAATACCAATCAAATCATACAATATTAAAGACTGCCTCGTTGATCTAGTAGCAAAGTGCATCACTTGGTGATCACGAGGTCCCGGGTTTAAATCCTAGGTCGGACAAATGAAGTTCGTCTAACGAAAACTTGCCAGTATGAGTTCGGAGTTTGGAATTGTTCCCGGTATAAGGCAATAGGTTCGCCCCCTATTACATGGGACCTAACATCGTCGGCAAGTGGTGTACTCATTACACCTCTGCCACCCGCTTGGGGAATATAGGCATGATGGTGTTTATTGAGTTTATTTATGAATGTTGAAGTTACCAACAGTTATCAAAACACGTTACAAAATGTTACTTTATTTTTGAAATATCAGATATTATTTTGATTTGACTGCCTAGTCATTATACATACATACATTATACATGGTTGGGCAATAAATGGATCCTCCAATCTGGTAAACCTGGGTCCGAATCCTAAGTCGGAAAAAGTGGGGTTTCTCTATAATTCTGCGTAGCAGTTCGGAGTCTGGAATTGTGCCGGGTATAAACACAAAAACAAAAGCAGTGATAGCCTAGTCAGAGGTCTCGGGTTCAAACCCAGGCACGCACCTCTGTCTTTTCGAAAGCATGTGCGTATTAAAAAATAACTATCACTTGCTTTATCGGTGAAAGAAAACATCGTGAGGAAACCTGCATGCCTAAGAGTTTCTCAGAGGTGTGTGAAGTTCGTCAACCCGCACTGGGCCAGCGTGGTGGACTATGGCCTAAACCCTCTCAGTTCGAGAGTAGGCCCGAGCCCAACGGTGGAACAGTTTCTTAACATGGCTAATATTATTATAATGGTAATGGGCGGGCCACATAGCGCAAAGATCGGCCAGCCGCTGAGACAGTAAGATTCTAGAGTGGACACCACATTGACAAGAGCAGTGTGGTTCGGCCGTCTATCTTGTGAAGATCGCAGGAAGTTGTTGGATGCAGTTGGCGCCGGACCAGTTGCGCTGGAGGGGGATTGGCGCTATGTTCAGCAGTGGACCAGTAAAGGCTGAGGTGATTATGATGATGATGATACTAATGAATATTGTGTTATTAATTGTCGGCGATACTTGTGTGTACATAGTACACCTCTGCCGTTCTTAGGCGTTTATTATATGCTTTTTTGGATATATGTAAACTCAGACCTTCAGGGAATACAACTGGATTTCTTTCACGTTTGGTTTATTAAAGAAAATAGACGGCGTAATTCTTTAAAAAAATATTAATAATCAGTCAGCACAACGAAATATACAAGCTGTAACCTAATTAACGTAAGACCTGAAAGTAGTTTGTTTTAAATCGGTAACTGAATTGATCCCAACTACTTTTAATGTAATATTACTTTATTAATTTCCAAAAATAGCTGTTCCTTCTTCAGTGCGCTATAAGAAACTAATTTTATTCTTGATTCAAAGGAATACGGAGATTCCAAATGCATTTCTAAAGCGTATTTCTCAATACGAACACATTTACATATAAGTTTCATTGTTAATTGGGGAATAAAAGTACTTAAAAAAGGGTAAACGCTTTAAATTTGGAAATTTGGTTTTCGGGGTGTCTGAGGTCTTGCGTTATTAACGATACACTTTGTATAGGTATGACAAATATAAACGATAAGATAAATCAAATAACACGTCTATTTCATTCAGTTGAGGTACAAAATTCTTTAGTTTTTTAATCCTATTCTTTTTTCGAGATTAATAATCTTGAAGCATATCTCTACACAATGTGTTATTCTAGTAACTCAAGATCTTGGAAGACTCCAATTAGACAGAAAAATCAACCTTTCAGTTTTGAAGAGTTAATTATCATTTTCTTCCAACTTTAATATCCAAATTAATTATAAAAGCCAGGGTAATAACGAATTTGTTTAAAAAAGAGAAAGTGGAATCGCCATATTGCATTTCATTATTAATAAATTTTGCGTTATACAGCAGACTGAGGGAAAACTGAAATCATGGTATCAATTTTAGCTACGAGTAGGTTTAAAATTAAAAATTTAACTCAAATATTAAAAATGTTTGGAATCGGTTCAGTAAACAGTGTAATACATATTAAGGATTCCGGTATAGTGTTATTAACATTACACGTTGTAGAATACAGGTCGCTCGCTAAATTTAATAGTGACTTATATTAATAATTTATTTATTTAAAATAACACTCTATTTTCAACAATCTAAAGCTTAATTTCTCCTGTCCTTACATTTTTAGTTGTGTCACTACCCGGGCATACAACATATACACTTCGCTTTAATACTTAGTAGATCTATATCATTGCAATTATATTATCACCTCTAATATGGCCCTATCATTTATTATCATTTCTAAAAGTTTCTATCATGAAGTATCGTGTAGTTTCGTGAATATGTCGACGAAAGAGAAGGAACAGCCTTGGTACAGCTTATTGCAGTTCCGATTCTTCTGGCCATTGGTGTAAGCTGCAATATATGGGAAAGCTTCGTCTTTTTCCGTCATGTCTTCTTTTGCGTCGTGAGTTGGGCTGAAGAGAAAAGACAGTCTTAGAAAGTAGATAAGTAATACTTATACCTACCTATTAATATTATAAATATGAAAGTTTGTTTGTTAAGATGTTTAGATGTGTGTTACTCAATCACACCATAACGGCTGAACGGATTTGGATGAAATACACACACAGATTTAGACTCAACCGCTCCGCCTACTGTGTCTAATAGTCGCGGGTTCGATTCCCGCACGGGACAAATCTTTGTGTGATCCACAGTTATTTGTTCCGGTCTGGGTATATTTGTGTATGTGAATGGTCAGGTTTGTAAACGCACCCTTGACACAAGAATAAATCCTAGTGTGGGGCAACGTTAAAAAAAAAGATAGGTTATTACCTGGATTAACATATATGATACTTTTTAACACGGAAAAATGTTAGGTTCCTGTCTAAAGTCAACACGGTCAAAGTCGCGGGTAGTAACTAGTTCTAAATAATTCTATCTATCTATATCATCACGCCAGTTCCCTTCCAGGGTTGGCAGAGAGTACAGAGTTCCAACAGGTTCTTTCCTTACAAACCTTTCTGGCTTCCTCCACTCTCATAGTTCGTCTCATATACGCTTACTGGTTTCGGTGACTCTTGACTTGCCCTTCAGATAAGACACGGTCTATTTAGTCATGGTAATATTGTCTAGGTCTTTCCCAGTACCTACATCCTTCTACTTTCGCTTTGTATATCTGTTTTGTCATTCTTTTTTCTGACGTTCTTTCTATATGCCCGAACCAACGGAGTATACCCTTTCTTTACACCGATTCTATCTTTCATACCTACACGCTTTCTTATTCTCGACTCCGCACATCTTCCGCAGAGCTCGAATTTCGACTGCATTTATCCTGCTTTCATTCTCCTTATTACGTAACCAACCCTCACTGCCATAAAACAGCGTTGGGACAAGCACTCCGTTATGCATGGCCAGCTGCGCCTTTTGGCTTAAGTGCCGGCTCGCAAGTAGCTTTTCCATCGCACCATTCACTTTAATACCTGCATTCACTCTTCTCTCTATATCAGCAGTGTATTTCCGATCCTTACTGAAGGCGCATCCAAGATATACAAACTCATTTACTTGCTCCAGCACAGCGTTACCAACCATAATCCTTGCATTCGTTCTGGTTCCTGAAGAAAACAAAAATTATGGTTTTTGAACGAGAGTTCAAAAACCATAATTATCGTTGTCTTCTCATTCAAATGTAAGCTATTGTTCATTCTGTCGTCTTTTCTTAATTATTGTAGAGGAAAAGCAAAAAAAGGTTCCCACAAGGTGGGCCGATCTGATGAAGACCGCAGGTAGAAGTTGGATGCGTACAGTACATAGCTGGATGTCGTGGCTATCTTTGGGAGGACTATGTTCTGCAGTGAACGTCTTTTGGCTGGTGATGATGAAAAATACGTAAAGACACCTGTTTATTCACCAAATAAAATCTGTACAAATAAATAAAATTGAAGTCTCTATTTTTAATGTCAAAATAACAGCTTTTTACTTAATGTGTATAAAAGTATATACGATACTTATTAACAAAAACCATTTTTAAATTTTTTCTCTGTCTGTTTGTTCTGGATAATCTCCGAAACGGCTGGACCGAGATTTCATTAGCAGATACCTGATGTTATAAGAAGTAACTTAAGCTATTTTTATTTTAGAAAAATATTTTATGGTAAATTCCACACGGATGAAGTCGCGGGTAACAATTAGTAAAGAAATAAAAGCAAAATTGTTAAACTATAGCTAGAGCACTCTTATAGCGTCTACCATAGAGTACGGTGAAGTTAAAACATCTAAACATGTGTCGTTTTTTACTGATATAAAATAGTGATATGAACTATGAACAAGAACTACAAAATTTTAAACAGTTGTGCAGAAAAAAATGTCTCATAATTATCTGAATCTTGATCTTACATTCACGAATCCATATACAAAGGCGCTAATGTTACAGAACAAGCAAAATGCTTCATAGTTCATTCCAATCTGAAACTGAATCTCGATCTTCTATCTATCTATCTATAACCTCACGCCAGATCCCTTGCGGGGTAGGCAGAGAGTACAGAGTTCCAACAGGTTCTTTCCTTACATACCTCTCTGGCTTCCTCGACTCTCATAGTTCGTCTCATACACGCTCGCCGGTTACGGAGACTCTTGACTTTTCCTTCAGATAAGACTCGGTTTATTTGGTCGTGGTAAGATAGTCTAGGTCTTCCCCGGTACCTGCATCCTTCCACTTTCACATTGTATATCTGTTTAGTCATTCTTTTCTCTGGCATTCTTTCTATATGCCCGAACCAACGGAGCATGCCCTTTCTCATCTTTACACCGATACTATCTTTCATACCTACTCACTTCCTTACTACGCTGTTGCTAATCTCAATCTTACATTCACTAAACTTACCGTCTTACAGAACGAACGAATACGCGATACGAAGTCAGTCGGTGAGCCGACTGTGCTTGAATTTAGCTGATTCAAATGTTCCAAATGAGACATGTTGGAATTCGAATCTTCGCATTGTTTCAGATACGAATGATCGAATTTGAACAGGCAGACACTTTTGCCATGACCAATAACATCGACGACAGTGGGCCAGTGATCTGAGAGGTGGGTCCGATCCCTGCATGGAATAATCTTTGGTGTGTTCCACAATATTTTGGTCAATATTTACCCAGCGCAAAATCAGCCAAGAGATAATATTCATATAAACGTAACGTACTCATTACATGGGAATAATTCGTAGTCTGTCCCTAATAAATCATAATGAGCATCTCAGCGGAAAGTGGAAGGATGTAGGTACCGGGGAAGACTGAGACTGTCTTACCATGACCAAATAGACCGTGTCTTGTCTGAAGGGCAGGTCAAGAGTCTCCGTAACCTGCAAGCATGTATGAGACGAACTATGAGAGTAGAGGAAGCCAGAGAGGTCTGTAAGGAAGGAACCTGTTGGAACTCTGTACCCTCTGCGTACCCGACAAGGGAGCTGGCGTGATGATATAGATAGATTGATAGCACCTCAGCTAAAAGACGTCCATTACAGGACATAAGTCTCTTCCCGAAATCATTACGAATACCGGCTTGGTGTTGTACGCATCCAGTTTTTACCCTCGATCTTTGCCAAGGCTCTGTTTAAAATTGACAATGACAAGTGGCAGGTGATAATTAGATAAAGGACATCATTCTGCGCCCATACATGATTTGCCCCAGAACCAACAGCATTGAAACAATACTTGTATGATTTCAAATCACCCATAAATTCTCTTAAGGCATTTATTATTAAACGGACAAGCGGGGGAATCGCAATATTGCATAAAAAGTATTAAATTTTGAGGCTATAATTCAGTAGCCATTAATACATATACTAATAATAATAATATCAGGATATACTGCCCACTGCTGGGCAAAGGCCTTCCCTCACAAATCGAGGTGAGTAAGATTAGGTCATACTCCACCACGCGGACCCAGTGCGAATTGGTGGAGGCAGGTTTGTGGCAACCCACTGTTGGACTTATCAAGCCGCCTTTAAAGCTTCCAACTCGGCTTAACGACTACCACGAATAATACATATGACGTTATATTGTAAGTTGACATTCAGTAAAGATGGCGGGGACTTCGATAAATTACTTACAATACTTTGAAATATTCGTTTTAGATTGCAAATTCTCGGTTAGATACGGATATTTGCCATTATTTTAATAAAATAGATAAATAATGATGTCATGGGTCAAATGTTTGTTGGTTCTGGGTCAATTCTCGTCAATGTCCTTTGACAATAACAAGCCATACAACAGCGCTTATCAAACAACGCCTGTGTCGTAAGAATGCGACAACGTTGTAATTTTTTGACAAATATGTGTTATTAATACTCTTATTAAATAGGACCCAGGTTAGTCCATTGTGGGGGGCTTAAAATATAAGTGCAGACATACTTCAGCACAAATGATGCTATTTCGTGTAGTAGATCCTCTTCATCATCAGAGTGTAAAGGCTCCGCTCCAAGTTGGCATAGGGTGTGCAAAACGCATACTTTGCCGTTATGCCCGAAACTGAAATTAAACATAATAGTTATGTAATATAATTACCTAAGGAAATCATGCTTAAAAGCCAAATGCATTTAACCCTAGGCAGTGTCCAGGATCTTATGAAAGAGCCGATACGTGGCCCTAGAAACAAACTAACCCCGTGGTGTTTGTGTTGAATAGATCATTCATATTTGGTCGTTTAATTTAATAGTTTATAAATGAAAGTTTATTTTTATACTATTTTTACTCATCACTATCGCCACTGTCGACGGATAATATCTTGCCAATAGCAGTAATCTAAATCTATTTTATATTATTTAGTATTGTTTATGTTGTGTTTATCGAGCGCTTGATTTGCGAATTATAATTATTACCTTCAGCCAAAAGACGGGATCAAATTTTTTAGGATAGGCCTGATCACTCAAAAAATCCTTTGACGACCGGTTATGTGTACCGGTGTGTGTTATGGGTACGCATTTAGCTTTTAGAAGTTGAAATCTTGACCGTACCGTGATCGAAGAATACCAAAATATAATAATATAAACATAAACAATGTTCGGTTGGTGATAAACCAGCCCACCGTCGAGTAAACAGCAATAAATAACGCAATTGACATTCGCAAAATTGCTATTGACGATACCAATTTGCGTGAAAATTGCTTCGGAAAAGTAACAGACCGTTGGAGTGAAATAAATCATGATTTTGATATCTTATTTGCTTCCACCTGGCAGCGCGGGTAAACACATGGACAGATATTATTGATGATTTCAATGAATATTTTTTTATATTATTAGTTTCCGCCCGCGACTTCGTCCGCGTTGTCTTTAGACAGATACCTCACATTTTTCCGGGATTAACAGTATTCATGTGTTAAACCAGGTAATAAATTATCTCAAAATCCTATGAGGCGGCCACCCTGCTTGCCGGAACACCACCCTGGAACTAGGAAGCGAAGGCCCTAGCCAGGATGTACCAGTGGCATGGGAGGAGTAATTCGGAACTCCCTGGAGCGGTGGAGGTCAGAGATAGGGAGCTCCAGCGAGCAGTGTGGGAGGAGTGGCTGGAACTGCTCACGCATCCCAGTGCGGGGCATGCCACCATTGCTGTGATTGTGCCGATCTTCTGGGCGTGGCTTGAGAGGCGACACGGTGCGCTCACCTACCGGCTGACGCAGGTGCTGTCTGGGCATGGCTGTTTTGGGCGATACCTCTGCCGGATCGGCCGTGAGCGTACGGAGGAGTGCCACCACTGTAGTGGGCCAGAAGATACGGCACTGCACACCCTATTGGCGTGTCCAGCGTGGGATGCAGAGCGGCAGCTAATGGCCGCAGAGATCGGAGAAGCGGCGCTCTCGCTGCCGGCTGTGATATCAGCCATGGTCGAGAGAGAGAGCGCTTGGGCGGCAACCGTCGCCTTTTGCGAAGCCGTGTTGAAGGCAGAAGAAGAGGCTAAGCGGAAGCGGGAGGAGACCTCATCCAATCCTGCTCGCAGAAGAGGCGTCGGGCGAAGGCGTAGGGCATACGCGGCAAACGACCTTCGCCCCCCATGAACATAGGTCTGCGGGCGCCGGGCAAGGGCAACCGGTCGCCCGAACAGTGACAGGCCCGTGAAGGAAGCGCGCTGCGTCGTACGCGCCCTCACACAGAAGAGCACGGGATGTAGACGAGGTCTGTGCGAAACAGACCAGGCCCACCCGCGCCGCAGATGTTATGCCACTGGCGATTCCTGCGGCAGGGCACTCGGGCAAGTGACGGACGCCGGGGGGTTTTAGTGGGTGCAAGCCCCACATAACTGCCACATCATCAAAACCCGCCATGTGGCAGTATGCGCTAGGCATTTCCCCCCGAGAAAAAAAAAGGTCATAAATTATCTAGGTGCCAAATTTTATGCAAACCCATTTAGCCATTTTTGCGTGATTGAGTAACAAACATACACATTTATAATATAAGAAGGATGCTAAAAATTACAAATCTTAACAATACCTAAATAAATTACTATTACAAAAATAAATAAAAAAACAAGTGAAGGAGCAATTTAAAGTGTAAATCTGGATTAAAAAGTTCGTGTCTATGCTGTTGGCCGTTGAGGATTTTCTTCATCTGGGTATAGAATCAGATCATGTTTACCATAAAAATACATTGTCATCGAAACTGATCTAAAATCTCAAAATTTACCTCTGTAGGATTAGAGGAAGTGGTTCTAATTCACCTTGCACGATTTGATGTCAAATAGATGTTTGTTAAAATAGTGATAATGGTGGTAAGTGTAACGTGTGACTCCTAAATGAGTATAGATATTGTAGTTATAAGTTTTTTAGAGCAACTCTTTGAAATGAAATGATAAATATTGATGGTGACAGATGATAACAATAACTTAATTTTTACATTTCATTCCCAAAAATTCACGGTAAAACACACCATAATACATTTTGCTTTAATTTTTGTGTGTGTGTGAATAATCTACACTGTTGGCCGCGGGGCCTTTACAGCTTTACCGGACAAGAGGGCGAGCATGTAACAGCTACGCTCGAGCCAGAAGGGCAAGGGGGCAACTAGCTCAAGGCGCCTCAAGGAGGAACGGCCTCGGCTTGGGCAGTCATTATGGGGGAGGGCATATACTAGGTGTCTCGCTGTGGTGCTATGCATCGGCCGCAGGGCAAGGGATTCTTCGACCTCGCCGGCGAGGTCGGTGTCTGATTCTGTGTGCGGTATCTGTATCCGAAAGAAGGGATGTAATGGCATCGGGAGGGTTGGTGAGAACATGCCGCGGGCGGCGGTAGCGGCTGATAGGAGGGAAGTTAGCGGATTCCTACAATTGGACGCATTCGCGAAATATCGGGTTGTCGCCTTTCTAATATTGGTAAATTGGTTCGAAACCGATGTCGAAATAGACATTTTACTTTAAATCACAAATCGAGTAAGAGAGGGTCGCACTCTACTTCGTGAACCCAGTGCGGATTAGTGGAGGAAGAGGATTAACATAATAAATACGCCTATTGTCCCACAGCAAGGCAAAGACCGTTTCACTCAAATCAACGTAGGTGAAAGAGTATGGGTCACCTCGCATAGCTAGTGAGGATTGGAGAGCAGCTGCTGTTGGAATTAACCAAGCCACCTACAACTCGCTTCAAACTTGGTTTCTTTATTAGCTAATAAAGCCAAGTTTGAAGTGAGTGTGCAGGATAGCCGTATAGCTACATGAAGGGATAACCGGGACTAACGGTTCAATGTAGCTTCCGAAGCAAGGAAACGCTTGAAAATTAAATGTTTGCGTTTACTAATAAGAAAATTAAGAATGATTCCCTGCAAAAATTGTACAATGGACGGTAAAAATGGGTATCTATGTGGTAAGGAAATGAGTATACCAGGGATTTCGTGTAATATCTAGGGATACCACGACATCACGAACGACGTTGAATATTCTAAACTGTTAAGTATTCTTACTTAAACATTTAGAGATGTCTTTTGTTTTTTTAGATCCGGAGGTGCGGAGGGGGCGCTGCCTCCAGCCGCTGTAAGAAATGCCTCCGCAGTCTCGGCTGTTAAGGCTCGCATGGTATTTGCGCTTTATTCCGCGAGAAGGGTGGGGGGAGGAAAGACGTAACGTTCATTTTCCTGTACCATATACAAGTTCTATGATAACAAGCTTGTCAGTATGTATTCTACATGCTCTAACAAGTATGTTATATTTTCATTGTGAATGACTTTTTCACACCTAGATTAGCGATGAAAAATCTCGTAATGAGGCAGCAAACAATGACCTGGATTCGTGGCTCCCCTATTTTGGATATATCATTCGCCGGATGCGTGTCTTGTGCGTGAACTGTTTGAGAAACTTAAAACATACGGGATTTGTAAAGAGACACTTTTTATGGTGTATATACAAAGTAGATATGGCCCGTCATGGTGAAACCTTAAAGTTTATGCGAAAAATACGCTATTAGACACATAAAAGATTTTGCTTATTGTTTTTTTTTGAGAGTTGGTCATCAAACTGTTTCAAGAGGTTTATCTTGCCTTATATGGATTGAAAATCGTAAATTGAAATCGTGGATACCTATCAGCCTACACTTGTGCACTACTGAACATAGGCCTCCCTAATCGCTCTCCAGCGCAGCTGGTCCAATGCATCCAACGACTTCCTGCGATCATCACAAGATCGTCGGTCCATCTGGTAGGTAGTAGGTAGGGCCGTCCTACTCTGTGCTTACGTGGTCTCCACTCTAGAAACTTCTGCCCCAACGCCCGTTCGATCTTCGCGCTATATGGCCCACCCATTGCCACTTGCTATGCCGGTGACCATGGTTCTTATACGAATTTAATATTGTAAGAGACCACGTCTCTGAACCGTTTGTCAACACTGACAACACACATTGACTAAAAACTGTAGTCTTGAGGCACTGAGTTGTTTTGGATCAGAAGGCGTTGCGCGGTTTCCCAAACGTTGTTCAACCGAGTTGAATTCGTTGATTGGCCTCTCTCTCAAAGTTGGACGTATCTAACCGGACTGCCTGTCCCAGATAAATGTATTCGACCACAGCTTCAAGAGTAGAGTTCCCAACGGTGAGTGCGGTGGGTACAACATGGACATTAAACGTTATTTACGTTTTGTCAATGTTCATTTTAAATCCCCTTGTTGGGATACTCTGTTGAGGTTACCGAGCATTCGTCCTAGATCTTCCTGTGATTCTGCTATGACTAAAAAGGTGTCGGAAAATCTAAGGCAAGTGATGTATTCGCCATTGATATTCATGACATGGTCTCCGAAATACGACTTGTATTGAAAGACTGTAAATCGTGTCGCAAGGACTTCACAAAGAATATATGCCCATTGAGCTGATTATAAGACTTATCATCATCGGAGGTTCGGTGTGTGATATTTTAATAAATATATCAAATGAGTTACAATCATTAGCCTTGCCGAATTGCCAACAAAACAGCAAACATGATTATCAAGAATCGTGATAGCGAGGTCATAACTCAGTAATAAGATTAACCAGACCACGGTCATTTAGAGTCAAAGTCGAAGTGCTAATACGGCTAACAAGTTGTACTAGTTTTAACAGCCAATTAGCATCAAAGTACGGATCATATTGAACATAGCTACATATTGGATTTTTCTATGCTAATCGGATTACGGTTCAATGTTACAAGTGAGACAGAAATAATATTATAGGGGTTCTGTACTTCAAAAGGAAGAAAATGGAAGGCTTATAAAATTGATTTCGCGAGTAGCACACAGTTTTCTGGGAAACGATATTATGACGATTTAATGATATGTAGCATATGGACAAATCAACCTTTAGATTGGCTAAGGATAGGGATGTATGGCGAAAGAAAGAGGTAGCTTATGCCTTGCTGTGGGTTGAATGAGCTGAAAGTGATGATGATAGAACTTTAAATTATGGTACATATATAGGTGAGCAGCAAAAGCCCATTGGCAGAAACTAAGCCTTGTTTTCTGGTTGGTATGGTTTCAAGGTTTTTGAAACATACAGATGTTATGAGCTAAACGTCAAGGAAAAAATTTAAGTAAACCTCTATGTCCATAAAATCCCAAACATTCTGGTAAAGCGACATATAGCCCCTTCACATTAGGACCAAAAATATTTTGGTGAAATGTGGGTATATTATACTAAGTGTACAACAGTAACTTTGCCTTCGGGGAAAACCAATACAAGTGCTATGTATTTATGTAATATATATGATTAGGAAATAAACATTATATTGAAATTATCAAAATAATCTTAAACAACTGGTGCAGCGACCGACCGTTAATTTGGTCATTTATGTTCTAAATCTGTCCAACTGATCAATGTGTCTTATTTGTTTTAATTTTCTTCAATAACTATTTAAAAATGCGCGACGATATCTATAAACATAAGATAAGTTACCTATTAAGAACATCTTCAACGTGCTTATAAAAGTGATACAGTTTCGCATCATCTTGGTAATACGCGGCGATCTCTCCAGTACCCAAGTCACGTTTCTTCCTAGAAGGCCCCTTGTAGCCCGAGTTTGCATCCAATATATCAACAGGAATCTGGGTTCGGTTCCAGGGCAGCTGGAAGTTAGCTTGGAAGGCGTAGTTCACGTTTATGTTTTTTGCAGCACTCGGGAAGCCCATTCCAGCGTTGAACTGAAAACAATAATTGTAATCTTAGTAGAAAAAAATATATACAGTTATCCTATCCTACACCGTTACACATAGGTGTAACGGTGTAGGAAAGGATATGCCTTGAGAATCGACAACGTGGCAGTGGGCGAGGCACAGTGCTCGTAGAGCTGGCCGTAGAAGCAGAAAGGTACTCGAGTGGCGACCTCGTACCGGAAGACGTCGGTAGGCCAACGGCGTTGTGCCCAGAAGGAGGACTGATGACCTGGTGAAGATAAAAGCTGGACGTTTGTAGCACAAATCCGTCGTCGGAGTGATCTTTGGGGAAAGCCTTCGCCCTGCAATGGACGTCTTGTGACTGCTGATAGATGATAGGAAGTAGGATAGATGTACTGTACACCTACATTCCGCTCACAATGTTGGGCTCCAATCAGAGATGGTTTGCCCATCGTCAAATCTAGAAACGCTACAAAATGTATCATATTCATTTATCTCAAACCGACTGAGTCGTATGTTGCCTAACTGTAGTGATCGCTAAGTAAGCTAAAGTAAAGTTCGGTGATTACTTTAGCTTACTTAGCGTCGGTGGTCATGACGAGATGGTTAACATTCTAGGCCAGACAGTATTATTGAGGTTTACTGTTGAAATATTTTCGAAGCAGTCCGGAGTCTGGAATTGTGCCCGGGATGATAATGACATTGACTCGCCGCTTATTACAATGGTACCAGAGATGGACAAAATGTAATCAGATTAATGATAACGATTACATTTTGTATCTTCAATCGTGACTGAAGATTAAAAATTTAATATGATAATATTGATTAACAGATTAATGATTTAACAGAGAATAAATGATTACTATTATTATACTTGGCACAATCCCAGACTCTTGACTGCTTTGAAAACATTTCGACAGTAAGAACCTCAGTTATACTGTCTTGGCTATTTAAACCATCTTTGATTACTTTAGCTTATTTAGCGATCACCAGCGGATAAATACGGTACAGTCAGTTTCTAGATTCGATTGAGCCCTTCATCCTTCGGAAAGTATGTTAAGCCTTTGATCTCGGTTACTTCTTAAAATGGTAGCCTTTCAGTCGAGTTGGCGGGATGAGTGATAATAGCAGAGGGCCACATATCCCTACAAATTCACACTAGATCTGTGTGGTGGAGTATGACTGATTCTTTCTCAAAAAAAGAAGTGCACAGCATTGGTTCAGTATACACTGATTTATTTACATTTTATAACTTCCATTTGAAAGATAATTTGTGCACCTTACGTATTTCACTATAAAATGAAATACCTCAGTACTGTACACCATTAACCGGAATAAGAAAGGCTGTTTTTCTAAAAATGTATAATTTATTTTATTTACTGGTCCTAAAAGAAAAGATAACAGCGTTACAAAAGCTTTGGTATTAGAATCAAACTGCCAAAAGAATTTCATTAAGGATGCCAAACGTACCTGAAGTAATGTGCTGTTTGGGTACAAAAGTTGCCGTCGAATCCTGTGTAATGATCCCAATATTTCTGTCTCGCTCCCACTAACGGTGATGTAGTGGTAATTTATAAGGATTGTAAGGGATAAAAGACTTGAATTGAAAAACATGGTGCTCTGACAACGTGTAACTACAAAATGAGTAAGTTTTTTGAAGTTAAGAGCAGTACAATTAGGTTAACTGATAGGTATCGATGGCGATAGACTTTGGCGATTGATAGGAATTTCGGATTTATTATTTTATATATTTGAGGTAGCAGGATGCTTTCTGAAGCTCTGTCGTTGAAATGACATAATTCAACCATTTACTTGAAAACGATATCCCAAAAAAACACCAAATATTAGAATTAATTTGAAAATTTAAGTTCCTTGTCGTTTAAATTCAAAAATGTAGAACCGAAGTCTCCCAATTCGATTGTTGTTCACTTATTTCACTCAAAAGAATGCGTAACTCACAAAATTATAGTTCACAAACAAGCAAGACATTTCCATTAAATTAAACAAACAATACTTAAAAGCTCGAAGGCGTTAATTCTTTAAAAGAAATTGATGGAGACTGACAGATATGTAATATAACAGTTTCATCAGTTGTCTTGTGACACGTTTGTTGTTGGATTAACATATTAGTGAGGCGGGCGGCGCGGGTGTCATGTGACTACCGGAGATTTACAGCAATGAGGATGCTTTCATATTGCAAGATAAAACAATTTATGGCTGCTGGTACATATGAGAGAGCTCCCTTTAGCAAAAAAACTGCAGAGTTCATGTTTTTGTGCATTCCGGTGCCTTTCTGCAGAAAGAACAGTCGAAAATGAGGTAACAAATTTTTTAGTGTTGATAAAAATTGCAGGTGATTTGGCAATAATTATCGTAATTTAAGGCTACGAGTCGCGATGTGTGTAGTGCATTTGCTAGGTGCGTTAATTGTCTAAAATGTATGAGTCAAAACTATGTAAGTTTTCCATTCTTTTAAGGTCTATGTCTTTAGTACTGGACTTTAGATGCGAGTGAGTGAGATTTAGATGTGAGTGAATATCAACATTTCGAAGCCTTGTTTTGATGCTCTTCAGGCTGGTAGTGACTTAACGCTTAATATGTATACATTTTTTCGGGGATGAACAATTACGCTTGTCACGGAAAGCGATCGGATTTTAGTGGAACTATATGTGATGATGCTATCATCAGACAAAAAATATCCTCATCAGGACATAGACCTCCTCCAAAGATCGCCACGATGATCTGTTTTGTCCAATACGCTTACTGTCTAATGATGCACTATCTGAAAGAAACAAGTTTTCTATACAATATACCATATTGCACTGCTTTAAACTGTTAAGTTTCAAGTTTGTATTCGAAAAATGATCGAAGCTTGCATACGTAGGTTTCGATAGCAAAAAAAACTTCATCTAAGTACTCCTTTACTAAGTTTGAATTCCGAGTCTTTATAAATGTACAAGAAGAAACTTAGGAGAACTTTTCTCAAGAGCGGTATATTTTCCGAAACCAATCGATCTTTATTGTGAACACGGGCTTACAATCTGAGCACCAACTGAAGAGTTCATTGACACCTCGGCATGCTACCATGCCATTGGTAGGCGTACTTCTGGTACAAGTGGACGATACAAGAACTTCCCTACATAAAGTAGCCATTGGATTTAGTTCCGGTAACTTGAAAGTATGAGGTAAGCTGTCTTAACAATAAATAAAGTTTATTTATTTATTGAAGAGCTAATATTTTTTTTTAAATACTTAGAAAAGGAAATGGGAACACTTGGGGAATATGAGGGCGTGAGCTAGTGTTGTGAAAATGAACGCTGAAGTCTAACGTTTAGCGCTGAGTCGACGCTTATAAGCGTTGAAGCACGCCGACTCAAGCATTTTTACAATAATAGGCGTGACGGTATAAAAGAAAATGATTAAAACTGACTCCTTCTTATCGTCTGTGGTGCATTTGGTAGTATGTGGTGCAGTTGGTCATGACGACGTCTTGGATTCGAATCCTGAGTCAGATAAAGTGGTTGTTGGGGCTTTGGTATCAAAAATTGCTGTACCTTTTCTGAGACTGATATTTCCCAGTTCAATGAAAATAGTCGTCAAAATGTGGACATCGCAATAGGATATCTAAATACCCCTATGGGAAAATAAAGGTGAATGTCTTTTTTTAATTAATGTAAGATATGGGTACATAGTAATCAGTTACATATATTAAACTTATTTAGGAATAAGTATGGGTTAAAAATGTAATACTGCATTAAATTAATTTACAAGGCCTTTATTAAAAATTGTCAGCCAAAAAGCAATAAATAGATCTTTTAATATAAATTCTCCAAAAATGACTAGTGTGAACATGAAAAAATTTCTAATTTCCTAAATAATAAGATTTACTTTTGTTTTCAAGGTCTAATTGGGAACTTCTTCTGGCTGTAATACTAATAATAAACGTGACTGGTTGTCATAATTACTCGGATTCCAATGAGCAGAAACATATTTCGATGGTGAAACGCCAAGTCAACAGTCTTCCGCTGGTATATCCCTACGGAGGCACTTATAAGGTGGGTTGTCTTTAAGCATTTTACCTATATTTATTTATTGATTATCTAAAAGTGAAGTGAAGGAAAACATCGTGAGAAAACCTGCATGCCTAACAGTTTTTCGAAGGTGTGTGAAGTTTACCAACCCGCACTGGGCCAGTGTGGTGGTCTATGGTCTAAACCTTCTCAGTTTGAGAGGAGGCCCATGCCCAACGGTGGGACAGTTTCTTAATAGGGTAAATCTATCTATCTATATCATCACGCCAGCTCCCTCGCGGGGTAGGCAGAGAGTACAGAGTTCCAACAGGTTCTTTCCTTACATACCTCTCTGGCTTCCTCCACTCTCATAGTTCGTCTCATACACACTCGCCGGTTACGGAGACTCTTGACTTGCCCTTAAGATAAGACACGGTCTATTTGGTCATGACTATAGGCCTAATATTATTATTATTACATATAAAATAAATACCACACCATTACGCCTATATTCCCCAAGCGGGGAATGATGTTGATCTCATGCAATAGGGCCGGAAGAACCAAGGGCCACAATGCCAGATTTCGGATTGTTACTGGGAATTTTCTATTGCAATATTAATTTTTTTTCTGACCAAGGTATAATATCTAAAATACTGGTTGTAATGTGAAAATCAATCAGTACTTTATATTTGCAGAGGGTTTAATGGTTTTGTACCGCTCTCAGTTGGCAAGGTAAGTACTTCGAATGCTAGCAGGTTTACCGTGCAGCATGCTAAGGCAATATTGCCGTTCTGAATAGGAATGCTGAAGTGTTGACCAAAATAGTTGATAGCATACCGGTCGCCAGTAAATTCCATGAGACGCATCGAAATTTCTCGAAACATTATGACAGTATTTCATAATATTATATAATTCGTCATGTAGTTTATCGGATGTCTCTGCTTAGTAGCGTGTTTAGTTAGCTCTTTAGTATCATTGTTAGTTAAGCAACTGTCATTTACATTTAATTTCAAATTTTCACTGCCTGATTAATATACCGAATTACTTTCTAAACCAAAAATTTAGCTTCTGGATCTTTTCTAAAGTTTTCCATATGGATCTTTATTAAATGGCAGCTGTAAGGTTAAAACACATGTCAGTCGGATCCCAACTCAAAATTCTAAATTGTTTATTTCTATGAATGTGTTACAAGCACGGTGTGTTTAGTCGGTACAAACAAGGGTCCTTCTAGTAAGTTTCATAATAAAACAACAGTCAAAAGGCCGCACTTTACCATCAAACATAGAAATAAAAGTTAATAAGCAATGATTTATTTTGTTTGGTAAAAATAGGTCGGTGCTAGGTACTCGCGTCAAATAAATTAACTTCGTCAAAGTCGTACAAAATAGAACTGACACTATATTGTTACTTCATTGTAAACTCAAGGTTAAATGTCATATTTATTCCAGTTTATTATTGGTCTATCAGCACCAATAGACGTCGGAGATGGCATCAGTTTGGCTTTTGCAGCAAACTTTCAGTATCAGTACGTTCAGTTTGCGAATATATCGGAGCTATCGCAGTACTACTTAATCAAGACTGTTTCGAGGGAGCAGAGAGAAGCTGATTTAGAAGCCAGAAAGGATGAAAGACTTACCTTTTATAGAGCTTTAGCTGATATGCTGAGATCGTAAGTTACCGTCTTTTTTTAATACAAGACCAGCTTTATTTACCGGCTTTATATGTGGGCGTTTTTCTTTCTTTCATGTCATGTTTAACATTGGTTTAGGGTTATGGCGGAAAATCTTTCGAAGAATATATTTTTTTATTTTATCTTTAGAAGATTCGCTGTCCTCTATGAAGAAGATTCAAATCAAATCAATCATTTAAAATATAATTCAGGTACGTTTGTGTAGATTCATTCACACCGCCTTCCTTCTCCGAATCAGAAATACGAGGGCAGATCAACTGTACTCTCATTAAAATGTACCGATTTTTAAAGTTTTTAGCCACATAGCTAGAAAAATGGTAACAATCTTGGAAAGCAACTGGTTAAGTGTAAGGAAGGACACCAAGACGTAGCCGCATATGTTTGTCGAATCAGATATGATCTGCATTGAACATTAGTCTTTGAGGCGATGTATACAACAGAAAATCGAGGGTATTGACGGAAGGTCACGTCCCTCAAAATTTCTTAATCGACGCAAAGAGGAGGAAAAATGAAACAAGCACTGGTTAATCTTGCAAGAATGAGTTGCCGAACATAACCAGAGCTATCGTAATTTTTTTACTTGCCAACGGTCATCACAGTCCTCCAATTTAAGATGTTTGATAACGGTTTTGACGCGCCATTTGGACACGCCCACGCAGTATCAGATACCATTTACCCGGCACTCCAGACAGGGTAGTTAAACCAGATTTATTGAACGATTTACGAGTACTTGACATGTTTTATTTGTCTAGATTTATATCCTTAATATCTTGGGCAGATCATTCGCGCTAATGTTTGGTGTGGATATATATAATTAACTCTGCTTAAAAAACGAAAGATTACTTGCGAGGTAGGCAGAGAGACCATTCTGCATTATGTTTTTTTAAAAGAGAGAAAAATAAATGAAAAGTACATGCGAATGTGGAAGGATGTAGGTACCGGGGAAGACCTAGATTATCTTACCACGCCTAAATAGACCGAGACTTATTTGAAGGACAAGTCAAGAGTCTCCGTAACCGGCGAGCGTGTGTGAGACGAACTATGAGAGTGGAGGAAGCCAGAGAGGTATGTAAGGAAAGAACCTGTTGGAACTCTGTATTCTCTGCCTACCCGCAAGGTATCTGGCCTGATTATATAGATAGATAGAGAAAAATAATTTATAGAAAATTATACGTGTGTGTTTGTTTTAATATTAAACCGGATTTAGATTTGTACGTTTTTGGCGTATAGTTTGTCATTCCAGACATAGAATGAAAAACGCGAAATCAAATTAGCAATCCTGATTGACAAAACATGCTTGCTAATTTGATTTCGCGTCTAAAATACACATTAATGCGGTGATACAATAGGTTAGAATAATACAGCTGATATTTACCTTTTTTTAATTTAGTTCTAATATTATTAGCTGTGTTTGTAAATAAAATAAATTAGGTTCTTGACATGCGACTGACGTCGGCAGTAGAAGTAAATAAAAATAAGGTGCGCTGCAATTCATCAATCATAAAATTTTATAAATTAATTTTATTTTCGAATATTATCAGAATCCGTATAACTTTCGGCGATCAAAGTCAGATGGAGTGTCGTTTATGACTATAATTAGTCTACTCCACAGAAATCACAATCCTACTTCCTATTTTATGTTATAAATGTAAAAGTTTGTATGTTTGGATGTTTGTTATTCAATCACGCAAAAACGGTTGAACGGATTTGGATGAAATCTGGCACATAGATAGTTTATTACCTGGATTTTTATTCGGGTGAATATAAGGTTTCTGTCTAAAGTAAAACGCGGTCGAAGTCCCGGGCAGAAAGTAGTAATCAATAAGCCATTAGAAGTCATATAGTTTCGTAAGTATAGTAGCTAAAACTGGTATTTTGCAGCATAACCAATTACGTAAAGTCGTCCATAAGTTTTAACTATGCTTATAGGGTACTAAAATATATAGGAAAAAAGGTATTTTACATAAATAATGTGGGTGTATGAGACTGTATCTGTTTGTTTCAAACTGTGCGGCGACAGTGGTTTATTGCGCTAATTTATATCTAATGTGAGTATTATTACGATTCCCGTGGCTGCAACTTGTTAATCATATTATTTTGTAAATTACCGACAAACTCTACTCAAACTCAAATAAGTTATTTTGTATAAACCTTACTAATAGCCATATACATTTTTTTTTAAATCTTTAACTACTAATCTACCACCGAATCGAAACGCGGCCTCCACTCTCAAACGCAGCGGGCTTCTCATTTTAATCTAATTCTATTTCTCTTTTATCTTTCCATTTTTTCAATCATATTGTGTGGATACAGTTAAATAGTTGAGGTTCCAGCTCAAGTGTGATATCTTACAACCGAGATATGAGACTAAAGATATTATTTATAAAAAGTATCTAGCGGTCTGTTTCAATATCAACTCAAGGATAGATTTGTTTACTGTCAGTAGAATTTTGACAGATTTTCCATACAAAATATGTCAAAATTCTATCCGTAGTAGGCAAATCTGTTCTTGAGTTGAATATTGGAACCGGCCATAAACGATTCCAGATGGACCATCCCCCATAAGCAGCACCCGTTTACGAGTATGACTGCTGGAACAGCCACTCCTCTCGTCCATATTGGAAGGAAGGGAGTGGACTCGCGCAAGACAACCACCGCAAGCAGAGACATTATACGGTTACGGTTAAACACATTTATTTTCTCAAAAGACAAAAAATCACTTACAGAGAAGATGCAATATAAATTAAACATTTGAACCAATTAGCGTAATTTGTAAAATTTAGTGGGTAAGTGTAATAAAAAATAGTCTAAGACTGGTAAGTGCGAGTGTGCGTAGAACAATAGATGTTCATTAAGGCACATTGTCACATGTTGTTAATTTTATGTAGGTGTGTTTTTTATGTGAATATATAAGTATTGTTCTATCTTTCTATCTTTCTATATCATTAAGCCAGATCCCTTACGGGGTAGGCAGAGAGTACAGAGTTCCAACAGGCTCTTTCCTTTCATACCTCTCTGGCTTCCTCTACTCTCATAGTTCGTCTCATACACGTTCGCCGGTTACGGAGACTCCTGACTTGTCCTTCAGATAAGACCCGGTCTATTTGGTCATGGTAAGATAGTCTAGGTCTTCCCCGGTACCTACATCCTTCCACTTTCGCATTGTATATCAGTTTTGTCATTCTTTCTATATGCCCGAACCAACGGAGCATAAGTATTGTTATATATTATTAGTATTATGATATAGTTATATATTATAAGTATTGAGTGTATATATTAATTTATAATATAAATTAAATTTTACTTTAACTTTTATGTGTTGAAAGATGTATCAAAAAGGGATTTTAGCGTATTAATATTAAGGTAACAGTATGTGTTTGATTACGATTAATGCTTCCATTATAAAATTATTTACTAACACAATGCGCGGGTTTCTATTAATTAATAATCCTTCAAGATGTGGCTCTTCAGTAATTTTTGGATGTATTTAGAGATTTAGCATCTTGTATACTTTTGGGTAATTTATTAAATAGGTTGCTCCTTCATGCATAATACTTTTTTCCCATAGTTCGTCCTAGAAAATATTGTACTAATATTATTTGCCTCTCTTGGCATACGTTTATGATAGTAAATTTTTATGGAATGTAATTTGTGATTGTATATTTCTGTGTAAGATTTTTCTTACGAGTACACGTATTGTATTTATCCATTTGAGCAAGATTCATTAATTTCGTATATTTATAAATTTGTAAAGTAGGCGTTAGATAATCATAATGAAATAGAGTTTTAATGATTATAGTGAGCATGACCAAACCAGAACCGCAAATACGGTGGACAGATAGTGTCTACATAACATGTTCGAATGTTATCAGAATCTGTTTTACGGCGATCGAAGAAGCAATGCCTTATAAAATTTGTTTTACTAAAACGTCTTTCTATCGTTATGACAACGATTTGTCTGAACAAAAAACTAACTGATTTCAGAAAAGGCATAAATGGCGATGACTGTGTATTGCGGGCGATCTGTGAATCAGCTCAGTACCCGGTTGAAGAGGAAGGGCTTGTAGGAGAAATCATACATATTCTGCTCACGTGAGTTTTCATACATTGTAATATATCGTCGTTGTCAAATCAATATCTGATTTGTACAAAATTTTTTGAGTTATCGAAAAAATACCTTCTGCTATAAGTTTTTATATTAAACAGATTTTGCCGTATGCTTAGGCCCGTATTATAGAACGAAAGTCAGTCTTGAATCTAGTTTAAATCTAACGTTTAGGTACAAAAATCAATTTTTAAAACTGGATTCACGAATGGTTTACGTTTTGTAATATGGGTCACATATCAGTCTTTTTATACGAAAAGGACATTGAAGATAATTGCCCCAGAACCAACAAACATTTAACCCATGCCATCATTAGATATCTATTTTATTAAAATAATGGCAAATATCTGTATCTAACGGACAATTCGCAATCTAAAACGAATTTTTCAAAGTATTGTAAGTACTTATATCGAAGTGGCCGACATTTTTTCTGAATGTCAACATACTACGTATTAATGACTACTGAATTATATCCTCGATGTAATACTTTTTGTGCTATATTACAATTCCCCCGCCTGTTCGTTTAATAATAAATGCCTCAAGAGAATTTATTGGTTATTTGAAATCATACAAGTAATTTTTTCATTGCTGTTGGTTCTGGGGCAAATCACAATGGGCATGGGCACATAACAATGTCCTCCTAGTTACTAAACTAGTTATAATAGTCAACATGTCCAAATCTCTAAAAAGTACTCATAGCAGATATTAGTTTGACTACGTGTCGCACTAAGCTATTTGAAGCCATAACATAATGATATCTCTGGTGATATTATAATCATGTACGGAACCATTTAGTTACTATCTATATCATTAACTACAATGTGTAACATGCCCCAACGAGAAAGCGTACCAAACTCTTTAGCAGTATTATTGTAACATTACTTTGCCGTGAAAAAGAGATGTAGATACGCAGTTTGTAGCTCCATCTATTACTCATGGTGAAGAAAGATTAAAATGATATTGCCAAAGAATGACGTCATTTTGTTGTCAATTTTTTTTAAGTTAAATTTTTAGGGTTAATTACCATATTCTTAAGAACTGTCATATCCAAATTGACTACAAAAGCTATAGGTATGAATCTGAGGGCTTTCAAAAATATGTTCTAAAAGCAATGCAATTGAAATCGCGGCATTGCTTTGAATTGTGATCAAATTTACACACCGCTATTTACTACTAAGCAGACAAAACGCGTAAGAGCTATTTTCATTAATAAATAATAATAATAATAATAAATTTGTTTATTTGCGCATAAGTCATTACAGATTGATAGATGATAACAAGGATAATACTCAGTATCTAGGTTGTACAAGTTAAATCTGTATACAAAACATGTGAACTAGGTTGCCCTGTATCTTAAGGGGCAGTTTTCGGCTATATAATGGCAACAAATGTTGTTGCATTATAACATTTCACATTAATTATGACAAGCTTTCTAGTTTCCTTTCTTTTATATTCTTCCAGACCAAACTACGGCCGATCACCGTTCGATGACAAAGATGAAGAGTGGGAGGATCTAATGGCACCTTACATCGATGCGGCCACAGCTGGGAGACAGATGTTCAACTGCGCCTATATTTACGACGGGTGTCCTGAGGGACAGGGACTGATGGAGCTATTCAGTATCCTGAGAGATGAATGACGGCTTGGAAGTTTAAGGGTCTCTGTGCACGGAAAGCGAGGCTTTGTAGATTCGTGCGTTAAACATACGCTTGATACATTTACCTTGGTACCTGTTTAGTTTAAATTTATAGATTTATGAAACGTGTGGGAATACGTTAGTCATCTATTATCATTACACTATTAATTACAAAAGTACGTCATTTCTGTGTCGTAAGTGTGTTTACCAACATGAATTTACATACAAACACCCAGACTAAAATATATATTTATTATGGATCACAGAAAGATTTGTCTCACGTGGGGATTGGAACTGAGGGCCTAGACAAGTTGCAAGCGTTTTGTTTCTATTCTCTTGTCGCGATCGATAGCGCATTGTTTTGACCACGTGACTTTTCTTTGCAAAATGTCATTTCCATACATTTTTCCGCTTTCTATTAGCGTTAACGACTGTAGATTGTCAACTTGGCTATAGGCGCTGCTATTCGATTGATCTAGTGGGTGAAGTAACCAGTGGATCAAGCCGTTCATCACCGCCGTTGAAATTTTGCGAGAATGCAGAAGGTTAAATAAAAATGATGACAGTTTGGTGATGATTAGAGTGTAAGCCATTTTGAGAGTTTAGCACGAACACTTTGACGTTAGGTGCTAGGGAGTGTTGGTACGTGAACGTTTGTTTAGTATATTTTTAGTGTGACAAGAATGGCATATCAACTCGCTAGCGTCACGCTAAAGGCAAATTTTTCATGCTAAGCCCTCTGAGTGTCGACGCAAAAGTCAAGCGTTGTGTAAGCTTTCGTTGCAAAACTTTATCCGTTTTTTTTATTAGTTTTAACGAATGTAGAAAGTTTATTTGGCTACAGGCACAGATAGGATAAAGAAATTGAGGGTCTTCAAGGTCGACACGGGAAATATCGGTGTGATCTACAAATATGTTCGTTTTGGTCTGGATGTTTGCGTATTTGAATTACATGGTTGTGAACGCACGCATGACACAGAAAAAATTTAATGTGGGACTATGTATACAAGATGTAACATAATAAACGCAAGACCTCATGCAATTCGATTAGAGAATTGCTTCAAAAATTTAAAACGAAAAGCAAATTCCCAAATTTAAAGGATTTTACCCTTTTTTAAACACTTTTATACCCCAATTAACTATGATACTTGTACGTGTATGTGTGCGGTTTAAGAAATACGTGTTAGGAATGCATTTGTAATCTCCTTATTGCGATGACTAGATACATTTAGTTTTTTTATAGCACACTATCTATCTATCTATAACCTCACGCCAGATCCCTTGCGGGGTAGGCAGAGAGTACAGAGTTCCAACAGGTTCTTTCCTTACATACCTCTCTAGCTTCCTCGACTCTCATAGTTCGTCTCATACACGCTCGCCGGTTACGGAGACTCTTGACTTTTCCATCAGATAAGACTCGGTTTATTTGGTCGTGGTAAGATAGTCTAGGTCTTCCCCGGTACCTGCATCCTTCCACTTTCACATTGTATATCTGTTTTGTCATTCTTTCCTCTGGCATTCTTTCTATATGCCCGAACCAACGGAGCATGCCCTTTCTCATCTTTACACCGATACTATCTTTCATACCTACTCGCTGTCTTACTATGCTGTTGCCAATGCGGTCGGTCAGCTTCACTCCGCACATCTTCCGCAGAGCTCGCATTTCTACCGCATTTATCCTACTTTCATTCTCCTTCTTACATACCCAGCTCTCGCTACCATATAACAGCGTTGGGACAAGAACTCCGTTATGTATGGCCAGCTGCGCCTTATGGCTTAAGTGCCGGCTCCCGAGTAGCTTTCCCATCGCACCATTCACTCTGTTCCCTGCACTCACTCTTCTTTCTATGTCAGCGGTGTATTTCCCATCCTTACTGAAGGCGCATCCAAGATATACAAACTCATTCACTTGCTCCAGCACATCGTTACCAACCACAATCCTTACATTCGTTCTGGTTTCTTCCCTTTCAAAAACCATAATCTTGGTTTTCTTCACATTCAAGTGTAAGCCATTGATCATGCAGTCGTCTTTCATAACTGTGACTAGTGTTTGCAGATCAGTGGCTGTTGGCGCTATTAAAACCGCGTCATCTGCATAAAGTAGATGGTTTACCACTAAGTCACCCATTTGTACACCTTCATTCATCGCTTTCAGTCTTTGAAGACTTTTGTCCAGATATATTATAAACAGTCTAGCGGACAACACGCAACCCTGCTTGACGCCGATTTTAACGTCAAACCAGGGTGACCTGTTACCACCCACCCGTACGCATGCCTTGCAGTCCACATAAGTGGACTGGACGGCTCGCAACAGAGTGCCATCTATACCATACTCTGGCAAAATGTCCCAAAGTCTCTTTCGCACAACTCTGTCAAATGCCTTCTCCAGATCTACAAAACCGCAGAAAACCTTCCGGCCCACTGCCAGATGCTTCTCTACGATGTTGCGGAGTGAGAAGACTTGATCCGAACATCCTCTTCCAGACCTTATAGCACACTAAAGGAGTAAAATCATTTTTTGCAAATTAATAAAAATTTAATATACATTAAAAATTGTTGAAATCAATTCAGTTACCAATTAAGAACAAACTACTTTTAGGTCTTGCGTTAATTATGTTACAGCTTGTATAGATATTCTTGTTTTTAAAGTAATAATTACTTCTAGTTTGGGGTTATGACGATAGTCTTTTGTAAGGAACTACTTATACGCTTTAATGAAGCTATGCTTTCGTGAACAGGTGCCTTTAAAATCAGATAGGTCTTCAAAGAGATTTTGCTTACTATTTGTTTCAGATAATAGAATTTTATCTCACTTTGTGGTACTAAAAATACAATTAAATTTGTTGCGACGATTCCTAGTCTAGTTTTGTACAACTGGATTTTGTTCTTAAACAGTTTCATTATTATTTATGGAATGTAATAAAAAAGTGTGTTGTTCATTGTTTTAAATATTACATAATGATTACAATATTTTTAATCATAAGGGCAGAAACCCCACACGGGTTGGAAATGGTTTAGACCACGAAGCAAATGTATAGAAGAGGGGGGTTATTAGATAGTGCTATACAATCAAGCGTGTCACTGCGCGGGGTGGCGAGGGATGAAGAGGACGTTACACCCTGTCTACTTCTGTATTTGCTATTTAGTTAAGGTTTCCAGACTGACCTAAAGGAGGAAACTTGAAAATGACGTCAGCGCTTAATTGAAAGACACACTGCACAGTTGCTTGGGACCACGACGCTTTATTGCATATATATGGTGATTTAGACTCATACATGAATTAGTTGCATAGTGTCAATGACCGCATAGACTAATGCTCGACTCCATTATTCATATGTATAACGCAATGCTGCCCGCGCTTATTTAGGCACTAGATGTCGACGCATGTAGTTAACATATCAATTGACACGAATTAATGAGTTTGTGTATCAAGATACTCATGGATGCGTTTAGAAAGGATAGGAAATACACTGCTGACACTGAGAGAAGAGTGAATGGTGTGACCGGCACTTTAGCCAAAAGGCGCAGTTAGCCATGCTTAATGGAGTGCAGCGGCAGTGACAGTTGGGTATGTAAGAAGGAGAATGAAAGCAGGATAAATGCGGTTGAAATGCGAGCGTTGCGGAAGATGTGCGAAGTCAAGCTGGCCGACCGTATTCGCAACAGCGTAGTAAGAAGCATGTAGGTATGACAGAGAGTATCGGTGTAAAGATGAAAAAGGGTATGCTCTGTTAGTTCGGGCATATAGAAAGAATGTCGGAAAAAAGAATTTCAAAACAGATATACAATGCGAAAGTGTAGGTAGGTATCGGGGAAGACCTAGACTATCTTACCATGACCAAATAGACCGTGTCTGTCTTATCTGAAGTGCAAGTCAAGGGTCTTCATAACCGGCAACCGTGTATGAGACGAACTATGAGAGTGGAGGAACCCAGAAAGGTTTGTAAGGAAATAAGCTGTTGAAAAAGAAACTCTACTCTCCGCCTACCCCGCAAGGGATCTGTCGTTTAATATCTTAAGATAAATCAATTGACACTGTGTACAAGTACCTTTAAATCTATCTATCTATCTATCTATCTATCTATCTATCTATCTATCTATCTATCCATAACCTCACGCCAGATCCCTTGCGGGGTAGGCAGAGAGTACAGAGTTCCAACAGGTTCTTTCCTTACATACCTCTCTGGCTTCCTCGACTCTCATAGTTCATCTCATACACGCTCGCCGGTTACGGAGACTCTTGACTTTTCCATCAGATAAGACTCGGTTTATTTGGCCGTGGTAAGATAGTCTAGGCCCCGGTACCTGCATCCTTCCACTTTCACATTGTATATCTGTTTTGTCATTCTTTCCTCTGGCATTCTTTCTATATGCCCGAACCAATGGAGCATGCCTCATGCATCTCATCTTTACACCGATACTATCTTTCATACCTACTCGCTGTCTTACTATGCTGTTGCTAATGCGGTCGGTCAGCTTCACTCCGCACATCTTCCGCAGAGCTCGCATTTCCACCGCATTTATCCTACTTTCATTCTCCTTCTTACATACCCAGCTCTCGCTACCATATAACAGCGTTGGGACAAGAACTCCGTTATGTATGGCCAGCTGCGCCTTATGGCTTAAGTGCCGGCTCCCGAGTAGCTTTCCCATCGCACCATTCACTCTGTTTCCTGCACTCACTCTTCTCTCTATGTCAGCGGTGTATTTCCCATCCTTACTGAAGGCGCATCCAAGATATACAAACTCATTCACTTGCTCCAGCACATCGTTACCAACCACAATCCTTACATTCGTTCTGGTTTCTTCCCTTTCAAAAACCATAATCTTGGTTTTCTTCACATTCAAGTGTAAGCCATTGATCCTTGAAATTGACCTTTAAATCTTATACATTAAAATATGCGGTAAAACAAAAATAAGACTGTCAAGCCACAGAATATGACTATATAGTCATGACATTATTTTGTTTCGAATTGCTCATTAACCTTAGGATGGATAACTACTCACAAAACAAAATGTACCCAAAAATGGACTGCGTAAAGTGCGTAATTGCGATCCTATTCATGTTTTCAACGGTTTATAATTACTTAAAGTAAAAATATATCAAGAAAAAGGACTAGATAATGACACTATTGTCCTGGCATTTTAAGTATTCAACTTGTCTAGGCTACGTCTAATGTCAACTTATATTACTAAGCCAGCAATATTTACTGTAAATCCCTACAAAAAGGGCGAAGAGACAAATTTAAAAATAAAACTCTGGGTTGTCTGGATTACTCTGAAGTGTCTTTGGTAAATCCTGTCGCTTTGTCCAAGCGTGTAGGTGTGCCGGCGGCACTTGTAAATTAGCTTTTATGATAATCTTACTGAATTCTGGAGGCTTATCACGCACAGAGTGACGTAAGCGTAACGCTATCGAGTTGAAATGCCGTCCTTATCACATTACAAATTTAGAAAAAAAAAAATGAACGTGAAGGTGTGAACTTTCATGCATTGGAATGGCTCTTCTTCTTCTTCAAGTTATGGCTTCACACTAATTATAAGAGTATTTTGCCAGTGTCCAGTGAGATATATAATCGTGTTTGTTTAAATTAATTCCCCGATGAATTTGATAACAACGATGATAATGAAATTAATGACATACCCCAAATTGATGAAGTAGCCCACCCTGGATAGTAAAGCGGTGGTTACTTTACATATCAATTGCAACGGCCGTTTTGAGGGAAGTCGAAAAGGCACGTTTTATCACTTTATTACAATTACCCTCACTCATGCACATATAAGAACACATAATGGTTAATATTCCACCAACATTACACATTATTAGTCGAAATAACACAAGTTTTGGAAATTAAAACAAATTGACAACATCACTCTTCGACTTCCCGCCAAAACTCGACAGCGGCTCCATAACATTTTATTTGAAAAATGGTACAGTATTGAATTAAACTCTTGAAATTACTTACCAATATGCTTTATAAAAATCTTTTTATCAAATTCCTTGTTAAACATTTTGTAACGGAAAATGTAGAGAATCGAGGACTTCTCTTATGGTATAATGGTAGTGTACGTGAGATTCAGTTATAAAGGCGCTGTTAAAATGAAGTGAGAAAGCTGACTTCATAGGCTGCGCTTATACTGTGAGTCTCCGCTGCCAAAAAAGATTTTAATTTCACATCATCCGAAAAAATATAAAAACCTTAATAAACTACCATGACGCGCTCGTAGCGCTGTGCGACCGCGGCGTTTTTACCAAATACCAAGGTTAAGCAGCGTTCGACTCGGCCGGCCTGAGATGGGTGACCGTTTGTGGCATTCTCATATTCGAGCGTCTCCGTGCTTTGGAAGGCACGTTAAGAGACCCCACTGTTTTGGCGATCACCGAGGTTAAGCAGCGTTCGACTCGGTCGACCTAAGATGGGTGACCGTTAGTGACTAATCTCTCTCAAATCGATTTGTGAGAGGAGACCCCGCTATTTTTGCGATCACCATGGTTAAGCAGCGTTCGACTCGGTCGGCCTAAGATGGGTGATCGTTAGGGACTAATCCCTCTCAAATCGATCTGAGAGAGAAAACCTTTCTTTTCCTGGCAGTGGGACAGTATAGGCGTATATGCCATTGTATATATATTGGTTTGACAAGGCCACACAAATATCAACGATATTTGTGTGGAGATTTCGAGTGTCTGTGGTACTAATTGGCTAAGGCAACGTAGGTCAGTTTAATATCTATCTATCCATCTATATAATCACGCCGGATCCTTTGCGGGGTAGGCAGAGAGTACAGAGTTCCAACAGGTTCTTTCCTTACAGACCTCTCTGGCTTCCTCCACTCTCATAGTGCGTCTCATACACGCTCGCCGGTTACGGATACTCCTGACTTGTCCTTTAGATAAGACCTCTCAGGTCAGTTTAGACCTCTGTCAGTTTAATAGTCGTGATATAATAGATATTAATACTAGAACATTTACGGACGGTCGATTTAGCGTAGTGGTTAAGAGCTTAAGCCGCTTCGCCCACAGTGTTTAATAGTCGCGGGTTCGATTCCCGCACGAGACTAATCTTTGTGCGATCCACAATTATTTGTTTCAGTCTGGGTATTTTGTGTATGTATATATTCTTGTTTGTAAATGCACCCATGGCACAGGAATAAATTATAGTGGGGCTACGTTTTTAAAAAAACAACAGAATGAACGTCATATCACAATCGTATAGATAGATACTGGTTTTTGGCGGGAAGTCGGAGAGTGATGTTGTCAATTTGTTTTAATTTCTAAAACTTGTGTTATTTCGACTAATAATATGTAATGTTGGTGGAATACTAATCATTATGTGTTCTTATATGTGCATGAGTGAAGGTAATTGTAACAAAGTGATATAACGTGCCTTTTCGACTTCCCTCAAAACGGCCGTTGCAATTATTATATAAAGTATCCACCGCTTTACTATCCAGGGTGGGGTACTTCAATAATTTCATTACCATCGTTGTCATCAAATTCATCGGGGAGTCGAATTAATTTAAGCAAACAAGATTATATATCTTACTGGACACTGGCAAAATACACTTATAATTAGTGTGAAGCCATAACTTGAAGAAGAAGATAGATATAGAAAGAAAAAAAAAAAAAAAATTGGTTTTTTGGCGGGAAGTCGAAGAGTGATGTCGTCAATTTGTTTTAATTTCCAAAACTTGTGTTATTTCGACTAATAATGTGTAATGTTGGTGGAATATTAACCATTATGTGTTCTTATATGTGCACGAGTGAAGGTAATTGTAATAAAATGATAAAACGTGCCTTTTCGACTTCCCTCAAAACGGCCGTAGCAATTGGTATGTAAAGCATCCACCGCTTTATTATCCAGGGTGGGGTACTTCATCAATTTCATTATCATCGTTGTCATCAAATTCATCGGGGAGTCGAATCAATTTAAACAAACACGATTATATATCTCACTGGACACTGGCAAAATACACTAAAAATTCGTGTGAAGCCATAACTTGAAGAAGAAGAAGAAGAAGAAGAAAGAAAAAAAACAGATACTGCCTCACTGCTTCTGTAGTGTGTTGTGTGGCTGGTAATCATGAGGTTCTGGGTTGGAAAACTTGGTTGATGAAAGTATTATTGGGATTCACTACCGAAAATTTCTTAATAGAAGTTCGAAGTCTAGAATTGTGTCCAGTTTCATGACAATGGGCTTACCAGTGGCGGATTTACATATTTGCCGTCAGTAGGCTTTTAAATTTTTGCCGCGCCTCTGCAATTTAATAGCCTAGTTCACAATCATATTAATTACATTTTCTTTGTCAATGAAATTGCAATTTTATGTTTTGTGCTCTATCGTCACCGTTACAGCTTTTTCCTGTTATTAGTATGACTGAGAACTAAGTAATCGTTGTGTTAGTTCCTAGATTATTCTTACAACATGATTTAATAAAGTTTACACAAGAAATGGTCTTTGGGTATTTTTTTGAGCTAAGAAAAGCTCAATCATGTACTACTCATAAAAAATAATGCTGAGCCAAATTTGCCGCCCCTGCTGGTAAATGTGCCACTGGGGCTCACTCTCTCAAATTATGGCCTGACATTGATGGCGAAGTGTAGGTGTACATAACACACTGCTACCTTGCATGAAAAATATAGGCTAAAGCTTGGGGAAAGGATATAATAGGGGTAGTAGGGGAAAATTAGGAAATTCTAAATAAATAAAACACAATTAAGTGTTTATTTTTGTGATGTACCAAACTTACATTCATACATACAAAATAAGCATACGAACCAATACGAAAATTTTAAGGACGTTAGAAAACTACTCAGACTGCTTATAAATTCGGAGGTGAACTTATTGCCGTGACAGAATGATCGATATTCATGAATGCCAATTTAATGTTACTTTCAAATTGCCGTTTAAAAATAAATCTGTGTAAGACCTTTAAGTAGCTATCTTAGCTAGCTTTAAGTAGCTACATCGACAATGAAAAAGTAAAAATATTTGAAGTGACATTTTGGAAACTTAAACTTTTTTGCTAGAAAAAAAAACATAGTTTGTTTCATATCGGAATTCCATATTCAAATTTATTACTTTTATTTTCTTTTTTTTTTTGTGGCAATTGCGCTAACATTATGCCATTGTACAACTCCCCAATGAACGCGATGAATGCAATTGATGAAGTGCCCCACCCTGGATAGTAAAGTGATGGATACTTTACATACCAATTGCGACGGCCGTTTTGAGGGAAATCGAAAAGGCACGTTTTTTCACTTTGTTAAAATTACTTGCATTCATGCACATATAGAAATACGTAATGGTTAATATTCCACCAACATTACACATTATAATTCGAAATAACACAAGTTTTGGAAATTAAAACAAATTGGCAACATCACTCTTCAATTTTCCGTCAAAACTCCAATTTATTACTTACAAGTTATAGATAAGAGTTTTAGCGGGAAATCGAATACGAAATAAAAAACAATATTATTCTAGTTTTTAAACTTACGAGGAGGAATGGGAGAGTTGTAACAATTCAATTCAACATTTCATTCTACTCCCAAAAAGACAAATCCTACAAAATAAATATGGCTTTACAAAATATTTTTAGTGAAAGTAAAATAAAATTTTGAGCGAATAATTTAATTAAAAATATGTACACGGTACGCTGCTGAGTCTTTGCAGTCCGGGAAGAGCTTGTTAGTACTGTGAGTATTATGATATGGCGTCATTAGGGGCGGCAGCTGCTCTAATTCTATAGTTATAATGTGTAAGTTACTTGATATTATATTTTTTTTGCAAAATAGTTCCCTTTTGAGATAATCTTTGTATGTTTGCAATGTATTACTCGGATTCGTGTAGAAGCTTAAAATTGGGAGGTACAACTTGTTCTTCTTTCAGTGTAGTAAAAAGCAACAAATATGTGTAATATGTACCTATGGTTTTCATATTCAAGGTAAGTATTGGGCACAATCTGACTACCGTCTTTGGGGTCCTGGTTTGGTCAGGCTCACTATAACTTTTTTGCTAGAAAAAAAAACATAGTTTGTTTCATATCGGAATTCCATATTCAAATTTATTAGAGAAAGAAAGAAAGAAAGAAAATAAATTTATTCGCCACAAAATAAATAAAAAATATAGTAGCAACACACTAAAATAACAAAAAACTGATATTGTTGCGAATCGGTCCCAACTCAGCATTGTGCTGACTGCAAGCAATCAGCGCTGGTCTTCCGTTGGAGCCGGTCGTTGAGGTCGCGGTATGGCCACACACATAGTCACTTATCTAAATACATATCTAACTTATCATTACATTATTTAAATACATAAATCTTGCTTATTGACTAATAACGTTGACACACATAAGTGAACAAGGAGAAAAAGAAGTCCATAATTCTCAGAAAGGCTAATTCTAGTTAAGAGCTAATTTGTAACCGGGATACAAACACATTAAGTTGATAATATTGGACAATTTTGAACTAATAATATTATTATATAGCACTAGTGTCATGTCTTAACGTTTCCTGATCCAGCTGATGTTGGTAAATAAATACTTTTAATTTTATTCTGAAACTATAAATACTTGGTAAGTTCCGTATCGGTGGTGGAATGTTATTCCAGCATTTGGTAGCAGCGTAGCGGAAACTACCTCTAAATGCGGCTGATCTATGCCTTTGTGTAGCGAGCGGCCTCATGCACTGCCGGTACCCATGTGATTTCCGACTCGCCACCCAACTCAGTTTCTCATAAAGATATACCGGTGCTTTATGTTTTAAGACACCGAAAAGAAGACATGCCAGGTGAAGTTTGTAGCGATGCCTCATTTTAAGAATAGAATGCCTATTTAGGTACGGGGTAACGTGAGTTCTTGATGGAATGTCGAAGCAAAAACGCGCACACGCATTCTGGACCCGCTGGATAATTTTCCGCGATCTTTCTAGCAAACGTGGTCCAATGATAGCGTCCATATAGCTAAATTTGGCTAAAATTAGTGACTCCACTAGCGTAACCCGCAATGCCTCCTTTATGAACGGTCTCATTCTGTATAATACCTTGAGCTTATAGAAACAGTTTCGAGCGGTATTTGAGACTTGTTTTTCAAAACGTAGGTCGCAGTCCATAAGTAAGCCCAGATTGCGAGCTTCGTATACCCGCTCAATGGGCTCATCCATAAGCCTAATGCACACCGATTTGAGACTTGCTACCTGTTGTTTGCTACCGAGAATCATGAATTTTGTTTTGCTTGGGTTAAGCAATAGCTGGTTGTTATTGGACCATGTAGCTATACTTGAAAGATCGTCGCTAAGCTTGGATATGGCACTATCGACTTCAGACGGCTTACAGGAAATATAGATTTGTATATCATCGGCATAAATGTGATATTTGCAATGATTTATATGCATTTTTATGTCAGCCAAGTATAAGATAAAAAGAATAGGACCCAAGATAGACCCCTGAGGCACTCCCCTATTTACTGCCAACTTTTCAGATTCCAGTGAGGAACCTTTATCACCGCTTAGCCTAACATACTGACAACGGTCAAGAAGGTAACTATTGAACCATCGTAAGGCTTCGGAATCAAACCCATAATAACTCAATTTGGACATCGGCAGGTTAATATTGATTGAGTCAAAAGCTCTAGAAAAATCTAATAGAACTAGCAGTGTACACATACCTTTATCTTGGGCGCAAAGAATATTATCAGTAACATCAAGTAAGGCCGTAGTTGTACTTCGTCCTTTTCGAAAACCAGATTGCATTTCAGGTAAAATGTTATTTTTTTCGAGGAAATTTGATAGTTGTTGACAAACTGCTTTTTCCAAAATTTTTGACAAACATGGTAGAATACTTACCGGCCTAAGGTCTCTGTGTTCAGTCGGGTTTGAGTTTTTCGGCAAAGGACGTACGATTGCAAGTTTCCAAGCATCGGGGAATGTAGATGCAGAGATGGACGTGTTTATCAGGTCTTTTATAGTGTCTATTGTATGGGGTAGCGTCATAACGAGCATGTCCAGGCTTATTTTGTCACATCCTTCCGCATTGGATTTCAAGCTACGTATAATATTCATCAATCTATCTAGATTGACTGGCTCTATGTGAAAGATGGCATCACTATAACGATTGTACTCGAAAAACGTTAGTTGTGAAATGTTGACATCTAAGGTGCCAGGTATATTTAAGAAATGATTATTAATGATGTTCGGATCGTTAAAGAATGTAGGTAATTCCGTGTTATTTTTAGGTAGTAGGGTATCTTTGAGATTTCTCCACAATATCTTGGGTTCCCCTATTCTATCATTAATTTTATATTTATAGTAGGCCGCCTTTTCGTGAAATATTGCTTTATTAACTGTTGATTTTAAAGTCTTGTAGTATTCCCTTTTAACGTTAGACTTATTCGCATGATAATCTGTCGCAGCCTTGTCCCGTAACTTCATCATGAGTTTGATCGTATCCGTAATCCAAGGGTGGAAGTTGCTCTTAATGACAATAGACTTAACAGGCGCATGCAGATCAAATATAGCTATAACAGTATGATTCAAAGCGGTAACTATTTCATTTACATCGCCAAGTGACGATATTAAATCCCATCTAATAGCTTGTAGGTCAGCATCAAAGTTTTCCATACACATGTTCTTTTTCGGCCTGCCAGTTATAGTGTAAGGATTAAGTTTCTCGCGTTTGATGCTAAACTCACAACCTATCAGACAATGACCAAAAAGCGACCCCACAAGGTTTAAAGTAATCTTCCTTAAGCGCAAATCAGTACAGATGACGTCGATGAGTGTCTGACTGGTTTCAGTGAAATGAGTTGGCTCACTGACTAACTGTGACAGATTTAGGCATGACAAAAATGTATTAAATTTTAATGTTTTAATGTCAGTAGTATTAAATAAATTAATATTAAAATCACCTAGTAAAATTAAATTATCATAATTGCGAACAGAGGTCACTGAATCAGAAATAGCGTCAAAAAACAGATCAACATCCATCCAAGGTGGTCCATAAGCCGTGCCAATCGCAAGCTTTTTTCCATTAAGTGTTACAATGAGCCACATTTGCTCAACAGAATGGTGACTTGGGTCTACTGGGTGGGGCCAGATACGCGCGCTCACGTTACGCTTGACATAGAAACCAACGCCACCTCCACGCGAGCGCACTTCTCGTGGCCTCGGTATGTGTCGCAGTCGGTATCCCAGCAATACTGGGGCCCGTCCCTCCTCACCCGCTCTGAGCCAAGTCTCATTTAATGCAACTATGTCGAAGTCGTACTGAGTAACTGAAGTCATAAAGTTATCATGATTTGTTCCGAGGGAACCTGCATTATACAAACCTATTTTCAGCAGTTCATTAACCATTATACCAACTGTTATTGTACCACAGACGCTGATCAAAAGACGTGCCGACAAAGATTATATATACCCTGTACATTGGGGCATAATATTGAATAACAAACATTAAACTATAATTAAATATTTTAAATGTATAATGAAATGCATACTTCGAGTAAAAATAAATATTGTAGGAAATTATTGTGTCTAATCGAATGTACAATCTATTAAATTTAAAAGAATGTGTTTGCTCCCTGATATTTAAAAAAAGCTTTGCTTCCCTGCACAGATAGTGTAGAATATAAAACAAAATAATAAAACGATAAAATACAAAAACGCCTATAGGCGTCGTCTCAAACAATGTCGGTCCCAAAAATCCGTTTAAAATCGTTGTCCGAGCGTATAGAATACATTTGCTTTCCATCTGACTGTCGCACAAAAACACGACCCCTCTTGGTCCACGAGTACCGCCAGTTTCGCTTACGACATTCTTCGCGGGCCCGATGAAAGAGCTGGCGATTTGTCCTCGTCAAACGCTCATTTACATATACCCGACGAGGCGGTCCCCCCAGGTCCATGGCAGCCGTAGTGATATTTCGACGCACTCGAGCAGCGCCCAGAAGCTGGTCCCGCAAGGTGCGGCGGGCCAGCCGCACCACGACGCGGCGCACTCGCCGTTCCACCCCATCGCCGTCCGCATCGGTCGACACCACAGCTCCCACACGCTCTGCAAATATAATATCCCTATCCTCTAGGGTGACCCCCAGTTTTGCTGCTAGAACTGTTACCGAGTGCGAGATATTTTCTCCTTTCTCCTCTGGGAGATGTCCAATCTCAAGGTCAGTAAGCAGTGCCTCCTGATCACGATCATTCAGGTCAAGCTTTAGTTGAGCTACAGTCTGTTGCAGTTCAACAACTTCTTTGGTTTCGGGTGCGGGCGCTAGCTCCCTCTGTTCGAGAACATTCAGCCTCCGCTCAAATGCGTGCATCCGTTCCCCCAAGGTTTCCAAGGAAGCTCGAAACACCTCGCGGAACTCACGTAGTTCAGCTATATATTCGGAGAATTTACGGTGCAAATCTCGAAAATCCGTGTTACTAACCGGTGAACTACCTTGCTCCGGGGGTGGAGTCGTAATTTTTCCCAGTTGGGAGGGCCAGCGACAGCAGTCTCGCGCGGGGGCGAAGGAGCAAGCACCCCGCAGATGCCTCTTACAGGTGTGCTGCTGTTGTCGCCTTTACGTCGGCTTTTTTTGCACTCCGGGCAATTCCAGCCTTTAGGTATAACTACGTTATCGGCAATCCCTACACACGCTTTGTGAAAAATACATGGGCAGATAGTACACGTGGCGGCACCTATCGGCGACAGAAATTTTCCGCAAGCAGCGCACGCTGCCATCGCAGGTAATAGATTAGTTATCGATCAAAGTGATACTTGATATCGATCACACTCGGAGCTACCTCGCAATATGGATAGATGGCGCTGTATTTAAAAAATATGTTGGTGGCAAATTAAACGGAATGTATGGTGAAGGGATACCATAAGCTGTCACCCAGAATAAAAATTAGGTACGCGCGTAAACTGGTGGCACCTCACAAAACTGTTTTGGTGTAAATGTATAGAAACAATTATTTTTACTTCGGTTTAGGGTAGATTAGAATAAGATATCAGTTAGTAATAAGTTATCCTTCTAGTTAGTCTATAAAAACACAACCATTGCACTGTATAACGTTTCAACAGCTTAAAATCACTACGTATAAACATTCACTAGTAAATTTTCCGACAATTAGCGACTCTTTTTACCACAAAACAAAAAAAAAAACAAAAACAACACAACGCTAGTTGTTAAGGCACACCGCCAACCTAAATTTTTCTTAATTACATTTATTTTCTTTTTTTTGTGGCAATTGCGCTAACATTATGCCATTGTACAACTCCCCAATGAACGCGATAAATGCAATTGATGAAGTGCTCCACCCTGGATAGTAAAGTGATGGATACTTTACATACCAATTGCGACGGCCGTTTTGAGAGAAATCGAAAAGGCACGTTTTTTCACTTTGTTAAAATTACTTGCATTCATGCACATATAGAAATACGTAATGGTTATTATTCCACCAACATTACACATTATAATTCGAAATAGTACAAGTTTTGGAAATTAAAACAAATTGGCAACATCACTCTTCGATTTTCCGTCAAAACTCCAATTTATTACTTACAAGTCATAGATAAGAGTTTTAGCGGGAAATCGAATACGAAATAAAAAACAATATTATTCTAGTTTTTAAACTTACGAGGAGGAATGGGAGAGTTGTAACAATTCAATTCAACATTTCATTCTACTCCCAAAAAGACAAATCCTACAAAATAAATATGGCTTTACAAAATATTTTTAGTGAAAGTAAAATAAAATTTTGAGCAAATAAGTTAATTAAAAATATGTACACGGTACGCTGCTGAGTCTTTGCAGTCCGGGAAGAGCTTGTTAGTACTGTGAGTATTATGATATGGCGTCATTAGGGGCGGCAGCTGCTCTAATTCTATAGTTATAATGTGTAAGTTACTTGATATTATATTTTTTTTGCAAAATAGTTCTCTTTTGAGATCTTTGTATGTTTGCAATGTATTTACTCGGATTCGTGTAGAAGCTTAAAATTGGGAGGTACAACTTGTTCTTCTTTCAGTGTAGTAAAAAGCAACAAATATGTGTAATATGTACCTATGGGTTTCATATTGGGCACAATCTGACTACCGTCTTTGGGGTCCTGGTTTGGTCAGGCTCACTATAATGTCTTTGCTTGCGGTGACTGTCTGGCGCGGGTCACTCCTTTTCCTCCAATGTGGTCGAGGGGAGTGATGGCTGTTCCAGCAGTCATACTCGTGAACGGGGACTGCTTATGGGGAGTGGTCCATCTGGAATCCTTTAAACACTCTTTGGAGATAACATCATTAGATTCATATCTCGATAAACATATCTCGGTTAACTATTTAATTGTAACCTACATATTGTATTTCTTCTTTTTTTTCTTTTCGTATTTTTTAATCATGTTGTGTGATGATTAAAAAATACGAAAAGAAAATAAAAAGAGACCGAGAAGTAAATAAAAAAGACAAGCCCGCTCAGTTTCTTCGCTGGATCTTCTCAGTGGAGGCCGCGTTCCGATCCGGTGGTAGATGAGTAGTTAAATTAGATAAAAAAAAAAATGTAAATTGTCGATTTGTAAGCGCCTCTGCAGGGCTTATACAAAATAAACTATTTGAGTTTAGACTACAATTAATAGTAGAACGGGGTTTTTTACACTTTTAAGGAGTAAGCTTTTAAGGATTTGATTGTAAACACATCAATTTCTATCTATCTAATTATATAAGTAAAGAAATATCGTATCCTCTTAATACTTTGAAGAGTGGGCAAGATTATATAATAACTTGTTTTTTAAATACTTTTATTACTTCTTAAATATCAGTGTACATAGCTACGTCTAGGACAGAAAATGGGCATGACGTTACAGACGTCTCACAGTCTTCTGTTGTCTTGTTATGCCATTTGTTTGTTGATGGAGATTGTTGCCTGTAAAAAAATACTCTTGATTTTTACTTGTGCATCACGCCTGATCCTTTGCAGGATAGACAGAGAGTACAAAGTTTTATTTTATTTGTCTATCTATAACCTCACGCCAGATCCCTTGCGGGGTAGGCAGAGAGTACAGAGTTCCAACAGGTTCTTTCCTTACATACCTCTCTGGCTTCCTCGACTCTCATAGTTCGTCTCATACACGCTCGCCGGTTACGGAGACTCTTGACTTTTCCATCAGATAAGACTCGGTTTATTTGGTCGTGGTAAGATAGTCTAGGTCTAGTTATTTTATTTGTGTGGTTCGTTTTTCCCTAAATGACTCTTTTAGTACTCTAGGCCTGCCCGCAAGGGATTTGGCATGATGATAGGGAGAGAAAGCGAGAGAGAGACTGTTCTAGTACATAATCAACTTAGCTATATCTGCTTATTGGTGATAGCTAAGATGACAAAATGATCGGCTTGTATTAGTGAAGCATTACCCAGTAAGAGAACAGTAAATGATGGTTTATTATCTTCATCAGTCATTTTTACACTATGCGAGTATCAAACTGTACCATAGATGTATATTTATTACAGCTAAATCTGGAATGGGATTACCTAGTACCCATTAATCTATCTATATCATCACGCCAGATCCCTTGCGGGGTAGGCAGAGAGTACAGAGTTCCAACAGGTTATTTCCTAACAGAGGTCTGTTAGGAAACAAGCTTTCTCCACTCTTATAGTTCGTGTTATATACGCCGGTTATGGAGACTCTTGATTATCTCTTCAGATAAGGCATAATATAAAAGGTGTTTCGTAATTAACACAGGACCTCAGACACCCCGAGTAAAGAATTGCTTTACAAATTCAATACGAAAACCAAGTTTCAAAGGTTTTTACTCTTTATAACTACACCCCTTAATACCTCAATTAACAATGAAACTTGTATGTGTGCGCATTGAGAAATACGTCTTAAAAATGCATTTGATATATTTCTATTGCTTTGAATAAGGAATAAAATTAGTTTGTTATATCGCACTCAATTTTTTGCAAATAAAAAAAAAATGAAAAATAAAGAATGACATAACAGATATACAATGCAAAAGTGACCTAGACTATCTTACCATGACCAAATAGACCATGTCTTATCAGAAGGACAAGTCAGGAGTCTCCGTAACCGACGAGCGTGTATGAGACGAACTATGAGAGCGGAGGAAGCCAGAGAGGTAAGGAAAGAACCGTCGATAAGCCGAGTTGGAAGCCTTAAAGGCGGCTTGATAAGTTCCAACAGCAGGTGGCCACAAACCTGCCTCCATCAATCCGTACTGGGTCCGCGTGGTGGAGTATGACCTAATCTCTCTCACCTCGATTTGTAAGAGAAGGCCTTTGTCCACCATGAGCAGTATAGGCTGATATTTATTATATAGATAAAAAAAAATGTAAGATACATTAAAAATCGTTGGAATCAATTCAGTTACCGATTTAGAACAAATTTTCAGGTCTGACGTTAATTATGTTATAGCTTGTATACATAAAATAGTACCTACTATCATAAAAGTCAAACTCCTCACGTACACAACATAAAACTCGTAAACGTGTATAACGGACGCAGAATACTCTCGTAACTTAATTCTCTCAACATGAACTGAGGTCGTTAAAACATAATTTCATTAAAAAAATATCATTTCATATTACCTGAAAACCATTTTTAAAAGTTTGCGGTATATTTCCGTGGGCTTCGGTAGCGTTTCGACCTCGCAAATGGCTCGACGCACGCACTGAAAGCCATTTAGCCCGTTCCTGAAACGATCAAGTCATTTTATATGAAATTTTATACGGGAGCAATATTTCTATTGGCATTTTTTAATGGCAATACGAGTAGCATTGGTTTTAAAAATATACCTTTACAAGTTTTTGGAGGGTTTCAAGTTAAGAATAAAAAACTTTTTTAATAAAAGGTAACCGACTAAAAACCTAGAATAAAATTAATTTTTATTCTAAGTTCAAAAAGAAAAAAAATAATTATTTGAAATCGGTGCCCAGCGGTTGGTGTAGCCGGCTACTCTGCACGGACTTTTAATTATTACAAGCTTTTATTTAACTTGCAATGTATGTTTGTTCGGGTGGAATCTTGCAACTCAATTTTGAAGCAGATATCTTCAACCAATTGAGCGGAAGTTTTATATACACGTTTAGTTTGGATGACAATGCATAGTTAGCTGTGTGACGTCATTCTTAATCCAAGATGGCGGAACACCCAAGATGACAGACTAGTTTTTTTTAATGCACTCCTTCAATATGGATATCAAATGAAATGGGCATGCTGAGATTAGCTCGAAAAATAAAGTGACGTCACTCTAAATCCAATATGGCGGACTTCTAAAGATGGCGGACTTCTAAAGATGGCGGACTAAGTTTTTATGCTTTCCTACAATATGGGTATCAAATGAAAGGACTTGCTGAGAATGATGCGTTGAATGAGATGAACAGACTGAGAAACCTGACCAGCGATAACTAAAAAGTAAAATAAACTTTTTCTTTAAAACTTTTACTATTAACTTATAACGTCATTACACAATTTCTATGACATAAAAGTTTGTCGCGGGCACAATTCTAGACTCCGGATTTATACTGGGAAGTTTTGGTTAGAAAAACTACATTTGTTCGACCTAGGATTTGAACCCAGGACCTGCGCGAAGACGGTGACGCGACGGTGCGCCACTAGACCAACAAGGCAGTTATATTTATGTTACACCTTGTATATAAATATTATATTAAAATTTCCCATACAGACCGTATGGGAAATCTAAATATACGTCAGGACAGATCAAACTAAACAAAACCTACGAGTTGTTGTCGGGAAATCAAAGAGTGATGTCGTCAACTTGTTTTAATTTCCAAAACTTATGTTATTTCGAATGTTGGTGGAATATTAACCATTATGTATTCTTATATGTGCATGAGTAAAGGTAATTGTAACAAAGTGATAAAACGTGCCTTTTCGATTTCCCTCAAAACGGCCATCGCACATGGTATGTAAAGTATCCATCGCTTTACTATCCAGGGTGGGGCACTTTATCAATTTCATAATCATCATTGTCATCTAGTTCATCGGGGAGTCGACTTATTTTAGAAATGAATAGTTTTATTCGTAATACTTCGCATTGGCAAAATATGCGTCGTCGTGATGCCATAAACGTAAAAAAAAACAACACCTACTTGTCCAATAGAGTTTCCATATGGCTGTAGAGACTTCGTCGGTGCATATAATGTCGGTACGGATGGAAGGTGTCGGGTGGTTCATCCCAGTTCATGCGGAACCCTAGCGCTTGAGCGAAGATCTGGTTCCAATGCACCATATTGGCTTTGAAGTTGAAACGGAGCTGCCAATCAAATGAACAACTAGTTAAAATAAAGATCTTCAACATTTGAGGGTATAAGTTGACGGATGATTTTGTCCAGTGGCTCTTCATCTCTTAAGCTCCTCTAACTAGACCGAGTATTCAAGGGTTCGATCTCCATTTGAGACAAATATTTTGGCGACCCACAAATATTTGTTTCGGTCTGGGTGTTTGTGTATGTGAATTTGGCGTTTGTAAACGCACCCAAGACACAGGTTTTAACAATTTAAAATGTGGGGCTGGTTTTTTTTCAATTGTGTATAGCTCAAAGTTTTAGCGATCTTTGGGGGAAGATTTTGTCCTTCAATTGACGTTGTTCAGCTGATAATGATCTATCTATGTCATTACGCCAGATTCCTTGAGAGGTAGGCAGAGAGTACAGAGAAACCAAAAGGTACTTTTCTTACAGACCTCTCTGGCTTTCTCCTTTATATGACGATAATGATGCTCAAAACTAAAGAATTGATTACGATAGCCCATTCTATATAATTTCGAAAAACCATAAAGTCAATTAAAAAGTACTTAAGTACTTTTAATTTCCCCTACGGCACTCGTTACAGCTAGTCTGTTAAGTATCCTTCACTTCACTATTTGGGTATTACATTAGTTTCATTATAGTAATTTTCTTCGAGGAGATAAATTAACCTAGAAAATAACTTGATATAGTATTATAATGCTGGACACTGACAAAACTGGTTTATTATTAATAATAATAAACCAGTTTTGTCAGTGTCCAGCAAAACTGGCAGCACTGAAATAATTTCCAGTGTCTTGGGTGCGTTTACAGACATGAAATTCACATAAACACCCATAGCAAAATAAATATTTTGTGGGTTACACAAATATTTGTACCGTGCGAGGAGCGAACCCATGACTACACGATAAATTGGCCGGAGTAACCAAAGCTGTTTACTACTAGACCAAGCTGTCGTTAAAACTAGAAGGAAAAAAGGAAATATTACTTACAAAGAAATGCGACATGTTTCTAAAACTTAAAAATCTTCTTTGTCTATGTTGTTTCTCTAATTTTCCATCATTTGCTTCACCGGAATCAATCAAAATGAACGCGACTAAACACACATAGCACAGTACACACACATGGATATATTTATTGCACATCTTAAATGTCAAATCGTTCCTAATTCAAATATTTTTTTATAAATACTTCACAATGCTTAATTTAGAACAGAAAAGAATCGAACACAAGTGAAAAAAAAACTAACGTTTCTTTTCGGCTGTTTCAATCAATTCAACTGTCGATTCAAGAAGAAGAGCGTATATTTGGAAAAAAGTTGTTTTTTGTGGTACGAAATTAAAAATATTTAATTAAATTTGGCTAGGTATTAAATTTTGAAGGTAGCACAAGATACGTTCTAAAACAGTATGAAAGCGACATCGAGAATAACATAAGTTGTACATATGAAGAAGTGGGTCTTGTTTGATATATTGTTTATCAACAATTAGTTTTTGTGTGCACAATTTGAACTAGTTTATCAAGTTTGTTGCGAGACGAGAATGCACAATAATTGTTAAAAATTAGTTAGCAAGTCATGTGATTCCTTTTTTCGCCTTTCACTTTTGTCATGGTTAAGTAACTCCACGTGGTGGCCTTTTTGACACTGAATATTTCTGCTCACATGTTTAGTTATCGAAATTGCTTCCCTCATTCCCTTCCTTTGCGCTTGGCTCTATTGAACACATATTTACACCCATACGGTGCTCACGGAGGTGTCGAGACTTATGACATTGACTCCTTCACTCCATTCATTGACTCAACTGAGCCCAATTACGTGTATGTGTGAATGATTTACCCTGTAGGCTGCGAGTCCTTTACAGCTTCACCGGAGAAGAGGCCGAGAGTGCAACTACTACGCTTAAGCCAGAAGGGTAAGGGGGTAACTAGTTCAAGGGCGCCTCAAAAAGGATCGGCCTCGGGTTGGGTTGTCGCTATGGGGGAGGATATGCATCGGCCGGCGGGCAAGAGATTCTTTGATCTCGCCTGTTAAGTCGGTGTCTGATCCTTTGTGTGGTATCTGTATCGGAAAGAAGGGAAGTAAGGATATCGGGAGGGTCAGTTGGATGCCGCGGACGGCGATAGCGGCTCATAGGAGGGAATAAGGTGCATAATTGGCGGCGGCTACGATTAGGGGGTTCGAATGGTTAAACATGTTAGCGAAATAGCGGGTTTTCGCCTTTTTAATATAGGTGCGAATAGGTTCGATACCAAAATTGGAATAGGGGCCCATTTACCATTGATATGAAAGTGACCATTTCAACGGCGGCAGTAATCAGGGATGCAGGTATGAAAAGAAACAGCGTGTATGCATTGCAGGCATGCAAAGCTTTTTCCAGATGGGCGGAAGAGGTAAGTAGAGATGTTTATAAACATGAATAATGATTGCAAAAAAAATTGTATTCGATCAAATCAAATGTGAAATCCCCTATTTTTCATTTAATTCTTAAATTTTATTCCAATTCAAATAAAGAACTGAATGGATAATAGATACAAAGCGAGGTACAATTTAAAGGAGAAAACTAAAGCGTTTCTACCACAAAACAGCAGAAATATGGAGCCTGATATGGTACCCAGCATGATGGTAAGAGGCTCCCTTGTTTGTGTCCTTATCCGGTGAAGCTATAAAGGCCCCGCGGCCAAGAGCGTAGATCATTCTCACACACACGCTCGCTATTTCATTGGAACCTTACTTTACCAGTGGAATGATAGTGTACAAAGGAAACCTTTGCCACCTTTGGGAAATTTAGGCTTCTCATTACTAAATTTAGACTTAAACACTCGTGGTGCAAAAAAACTGCTTTGATGTTTATCTTATGTGCACTCAAGTAAATCTGAATAAATTATATTTTAGTATCAGTGACTCCAGTTTTTGTATGATATTTTTTCCTAAAGAGCAGCGTGGTCTGACAGTGTAGTTCGATACGATACTAGGATACGATAAGTCGAACGATGCCTTCTATTGAATTCTTCTTGTTCGAGTCCAGGGTCGAGCAGGACACATATTTTACAAGCGAGCATTATTCGCCTGATCGGATACAGAGTCCTAAATCCTTCTTGTGTTTTTGCCACTTACCTATTGATTATTGGGCTCGATGTTTTGCATTGGTATTAAAAATCCTTTTTCTGTCATATTTTTTAGCAGTTCAGGACCCCATTTCTATTAAAAAAAACTCCGCTTATTCCGACTCGTAACTTATCGTGAGATATTGTTGTGTTACTTGTATTTTCGTCAGCATCATTCTTCTTCTGCTTCATTAAGTTATGTATTCACACTAATTTTAATCTATTTTGGAGCATTGATATAAAAACTCCTCTTTTTAAAGTCGGTTAAAAACTATATTTTAAGATATGGAGTAAACCTTATACTGGACTTGGGAATTGAACCTGGCCGCTGTTAAGATAAAGTCACATGAGATTTATTATAGTAATTGATAGCAGTGATAGCCTAGTGGTTAGACCGTTGGATTGCAAAGTTAAAGGTCTCGAGTTCAAACTCAGGCACGCACCTGTGTCATTACGAAAGCATGTGCGTATTAAAAAAAATATAACACTTGCTTTAACGGTGAAGGAAAACATCGTGAGGAAAATGCATGCCTAAGAGTTTCTCGAAGGTGTGTATGCGTGGTGAACTATGGCCTAAGCCCTCTCAGTTTGTGAGGAGGTTCGTGCCCTACGGTGGGACAGTTTCTTAATAGGGATCATATTATTAATAATTTTAAGTGTATTTAGCCAATGTCCAGTAGGATGCATAATTGTATTGTAATAAGATTTATTTCTAATTAATTCACCTCCCCGATAATCTTGTAAATAATAAAAACGAATAATGAAATTGATGAAGTAGCCCACCCTGGATAGTAAAGCGATGAATACTTTACATACCAATTGCGATGGCCATTTTGAGGAAAGTCGAAAACGGACGTTTTATCACTTTTTTTACAAAATTGTACCTTCACTCATGAAGGCTTACAGTCTAATTACACAATGATTTAAAAATAATAATGGTTAACATTTTACCAACATTACTCATTATTATTCGAAATAACACTTTGGAAATTAAAATAAATTGACGACATTACTCTTCCACTTTCCGCCAAAAACCCACTCGTCATCATTATCTTCAGCCCAAATTAGTCCATTGCTGAACATAGGCCTCTTCCAAAGTGCGCTACAGGATCCGATCCTACAGTTAAACGTAATCATCTACTACTCCTACCTACTACTCTACTCCACTTTTTTATTTTTTTTTCCTGTGTCTTGGGTGCGTTTACAAACATGAAATTCACATGCACAAACACTCAGACCGAAACAAATATTTGTGGGTCACACGAAGATTTGTGCCGCGCGAGAATCGAACCCGTGACTACTCGGTCCAGTGGGCGGACTGACTCAAGGTCTTAACTACTGGACTGGGGTCATGGATTGTATGTAATCCTACTAATAATAAAAACGAAAGTATGTAAGGGTGGATGGAAGGATATAGGGATGTTTGTTTCTCCTTTACGCAAAGCTATTGAACGGAATTTGATGTAATTATACAGGAACATAGCTTATACATCACAATTAATCTATCTATCTATATAATCATGCCAGATCCCTTGCGGGGTACGCAGTGAGTATAGAGTTCCAACAGGTTCTTTCCTTACATACCTCTCTGGCTTCCTCCACTCTCATAGTTCGTTTTATACAAGCTCGCCAGTTACGTACTCTTGACTTGTCCTTCAGATAAGACTCGGTCTATTTGGTCATGGTAAGATAGTTTTGTTCTTCCCCGGTACCTACATCCTTCCACTTTCTCATTGTATATCTGTTTTGACATTCTTTTTTCTGACATTCTTTCTATATGCCTGAACCAACGGAGCATACTCTTTATCATCTTTACACCGACACTATCTTTCGTACCTACTCGTGTTTTCTACGCTGTTGCGAATACGGTCGCTCAGCTCCACTCCGCACAGCTTCCGCAGAGCTCGCATTTCCACCGCATTTATCCTACTTTCATTCTCCTTTTTACATACCCAAATCAACGCTGTTATATGGCAAAACAACGTTGGGACAAGCACTCCCATGATGAATGATAAAGATATTACAAAAAATACACGAGTGCAGCCGTGGGTAACGGCTAGTTGGTTTTATCATGAGTATCTTATGTCAGAGTGAAGGCTTTATGGTTTAGCCTATGGTATCTGCGGGTTCAGCCCCTCGAATTCGCCGCTAAATTTACGAGTGGGGCAGTCCTCCACGATGTGCTGGATAGTCTGCACTGAGTTTCCAAAGTCAGAGTTGGGCAAATAATAATGGTAAAAAAAATAAGTTGCAATTAATATATTTCGAATTTTGTCGCGGCTCATTTGTGGTTCTAAAGTGCCCGACTTAATGAGCGCTCTACAGCACCCATGATCACGGAAGGGACTGAGGCGTTTGACCTCCAAAAGTCATTGTTGATCTGGATTACCCGAGGGAGATTAATTTAATTTTAAAATTAAATTTCAATTGAGTTATTCTACAATTGAAAAATGCCCAACACTGTCCTCAGTCACATTAAGAAGCGTCAGTGATGCCCCACCTGTGCAGATGATAATTACACCTTAAGATTCTTCTCACACCGTCACGCCTATATTCCCCAAGTGGGGGGTGGCAGTGGTTTACTGAGTACACCCACGTTTCACCGACGATGTTAGGTCCCACGTAATAGGGAGCGAGCCAATTGCCATATACCGGGCACAATTCCAGACTCCGGACTCGTACTGGGAAGTTTTCGCTATAAAAACTACACTTGTCCAACCTAGGATTTGAACCCAGTACCTCGTGATCACAAAGCGATGCGCTTTGCCACTAGGCTAACGAGGCAGCCATTCTTCTCACTCCGGTTATAATTCGGTTGATGGAGGACCACACCAGCCTTTGCTCTTTAAAGCCCTGTACTACAGCCGAGGTGCCGGCTACGGTGATGTTACCCTGGTAGGCGTCCGAGAGAGGGAGGGCCATTGTTATAAATTTATAAAGACACAAAATTAAAGGCACCCTTTAATTTTAAAAGGAAAGGTAAAATAAATACAGTTTTTGTTATAATCGTTACAAGGCGGCACTCGTGGTTTTTATTTTCAACATTACACAGCATTAAAACATTGAAAATGCATATATTAATATGAAATAATGTACACAAATTAACCTGTTTTGTCTCACTGGTGAATTCACAACATCGGCAATAGGTGTATACAGAATTTACATGTAGCCATTCTCATGAATAGTATTATTTGTTTAAGTTTACTTAAACCCACCGGATAGACCAGCCATCATTGTTTTCTCATACCCCACAACAAAATGTAGATGGGCAAAGAAAATGTATAAATACTATTTTAAAAGAGTAACCGTGGAGTTTGTTGTCCTTCTTCTCCACAGGAATGACATTCCGAAGTGGTGGTGGAGTCTTTGTTACTTTTATAAACTCTGTTACATCTCTGCTACCCTCATTTTTAGGAAAGTAGGCGTGACAGCGTTTATTTTTCTTTTATCATAAAATAGTACGTGCGGCACGGTGTTTTAAGCAATCACCTAGGATAAGTAGCGTTGGGCAGGGTTGGTACGAGATGGGTGACCGTTTGTGACATTATCATATTCTAACGTCTCCGTGTTGTGGAAAACACTTTGAGCCGTTGATCTCAGCTGCGGTCCAACAGAATTGGGCTTGATCAGTTCCAACAAGTGGCTATACTGCTCTACCATTCCGCACTGGGTCTTCGGGATCGAGTTTAATTAGATCTCCTTCTTGAAATCTTTTTCCGATGTGTTTTGGAGCAATGGGACAGTATAGGCTTATTTATTAATATAGCTATGGCATCACCTTTATGAGATCGTTGATACGGTAATGTTCACAAAACGACCCATCTTTAGAGAGCTTAGCAAGAACAGATTGATGTAAGCGTAGTTGGTATGCCATCCTTTTCATATTACCAATTTACTATATAAAGAAGCAGCAGTGATAGCCTAGTGGTTAGACCGTTGGACTGCATAGTCAGAGATCTCGAGTTCAAGCCCAGGCACGCACCTTCTGTCTTTTCAAAAGCATGTGCGTATTAAAAATTATTTATCATTTGCTTTAACGGTGAAGGAAAACATCGTGAGGAAATCTGCAGGCCTAAGAGTTTCTCGAAGGTGTGTGAAGTTCGTCAACCCGCACAGGGGCAGCGTGGAGGCCCATGTCCAAGGATGGGACAGTTTCTTAACAGTGCTAAAATTATTATTTATTATTATATAAAGAAGAACGATAGTAGGGTTTCTCAACAATGTCACACTAACGTAGATTTTTCATGCTTAGCCCTCGGGTAATGGATAAAACACATAACACCTAAAACATTATTATAAACTCAATCACGCGATGTCAGTATATCTCGAAACTTCTAAAAGAGAGAATGGACACGTCGACATTGATGTCTGACATTCTTCGTCCGTTATATTGTGCCACTTTTCAGACCCCGGTGAAAGTCGTCTGAAAACAGATAAAAAGTATATATTATTGATGACCCTTATTGTTTTGACGCCCTAGATATTATGGCGCTTGTTTGGACCTACTTTATACCTACTGTATAAAGTTTTTTTTTTTTAACGTCTCCCCATGCTAGGATTTATTCGTGTATCGTGGGTGCGTTCACAAACATGAAATTTCACATACTAAAATACCCAGACCGAAACAAATAATTGTGGATCACACAAAGATTTGTCCCGTGCGGGAATCGAACCCGCGACTATTAGACACAGTGGGTGGAGCGTCTTAAGTTCTTAACCACTGCGCTAAATCGTCCGTTTATGCTGCTTTAATAACTACCACAGTGCTTTTCTACTTAGCTGTTTCCATTTGAAATCATTTTTTTTAAGTTTATTGTTCATATTATAGAATAGTTAGTGACAGTTCTAATTGCAAAATGAAATTATACTTTATTCAATGGCAATAAGAGGCAAGTCCCGTTTCTATACTTATGGTTTTATGCCTTAACACCCTATCTCTCTCTCTCCTTGGCAATTATTATTCCCATCTGATGGTGGGGTCTGCCTTCTTAATTTTCTTCTTCCACTTCGCTCTGTCGGACGTGTCGTCGCCTTAACACCATTGAATTAAACATTAATTTCGTTTGGCAATTGTCACTACTCTACTATCTCTGTGTAAAAATACTACAGTAAAACCATCTATATTAGTTCGCCAGATCCCTTATGAGCACAGGATGAGACTTCGATCTCGCCACCGAGGTCGAAGAATCCCTTGACCGCTGGCCGATGCAGAGCACTAGTGCGAGATATCTCGTATATGCCCTCCGCCTATGGCGACAGAATAAGCCGAGGCCGTTTCTCCTTGAAGCGCCCTTGAGTTGGTTGCCCCGTTACCCTGGCTATAGCGCAGTTGTTCCACGCTCGCTCTCTTGCCCTACCTGCCCGACCGACCTACGGCCAACAATGTAGGTAGGGTAGACAGAAAGTACGGATTTTCAACAGATGCGATAGTAAAATGATTCTACCTAAAAATAATCTTTAGAATTTTATGGTAAACTTTCTGCAATTCCGTGATCATTTCCATCTCACAGATGGCTCGGCGCACGCAATGAGTGCCACTCAGTCCGTTTCTGAAAATGTAAATCAAGTTTTAATCGAACCTTAGATTATTGTATCTACCGGGATTTTTATAAAATGATTAAAAAATAGAGATAAACCCTATTTTAACCAAACCACTTTGCCCGCTAAATTACTTTGGGAAATTTTCTTTGTGAAACTGCACTACTATGGGGGTACGGTATGGTGATGGGACCTAGATTATAAAAAGGGGAAAGTGACAAAGGTATAAGTGGCGTTGCAGAGTTCACACAAAATAAATATGTTCACTTTACCTAATCCTTCTTAAGCTCGAAGAGCTTAGACGTCGGTATTAAAGACAGAATGTAAATAATGTCAAATAGCACTTAGGCACACCCTATTTGATAATATTGTAACCCTGTCGAGAAAAAATGTTAAACTTTATTTAGTAAAGGACATTGCCGAAAATTGCCCTAGAACCAACAAACATTTGACCGATGCCATTTATCTATTTTATTAAAATAATGGCAACAATCCGTATCTAACGGACAATTTGCAATATAAAACGTATATTTTAAAGTATTGTAAATACTTATATCGAAGTTGCCGACATCTTTACTGAATGTCAACACATAATATAACCGCATATGTATTAATGGCTACTGAATTATAACCTCAAAATTTAATACTTTTTGTGCAATATTGCAATTCCTCCGCGTGTCCGTCTGTGCCTTAAGAAAATTTATGGGTGATTTAAAAGCTTACAAGTATTTTTTCATTGCCGTTGGTTCTGGGGCAAATCATGTATGGGCGCAGAACAGTGTCATTTATGGTGTGATCATGGCATGTCAACTCGATAGCGTCACGCTAACATTTGATAGCCCAATTTAATTTTATATAAAAAAACATTCTTACTGCCTTTGGGAGATGGCTTTTGCCCAACAGTGCTACAGTATAGAATGATTACTAACACGTATATTAACTGATTATTTCTATATTTACCTGTCCAACAAAGTCTCTATATAATCGTATACAGCTCTTCGATAAATTCTGTGGTATGGACGGAAGGTATTGGGTGGGTCATTCCAATTCATACGGAACCCTATAGCTTGTGCAAACAGTTGGTTCCATGGGACCATATTAGCTTTGAAGTTAAATTTGAGCTAAAAGAGAAACTAAATATATTATAACAGTGCGTGTTTGAGTCAAATTATCAGAATAAAGAAAGGAGAAAGCCAAAGAAGTCTGTAAAGAAAGAAGCTGTTAGAGCTCTGTACTCTCCGCTTACACCGCAAGGGATAGGTCGTATGATGATATAGATATAAAAGAGCAAACTATATTACAATTAGGACTCATGTGGAGATATAACACAGTGAGATAATGAGGGTGTAGTGTGGTGTCCTAAGTACGGTTCATATTTATCTAATTTCATTACATCTAATTCTTAAAATTGTTATGTTTTTATTTTATTATATTACTTATTATTTGTAGTCTCATAATATCGCATGCAGCTGGTGTTGGACCGATATTATGAGAACACAAATAATTTAAAAAAATTGCTAAAGCGATTATGTAGAAAAAATTTATTAAACAAGATTTTTATATTATGCTTGTACTTTACAACTGGAAAGGGGTATGCTAATATAAAAATTATAATGAATGTACTTGTTGCCTAGAAATATTTGTTTCAGAATTTTAATAAGTGATAACAAATAATAATACTTACATAAAATCGCGACATGTTCAGAAACGCCAAGTATCTCCTGCTTCTGTGATGACTAAGGGTTGTATCATTACTGGCTTCGCCTATATCTATCAATATGAAAGCGACCATAAAAATATAACACAAACCAACTACTGGAACGAGTCTATACATCGTTTGATTAATCTTTGATATAAAATATTTTTTTAACATCGAATAAGTTCGATTTTTTAAGGTGTTCTTATATCTTCTTAAGAAATGGTCGAAAGTCACTGACGTTTCAGTTTTTTAAATTTATAATCTAGTTTTTATTTTATGCCAGTACTGTTTTATTAATACTTTTTTTCTAAGTAAATATTACGTTACGTGACTGTATATCACACACTTTATCTATAACTGACACCAAACTTTCTATGGTGCCCATAATAACAGCTCGAGATTTTCGTTTTTAACACAATGTACAACTGTAATATGAAATGAGCAAACCGGTCCACATTTATCTATGAAAGTAGGCTTTATTTGATTCTTGTTACTCTGTTTTCTGTGTCACCTACATTACATACATATTTTGGTAAAAAAAAAGTAAAAAAAATTGTGTGTATTCTACAGTATGTTGAAATTTTACACTTTAAAATAGAAACAGACTGAAAACTTAATTCTATTCTATAAGATTAAGTTAAAAAATTATATTCCTAGGGTTTTACTAAGTATGCAAATATGTAGCTAAAAAATATTGCCAAATAAATTATCCGGATTTTGACTACTACGGTTAATATAATAATAAAAAAAAGTTTATTTTCAACGCACAATGGCAACGCACATGAAAGCTTATGACTAAATAATATTCGTAACAAGATGACATGAAGTAAGGTAACAATTATTAGAAAGAAATGGGACCTGCATCACATAAAGGGTCCTAACTCAGCACTTTTACTGACTGAAGACAGCCAGCGCTGATCTTCCGTTAGCACTTTTTAGCGGACCGTTGACGTGACATGATACAACACAACATACTCTATTTAACACAAAATAACAAGAAATCCACTATTCAACCAAAAATCCAATGATTTAATGTTTTTTTCATAATATGGCGTTGGGCGTAAGGCTTTACTGCGAGTATGTCATAAAAACAAGTGATATCGAGGTAGGTACACCGTTCGATCTCAAATGGCGGACACAATTATTTTACCATTGCAAGAGGGATACACACTAACCAGTAAGAAGAAAGCTACAACCCTTAAAATACCTAGAAAGTTAACAAGGATAATACTATCTTAAACCTATTTGCTATCACAAAGTCTCTCTATATTACGCTAGTGTCATTCAATAAAGTTCTGATGGTCAAGCAAAATTGTTTTAATGTTTTTAGGTTTCGAAGCCAACTAAAAAAATTAAAACAAAATCTCTTGCTAAATCAAAAAGTTTTTGGGTTCGATCAAAGAAGAAATCTTTGTGTGACCCACAAATGTATGTTGCAGTGTATGTTTGAGCCCTCACGAGACAGAAATAATCCCAAGCATCGGGCTACGTTCTTATATAAAAAACCGTAAAGAAAAAAAAAATATACAAGAAAACAGTATAGTGTAAGCATACTATAGAACATCAACTTGTATATCTTAACGGTCCAACTATTTGCTAGTCGTGATCAACGTTGGCGTATCTCCGGATAATCTCAGTACAGTTAACTGGACACTTCGAATGTTGTACTTGCCTTAACGCAATCATTGATACGGGCCAGAATTAAAAAGAATTCTATAAAAATAGTGCAAATACTTAATGCTCAAAATCCCCAAACAGTTTCAAAATTTAGAAACACAGCTTTGACATTAAAAAGAACTCGGAACATTTCAAATTACGAATGAAATAATGAAAATGATTGTATACACGAAGATATTGGCATTTTTTTTATTTATCGGATTAATTCACGCTCACTTCGAAAATGTGAATGAAACAAGTGAATTGGAAACGCATGAAAAAATACTTTCGAGAAGAAAACGTTTTCTTATATTTCCCGAAGGCAGTTCTTTTCAATTAGGTAAGTTTTTCTCCTACTTTGTTCAGTGTTATAGATACATATTAAAGGAGAAATTAAATGCAAGCTTATAAACAGGTGTACATCGTTCAGAGTGGCAGAGGTGTACTGTGTGCACCCATTTTTCGCGGACGATGTTAGGACTCATGTAATAGGGGCGAGCCTAATGCCATACACCGGGCACAATTCCAGACTCCGGACTGATACTGGGAATTTTTCGTTAGTAAAACTACATTTGGCCGAACTAGGATTTGATCCCAGGACCTTGTGATCGCAAAGCATTTTCTTGGCCGCTAGAACAAGGAGGTTGAATTCCTCTAACGTCCATTTTGCTCTAAGGAGTTAGGTTTGGTGAGATAGTATCCGCGAGGATGACGGCGGCGCGGTGTGGCCTACGTTGCCATGAGCAAGCTGTCGGTACAGGGGACAGCATGTTATCAAAGCAAGCTCTTCGAAATGCGGCACAAGAGAGACATCGGTGCGTCCCCCACGGAGAACCCGGAGCCCCTCCAAAGTGCTGATGTCGGCCACTCTGGAGCTTTTAGTCCTTTCCCGAGGAATCCTTTACAGGAACAACATATCACCATTTCCAAATGATAATCGCATATGGGGCTACCTACTTTTGTAGTAATATTATTATCCTACTTTGCCGTGCGAAAGAAACGAAACTATAATCTCCGTATGTGTAACCACGTCTCTTTCTCTCGGTAAAAAAAAGATTGAGCAATTGATTTTCGGAAACTAATGTATGAGATTTGTGATTATAAGACAAAGATTCTAGCAGCTAGACAAGAAAAATATTGCCAAAATAATTAATTTTTAATTATTTATTTTCCAGTATTCTGCACAACATATGCAATGATCTTCTCAATCAGTGATATATTTCTATACGGCAGCACAGCTGCTTTAGCGTGGGAACTGCCACAAGACCCGTATTCTCCCTTTAACCACAAGGCAGACCCTCTCCATAGAAGAGTAGACACCCAGGTGATATACTACACGGACGAAGACGGAAGAGTTATTGACAAGAAACCTTATAAGAGGTAAGGGACAAGAAGAAAATAACGATAATATATGACTGGATGATTTATCGTATCAAAATCTGTCTTCCAATTCCATTTTAATACCCGTTTCTTTTTTTGTCAATTCATGTAGTCTCTATCTAACAATATCAATACCTTTAATTTATAGTTTAAATTTAGGCTTAATATATTGTGAAAGTCGTTTAGTCTTAACCCTGTTAGCACTTTAAAATTCTAAATTCTAAGAAGGTACGTCTTTTTCATTTTCAATATACCTACATGCTCTAATTGGGGTAGCGTTTAATATGGACATATGAAATGCACTTTAAATAAGGCCTTAAAATACTTTGAGTTTCACGCGTCGGTTAACGCATTAATATTAGCTACATCTGTTAAGTCTTAATCAATGTGTTATTTGTCATCTCTGAGTGAATGTATTTAATGGATTGTACCACTTCTATGGACAAAACCACCAAAAAATAACACAAAAAATGACGAATCCTTTTATTTAATAAATAATAACAATATTAACACTGGCCGCGTATAACATTTACAGAAAACCTATAGTGAATCCGGCTTTCGCGAAACGAAGCGTCGACGATGCCGAGCTTTTTAAAAAAGGAAGCATAGTGAAATTCAAAATAGACAGGAAACAGATGCACAACTCCAAAAACAAACGGGGATATTTGAAAAGCGAACGCATGGAACCGCGCAGCGTCGAATTTCACAGGAGCAGCCGCGCCTCACTCTATCAGAAAATAGAGACTATGCTTCACGGGTCTGTATCATCGGTTAACTTTTGCGATGCTCTAATATTTTTTTATCTAACTTTTAAAAACTTTCCTAAGTGTAGGGTATATATTCTTACTCCTAGGAAAAGGTCTCCTCATAACCTTCCGAGAGCTTCTGTGTCACGCTTTTTGGGAAAATATGTTATTTTATTTTTTATTGGTCCCAATAACTAATATTACACATTCTACCTGTTTGCGGTTAAGGAGTCCCGTGGTGTACCTTTAAAGTCCATGGTCCAATACCGATAATATTAATATGGGACTACCCCGAAGCTATACTAAACCCAATGCAAATAGAATCATCAAAATCGGTTTATTAGCAAATAAGTCATAAAAAGCACAAACAAATTACGAATTTCCTCCTTTCTTGAACTTAGTTATTAAGAATAAGCAGAAGCTTAGTTTTATGGTAGGGTACCTATAGGATTGACGTAATAACCGTAATATCTGAATCTACACATTCGTATCGTTTCTCGTTAAGGAGTTCCCTGGTCTATCTTCAAACTCCAAGGTCCAATATTGGTATTGAATAAATGAAAATGGGGCCACTTCAATGCAAAAAGAATCATCAAAATCGGTTTATCACCAAAGAAGTTATAAAAAACACGGACGAATTATGAATCTCCTTCATTTTTGGAGTCGGTTAATATTTTGCTTAGGTTTATAGTAGGGTACCTATTGGATTGATATAATACACATAATATCTCAATCTACACATTACCTGGTGTATTTTCGAAGTCCAAGGTCCAATACCGATGAAATTAAAAGAGGACCACTTTGGAGCTATACTGAACCCAATGCAATAAGAATCATAAAAATCGGTCCACAATTGACAGAAATATCGGTCAACGTACATAAAAAAAAAAAAAAACATACATACAGACGAACATAGAAACGAAAAAATAAATAATATGACGAAGAAAGTTGTATATGCCAAAATTCCACACTGTAATATAATATAAATAATTCCATTCCAAAATGTAGAGTTTCTTGCCCTTTTTCTCCATAGGAATGACACTGAATAAACATTCCGAAGTGGTGGTAGAGTCTCTGTTACTTTACGACGATTCATAAATACTATAATAGTTCACATGAATAAAAAATATTCTTATTCTGCATCAATGCTTTTTTGCTTAAAACTGGTATTCACGGAAAACTAGCGTCGTGGCACTCTGCAGATGTTTGGCATTATGCTGAGTGAAAACCACTTCAGCGTCATAATTTTTACTCAGTTATATTTTATTTTGTCGAAGATTTTTTAATGTGTCGATGTTAATGTTTTTAATTTGCAAGTTTGTTCGACAGTCACTTCAAAATTTAAATAATCGGACATTTGCGAGTAAAACTCGTGCTCTGAAAGTTCCGTATAAGGAAGCCGATGTGATTTCTAATACACAATTTTCGGATTTTTCCGTTGTTTGCGTTAACGAAAGCGAAAGCGTAAGCGTAAATTTGCTGCTTGTCTAATTTCATAATTATATTATACAATACAATACAATAGGATGTATACTATAATTTTTGATTAGAGAGTTTAAATACATATCTTTTGGTTACATTTACTTTCAAGTTTCAATTTTTTACAACGGCAGAGGACTGTAGACTTTAGTATGTGACATAGATTTAAATTCGATACCTATTCCGTATTCCTCAGAAAAACTTGATAACCCCCGGAAAGACAGTCGGACAGACAATAAAGTAAACCTATAAGGGTTCCATTTTTACCTGATGATGTACGGAACCCGAAATATGAAATGATATGCAACCAAAAGGTTTTTGAAAGTACCTTTTTATAATTTCAGCCTGGGTGTGAATGGTAAGCATTGCGTGCTGAAATCTTTGTGCCTGGTCGGAAAAACACAACACGACGCCCAGGGGACGTTTTTCCAAGAAATATTGAGGGCAGTTTTCACGTAAGTACATCGATTTTTGTGGGTAACAAAATAGGTTCTATTTTTGCTATTTAAGCATTATAGTTATAGTGTTAGATGTTGATGGAAATAAATCGAACTAAGTTTTCAAGGTTTTTGTATTGTAGCCGGTATAGTGGTCTTTTTACCATGTTTTAATTAACTGTCTTTCAGGTTTTTTATTTGACTTTGAAATATATTTTACAATGAAATTTAAACTTACTTTTCGGTGAGTTCGGTGAGACGAACGATTTAGCGCAGTGGTTAAGAGCTTGAGCTGCTCCGCCCACTGTGTCGAATAGTCGCGGGTTCGATTCCCGCACGGGACAAATCTTTGTGTGATCCACAATTATTTGTTTCGATCTGGGTATTTGTTTGTGAATTTTCATGTTTGTAAACGCACCCACGACACAGGAATAAATCCTAGTGCGGGGCTACGTTTAAAAAAAAAAAAGTTATTAAATTTTAGATATAGCCTAGAACTGGATCGCAATGTAATATATTGATATCAAAAGTAATTTTTAGTATACAATCATTTATAAGGAAAAACTTTTTGTTTTAAAATAATAAAACGACTTCAAAAAGCAAGAAATAAATATTTGAAGTCGGTACCGGTTAGTGCAGTCGGTTACTTGGCACCGACTTCAAATATTAATTACTTGCTTTTTTAAGTCGGGTTTCTTTTTTTTTTAACGATTTTTATTTTACAATTTTAAGTGACATGTGAATTATTTACTAATATTTATATACCCATATTATATTATTTTGCTGAGTTGTACTGCAAGGTACCTACAAGATTGATATAATAACCATAATAACGGAATCTATACATTCGTGCTCGCCGTTAAGGAGTCCCCTGGTGTATCTTCAAAGTCCATAAGATCAATACCGATTTCATTATAATGGGACCACTTCGAAACTACCCTAACTAAACCCAACGCAATAAGAATCATCAAAATCAGTTCATAAATAAAGCTTTTAAAAACAGACAAATTTTCAACCTCCTTCTTTTTGGAAATCGATTATTATTCTGATTAGTTCTATGGCAGGGTACCTACAGGATTGACGTAATACCCATAATATCTCAATCTACACATTCGTATTGTTTGTCGTTAAGGAGTTCCCTAGTGTAAGTATCTTCCAAGTCCAAGATTCAATACTGATGAAATTAAAATGGGACACCCTATACTAAACCCAATGCAATAAGAATCATTATAATCGATTCATAATTGGCGGAATGATCGCGTAACATACATACCATAAAAAACATACAGTCGAATTGAGAACCTCCTGCTTTTTAGAAGTCAGTTAAAAATAGAACCTTGTCATGGATATAGGTGATAAAATATGGATGTTTCATGCTTTTCAGATTGCCTCAAACATCTGCGAACGACAAATACAAGGAGTACGATGCAGCGCTGACCGCAGATGGATCTTGTGATGATTTGTATCCTGAATGCGACGAACCCCCATTAGATTCTACTTCGCCTAGATTTAATTATTAATTCGTTTCTTGTAAATGTTCCTGACCTGTAACATGGATACATTTGCATAGATCAGGCACCAGTATCTCTGAAATGTTTCCATCGTAATTATGTAGTCAATTCGTAAGATTTTAACCCTGGAGAATTGGGCGAAACCGCCTTTAAAAAAATATATAATTTTTTTAGTAGTCGATTCGCACGATCTGTTTTTTTGATTACACAAGCATTTCACTAAGTTATCGTAACGCGCCGCGTCATAGCGAATCAGGTCCCAGATAAGTTGGTGCATTAGTATTTTTAGCTTAGGTGTAATTATATATTTTATATATTAGCACTTTAAAAGTTATAAAATCATTAGGTTGGCTTACGAAAGAATGTTTGTAAGCAAACCTTATGTAGTTAAAACATTAACTGGATCTAGCAATATAATTGCGGAGGAAAATATTATATACATGAGCTCACGGTGTCTTCAGGTCATTCTGCATAGATCGGACCAACAAAAATAATTAAGAAGTTTGAGGGTCCCCGGAACAACTATGCATTTTGGACGTCTAACACCTCAGTCCCTCCCGTGACCATGGTTGCTGCAAAGCACTCAAAACGTCGGGAACTTAAAAATCAAAATAAACCACATGAGCTCACGGTGTCTTCAGGTCATTCTGCATAGATCGGACCAACAAAAATAATTAAGAAGTTTGAGGGTCCCCGGAACAACTATGCATTTTGGACGTCTAACACCTCAGTCCCTCCCGTGACCATGGTTGCTGCAAAGCACTCGAAACGTCGGGAACTTAAAAATCAAAATAAACCGCGTATACTTGCGTAAACCTAAGAACTCAGTATACTAGCAGTTTCCCACGACTTCATACCCGGTTGATAAGAGCACCAATTACCGTGTTTATGTTTTATAGCCAATGTTACTTCTGGATAAAGTATATTTTTAATGGTGAAAGAATCGTTAAAATACGGTCCATTAGTTTTTGAGTTTATTCGTTAAAAATATACAAAAACACAAATCTTTTCTCTTTATTATATTAGTGTAGATAAATAAAAGTATATATCCAAACGTAGGTTCTACAAATTTTATATCACAGGCTAAGTTATTATCTACTTTTGTAATTTTATTATTAATGAATTAAAATAATTGTATAATTTAATATGAAACAATACCTATACAGGTTGATATAAAGAGTGACCTTATATTATCTTACCTCAATACAGTATCCTCATTTTTTATAATTTATTGAAACTTAGGACCTCTTTTACTACCCTCGAGTAAAATACTAATTAGTTACTTTTTGATTAACGTTACTCGGCAGTTAAAACTGACTAATCAAACAGTCGCGTTGGATAGGGCTGCTCAGAAATGGCGCAATTCATAGATTTACTTGCAGATTTAACTGTCGATACTTCAGACTTTATTCTAGGATAGTGAAAGAGGGCCTTAATTTAATTTGGACCTTAATTTAATAATGAAAGATAATGCGCGTTCAAGATATTATGTCACATAATGATTTTTTTATTATATGGAAGGAACGAGTAATCTTTTATACATTTGTATTTGTTTTAACTACACAAATGCTTCTCGACTTTGTTGAGGGGCAATAAGTTAAAAATAAGATGATAAGGATAGTCATAATACATTGTTTCATTAGTAAAGTGTTCTCTCAATATAAATTTGTTTTATTTTTTCTGAAACGATTGTAGCCCTAGATATCTTTATTGGTCTTTTCAACAGCCAATTTGTAATATATTAACATAAACTTACCAAATTGTCTCACGGATGTAACAGTAAAGCAATTCACATAGTGTTAACAGATTGTTTGTTTCTACGCCATACGATGAGCCTGATTCCTTTTAGTTCTTGGCTTATCTCAGTACGTTATACGGTTTGAGACTAGCAACAGAGAATTGGTTTTGTAAAAAAATCGTCTGACGAAAAATATAACATTACCCAATTTGGAAATTATAATTTGGATATGACTCGGAATTATTTGTTAATAATTATCTATACAATATTAGTTATAACCTTTGTTATTAGTGAAAATATAGGAAAGAATAGTATGGAATTATCAGCGGGAAATAAAGACAGAGTACTGTCCAGACGGAAAAGATTCATAGTGTTTCCAGATGGAAGTTCGTTTCAATGTGGTAAGTATTGTAACATTAAAACACAGCATGGATTCCACATACACTCAGCTAGCGTCAATTTTCTTACTCTGGAGAATAATATTTTCATCTCTATTCCTTCTCCTTTGACTTCCAGAAAGCGTTCGTTTGATTAAATCATGAAATATTGTTGGGAAAAGTCTTTGATTTAGTGTTTGTCCTAACTTGAAATTGTCTTTTCTCTGATTAACTTAGCAACTGCCAGAAATTAGTCATGGTTGGTTTGTACGAGCATAAACTCTACCACATACGTTCTGGAGCATCTCAAGGGTAAATACTTGGCCCTCTGCTCTTTAATTTGTTCTTAAATGATTTTTTATCTTTAGTGCATCATGTGGAATTAATTTTAAATGCACATAATGATTGCCCACCCTACATAGATGCTCGTTGAATGATTAAATGTGACATCGATGCGTTTCGGTCTGTTTGTAGATCGGCGACGGTTATTTTTTTTGTATGAATGGTCTACGCTGTTGGTCGAAGGGTCTTTACAGCTTTACATATACGTACTTTCTTTATAGGATTCGTGTTGCAAACGGCTGCTTTGATTCCCATTGGAGATATATTTCTGTTTGGACACACTGCGGCTCTAGCATGGGCTCTGCCTACGGACACCCAACTCTTTTACCAGCTCAAAGAGTATGAGAAACCATTGAGGAGAATTGACACAGTCAACTATTTTAATGAAGATGGCAAAGTCGTCGCTAGGATGCGATATCAAAAGTCAGTTCTTACTTAAAACAATGTTCATATACATTACATACATATTTACATACACATATTTATTTACACGTACACCAACACACACACACACCCACACATACACACACACACAAACACACACACACACACACTCGCATACAAGCACACAAGCATATAAGAGCACTTATGTACACATTATAGTACCAACACATACACTCAGGTTCATGCGTACATGCTTGCACGCGCTCATGCTCACACGCACACACACACACAAACTGATCAGTTTTTAAATATTTTATTTTTGAAACATTATGTTATAATAGTGTAAGTAAAGTATTACGTACAATTTTTTTTTCAGAAATATTATAGTTAACCCAGCTTTTGCTAAGCGAAGCGTCGATGACAACAGGACGGCTTTGAAGGGAAAATATAAAATAGACCGCAAAAATATGCACGAAAGACAACTAAGCAGAGATTACTTGAAAGCACAGTATATGGATCAAATTAGTCTGGAGTTTCATAGAAGCAATAGAGTCGAGTTATATGAGAAGATAGAAAAGTTGCTCAGCGCGTAAGTACATCTAGATATTATCCTACAGAATAAATATGATTGACAAGACATAAGGAAATCTTTTACAAAATATAAAAAATTATGTTTACCTTGAAGAGCTTTACCAGTGCTGCCGTTCTGCTTAATTAGTTTAGCAAAGCAATCAAAAATATGGGCAGGTAACTTGGACCAGGGCCTGAAGAAACTAGACTTCCTACAGTCGTTAACGCTAATAAAAAATAAAAAACATGTACGGGAAATATTACGACGAAAAGATACGCTAAGCCCCCTGGACGGTATGGCACGGGACGGTGCGGAGCATAATTTAGTTTTGCTTTATCTACAGTTGTTCATACAATAACCGGAGAAATAACGTTCGGTATACCTCCCCTGTCTGGTTTCCTTCACTCTTATAGTTTGTCTCATACACGCTCGCCGGTCACGGAGACCGTGTACCCCGTAAGGGATCTAGCATGATGATATAGATAAATTAAACACACCTTGAACATGTCCACAGTCTTGGGAAAAATGGGCGCCAGTGCGTTCTATTCACGCTATGCGAGGCGGCGCAGCGTTCTTCCGCGACTGAAAGACTGCAGGGCACATTCTTGCAAGAATTCCTCAGGGCTATTTTCACGTGAGTATCTGTGTCCTACAAGATATTGAGGATAAAACCAGACAATATTGAGGTTTTCGTCTATATACTACTTTAAAATCTGCCGTGCACGAAATATGCAGCCGTAGAGATGTATGTATGATGTAATGATTGTCCCTAGCTAAATGTGGCAGAAATCATCACAAAATTGGACCAAATATTATTAACAACCATCACCTCTATATTTCTAAAGCTTACGTGGCATAGGTGTTCTGTGATACATGGATTGCTGCAGATAGAATTCTGAATGTTTATCTTTAAAAAAAAATTCAGATTCAGTATTAACGTGCATTATCCTACTAATAAAATAAATGCAAAAGTCAAGAAGTTTGAACTGGATTATTGACATTTTTTTCTAGCCTATACTGTTCCACTGTTTAGCAAAGATCTTCGCTCCTAAATCCAGGCGAGAGAGATTTAGTCATACTCCACCACCGATCAAGTCGTCCATAAAGCTATCAACACGGCTTAATGACTACCATAAAATGTGGATAACTGATGGTTCCGAAGCATGAACGCTCTTTACCTATGTCCAGTAATAATTGACAAAACCTTATAATTATTTACAGGCTACCCAAAGGCGAAGAGTTTGAGTATGAAGAACACAAGGAGTACGATAAAGCCCACACTGAGACTGAAGACTGTACAGCTCAATACCCTGACTGCGATGGATTCTAAACTATAACGCTATTGTGCGATTAAATATTAAAACAAATTGTTACTATCGTATTTATTACTAGCAGTTTCCTGTGACTTCGCACCCAGCCGACAACAGTGCCAGAATATTTTTATTCATGTAAACCATTAAAGTATTTATGAATCGTCAGAAAAGTTACAAAGACTCTACCACCACTTCGGAATGCCATTCCTGTGGAGAAGAAAGGCAAGAAACTCCACGGTTACTCTTTTAAAATAGTATTTTTACATTTTCTTTTTCCAAGGTAGGTAGTTACATAGACTTGGTGGTCTATGTGACTTCTAAATAATGTAGCTTTCCTATGATTAAATAGATATTGAAATCGGTTCAGTAGTTTCAGAGTTTACCTTTTACAAATAAGCAGATCTTTCCTCTTAGTAATATTAATATAGATTTTCGCATCAAATGAGAAATGAGAACATCTGCACGAAGACCAGAATCTCTTGTTTATTTTAGACTTGGCGTAATGTTTAGGCCGTGGGCTGATCGCTCACTGAATTGAGTAGTCGTCAATTAAATCTCTGGGGTTTAAACTCTATGTGCCTACAAAAAGCGGTCTGGATGTTTATATGTTATGTGTATGTTTAGCGGTATATGTGCATGTGTAAAGTTCGTGTTGGTAACCCACCAAACACCAATAATTCCTAGTGTACTTTAGTTTTAAAAAAATATATCGTTTTTAATAATAATAGCAAGCCTACCAATGGTCCGCGTAAAAACAGTGAATCTCAGAAAGACAATAATAATAATCAAACCTACTCCTCAGAATTGCCAAACTTAAGCGGCGTTGGGTAGTGTATATCGCTCGTAGAATAGACAATCTTCCACTATTTGATCTTTGTAATACTTGCCCGCAAACTCAGAAAAGTTAAGCCATGTCTCTTGTTTTACGCAATTAATTTGGTCAAACTAATCGCATAATGTGTTCTGCGGTTATAGCGAGCAGACTGCAAGTCGAGGGAGTAATGAGCAATAGGTCTGGAACAATATTGAACCATACCAATAAATGAAACGGCATTTGGCCAAAATCGGAACTAAAGCGACGTCACCAAGTGAAATGTTACTACATGATATAGTGCAACAAGGATCTTTTGACACATGGCTAACGTTGGTTTGAAACCAGGGTTAAAATTTAACTCTGCGACTGCGAATTTTGTTCGCGGCCAAAATTAATTTACATAAGTTGTATTTGTGATTAGTAGGGATGTTTTAAAAAAACCTTTTTTTTCTGCCAAACGATCCTTGGCGCTCTAAATATATCGTTGAAGTGATAAGTGACTCACGACGCCACTACCTTCGCTTATCAGTTCAGTCCCTTTGTCATAGTCGAGAGTAAAATTATTGATTTCATTTGTTATGGTTTATACAGAATTTATATTTATATGAAAACTTTTTTATTTATATAGACGAAAATAATTACAATATTTCTTGAATTCGAGATATTCATTAACTTTTCAACACCTATTCTGATTTCTACATTATGGGAATAACGCCAAAATATCTCATAAACTAGTTTTTTCGATGCTATATAGATAGCATCGAAAAAACTAGTTTGAGAATCATCACTAAAGTATAGCTTACTATACAGTGTGTTTATGAGTTTATATCTTATAAATACACAATCTACCTGTAATAGAAATAAAAATATCAGGAATAAAGAAAAAGTTTTAACTGATAACCATTATACACTTTACTCAGTTCTCAGTCATTCGGTATGCTGTTAATGGTAGCCTACATACCTTTCTTTGTCTTACTAAACAAACATTTTAAAATTTTAACGTACAGAAATTGTCGCACGGTATAACAGTAAATAAATTTACACTATGCTAATTGAATTTTTATATGGAACGACACATTCATTCTACGAGGGTTTGAAACAGTGCGTTATACGTTTCATGCCTGGCAACTTTAAACTCTACGTTTGAAAAATTGTCTCTGAACACTTCATATTAAAACCGTTATTCGTGTTCCACTTTTAAAATTACAATTCGATGATGTTACGACGTTGGAATAGATGCTGTTTTTTTATAGTTCTGTTTTTAAAGATTGTAATTAGTGAGGATATAGATAAAAAAAGTACAGCGAATGAATTTTCTGGCGGGAATGAAGAGAGAGTGCTTTCGAGGCGGAAGAGATTCATAACATTCCCAGATGGCAGCTCGTTTCAACTGGGTACGTAAATTGTTGTTACACATTTGCACTCTAACGAGATGAGGTAAGTGTATTCAATGTGAAATTCCGTTCTCTGGGGTACTTTTGGGTACTAATTTTGTTTTACGACATTATGTTTTGGAATATTACCTTTTATGGTAAAAGTTTAAGGTTATGTATCGGAAAATCGATACAAGTTATGTTTTGTATGTATATAAAATATTAATATGTTTTTGGGAGTGAAGTAATTATACTAAAAACAGCAACTGTTTTATATTGTGACTGAAAATACTTTGAGAGTAAGTTATTTAAATCATGTATTTAAATCATTTTAAATGTTTATAACTATTTGAGTTAATTTATTGATTGACCAACGGTGATTCTTAATTCTAACAAAAATTCGACCACTGTGGGTGGTAATCGAATTGACGCAATCTCTTATGCCGGGTCCACCGGCATAGCAACTGAGCTACTAAAGCAGGTAGCTGAATTATAAAGAATAGTATTTTTCTTATTGTATATTGACATCGTTATGTAACGATAGATGGCACCACATCATGTTTTAGTGGTGTATACATATAAAAATAAAAATACACTCCTTTAGTTACTTGCTTTGTCATAAAATAAGTCCACACTATCCGTATTTTACCGCTGCAACTTACAACTTCGCCCGCGTGGAATTTAATAAAAAATCTTTATAATAAAGTAGCCTAAATTTCTCTTTGTAACATCAGTTATCTGCCAGTGAAAACCCCTCGTGATCGGTCTAGCCGTTTCGGAGTTTAGCCGTAACAAACAGACAGACCGAATTTTTTTAAATTTGTGTTATTGCTATACCTATCGTATACCCTTTCATATGTATTTAGTAGAAGCTGTTATTTTGACATTACAAACAGACACTGCAATTTCATTCATTTGTATAGAATATTCTAGAATATTTTTGGAATCGGTCCTGTAGTGTTTAAGTTTATCCGTTGCAAACATACACAAATACAAATTTTTCCTCTTTATAAGATGTATAGATTTATAGATTTATAATCTGATCGTTTATCGAGCTGGATTGCGAAGTTCCGCGCCAGAGCTCAAAACAAAGGGAACACTATGATTTAGGGGCTTTTCTATCATAATTCTCAACGTTAATTCGGTGTCAGTAATTGCAATATCCTCACCTATTAATAAATTTGAATCTAGAAAACTAGCAAAGATGCTAGTTAGAAGTAAAATATCCACCTTTGTCACCTTCCCATGGGGAATCTAGGCATGATGGAGCTTATATATATTTCCAGTATTCTGTTGCCAAACTGCTGCACTGATTCCTATTGGTGATATCTTTCTGTTCGGGAACACTGCGGCGCTCGCCTGGTCCTTGCCATCGGACACTCAACTCTTTTACCAGCTCAAGAAGTACGAAAAACCCTTGAAGAGGATCGACACGGTCAACTATTTCAATGAAGATGGCAAAATTGTTGCTAGAGTGCCGTATCACAGGTAAGTTCCAAAGTAAGCAGAATTTGTTAAATTTATTTTTATTTTATTTATTATTCACATACACAACTAACATACAGGAATTCCCTAATGCATTAGTGTGACCTTATAAAATATAACATAATACATAAAAACAAGTTTCAGCGAATTCATTCTGAGAGCATGTTAAATGTCTATTTTGTCAGCAACTTGATTCGGTGTTCGTAAAGCGCGCGTCATTGGCGCTTTGCTGAGCAAGTTGGTTCTGCCGCGTGGTACCGCCAGCAGCCGCCACACATACTCGTCCGGCACACACAGACCAATTGTTTGCAACACCCTTGGATTTGGACATTTTCCACGTAGTAGCTTGAAAATGTAGGACACAAGCGCGTAATCCCTTCTACTCTCCAAATTGTTGTACCCAACCATGCCTATAACAAACAAGTTTGGGTACATCAACGGATAAAAAGGATACACTCCATACAGTCTCATGTGAAGCAATCTAGTGAATTTCTTATGTATGCGCTCAAGCCTTAACTTATATTTTGCTTCATGTGGAGCCCATATCACTGCCTTGCATTCCAACTGACTTCTTATGAGCGCATTGTATAGTGTTCTTATAGCTACAATGCTTTTAAAGCTTTCTGACCGTCGTCTAAGCGTGTGTTAAGGCATATATTGTCGGGTTGTCCACTTTAATCAACTGGGTCATTTAAAGGGACCTCTTTCTTTTTTTGAAAATGTATCCTCACACGTAGCCTCATTCTAGAAGTTATTCCTGTAACGCGGGTGCGTTAACAAACATGGAATTTGCATACACAAACACTCGGACCGAAAATAATATTTGCATCACACAAAAGTTTTTGCCGTGCGGGGATTCCGTGTGGAACCTTCTTAACCACTGGAGAAACCCGTCCGTCATATTCCGTCAATTTACGTTAATTCTGACTTTTTTGGCACAACGATCACTAGAATCATAATAATAATTATCATAAATTAAATAATTTGTTTGATCTGACTTAAATAGCAGTCGTACACTAGTAGTATTAGCTTATTATATATTTATAATCGATCTATCTATCTATCTATATCATCACGCCAGCTCCCTCGCGGGGTAGGCAGAGAGTACAGAGTTCCAACAGGTTCTTTCCTTACATACCTCTCTGGCTTCCTCCACTCTCATAGTTCGTCTAATAATCGATCCCGCAAGGAATCTGGCATAATAATATAGATACATAGATATATCTTCTAATATATTTTTAAGGAGACTAATAGTAAACCCAGCTTTCGCCAAAAGAAGTGTGGACGATAACAAAAATATGACATTTAAAGAAAAATTAAAAGAGAAAATAGACCGTAAGAGAATGCACGAGGAACAACTGAAGAGAGACTATTTGAAAGCACAGCACATGGACAAGAATAGTGTGGAGTTCCACAGGAGCAATAGAGTTGAGCTGTATGAGAAGATAGAGAAGTTACTGACAGCGTAAGTGTAACTAAGAGCTTAGCACGAAAAAAGTGACGTTAGCTATTGTGTCGTTAGCGTCGTTAGCGAGTTCATACGCTATCCTTGTCACACTAAAAATTTAATAAATAAATATGAACGTGACAGCACGATTACGCGCTAGCGTCACGCTAATTTTCGTACTAAGCCTTCTGTTAAATAATAGCTAGGATAATTACCTCGTGCATCTAGTGGTGAATAATGTGTGTACCGATCACGAAGTCCGGGTTTCGCATTCTAGGTGCGAAAATGTGTAATTTTTCTATAGAAAAATTATCAGTATCAGTCTGGAGTCTAGCATAATACCCTGTATAATGGCCTATTGTATCAAACATTGTTAGCGAAAATTGGGTGTACACGGTACACCTCTGCCATCCCCGCTTGGAGAATATAGACGATATGTTTAAATGGCAGGTACCTATCCCTAATGGATAAAGGTGAGAACGAATTCTTCGTTGCACGAATGGAATAGTGACTCAATTGAAAAAAATAGATCAGGAGAAATAAAGCACTTGTAGCCCGCGGGACCACGAGGATCCATTAACAAGCATTTCCGTACTTTAGAAGGCACGTTATGCCCTAGGTGCCCGTTAGTGGCAATGCTACTTCCGAGCGTCTCCATGTTTCGAAGAACATATTAAGCTATTAGCACTTAATCGTTAAGCCGAACTGGATGGCTTTATAAGTTTCAACAGCAGGTGGTCACAAGTATGCCTCTACTAATCCACACTGACTCCACGTAATCAGGTGTGACCATTTCTCTTTCACCTCGATTTGCGAAAGAAACCCTTATATCTGCAGTAAGACAGTACAAGTTGATTTATTATATGAGAAAATCGTACTTTTTAGTTACTAAAAATAAAGCTTTTATTCAAATACTCCAATTTTCGAGTTATGTACTATCCTCGGTCAGTGGTATGTTCGGTCCGGCAATCAATTCTCAACTCTATATACCTAAACATAGGTGGTACATATTCCACAGCCTCGGCAGAGATGGGCGCCAGTGCGTTCTTTACAAACTATGCGAGGCTGCGCAACGTTCCCTCACAGCCGAGGACGGGCAAGGCACATTCTTGCAGGAATTCCTCAGAGCTGTGTTCACGTGAGTATCTGTGTTCTACTGAATATTAAGGACAATGCCAAACTTAATATTTCAACCAAATATTAGTTAGGTTGAATAGTAGATCCTCCGTTGTAGAAGTTACTGGTTAGCTACTATGTGGTGAGATTAGATACCTGGACCTAAACATTTTTACTATATAACAAAATATTTGGATGAGATAGCTGAATAAAAATGGATCGAGTTGAAGCAATGAGGGTTCCGATTTTCTCTAGCTCGTTATTTTATTCAATTCAATTCAATGTCGTTATTTGTGAACTATAAAGTCATTGATACTATTGACTGAAACTTCACTACCGTCTGAAACAAACATTTGTGAGTTACACAAAGGCTTACCCCGTACTGGAATCAAACCCACGATTACTTAAACCAGCCAGCTATATGGCTTGGCTGTCTTCAAATCTAAAAATTCTAACTATTCCCAAAATCACCCCATATAATTTAACACAGTACAAAATTTTAAGCTATTGGTTTAAAGTAGGGCAACTAAAAAGTTGCGTAAACGAAACAACTTTATGTTGATATAAACCATTATTCCAGACTCCCCAAAGGCGAAGAGTTTGAGTATGAAGAGCACAAGGAGTATGACAAAGCCCACACTGAGAATGAAGACTGCATAGCCCGGTACCCTGGCTGTGATGAATTTGAAGCTACTGTGATGTAGTTGATTAAACATTAAAGAAATTCATTTTGTGGCTCGTTCTTTCTCTTTATTCTTTCGCCAGGCACTTGTCCCAGTGAAATTACCGAAATAGGCGTGCTTTGGGTAAAAGGTTGCTAAAAGTTTGCAGTTGTATTTCTTTACGATGATTTTACAATCTTACAGCAACCGAGCTTGCTGTGGGCTAAAAGGATTTATTAAAGGTTTATTACTATCATTAGTATAAGCTCTTTATTTAACTTTTAATATTTGTTAAGTTATTTAGGTCAAACCAAGCAACCAACCAAGTGCAAGCTAAATTAGAACCACTTCTTCGTATACTACGTAGTTAAAATTTGGCATGTTAGATTCTACACGACGACGACGACGAAGGAACTCCTTAACGGCCAACACATATAATTTTGACTGGCTGTTTATAATTGCACCGTTACCTAGCTTCATAAAGGCTTGTATTTTTTATACTATTAATTTATTTTGATTACCTAGCAAGCTTAGTTCAGAAATATTACGACCTACAATGATTTGTAACTACATATTATTATAATTTTAATACATTAATAAAATCAGAGCGTCTTGACTGCGGACTTGGAATTGACTGCGGACTTTCTTAAGGTATTTAACGAAATAACGGCCCAGTTTAGGTTCTAAATGGAATGGATATAATAATTGATTGTTTCCTGCGCTCATGAAAACACTAAAACAAGCTGTATGAACAAGCCAGGTTTTAGAAGGCTAGTCGTTCGGTATTGGGCCTACTTAAGTATTCTGTTTACGTACCGGTACATAGAGCTGCGAGCTAATTATGATCTAGTCGACAAACAGACTAACCGACTAGGTATTTGCCATGACTTTGCCACTAGATATCTCTTTGATCGATATTTCTCGTTGCATCATTTGGAAGCTTTGAAAAAGAGCATTACAATAATTGGGAAATTGTCTTTGTGGCGAATGCATTTAAATTTAAAGAAAAACTATGAAATCGAATGAGTTAGTTGAAGTTTAATTAAATTCTGCTATGAAAATGTAAGTGTTATAATATGAAGTCGACTTCTCAGAGTAGTACTTGAAAGAAGAGGTACAAGATGTAGGTTTTTTATTGTTTTTTCTTCTTACCAGGTTGCTGATTCTTGTCTTTTATTAGCATTGCCGAAAGATAAATCTACATAATGATATACTTTGATTGATTTCTTCAAACTATATTAAAGTAGCTTTTTATATTGAGGAGTTCTGGTCTTATTAGAGAAGCCTACGTAAGTCAAAGCAGGAGAGAAAAGATAGATGGGCGATTCAATCATAAATTACATTTCAGTTATATACAAACAAAAAATATCTTTAAATCTAGACAGTACGCTGTTAAATACGGACAGACTTTGTATCTTCAATCTATAGACACATTACTTAGATCTGTAGTCTTAACTATTTAGCACATTTCTCTAAAACACTGGGTATTGTTTGAGCTAAAGTTCAAGCTCACTGCAAATGAGTGTATCGTGCAGGCATTTCGTGTTGGTGTTTACGTGGAACTTCGTAAGACATTTTGAGGTAATTTTTCTGTTCTATTAAGTACAGGTAAATATGATACACTAATTTCAGTATAGCACCCTGCAAGTGTTTAATTATATTTAGTATTATTATTGCATTGTTTATAATATAACCATTAAACTTTTGCTTGTAAAACCTACTGACTAATGTTACATTCCATCTTTATGTACCTGCATTTTATACAAATAAAGATTGTTCTATTCTATTTTAAAACGCTTTCATCGATATTTACTCCTAATCATTTGAGTTCAATCCAATATTAAGCACAGGTTTCCATGTAAATATTTAACTTATCGATCAACGGTCGTTATTAAAATTCGACCATCGTCGTAATTTTAAATGGCATTCATCCAATAATTTACTACATTCAATATTAACGTTTCAACGAATTTAAATTTCATTTCAGGAGAAATGCGTGTCACTGCACAATTTATGTTTGTAATATCAGAACTACTGGTTTTGGTTATTGCTGGTAATAACACGAGTAATGATTCTAAAATCACTTTGAATAATTTAGACACTGGAGGATTCAAAACTATAGATGAATTCAAATTGTTATCAAGGAGGAAAAGATTCTTGATTTTTCCTGATGGAAGTTCATTTCAATTAGGTATGTTGATTAATAATAATAAGCTTAGGAAACATTGACTCAGCTATCGTACTTTGGTTAGGGTAGGACATGCATTTTTTTAATCCTTAAGATACAATACGACGTAGATAATAATATTCTATTTGCTTAATTGCTACCTACTATCGACTTAAATAAATTACGTCTAGAACCACGGCTATCTTCAATTAGGGAATATCGTTTGGTTTAATTCTACTGCAGCTTTGACCTATGAAATGCAACGTATTTTGCACGCGTAACATGTCCCGTATCTTTCTTTTTTATTAACGTCTAATATTTTCCTTTATCAGTAGTCACAGAAATCCATAGTCCAAAAGTGGACGATCTAATAGCAGATTTGTTTTCTTCAGTATTTTGCACACAGAATCATGGATATCTTCAACTTGGAAATATCGTTTGGTTTGGTTCTACTGCAGCTTTGGCATGGGAGCTGCCTACAGATCCTCAAGTGTTTGATATGTTCAGAGACCGTTATAAGGTTTACGAAGCTAGCAGAAGAAAGGATATCATTTACTATGTTGATGAAGATGGAAAAATTGTTGATACTGTTGAATATCACAGGTATTTTGTTTATAAACTAATTTATTAAGCGTCAAATATCCATACTTCCATTCGAGTAACTCTGTTTGTTTATTACATTTTACGTGGAAAACGCCTCATAGATTTTGATGAAAGATTTCAAGGAGATGGATTGCAAGCTGGAGCTAGAAATAAGCTACGTGTGTTAAACAATATAACGCAGATGTATTTGCGGATAACCGCTAATATACGATGATAACAATTATGTACAAAAAGGGTTACTAACAAAAGTAAAAAAGGCTACAACAGAGGGACGAAATCTTATTTACAAATGACCTAATAGTTCCGCATCGCTCTTAGTTGGCAGGGTGCCTAAAACGCTGACATTGCCACACTGAATGGCGATGCTTATATGTTGACCAATATAGTTGCCAGTTTCCAGTCGCCAGTACCATTCCACCAGACGCTTCGAGATTCTCTAGAAACATCCGGTATGCCCACCATATTTTACATTACTCATAGTCGGCTCTTTGATTCGAGAATAAAAGATAAACACTGATTTAGTACCAGTTTAAAATGCAATATGTCAAATTATAATATTATATCAGATTAAAATGAATCTTAAATCAATAGATACTTATGTCCTAATTCAGCATTATCACTGGCGAAGGATGAAGCCATATACGTAGACATAGATTTTATTTTAATTTTATTTTAGTTTGCAACCATGTTGCGAACAGAAAATGGTAGATCGAGTAAGTTCAATTAGTCTATCGTTAGTCAAAACTACATTATACACCACATTATCATCTTTAGTCAAAAGAATGATGAAGAAGAAGACGAAGGAATGTCACCAAAGATTGCTTTGTGCTTTAAGTATTAATCAAGATTATTTAAAATTCAGGAAACCTATAGTAAATCCAGCGTTTGCTAAAAGAAGTATTTCATTAGAATCTGAAATGAAGAGAAAATATTTTGTAACACAAATGCATTACATGCACATGAACATAGATTTATTTGAAGATTTGAATGCTGCAAGAATAGACTTCCATAGGAAAGGAAGAATAGATCTTTATGGAAAATTAGAAAAACTGTTACAAGAGTAAGTGGTTACTTTTTATGAGCAATTTTGTTATAACCAGAGTTGTTTTTTGTAATGGAAAGATAAAGAGATATAAAGATATAGATACTTTGTTAAAATATGTTTCTTTTCTTTGATTAACTAGGTTAGGTTGGGACGGTAAGAGGTGTGTTCTTAAAATGCTTTGCGAAGCAGGAAAAGCAAGAAATAAACAGGGAACGTTTTTCCAGGAGATCATAACATCAATATTTACGTGAGTCCTTTAAATATTATAAATATCTGAGCCTTAGAACTAATTAAGTTTTTTCTATCTATCTATCTATATCATCACGCCAGATCCCTTGCGGAGTAAGCAAAGAGAACAGAGTTCTAATAAGATTTTTTTTTTAGTTTTTTTTTTTAGTTTTGCTGGAGAAAATCTTCAGAACACTTTCAGTCCTCTGTAGGGAATATATATGACTTTCATCTCATTAAAAATTCCCCGCGGTAGCCTTCTTTTGGTGCTTTAGCATCTGCGCATTGAACGCAGCGGTCTTGTGCCCATTTTGCGTATTGGTCGAATCCGTTTATTTTAGAAACTCAAAATTGCATCTCCCATCTTATAAAGCCGTGAGCACCGTGAGCATATAGAGGTAGCGGTACAGTCAATTTAGCAATCAAGCCGACGTTTATAAACAACGAGTGGCTTGATCCAGTGAACTTAAGTCATGGATTCAACCCCCGCACCGTACATATTTGTGTGAGCTCAAATATTTTTCTTGATTCGAGTGTTTATGTATGGAAATATCATGTTTGAAAATACACTCACAACACAGGAATTATTCATAGTTAACGTATTCCCACGTTTACTAGTATATTTCAAAATAAAAAAAAAACATTAAATAACTTTAAATAGACAATAGGAACTGCGCCATTTAATATTTACAATGACCGACATAACTAATTTTGAAGATAAGAACATGACTGTAGCATATTTAATACAAGTTTTTTTTACATTTGGCATTTCCAAATAAACAATACAGTTTCTAAAATCGATTTAAAGTCATGTAATATCAATTTGTGAGAGAAGGCTATTGCCCAACACTGGGTCACTACAGGCTGATATTATTATTAACTGCTTTAAAAAACACCGTCACGCCTATATCCCCGGGGGTGGCAGAGGTGGCCGTATTTTTTAGGCGGTTATTTATTATTTATTTATTTATTTACGATCACAACATAATGCACAATATAAAAAACATCGCCCCACAAAACTGTGCAACCAGTTTGACTGTGGGGTCAGTTGAATCTACAAACTTAATATAATGGTAACACTAACTCAACACAAACTTAGGTAATGTTTTTTCAGATTCCTTTTAATTTTTTTTATATTTGTCTCGCCCCTTATGGCCGCCGGCAGACTAAAATAAAAAAATATGACATTCAAAGTTTGCAAAAGTTTTACCCTCAAGGGTGTGAAATAACAATAGGGAATGGGGGATGAAAGTTTGTATGGAAATACACCACACCGTCACGCCTATATTCCCCAGAGGGGGTGGCAGAGGTGTACTGAGTACACCCACGTTTCGCCGACGATGTTAGGCCCCATGTAAAAGGGGCCGAGCCTATCGCCATATTCCGTGTATAATTCCAGACTCCGGACTTGTACTGGGAAGTTATCGCTAGAAAAACTACACTTAGGATTTGAACCCAGGACCTCGTGATCACAAAGCGATGCGCTTTGCCACAAGACCAACGAGGCAGTCAACTTCTTTTAGATTGACAAATTTGTAGACTAAACACAGGTTTTATATTTTCCCTGTACATAATTTCTATTTTTTTAATTTGCTCCCTTTTATTTCTCAACTAAGGTTATAAGTTACAAGTTGGAACATAATTTCAGATTACCGGAAGGCCAGGGGTATGAGCGCGAGGAACAACAGTACGATGTCGCCCACGGGACCGATGCAGATTGCGCTCGATTGTACCCCGAGTGTGCATTTGTTCTCTAGCCGATATATGTAAATACTTATTTATAAGATAGTTACAAATATATGTATGTTGTTGGATTTATCAACGTTTTTATCATATAAGTAAACGTAATCACAATACAGATTTTGTATTCCTCGGGTTTTGCTAGAGGCGATTTTTTTCATTATATCAGTGAGACTGAGTTGTCATAGTATCGGTTGAATAAAATATTTTTATATACCCTTATTTGATTAATGTTATTGACTTTGTGCTACCCATTTATTTATTGCTTATTAATCTATATCTATTTTTGGTTTTCCTTAAAATAAATAAATATAATTGACTTCCTCGTTGGTCTAGTGGCAAAGCGCATCGCTTTGTGATCACGAGGTCCTGAGTTCAAATCCTAGGTCGGACAAGTGTAGTTTTTCTTACAAAAGTTTCCCAGCACGAGTCCGGAGTCTGGAATTGTGCCCGGTATATGGCAATAGGCTCGCCCCCTATTACATGGGACCTTACATTGTCGGCGAAACGTGTGTATACTCAGTACACCTCTGCCACCCCCGCTGGGGAATATAGGCGTGACGGTGTGTATAAATAAATATAATAAAAAAATTAGTTCCTAACAAATTGTAACTATTATGTGTATGTATATATAAAAGATATGAGAAAATAAATTGAAATAAAATATCCTATCCATATCATCACGCCATCCCTTGCGGGGTAGGCAGAGGGTATAAAGTTCCAATAGGTTCTTTCCTTACAGACTTCTTTGCCTTCTTCCACTCTCGTAGATCGTCTCATACACGCTCATCGGTTACGGAGACTTTTAACTTACTCTTCACATAAGACACCGTCTATTAGGTTTAGGGTAAGATACTCCAGATACCCCCCCAAGCCACCCGAAGCGTCCTCTCGGCTCCTACCTGTGCACCAGTCAGTGAGCGCACACGCACTCATCGCCGCACATGTAATGAAGTACCTATCACCTCGCGCCCTTAGGAGACAGCTCCTAAGAGGCGCACTGTAGGTTATTTATTCTGTGACCTTATGCAGTTTATTTAAACTGACAACTAAACTGGTGTATCCACTGTCTAATTACATAACTCAGACGGAATCCCGGGAAGATGGCAAGTGCAAACGTTCAAAAGTGCAGACGCTAGACCCGTTCTAATTGCTTGTTCAAACATCGGACTCTGCACATTTCGGGCTATTGCATCCGACCCGTTGTATTAGAGTGGAATCGATTATATTTTTGTTGATTTTTATATCGTTCTCGATCCGTTAAAAATGTTACGTTTTGTATTCAATTCTTGTTGTGAATGACGATCGTTTTGTTATTACAAGCTTTTATTTAACTTGCAATCTTCGTACGTCTGTCTGTCTGTCTTTCCGGTTTAAGCCTTGTGATCCATTTTTCAAGCCCTTAGGGGTAGTGCGGGAATCGAGCCCGCGGCTATTAGACACAGTGGGCGGAGCGGCTTCAGCTCTAAACCACTTATACCGGGTATTTGTGTATGTGAATTTTCATGTTTGTAAACGCACTCACGATACAGGAATAAATCTTAGTGTGGGGCTACGTTTAAAAAAAAAAGGTAGATAGTAAATAGGCAAAAAGCTTGTGATAAGGTTATTACACTTTATGTCGCAGAGGTAGGTACATTCTTCTGAATATATTTCAGCATAATCGTATATTTACTCTTAAACTAATACCTCTAGTAGTTTAAATGGTTTAGTGCGGTGACGTAAACGACACTATCAATCAGCCTATCGTAGTCCACTGCTGGACATAGGCCTCTACTAACACGCGCCATTGCACACGGTCCTCCGCCTTCCGCATCCAGTCTGTCCCGTCTGGGGGCTGTCCTACCTTACGCTTACCAAGTCGCGGTCTCCACTCTAGGACACGCTTGCTCCATCGGCCGTCGGTCCTTCTGCAGATGTGACCAGCCCATTGCCACTTTAGCTTACTGAGTCTGCGAGCTATGTCGGTAACTTTGGTTCTTTGTCGGATTACCTCGTTCCGAATTTTATCCTTCAAAGAGACGCCGAGCATAGCTCGCTCCATAGCCCGCTGTGCGACTTTAAATTTGTGGATTAGTCCCACTGTGAGTGTCCACGTCTCGGCCCCGTAAGTCATAACAGGTAGGACGCATTGGTTAAAGACTTTAGTCTTCAGGCATTGCGGTATAGGCGAAGCGAAAACGTGACGTAGTTTGCCAAATGCTGCCCAACCCAATTGGATCCTGCGGTTGATTTCTTTAAAATTGGACAACTTGTCCAAGGTAGACATACTCTCGAACAACTTCGAGCATTGAACCATCGACGTAGATCGGTCCCGGCGTGACATGCTCATTAAACATGATCTTGGTTTTATCCAAGTTCATGCCGAGACCGACACCTCGAGAGGCTCCATTTAGGCTATGCAGCATTTCGCTTAACTGTTCCAGTGACTCTGCCACGATGAAGATATCATCGGCAAACCGAAAGTGTGAGATGTATTCGCCGTTGATGTTAATGCCCCGCCCAGTCCAGTTCAGCGTATTGAAGACGTCTTCGAGTGCATTGGTGAAGAGCTTGGGGGATATTACATTCCCCTGTCTTACCCCTCGATGCAGCTCGATCGGGTTCGTCTTTTGGTCCTGGAGCTAGATGGTCATTGTGTCGGTATCATACAGACATCTCAACACCTCGATATAGCGCCAATCGATGCCACATCGCTGCAGGGCATCCAAAACCGCCCAGGTTTTGATGGAGTCGAAGGCTTTCTCGTAGTCCACGAAAGCATACACAGTGGCTGATTGTACTCTTCGGTCTTCTGTATAATCTGCCGAACAGTCTGGATGTGGTCTAAGGTGCTGTAGCCTTTTCGAAACCCGGCTTGTTCCGGTGGCTGGAACTCGTCAAGTCTCCTGGCGAGGCGGTTTGTGAGTACTCTCGAGAACAACTTGTAGACGTGGCTCAGGAGTGAGATGGGTCTCTAGTTCTTCAGCAAGGTTTTGTCACCTTTTTTTAAGAACAGAATTACCGCTCTCCCGCTCCACGCTTGAGGTGTTAAGCCCTGGTGGATGACGGAATTAAAGAGACTCGCTAGCTTTTTCAGGATTGGAGTCCCGCCTGCTTTTAGGAGCTTAGTGGTGATTCCGTCATCACCTGGCGACTTGTTATTTTTGAGCTGTCGAGAGCCACTCTGACCTCGTCCTGGTTGACATCAGGGATGTCTTCCGGGTCGTGGCGTGCGAGTGGGGTTCTGTGGTCGTCAGCGCTGGGTCTCGAGGGTTTAGCCATCCGTATTGTGCACAGGTCTTTGTAGAAACTCTCAATTTCCTCGAGTATCTCGAACTTGGAGGTCACGGTTTTGCCATCCGCTGTATTAAGTTTCGTCAGATGGGATCTGCCTAGCTGGCGAGCGAAGACATTGGTGCCTCTATTCTGTTCAATCGCAGCCGCGATGGTGCGGGTGATGGAACATCGGAGGTCACGTCGCACCAGCTTCCGGATCTTCCGGTTGAGGTTCCTCCCATCCGGCGAAGACGCCTGCATGGATGACATTTCCCGTCTCTGCCTCATAAGTTCTAGAGTCTCGAGCGAGAGTTTAGACTCTTTGTTACCGCTTTTGCCGGGAAATACCCTTCGAGACACATCCTGTAGCGTTTTGACCACTGTGTCTGTTTTCTCGTCAACATTGCCTTCGGTTTCCAGCAGGTCGAAACGATTTTGAAGCTCCAGTTGGAACTTTTCGGACCCTATAGCTATTTGAGGCGCAGTAGGTCTGAGAGTAGACCTCATCATGTGACGCCTTTCGGCCTTGAAGTTTATATTTAGAGCGCCTCGGACAAGTATGCGATCGCTGCCGGTATTAAACCTGTTGATTACGGAGACGTCTCTAAATATATACTTCCTCTCAGTCATGATGAAGTCTATCTCGTTCCTCGTCACAGTGTCGGGGCTTCGCCATGTCCACTTTCTATGAGGCTTCTTCTTAAGAAACGAATTCATCAAGAAGAGCCCCTGCGACTCCAGAAAGTTGACCAGCATCTGCCCCCTGTGGTTTCGGCACCCCACGCCGTGGGGTCCGATTATCGTTTCTCCGCGTTTTTGTACTCCCACTTTGGCATTGAAGTCCCGCATAACAACGTTGTAGTGAGCCTTGGTGGTGCCATGTAATGCCTTGGCTATGTCTTCATACATGGCTTCGGCTATATCGTCGCAGTATGTTGAGGTCGGCGCATATACCTGTACCACCTTCAGGGTGTACCTGTTGGTGATTTTAATTATGAGGTACGCTACCCGTGTCGACACACTGCTGACTTCCACAACGTTGTTAGTGAGAGCTTTGTTGACCAGGAAACCGACACCGCCCTGAGAGGGCCGATCACCTTCCCGAAAGTAGAACAGGTGGCCTGACTCAAGGGTTATCGTGTCTTCGCCCTGTCTTCGGACTTCGGATAACCCCAATATGTGCCAGTTTATGCGACCTAGTTCTACCTCGAGTTCAGTGAGGTGTTGGTCCAGCCGTAGAGAGCGTCCATTGTACGTAGCCAGGGTCAGGTGTTTTTGGTAGCCTTGTGTCGTAGCCCGGAGATTCTTCGCACCCCCTGCCCCGCTGTTACCGCGACCGCTACCGTGGCAGCGGACAGCGGAACTACCGGGAACTGGGGGCCTTTGCGTTTGGTGTCTTAACATGTTAAGAGGTTTTTGGCCTACTATACCACGCTGGCCAGACGGGTTGGTATAGGGTTCGTTTCAAATTTTCCTTTTCTGGTCGTTGATCGGATGACGTTACTACCTTTGGTAGACTCTTGCCACCAGCCTAGCAAAAGTATGGCTACTGGGGAATTCTAAGTTTTTCTGTCGCTTCCAGCCCAGTATGGAAGGAAGGAAACGACACTAACTTAATTATATTTATTTATCGTGTAACATTTTTGTACTAATATTTTCCTTTTATTAATGAAGAATGACGGATTAGAATTGAATGGTGCGTTTCAGGGTTTCAAGCCTATTTCAAGTAGTAATTACGTGAAATGAAGGAGAATTAATATAAAAGGTTGGTTCTGTCGAATGACAATTTAGTTTTTAAGTCTAGATTCTTCATAATTTCAATGTAATGATGTGACGGTTAATATAATGTATGGGTTTAAGAAAATATATTTTATTGGATGAAGAATGACGACGAGTTAGTCCAGTAGTCAGAGCGTAGGCTGCTTCACTCATTAGATCAAGCGCTCGCAGGTTCGATTCCCACAGAGAACAAATTTTTGTGTGACCCATTAACATTTGTTTAGGTCTGGATGTGTGTTTATAAAATTTATGTTTGTAACCGCGCCTACGACACGAGTATAATTAGTGTGAGGCAAACAAAAAGGAAAATATGTTGTTGTGTGATTCATTATACCCTATTATATTATTATACATTTCGAGCAACCAGACATGTTAACTCACGAAATGAGGTGAAAAAATCGGGTACTTACATATATGAACAAGAAGCATCAGTAAAATACTGTTGTTTTACATTAAATAAATCCATACTATTGCCAACGTCAAGCGAACATACACACGTGTCGTGTGAATGACTTCGTTCTCGATCTTAAGTTTTGTTTTGGCAGTAACTTAGTCGTTGAGACGATTTTAAGGGCAGGCCTTTGTTCTGCACTGAACGTCTTTTGGCAGAAGAAGAACAAATAACTTCTTCATGTTAAACAAGAACTATGAAGCTGATATACCTTCTGGTGATTTTCATGGTGGTGTGTGCAGTGAACACGAAAGATGGCTGTGAGAATGTTAAGACATCGTTGGAATTAATAAGGAAGAGAAGACACTTGACATTTCCGAAAGGGACCAGTTTAGTAGTGAGTACTTGTTTTTCTTTTAATTTTGGCATTTGATGTTTTTGTAGGGCGGTGGTGTTCTCTTGCTCTTAAAATGAGTCTTTATTCCGGTTGCCACTTAGTATGGTAATAGTTAAGTCAATTTAGAAGCAAAGTCAAGAGGTTAGATTCTTATTAAACCGTCCATAAGGCTTCACCTGGTGTTTTTCGAACAGTAAGCAATCAAAACTGCCTCTGTCAAACCACATTCGATTAGAGAGATTTATCATCAGTCCAAACCAGTCTACTGCTGGACATAGGCCTTTTCCAATGTGCGCTACAAAGCCCGATCCTCGGCTTTATGCATCCAGTTCCTGCCGGTTATTAGAGAGCTTAGATCCTACTTTATCACGTGCTCTCAGTGCGATTTGGTGGAGGTGAATTTGTGGCCGCTTGCTGTTTTTTGTTGTGTTGTTGCCAAATGTATGGATTTGGGTTTATGACTAACGATAACCAAGTTCAGTGACTTTAGGTGCCTCCTGAGGCGCACAATAATGGAAATGCCATAAACAGATATTCATCTAAACCTGCCCCTTCGAACGCTGTTCAACCTTGTCGAGCACTAAGTCGCTGCTTTGTAGCGGTGTGCCTCGGATAATATGTTCTTGGAGCACCAGCACTTACCGAGTGAATAACGTTGGCCTAATTCATTTTGCAGTTAACATTGTCCTTGCTGAAGGCGATAATGGTCCACGTACCTTCTGGTTGGAACGTGGCGGTTGAGATTGACGTCATCTATCCAATGGCAAGTCCCGAGATGCTCAACGCTTTCTACAGGAAGAAGATACATCATCGCCAGAAGAGGGAGTTCTGGGAGAAACTGCAGAGTGCTTTGGATAGGTTGGTATGAAAAAAATACTAAAATAATCAAGTGCAAGTTGAACTCGCGCTAGACGCTTCAAATGAGGCGAGAGAGGTTTGTAGGAAAAGAATTTGTTAGACTTTTGTGCTGTTTCACGAGGATTCCTGTAGACTCCTAATAATTGCTATCATCTTTCTTAGTTCTGTAGTTACTATAACCTCTTTAATACAGCAATTTTGACTTTATTCTGTCTAGGAAGAGAGAGAGAGGGAATGCTATAACAACGTATATCCACATATCTTTTTGAGAGCAAAGTATGATTATAATAGCTTTAAGGGCTTATCGCGAAGGACCATTTATCGAACGAGAGAGTGACAGTGATGCGATCACTTTATTGGGGCAAGCCTATTGCCATATACCGGGCACAATTCCGGGAAGTTTTTTCATTAGAAAAACTACACTTGTCTGACCTAGTATTTGAATCCATGACCTCGTGATCACAAAGCGATGCGCTTTGCCACTAGATCAACGAGGCAGTCAGTTCGTTTAATCGTGTATCCTTTTTACCAGATTCTAAAATATACAGTCAATCATATTTCGAAATATCAAGTCTCTAATCTATATACTTCTTTAAGTGTATGGTGTAAAAACACGTTTTTTTCGTAGTAGTAGAAAGGAACTCGATAATACATTTTTGCAATCAAATATTCTACTAGGAATCTGGCGTGATGATATAAATATTTAGAAATGTTCTAGTTGGTCAGATGATTATTTATGTAAAATTTTGATTTAGATAGATGGATAGACAAATTTGCCAAGCTGTTTAATGATGTAGAATTATAATATCAGCCTATACTGCCCACTGCTGGACAAAGGCCTTCTCTCACATATCGAGGTAAGAGTGATTAGGTCATACTCCACCACATAATAATAATAATAATAAGATTTATTTTTCTCTTTTACAAAGTAGTTACAAAATTCTTTTAAACTATATCTAATTACAATAACAGCATTATTTAAAACTTTGTAAGAGACTGGTATCTGTACTAGGTGACCCTGTTTGACAGATTACCAGGACCTCGTTCAATGGACTTGCGTTAGCTGGCTATTAGGTAATAATCAGGTATATTTATCTATATAACATTAGTTACTTGAGATAAAAGAGAAGCAAGATAAAATTAATCTATGTACATTCTAAAAAAAAAAATGTTTGTGTGTGTGTGTGTGTGTGTGTGTGTGTGTGTGTGTGAGTGAGTGAGCGTGTGTGCGCGCGTGTGTTTAGGTCATGATTTTTAAAAGATCTTCGGTTTTGGTGTAGTTCAGGCTTAATAACCATTTGTGCACCTTCTTTTTACATTGAGTTTTAGGTAAGGCATATATCAATAATTCTTTATTAATTTTATAATATAGATAACTACCAAGGAAACCGAAAAATTTATGTGAGAAACTTGTTTTGAGAGGAGTTGTAGGACATACCATATAATTTCTCCGCTTACGAAGAAAAGATGGATCAAATTTTAAAAGAGAGTGCCTTCTAATAACTGATTGTAATACAAAAAGTTGACGAACTGTCAGAACTTCACATTTGTCGTAAAGCTCTGTCGTTGGATAAAAGAATGGCAGGAAATTGCTGACCTTTAGAACCGCCCTTTGGGCTCTTTCAACTTTAATTATAGAAGATTTCGATGCGCCGCCCCATATAGTTATACAATATGTTAACAAAGATTGGCATAGAGCAAAGTATGTGTTCTTGAGAATTCTTTCGTTAGCCACATGTCTCAAATTTTTAAAAACAAATATCAGTTTCCTAATTCTCGATGTAAGGATGTTCATGTGCGAGTTGAAATTAAGATTTTTATCAATTATGACTCCTAGGTATTTAGGTTCATCAACTTTACTGAGCTTAGGACAAATACAGAGAGACGTTGTAGTGTTGTTGCAATTATGAACAGTGATTACATGGGCGTCATTTATTAGGTTATTATTGATGTTATGTAATGTAAAACTTATGTATTTTGTTTTTTCAACGTTAAGTGACAGAGAGTTATTCTTCAACCAAGTAGTTACTATATTAAATCCGTTTTGCGCAAATTGGAATGCTTCATCCCAGGTGTCTCCACAAAAAACAAGCACTGTGTCATCAGCAAAGGTAATCATTTTACCATTCGGTATATTTTGTTGGCAGAAGTCATTGATATATGCCAGAAACATAGTGGGTCCCAAAATACTACCTTGAGGTACTTCCTTGGTCATCTCTAGCTCGTCACTGGTCCAGTTTTCGATTTTCACACTTTGGAAACGACCACACAAATAGCTTTGAAAGAGTTCCAATGGAGTTCCCCTTATACCGAGGCAGTGAAGTTTTTTTATTAAAAGTGGAATGTCTACCATATCAAAGGCCTTCGCCAAATCTAGGAAAATAGCAATTACATTTTGCTTTTTATCCAACTTTGTCACTATATAATCGGTCAATTCATGAGCTGCATCACTTGTAGATTTACCCGCACGAAAACCAAATTGAGAGTTTGAAATTAATTGTTTAGATTCTAAGTAATTTATTAATTGTTTGTTCATTATTTTTTCCAATAACTTTGAGAGTGTTGGCAGTATAGAGATAGGCCGATAATTATTGATGCAGTTTCTGGCGCCACTTTTATAAATCGGATGAATGATGGAACGTTTAAATCTTTTTGGAAAAGAACCAGTTTGTATGGATAAATTACAGATGTATGTTAGTGGCTTTTTAATAATGTCTTTATACCGTTTGATAGTAAAACCAGATATGCCGTCATTTCCTACAGCACAGTCGTTTCTTAGATTGGTTATTAAAGAACGCGGACCCAGTGCGGATTGATAGAGGCAGGTTTGTGGCCACCTGCTGTTGGAACTTATCAAGCCGCCTTTAAGGCTTCCAACTCGGTTTAACGACTACCACATTAAGTGGTAGCTGCGATCAACGGCTTAGCGTGCCTTCCGAAGCACGGAGACGCTCGAAGATGAAAATGCCACAAACGGTCATCCATCTTAGGCCGACCGAGTCGAACGCTGCTTAACCTTGGTGATCGGTAAGAACACCGCGGTCGCACAGCGCTACGAGCGCCTCATGATGTAGAATGATCGTCAAAATTTACCTCGCCGTTTTGCGTTAATAAGCAACAAGAATCTAAAGAAAAATAATAGGATTCATTTTATGTTTTCAGTTACAATTTCAATGGCCGCGCCTGTACTTATAGATCTATTTGTGAAGCTAAAGAATACCTCGCGCCTCCGGGGAAGTCTCTTGTTCACGATATACTGAGGACTGTATTCCAGTAAGTATTATATACGAGCTGTATCGTAAATAAAGCAAGATGTCAGACACCCCGATTAGATAATTGCTTAAAAATTCAATACGAAAACCAAATTTCCAAATTATTATTTATTTAAGCACTCTTATACCCCAATTAACAATGAAATTTGTACGTATATTTATGCGTATTGAGAAATACGTTTCAGAAATGCATTTAAAATCTCCTTATTGCTTTGAATCAAGAATATATTTAGTCTGTCACAGCGCACTAAAAGAATTCCAAAATTTTTTGCAAATAAAAATTATAAGATATAATAAAAATTGTTGGAATCAATTCAGTTACCGATTTAGAATAAACTACTGCTAGGTCAGCGTTTATTATGTTACACTTAGTATATATCAAATATGGTCTTCTCCTTCAGCCGAAAGACATTTACTGAAGGTCAAAGGCCTTCCCCAAAGACCTCCACAATGAGCGGTTTTATGGTCTACGCAACCACTTTCTACCTGCGACCTTCACAAGATTATTGATCCATTTTGGAGAAGATCTGCCTTCTCCACTACATATGGTATCTATTTCTTAAATTGTCAACGTCTGACAAAGTTGGGAAAATCCTCAAAAACATGAGTACGATTTATTTTTTAGCCCAGGAACCGACAGTTAAATTTATTTTTTGAAAAATAGCCTATTCTTCGCCAGTACCGGATAATCGTCAAATCGAAGAGAGAGAGAGATAGTATAATCAACCACGCAGACCTAGAGTGGATTCTTGTAGACATGTTTTGCAATCACCTGCTATTGGAACTTATCAAGCCGTCTATAAGGCTTCCGACTCGGCTTAACGACTACCACATTAAGTGGTAACCGGGACCAACGGTGCCCTTTGAAGCAAGGAGACGTTCGAATATGAAAATGCCTTCAAACGTCGCCCATCTCAGACCTACCGAGCCGAATACTGCGTAACCTTGGTGATGGCCCAGAACATTGGAGTCACAGATCGTTACAAGAGCTGATGCCAACCTGTTTGTCCAACTGTTTCCAACCAATCTGTTTTTTGAGGTTATTGAATGTTAACAGAAAAGCATCAATTTTACGTAATGGTAACGAATCAGAATATTTTTTATTCATGTAAACCATTACAGTATTTATGAATCGTCAGAAAAGTAACAAAGACTCTACCACCACTTCGGAATGTCATTCCTGTGGAGAAAAACGAACTACGAGAGTGGAGATAGCTAGAGAGGTCTGTAAGGAAAGAACCTTAATGATAGTGAAATTAATAACGCCATTCATACTATTTTTATTAATTTAGAATTACGCTATATTTAGCAAGTAAACCACTTTGCTTACTGTCCGTTAACTTTGACAGTTCATTGAGGGTTAATTTTTAATAGGAACATCCTAACCTTTTATTTCCATACAAAGTATTTGAGAACCCTCCCATTTGTTAGTAACAAGCCTAAGTCGTGTTTTTATAAATGTTACTACTACTACTACAAAGAGTCAAAATATAGGAACTGTGCAAAGACTTACTAAAACACACAAAACTTTAACCGTCTTCGAATGACCAGGACTCATAATAGTAAAACTTGATCTATGTCAGGATTTTACATTCCGTATCACAAATATGCGATTCGATACTGGATCATCCCGTGTGAGATGGGGCAGAAGTGATTTAAATATAGACAGTCCAGCTTGCTGGAAATCATTTACAGCAGGCTGTTTGAGCTGCTCCACACCCTGCGCATCAGAAATGCACACCTCTTTCGTATTGACGGACGGCTTTGTCCAGTAGATTTTTATTTTTTTAATTTATTTAAAACTTAAAAAAATGTTACAACCAGTCGGTCACATAACATTGAGTAACAAAGGTTTGTATTAATGCTAAATACAACGAAACACCATATTTATTAAAACAATAACAAGAATAAGAAAGGTGGCACTGTCTGTATAAAACTATACTATAAGTATTACAAACATAAAACTTATAAATAATTAAGTATGTTTTTATTACTATGTAATATTGTGCAATAAGGTTTTTAATTTAAATTTTATGTTATTTTTTTATGTTAATACATACATCAGTGGGTAGTTCGTTAATAAATCGAGGAACTAGGTAAGCAGCTGTTCGCTCGCCATAGAAGTTGTTTAAGCGGGTTGATTTCGTACGAAGCCGTTTCTGCGCCACAGCCCGCGTGTATACAGGATTTTATTTGTTATTAAAAAAGTATTCTTTTAGTAACAAACATTTGAACTGTAAGTGGACAGAAATACATTACAAGTTTAGAGCGTACGTCCCTCTGACAACTGAGGGCCTAGACAAGTTGCAATCGTTTTGTTTCTATTCTCTTGCCGCATTGTTTTGACCACGTGACTTTTCGTTGCAAAATGTCATTCCCATACATTTTTCCGCTTTCTATTAGCGTTAACGACTGTAGATTGTCAACTTGGCTATAGGTGCTGGATTGACAGAAGCGGAGCAGCTCGCTAATACCTTGAAATCATAATTGTTGTAAATCCTGAGGGCGCTGAATGGTTTTCGAGCAAATCTAACCTACAGACTAAAAACTTGTAAAGTACGGGGAGAGAATAATCTTAAGTTTAAGAAAGCAGCGTGTGAACCTGCATGCCATCATATTTACTCTTATTGACAGCGTCTTAATACTTTTATTTGATGTTTTTGTATGTTTTTATATTTTTCAGTGTCCCGACCCATGATAAAGAATTCCAGGAAGAACTCAATAATACATATCCTGAAATATTTGAGCCTGATTTCTGCGAAACTCCACATGATTGTCCAATATCTCTATTAGAAATGATTCTGGTTCTTAATAAAAAAGGTGATTGAGTAGAATTTATGAGGTTTTATTTATTAAATATAGAATGATCTAACTAACCTAACCTAACCTTTAGGGAACTTTTTCCTCAGCTGGAACTGTATCACCTGATACAAGTCGAAAATAAGGTTTTAAGAAAATCAACTTTAAAGTTAAGCCAGAGAGGTATGTAAGGAAAGAGAGAATGATATAGGTAGAACTTTAAAGTTTAAAAAAATCTCACTTTTTCTATCGTACTTAATGGGGTGTTGATTACGGTTATTGATGGATGATTAATTAAACATTATTTTACTCAAGGATTGAAAAAATATTTTTCATAATATGAACTAAAATGTACACTTATACACGATGTTTTATTTTTAAACTATTTTGTGTAAATTAATATATGTTTATATATTATATACCATTTTACACTTGATTTTAGTTTAGCGTGGTTTGGTGTGGAGTGATATGAGTGTTTTGTATAAAAACGCTGTTTAAAAATGGTTTCATTTGTTTATTAACTTTCGTGTACACTTATACATGTGAAATTGTATCCAATTAAGCAGATTTTAATCTATTCTTGGTGATTGTGTAAAATGTGTTAATTCAAGTTGGATCATTAATACGAAAAGAAACGGAAACAATCAGTTCAGTTCACTTTGTGATAATTAGAAATATATCATCTTACACATTGTTAATTCAAAAATGCTTAGTTATATTATTAAATCACAAAAAAATCTAATTTAAAGCCTTACGAACATGGGAGTATAAGATTGAAAAATCTGTACCTTCAGTGAAAGGTGATACAAGTCGAAAATCGTATTTTTGAGAAAATTGACTTTAAACTTATAAAAATTCCTCTCACTTTTTCTACTGCACTTAATTGAATATTATTGACGATTAATAAAGAACACTTACTTACAGATTATTTTACTCAAAGCCTTAAGAAATTATTTTAAGTAGTTTTCTTAATATTAACTAACGTTTTTGTTTAAATTGACGTTAATTTACATGAATCATTACACACATGGTTTTAGATTAGTGTCGAATTGGTGTCAAATCGAATAATGTAAGTATTTGATATGTAAAATGCTATTTAAAAATGGGTTCATCTATTCAATGACTTTGGTGTACACACATGTGTAATTATATTAATTTGCATCATCCATTCTTGCTGATCGGGTAAAGGGTCAATTGAAGTTGTATCAGTAATGCAAAAAAATTGAAAAGTCAGTTTAGTTCACTTTGTGACAACTGGAAAAAATCATTTTACACTCGTAATCTTACACTACATCTACATCTCTTACATATTGTTAATTTTGAATAATGCTTAGTTATATTAATATCCATAAAAGGAAACTTTCTAAGCCGTAGGAACATGGGGATCAAATTGTGAAATAGCGGATTTATTTCTGATGCATATCAATGCTATCTGATGCAATGGTATAACTCGAGTTGTATCACCTTGCACTGAAGGTACTGAAATAGGGATGATTGTTTTTTGATGTGCTTGAAACGGCAAAAAATATATCTACCCAAAAAATATATCTACGCACGCCTACATTGGCAGCTTTACAAGTAATTCTCAAAAAATTTAACACTGGCATCACGCACACATGATGCGTAAATGATACCCTTTTTAGGTGCCATTTTTGTTAGCCATACTCCGTCTAGACAAGTCTTAGTTAAGCAGGGAGTATTTGGATCTACAGCTACATCAGAACATTAAGGCAAAAGCAGAAATGATCCCATCGGGTCGAAGTGCACTTGAGGTAACTCAGCCCCTATATACGCCCACTAAGATACATGAAATATTTATTAAGAGAAATACTGATTACTAATTTAAACATATAGGCCATTACGCAGCACAAAATTCCGTCTTCTCAAAAACGAGCTTAAAAATCAAATAAGCCGTAAGGTTCAATTTTCAACGGCGTTCTTCGAAGGAAGTGTGAATCGTGACAGGGCTAATGAGAAGAGCGGAGTGTAGCTCTAATTCTTTGATACAACATCCCGGGTCAGTGAACACGGCTCCGTCATTCACGAATCAGGCGGAGACGCCTTAATATGGAATTGACTTGCCGTCATATTTATTTTAGGCTGTTATTTGAGTGAGAGTTCAGTTTTGTTTGAATTACTTTAAGAGACATGTTGTGTTTAACACAAAGAAAACATTTCTTTGCTTTGATTTGCTCAAGCTCACCCAAAGGGCGATGGAGAGAGCGATGCTCGGAGTCACCCTGCGGGATCGAATCAGGAATTCATTCGAAACGAGAAGATCCGCAGGAGGACCAAAGTCACTGGCATAGTACTCAGAATTGCTAAACTTAAGTTGCAGTAGGCAGGGCACAGTGCTCGTAGAACTGATGGCCGTTAGTGTAGAAAGGTTCTCGAGTGGCGACCACGTACCGGAAGACGTGAAGTAGGCAGGCCAACACAAGATGGACCGATGACTCTGTGAAGGTGGCAGGTAGAAGTTGGATGAGTACAGCACAAAGCCGGTCACTGGGGCGGTTTTTAGGGGAGGCCTTTTTCCTGCAGTTTCCGTCTTTCGGCTGAAGATAGTTATAGTTAGTAGAAGTTTTTTAGGGACCAAATATCTCGCGACATCGGGCGATGACGGGCGACATCAAGTGACGTTACTCGTCATCCGTGACCTATGCCCTCCAAATTTGTTAGTATGTCACCCTAAGAGTTTACATACATCGTTCTTCGATATTATTGCGCAACAAACACACTACACTCTGTGACTTTTGTTCGTCGTCATCGAACGTCGCGCGACAACACAATCGAAGCGTGTAGCGGGACATTTGTCTTCCCTCATAAATACGAGGCTTTGTTTGTTGTTTAGAGTAAAAGTCAAAAAGCTGCCAAGTTTAGGTGGGGTGGGCCGGCCATGTCTGCCGCAATGACCATTGGGCAAAATAACTGACTGGTTCCCGCGAAACACGAAAAGGCAGAGATGGGGCAATAAGCTGAAAAACGTTTTAAAAGACTGGCCTGACGTGGTGTGTGTGTGTGTGAATGATGTACGCTGTTGGCCGCGAGGCCTTTACAGCTTCACCGGACTTAAAGGCGTGCGTGCAACCACTACCCTCTAGCCAGCCAGAAGGGCAAGAGGCAACATACTCGAGGGCGGGTTGCCCTCGGTTGGGACAGTCGCTGTAGGGGGACGGGTGCACTACTAAGTGCACCGGTCAACCGCCGGCTATGGGAGGGGATTTACTACTACGTCGTCGTCGTCGTCGCCCGTATTCTGAGCGGAAAGAAGGGATGACAAAGCATCGGGGGGGTCGGTGAGAACATGTCGCGGCCGGCGGTGGCGGCAGGGGTCGGGGGGGGGAGATCGTAGTCGACGGTGGCTACGATTAACGGATTCGCATGGGTAGATGCGTTCGCGAAGTGACGTGTTGACGCCTTTTTAATAAAGGCGCGAATAGGTTCGAGACCTAGATCGGAGTGGAGGTCGACGTTCCGTACGAACCAGGGGGCTCCTACGGCTTTACGGAGGAAGCGGTTTTGAACCACTTGGAGTTTATCGATGTGAGAGGGGGCCGAATGCCCGAACACAACACACGCATAAGTCATGATGGGTCGATTGCAAGTTTTGTAAAGTGTCACCTTATTTCTAAGGGACATTTTACTCCGCTTGCAGATTAACGAATGGAGACGACCGAGCACAAATGATGCTCGGTGACGGACCCGCTTGATGTGCGGGCCGAAGGACATGGTACTGTTTAGGGTGACCCCTAGATATTTGACCTTTTTGACCCAGGGAATGGGTCGGTCGAACATGGCCACTTGGCCGAGATTACTTCTAGGGCGGCGCAGGGAGTGGCGCGGGGTGGCACCTCTGGAGAAGAACACCGCAGCGCTCTTGTCCGGGTTCACCTCAATACGCCACTGAACCAATTCCCTAGGGAATTGGCGGATGCCTGAAGGTGTCTGGTAATGAAACCCTTATTCCTATGCGAGACGTAGAGAGCGGTATCATCCGCGAATAGGGCTAGATGCGCCTTACTCGAACGAGGAATGTCGTTCGTGTAAAGGCTAAACAGGAGCGGAGAGAGAACTGAGCCCTGTGGGACTCCAGCACTGATGGAGTGGGAAGTGGAGCGCGTCATTTCGACGCGATAACGGAAGGCGCGATTCGACAAGAAGTCTCGTAAGATGAGCACGAGTCTGTCCGGCACACCCAATTGGTAGAGCTTGTAGATCAAGCCGTTGTGCCAGATTTTGTCGAATGCCTTCGCGACATCTAGGAAGAGGGCACCCGTGTAGATGGGTTTGGGTCTATTGAGACCGGAGAGGATGTGCTCCGTGATGCGGTGCACTTGGTGGACGCAAGAGTGTTTGGCTCGAAAGCCAAACTGCTCGTCGATAAGGATACCCCTGGACGTTACGAAGTCTTTGAGCCTCGCCAGAAGTAGGCGCTCGTATATCTTGGCCAGGGAGTTGAGGAGACTGATAGGGCGGTAGCTCGCAGGGAGCCTGACGTGGTAACTAATAATTATCTGGAGGCAGGCCTTTGCCCAGCAGTGAATAACAATAGCTCCTAATCCTACTAATATTATAATTGCGAAAGTTTGTATATTTGGATGTTTGTTAGTCAAACACGCAAAAACGGCTGAGCAGATTTAGATGAAATTTGGCACACCGATAGTCTATTACCTGGATTAACACAAAGAATACTTTTTATCCCAATGTTAAGTTCCTGTCTGAACTCAACGCGGACGAAGTCGGGCTGGGACTAGTAATAAATAAATATACCCTTGGGGGATTGTGGCGTTTTTAAAGATCACCAAGATTAAGCACCGTTCGGTTCGGTCGATGATCGTTTGTGGCTATGATTTTTTTGAGTAACTCCGTTCGGAAGGCACTTTAAATCGTGGCTCTGGGTTGCCATTTAAGGTAGTAGACGTTAAGCCAAGTTGAAAGTCTTAATGGTGGCTTGATAAGTTCAACAGCAGGGGGCCAAAAAACCTGCCTCCACAAATCTGCACTGAGTCCGCGTTGTAGAGTTGATCCATTTTCTCTCACCTCGGTTTGTAAGAGAAGGCCTTCGCCCAGCAGGGTAAAGGCTGATGTATAATTATTATAGTATGAGAGTTTGGTTTTATTTGAATCGTTTTACGTATACACAACGTATGTAAAGAAGTTTTAAAAAAAATAGCACCTGGATTGATCGCCTCCATAGGCTATAAGGGGTCTCGCTCTTACCTCGCATAAAAAAATAGTTTGGACATCCAGCGAGGGAATGCAGCCATCGTTCTTGCCACAATTCCACGTGGATTATTAAATATTTGACTAGCTTTTTTACTTGTAATATATCTTATAAATTACATTAGGTATATTTAGTTTTTTTTGTATTGGAAATATTGATTTAAATGCTAATGTTAACTAATCAATAAAATACTAACAATTTTATTTTTGTTAAATTCTCTCGTAGCCTAGGAATGTGGTGTTTTAATGATCACTAATATAAAGCAGCGGCTGGCTCAGTCGGTGTGACCGTTTCTAGCAATTCCGTTTTAGAGCGCCTCCGTTCTTCTGAAGGCACATCGTAAAATGTCGGTAACTCTAGACCGCTTTTTCATGGCAATTGGACGTAATTTCGTGTATTTTTGCAATGTGGGGGTGGAGCCAACTTTAGTGTGGCAGCTTCCATGCCTTCATCACTGACCCGTCCCACCAGCGGGACAGTATAGCCTGATTTCTATATATTTATTCATATTTATGAATTTTATGAATATTAATTCTGTCGTGTGTGCCTTTACATATGTTAATGCATTCCACATAAACAAACACTTACACTGAAATAAATATCATTCAAATATACCCCCCCTAATCGCAGCCGCTGTCGACTACGCACTCCCCTCCAATCAGTCGCTATCGGTGTCCGCAGCGGTCGGTTGGTGATAGCATCTCAACGAACCCTCCCGACGCCCTTACTTCCCTTCTTTCGAATACAGATACCGCATACAGGATCAGACACCGACCTCACCGGCGAAGTCGGTAAATCCCTTGCCCGCTGACGGGTGGAGTGCACCATGGCGAAACACTGAGTATACGCCCTCTGCCATAGTGATAGCGCAAGCCCAGGTCACTCCTCCTTGAGGCGCCCTTGAGCTAGTTGATTCTTGCTCTTCTGGCTGGAGCGTGGTTGTTACACGCTTGTCCTTTTGCCCGATAAAGGCGTAAAGGCCCCACGGCTTAATTCATACACATACAAAACACTAATACTTGTGGGCACACAGTCAAAAAGGACATTGTTCTGCGCCCATACATGATTTTCCCCACAACCAACAGCAATGAAAACTTACTTGTATGATTTCATATCATCCATAAGTTCTCTTAAGGCATTTATTATTAAATGGACAAGCGGGGGAATCGCAAAATTCCACAATTAGTATTAGATTTTGAGATTATAATTCAGTAGCTATTCATACAAATGACGTTATACTGTGTGTGTTGACATTTAGTAAAGAATTCAGCGACTTCGATATAAGTACTTACAATACTTTGAAATATTGGTTTTAGATTGCAAATTGTCCGTTAGATATGGATATTTGCCATTATTTTAACAAAATAGATAAATAATAATGGCATGGGTCAAATGTTTGTTGGTTCTGGGGCAATTTTCGATAATGCCCTCTTCGCACAGGGACAAATAAACTGAGTTGTTGTCTGATAAAAACGGATCGTTAACATACTTTGGTATTATGTCTCTCACCATATCTTTGGTGATATAGTCATAAAGATACTGTATTATGTGCATATTTGCAGATTTATTTATCTCTGAATTTAGGATCCTAATTAAGGGCCGCGACCGACCATGTATCGACCGGGAGAGTGACAGTGATGCAATCAATTTACCAATGAATAATATGAGACGGATATATTGAAATAAACGACGTATGTGCAAAAACAAAATTATCATTTTCTAAACAAAACTACACTGTGAAATATAAAACTGCTTTACAAGAACCTTGCTACAGTTATTCGCTATTTTCTAAAGTAAATTATATTGACTAGTTATTGTTCTTGAGCGTTTTGCGTTCGAATCATTGAAAAATGTAAAGCAATAGAGATAACCTTAAGATTTTTTCTATCGAGAAAATTTTGTTTAATCGTGTATTTTTTTCAGCAGATTCTAAAACATATAGTCAAAAATCATATTTCTAAATATTAACTCTCGCATCCATAAGCTTCTTGGAGTGCATGGAGAATAAAAACACGTCTTTTTCGCGGTAGCCCCTTAATTAAGTTGGCTTTAAATATTTCATATCATTGCATTTAAGAACCCCTTAAATATCGTAAGTTACTAATGTTCTTGTCATGACGTAAATAGCAGACTGCTAAGGTATTTACATCTAAGGAAATAGCTCAAACAGATTGACGTTAGCATGACGTTGTCGACAAAGCGTATTGTCACGTTCATCTTTATTAACTAAATATGTAGTATGAAAAGGATGGCAAATCAACAAGATAGCGTTTCGCTAACGTCAATCTGTTCGTCCTAAGGCTTCCGTTTATTATCATCAATTATCTGAAAAACAGATTTTTTAGATTGCTTTTAGTCAAATATTTTTTTGTTACTGTCTAAACAAGGGAATCTGAAGTTTATTAATGAAGTGCGAAACACGTGCGGGGTAGTAAATTTTTGTTACACGCATGACTATAGTGAAAATCTTAAGGTACAGCCAAACCAACGCGTCCCATCTGCGTGCACGATGACGTCCGCGGTGGCAATTGATAGCGATCACCTTACGTGCAAAAGTCGTTCAGTCGAGTTGCGTCCTATTCTAAAGTTTCGTGTCCACATACTTTTCCTAATGATAATCTATGCAATATTATGTATAAATAAACATAACGCACTAGGGTTCCCGCCCCATATTTTTAAATATTTAAATAGCTACAGCATAATCTTTTGTCTTTAAAATTTTAGTAAAACACATAAGTGCATGCCGAAATAAAGTTACTTACCTTTTTTGGCAAGAATAGCGGGTAAGAGTTATAAAAAAGTAAACTTGTATTGTAATAAACCCTCATCGTTTTTCCTAACCAATTTATTATAGAGACAGTTAGGATTGCCTTAGTAAAAGTTGGCAGGTCTTGTTTTAGCTGTTGCGATTTAAAGTTCATTTTTCGAGCAATTTTGGAACAAAAATAAAATTTTGATTTGAAGAAAAAATAATGAGCGAAGGATGTCAAACTCACATCTCATAACGGATGACAAAATTCTTTTACTAGTAGCATTATTAAATTTTTCTTCTTCATTAGTTATGTTTTATGAAAAATCTTCTATCATTAGTTATATGTATTATATAACTTTATAGTTAGAGGGAGAGAAACATAAAATGCTTTATGTGTTACACCGTGACGTGATTTCATGATAATTTTTACTTATTACAACAGAAATGTAATGTCTTTCTTTACAATTGAATATGTATTTTTAAGTGATTTGAGATATATAGGTATTTTATATCGTGATTTAGGGTTATTGGATATCTGAAATATATTTTTTCGAAGATATCACACTGAGACTTTAGTGCTTGCTAATGTTTTCAGTTCAGAATTTCGAACGAACGAATGCATTCATAACTAATGGCAATTTTTCAAAGACCAAAATTGTAGCGTGTTTAATATCTCTTTTTTACTATCATCGCGTGCAGCATGTTAGAACCGACATTAAAATGGACATAGTTAATAGAAAACGTCTACCTCATCTAACAGTACATACAAAATAGAATTAATATACATTGAGATAACATTATATCTTCAAGAGAATATTTTTATTGATAGGTACTTTATTCCTTACTTTCTCCATATGTATGATCGCGCGTGCAGGACACAAGACGCGTTGGTGTAAATACGTCCATACAAATACTACTGCAGGAACTGATCGTCATCGAGCACGCCATCGCGGACGCGGCTGGGCGCGTTGGTTTGGCCGTACCTTTAGAACGCATGACATATGGTCGTGATATGCGTTATAGAATGAAACCGATTTTGCTGAAATAGTAATGACTACAACACTCAGAATAGAATATTGAATACTCTTGATTGTACACTAATTAAACACTCATACATTGAAAAAAAAATTAAGCAAAGAAAGAGGTACAATTTGCGGTCTTATCGCTAATAGCGACTGACAACTGACAACTGAAAGAACAAAAAAATTAAACATAAAATAGAGGGCAAAATTTTTAGTCAATGTGTGTTGCCAGTGATGACATACGGATCAGAGACGTGGTCTCTTACAATATGTCGCAAAAAAAGATTAGAGTTGCTCAGCGAGCTATGGAAAGAGTTATGCTCGGTGTTTCTCTACGTGATCGAATCAGGAATGAGGAGATTCATAGGAGAACCAAGGTCACCGACATAGCCCTCAGGATTGGCAAACTGAAGTGGCAATGGGCCGGGCCACATAGCACGAAGATCGGACGGGCGTTGCGGCAGAAAGATTCTAGAGTGGAGACCACGTATTGGCAAGCGCAGCGTAGGACAACCACCTGCCAGATGGACCGACAATCTTGTGAAAATCGCAGGAAGTCGTTAGATGCAGGTAGCATCGGACCGGTTACGCTGGAAAGTGATTGGGAAGGCCTATGTTCAGCAGTGGACAAACATAGGCTGAGATGATGATGATATATGATACATGACAATATATACATGAAGATAGGTATAAAGACGAAGAGAAACGGCAAGTTAGTAGGTACCTTATTTGAGAACAGTTGAAAGAATGTGGTCCTTAACCATTATTTCAAAATGGCCAATGACTATGCGCGTCTTACAGATACATACAATGCATTTTCTAGACGAACAGCTTGGACTGAGAAGGATTTATCAAAAAATATTTTTGAATGCATTGGTCTTACTAGCCTAACATTTTCCGGCGACCTTAAGAACCTTAAATGTGTCTCATGAAGAAAAACGATTCCTATTTTTGAGGTATAAAGGAGTAATAGGATCAAACGGATTGCTGTACAGAAGCGATAGTATGTGAGCATTCCGGCGAAGGCGAATTAGTAGCCACTTGAGCTTAGCATGAAATTCAGAAACATGATCATGTTTCCGCAAACCAAATATGAATCTTATACAGAAATTTTGAATTTGCTGAATATTATTACGTTGACTCTCAGTTACATCAAAAAAACTTGATTTATGGAAGAAGACTTATCTAAGTTTTGTAGTGTTTTAGCAAAATAGGTTTCATTATCTTTACCATCAAAGAGGTCTCCCCTAAAGATCAACTTTACGAAGATCAGTTTTGTTTTGTACAGATCCAGCTTCTTCCCGCGACTATCATCAGTTCCTCGATTCATCTTGTAAGGGTTTGCTTGTGCGATCCAGTCTGCCACTCTTCGTTATCCGGTATATGGTCACCATACGAAAACCTCTTCTCCCAATGGCCGACAGTACGAGCAATGTACCCATCTCACTGCCACTTAAGTTTGACAGTTCTGAATGCAATATCGCTAACTTTGGTTTCCTGCGCCTCATCTCATTGGATCTTGCATAGAAACTTTGATTTTAACAAGTTATCAGTCATCAAAAAAGGGAACGTTTTTTTTTAGTATCCGGGTATACCATTATAAAAATATTATTGTAATCTGTCAAGTCTTGTGTAAACACGATGTATTTACCCATACAAAAATATCAAGGTATTATAACCCTTAATGCAGTTGTTAAAAGTTAAATTTTGTATCGTCACGATTCCGGTTGCGTAAAGTCAACAAATAATACTGGCTACGTCATAACTACTCTATTTATTAATCACACAAGTTATTTGGTGCAGTCGTGTCGTATACTACAGATACTGTATAGATTTTAGTATACACTTGGGCTTATTAAAAAAAATACCTTGGAATAAAGTTTTGAGATTTAATTAAATAAAAAACAGCATTTTTACAATAAAAATTCGGTACAAAATTTAAATTGTTCTGTATTCAAAATGTATTCTGATGCTTTTTTGTGGATCAGAGTGATATGTTTCGCGTTGCTTTTGAGTGGGTGTATGTTGGACACCTCAATGAAAGAACAATGCCCTAATATTAAGACTTCTTTAGGGTCTATAAGGAAGAGGCGTCATCTTGCCTTTCCTGAAGGATCTGCAGTTTCTGTAAGTATTTAACAGTATTTTAAGCATGGAATTTAGAAATTATTTTGTTTGTTTTTCTATTCTGTGATTATACCTGTTTTGGGTGATAAAGAATCTCATTTGATTTTCCGATATTTTGTGGTCTGTTTAAGAGTACTTAAAATACAGGGAGTTGACTATTGTCTAATTTAGCTACTTAATGTTTACTACCGTAAACCACATAATTATTTTAAAATGGATAAGATTTTCAGTAACCTGCATATTTTTTAGGATAAAATACCCTATTAAGACTTGAACGTTATGAGAGTAAAATCAAACTGCAAATATAATTGAGATAAATTTAAAATTACAGAATCCCTGATAAAATTACATAATCTTAACAAGTTGGGGATGAGACTTTTGATAAATATTTATCTAGTTATTAAAAAAATATAAAGAAAATTATTCTTCTGACAGGTGTTGTTTTGCTATCCGGTTACAGTTTTATAATATAGACGAAGGCTTGAATACCACCTTTTACAGGGTTATCTTTGCTTAAAATGTAATATGAACTTTTAATTCAGACAGGACCAGTAAACCACAGGATTAATTTTAACCGGCAATCACGTGCAAAACTTAACTTGCACTCATTTATTTACCTATACCTTCCATACCACACCATAAACCTACTTGTAAATTTTCTCCAATTACACATAAAGATTATTATTATAATCATCCCACAATACGCATTCAACATGTTCGGCCATTGTCAAAACACAGCCGTACTTGCTTAATAAAGTTTATTATGTGGAACCAAAACTTAGCTTTTGGTAGCTTACATTGTTTTGACAAGTTGCCTCGGGCAGGTGAGGCTATTCACAATTGTTCCCATTCAATCTTGCTAGCCCCTCCGGATTTGTGTACATCAGTAATAAAAGCCCACGATTGAAGGAGAAAAAGGTTCCTACATTGGTATTGAAAGATCTTGAATGAAGCCCCCAATTTCGCCAGAAATATTACACCTTTGAAGTTTTTTGGATATTCCGTCTAAGATATTGTCGATGCTTAAGTGATACGTAACATATTGGAGAATATGAAAAGTATTGCGTGGGGTAACGGACGTATTTTAATTTCCGTTGATGTAGGTTGATTGAAATTACTAGATATAACTAGATTAATATGTATATCTATCATCACATTAAGGTAACCGCTTTATTAAATTGAAGATGAAACTACTAATACTGTTTCACCATATAACTATATATAAAATTTGGTGTTACTGCATTAAAGTCAAGTTCACCTATAATTTTAAATAGAAAAGTCACGCAACTTCCATAAAACAATATAATGGTGCTTTGTAAAAACCAAACAGACATGTGATCGCTTTTAATTTAAACAAATTGAATATAAACCAGCTTTTTAGTTTCTCAAAGGGTACATTGTATCTTTCAGCTTGTGGCATCAGTAGTCAAAACGTTTATGACCCACGTACCATCGGGGTGGTATACGGTTGTTGAAGGGGAACTAGTGTACAAGCTGCCGGATTCCAAGGTAATCAGTGCAAGCTTGAGGAGGAAGCTCCATCATCGGCAAAAACGAGACTTTTGGGAACTATTGCAGAGTGCATTTGATCAGTTAGTATATTTGGTTTATTCCTTAGATAGTTTTAGTATAGTGACGTATTTATTTTCTGCATAGATATCACTAATAATCGAAAATTTAACGAAAAATGTACAAAGCTGAAGTATTGAATGACTATTATATAAGCGCCTTCCTTTGTCTAGGTGTAGATATTGATATAAGCTATTTAAAAACGACTAGTATCTAAGGAAAGAACCTGTTGGATAGATAGTATCTAATTGAAAAAGTTCCTAACATCAACTAACACCCGCCTGACTGGAAGATCTTCCTTTTTGTCGATTCTTGTTACATTTGTGACGATTAATAAGTGGCTCGTTTTGATTTCAATGAATTCTTATAGAATTTTCCAGTGAGGCTATAATGGAATAAATATTGAAAAAAATAGTCTCACTTTTTCTTCAGTCATTCTACTTCAGTATTAAAGCAAAAAGTGGTTGATATTGATCAAAATATTATTACCAAGATAATATGCGGAGCATCACTGTGACGAGAGCTTTTAAGGATCAGTTTATAGGATAATATATTATTTTATTGGCAGAAATACAAATTTAAAACTATTTTCAGGCGGAATTTGAACGGTCGAGAGTGTATAAGAAGGACGGTGTGTGAAGCTCAAAGGAATCTTGGACCGCCGGGAAAGTCTCTGGTTCACGATATATTAAGAGCTATGTTTATGTGAGTTATGTTCTTCTTTTACATAGTTTATAGATATAAGTATAGCTAATTTTTAGCACTATTCTTATGGTTCACTTATACTACTCGTATAGTCTGCACTTAATTTCCAGTCTATACGGTATAAAAGTAGATATGTACTAGAGTTCGTGTGGAAAAGCCAGGTACGTACACAGTCAAGTAAATAACTCAAAATGCGATCAGTAGAGTAGATGCGAGCAGTTTACAGATAGGAAGATTATCATTACATAAAAGACTTCAAGGTCTCAAACTTAGTTAGAAGTATAAGTTGCTAAGTTTGCAGTGTGAAGATCATTTCCAAATTCAATATTTGCCTTGTTTATCCAATTTTGCTTTTAAAGTCTTATTACTGGTAAGATTAAGCCAATAATCTCTCTCTATATGATCACCCGAGAGCCATTGCAGGATAGGTAGAGAGTACAGAGTTCCAACAAGTTATTGCCTTACTCACTTGCTTACCTTCAGCCGAGCATTAGAATATAAAAAATTATACGTCACTATCGGCCACCCGCTTCGTCTGCGAATGTATCTTTATAATTTATAGCTTATTTTGATGTATAGGCTATTTTAAAATAAAGTTTATTCAGTTGTTTTTGCATGGAAGAGCTACAAAAATCCATTCATCAACCTTCACAAAAACCTCATTTTTAAAATTAGTAGGGTAACTATAGACGCTTTACCGGAAAACTTAAAATGGAAGATTGTTTGAAATGAGCTATAAAATATTACCTTACATATAAATCGCGAGTGGTAAGCCAAAGTGGTCGGTAATGCGTCATAAGCTCACTTCCTTCGCCAGGTAACGCCGCTTCTCGCTAAGGCGGAAATTTATAGAACACACCTACCTTCTATGAAAATAATTGGCTCATATTATAAAACTGAATAAAATGTTATTTCTCCCTGTGTTTCTGGTAGCTATGTAGTTATTTTGCGGCCTTTGTGGTATTCCTTAGATGCAGTAAAGTGTGTAAATAATGTAGTCGGTCTTGTCACCACGAGTGGGTCTTCTGTAGCACACCTGCTACAGAAGACCCACTCGATCTTCTGCCAAATTTATTTGTTTTAATTTATTTTTTGATTTCTGCGTTCTTCTTATCGAGTCAATTATAGTCGGGTCTTTTGTGGTATGCAACAGGTCTTTTACTATTTTGTTTTTCGTCCCTGATTTTCCTTTTGATTGTTTTATGCCTTCTTTTTGATTTCTGCGGTGTTCTTCTTTTTATCCCGTCGATAAAAGTCATAATATTAAGCGCAAAAAGTGGGTACGCCGATGGCATTATTGTGGCTTTTAGCCACACAGTAGACCCATTAGATCTTTTGCCTTCTTGTTGATTGTCTTTGTTCAATTGTTTTCTTTTTATTGTCTTTTCCCTTCTTCTATTTGATTTCTGCGTTCTTCCTCGTATCGAGTCGAAGGCATAGGTCATCCTGTGTGCGAATGAATGAACATTTAGAACATACAAGCAGATGCGACATGTTTTGCTCAAGGGCACTACACTCTTTGCCTCACACGCGCCTTGTAAAAGCATTTCTAATTTTATGCAATATTTTCATCTTTTTTTCTTAGGAGAGAAATCTTTATAAGATTCTCAGTACATTACCCGATTTTCAGTTTTCTTTCCATAACTTACAATATTGACGTACGCGAAAACGATAAGTCAATTAATTTTCAATCACCCATAAGGTCGTTCATACGTAACAAATGGCGCTTTTGTAGAGCGCACTGGGTTGGCACTTGGCCGAATTTCGCCAAGCACGTATTCGGCAGTCAAATTCTGATAAATGTATCTCTTATTCACTCCTTAATGGTTTACTATTTGAAACAGGTTTCTAAAATAGAATGTCGTTGCAAAAATTTTAGACACAGATAGTCTAATAGGCTTACAATAAATCTTGTCTAGACGGAGTATTGACTTGGTTGTTAAGTGGACTGTAAATTGATAGGTTGGGAAAGCAGTTGAGACTCACATCCTGATCGCTCAGCGCCGAGTCTCGAAGCTCGCTAGTGAACAGAATTTTGTCGTCACTTTCGTGGGCCACACAAACAGTTCCACTGACAGGTCTGGCCGGCCGGTGGTGGTAATTGTAGATTATAATTGCATTTTCGTTGAGCGAGGCACTTGTTCGGAACCGGAGTTGGGAACTGAATTTGGCGGGGATATGATAGGGAGGTGAAATGGACATCAGAGGTGGAAAAACGGGAAATCGGCTATGTCGAAACGTAGCACGGAGCATTGCCAAAAGTAGCATCAGTCACGTGGTATGTGCAGGTGACGCCATTGTTCGATTTTTTGAAAATCAGTTCGAAAGCTGTCAATGTGTGCGTGGGCTTGCGTGTGCGTACTTATAAAGGTACTAAAAAGAAGGAGCATTTACAAAATTATATATTTGCACTGCTTACACTTATGTCATGTCAGTAATAAGAAAGGGGACAAATCCATCGTAACCAGTTACACCTTTGTACATTTTGGTTTGACATTAATGATATAGACCATAGAACATACTTCTTCTTCTTCTTCTTCTTTAAGTTATGGCTTCACACTAATTTTAAGTGTATTTTGCCAGTGTCCAGTGAGATATATAATCGTGTTTGTTTCAATTAATTCAACTTCACGATGAACTTGATGACTACGATGATAATGAAATTAATGAAGTACCCCACCCTGGATAGTAAAGCGGTGGATACTTTACATACCAATTGCGACGGCCGTTTTGAGGGAAGTCAAAAAGGCACGTTTTATCACTTTGTTACAATTACCTTCACTCATGCACATATAAGAACACATAATGGTTAATATTCCACCAACATTACACATTATAATTAGAAATAACACAAGTTTTGGAAATTAAAACAAATTGACAACATCACTCTTCGACTTCCCGCCAAAAACCTAGAACATACTTGTTTTTTCCCATAGATGTAGTGTTTGTACTTTCCCATACAATTGCGAAAGCTTTATCGATGAAATCATTTTGTATATGAGCCGAAAGTTAAAAATTTTTTACAATACACATTATCGCTGTATCTTATAGTGTCTATTTTGGATACGTAACTTACTTAAGTTTTGTATTAATCAATAATAGTCATTCTATCTAGCTACTGACAATCTGAAGAATCTTGACATTCACTATATAATAATTTTAATTTAAAAATATCTTTTAAAAAATACTTTTATAGCAAATAGACCGTGTCTTATCTGAAGGGCAAGTCAAGAGTCTCCGTAACCGGCGAGTCTGTATGAGACAAACTATGAGAGTGGAGGAAGCCAGAGAGGTATGTAAGGAAAGAACCTGTTGGAACTCTGTACTCTCTGCCTACCCTGCGAGGGAGCTGGCGTGATGATATAGATAGATAAACTTTTATAGCAAAAATACAACGGAGACCGACAAGTACTATGGTACTTATCAAGACAAATGTAAAGAGCCCCAACACGTCAGGGTTACTTGAGTAGTTCTGATGGTCATCCTTCCCCTCCACCATGAGACCCTGGACACTATCTGGGTCTATAGAACTCGTCAAGACAAATCTAACGGGCCCAAACACGGCAGGGTTATATGGAGTACTTATGTGCTTCCATTGGCCACCTTTCGGATTCATCATCAGACCCTGAATACTATGCGGTTATATAGTACATTTCAATACCAATCGAACCAGCGTAAACATGAGGCAGTTACGTTATATATTTCAGATGTTCCTATACCCACCTTCCGACTATCATCAGATCAGCTCCATGGTACCATATTATTGCATTGTCATCGGACTTCCACACGTATGCCAAATTTTAGCTCAATCGGAGTGCTTGAAAAATGGATCACAAGATTTGAACCGGAAAGATAGATAGACATACGAATATTGTAAGTTAAATAAAAACTTGTAAACATAAAATATAACTAATTTATAAGAGAACAATTTGAAGTTAATTTTGCATTGAAACTGCTACTGGTTGTAATTTTGCTATTTGAGTCCAACATCGAAGCACTCTTTTGTAAAATGTTTTTAAAAGATGCAACTATACTCAGTTTAACTTTTATGTGTTCTTATCATTGCATAAAACACTATTCATTTAGGCCGCAATATCTGTAGGCATACTAAAACAAAAACCACATGCGGTAACAATTATATAATTACCAATTTTCGAAAATGCTATCGATATCGATGTAAATTTTCCCATCATTGTCTTCAAACTAGTTACATCTTTTTTAGAAAATACATCTTATCAGTACCATGATACAGCAAAACCAAGTCACCGGCCGAAGCTTACATAATTTAGCTTTATCTGCCTTTCTAGACCAATAAGATTTGCGTTCCAATATAAAGCACCTTATTTTAGTTGTGTAGCACTATGTTTTCACAAATATTTAAATTATATATCTTTTTATTAATTGAAAGCAAATTAAAAGTCGCCGAGAACACAGTCACTAAACAAACAAATACTAACCGATAAATTTGCGTGGAGCCTACGTCAAAATGACAAGCCATTTTGTATAAAAAAGAAGTTTGAACCAAGTTCGAACCATGTAGATACAAAGATTTTTAAATTAATTACCTACATGGTACCAACTTTTATAATCCCTCTATGCTTTTAATTCTTACCTCTATGTGCGTAACTACAATTTATCTACTCTATGTGTTGATATTTTATGCCATTACCCCCTGCCGACGAACCCGATGCTCTATTTAGACAAGTAATTAATCAAAGATAAAAAAACTTCTATTTAAATAAAAAAGAAGGATACATGACTATATATTTTTCTCTTGTAGTCCTTTACTGAATCTACCTATAGACGACTACTGAGAGACATTAGGATGAAATGGGTATCTAATTGAGTCATTCTTGCTTGGTTTTCACCATACGAACCAGAGCGGATTATTGGATCCAGCCAGACAAGGTTTCCAACTTGCTTTTGCAAACACCACACTGAGAGTCAAATAGGACCAATCGCCCTGACAGCCTTTGACTAAAAATTGTTTAGTATAGACTGATTTATTATAACCCTTCTTTCTTCAAGAGGCCAGGAAATCTGGACTATATTGACCAATTAGTATCATTAGGCTGCGGTCCCAATTCAAACAAGTGTTCTCGAGTATTCGAGTTTTTATTAGCACCTTAAACTTCGGTAACTAAACCATACGTACTGAGTCAACATTGAGTTTCAACAACTTGTTTAGTCTGTTATGAAGCGGTCATATTAAGGAATGTGAAGGTATTGTGCACTAAGAAATAGTCCAAGAGTAACACCGAGTTTCTGAAAAAATAGGATCTGTACTGTAATAGTGAGTGTCCATGGATCCATCAGAGGGTTCAAATGTAGGGTAGTTCAAGTAGAAAGATGTATAAGTATGATGTATTTGAAGAAAGTTTAAAGGAAATGAACTTGTGGCAAAATCATCAATACATTTCCTCTAAAACAATTTTGTGGAAAATGTTCAGCTATGGCGGAAATCGAAAGCAACCTAATTTTAAAGGTTTGGTCACATAGCCGACGGACCGCGAAGGAGGAGTTCGACTGGTTCTCGGCCGGCGATCGGAACCGCACGGCACACTACGAGCGCGTCGTCGCGCGAGCTAGTCGGCCGTCCGACACTAACATCCCGCTCGCACACGTATTGGCCTCTCGCTCCCACCGAGCCTTGTTTGTAATCGCGTCGGGCGCTACGGTGGGGAGTCGTGACGATAGCGCCAAGGGTGGCGGAGCTGTGTGAAGTTTCTCGCATATTTCAGTGCATTACAACTCCCCAGTTGGGCCATCGTCGCGCTTCCATAGCGCTGCGGCGACTATGTGGCGAAACATTAAGTGAAAAAATAATCTCGTCTCCAAACGGGGATTGCCACGATATACTTAGTGCTCCGATACTGGAAGTTTTTTCTTTATCGTGATAGCCACTAGTGCTATATGCTACCAGACCGACGAGGCAGTAATCTTCCCACTGCTAGGCAAACGCCTCTCCCAAGATTCTACACTTAGCACCATTTATTTTCCGTGACGCAACTAGTCGTGCTGTAGGAACCTTTCCTTTCCAGCACGATTCTTGGCTTTATCTTCTTTTATTATCTCAGCGGCTGTGCCAGAAGATTCTTAACAATCTCCGTATTTTTGTTTCCAGCGCACCACTGCACGAAGAAGATTTCATTCAAGAAGTAGGTGTAACATATGATGAGCTAAAAGACCCGAAGTTTTGTGATAAAGACTTTGATTGCCCGTTCTCAAGTATATCATTCTTCTTAGATTTAAATAAACAGAAGATTTAATTGTAATTTAATCCATTTGAATAAAAAAAAGATTGGTTTTAATTTAAGGGGCCGCCGCAAAAAAAAACATGTTGTAGTACTCCATGCACCTCAAGAAATATATAGAATAGAAACTTAATAACGCGAAATATGATTTTAGACTACATATTTTAGAATCTTGTAAAACGAATTCACGAAATTTTCTCGAGGGAAAAAAATCTAAAGTCATCTAAGACAAGACACGGTCTATTTGGTCCCAGGACCAAACAGATCGTGTCTTATCTGAAGGGCAAAATCATGGGCATGTAACAGTCCATACCATTAAACGTAATTTTATCATTACTATTGTTACAACAAGAAACAAGAAAAGAAGAGGAAGAGGAAAGAATGACAAAACAGATATACAATGTGAAAGTGGAAGGATGCAGGTACCGGGGAAGACCTAGACTATCTTACCACGACCAAATAAACCGAGTCTTATCTGATGGAAAAGTCAAGAGTCTCCGTAACCGGCGAGCGTGTATGAGACGAACTATGAGAGTCGAGGAAGCCAGAGAGGTATGTAAGGAAAGAGCCTGTTGGAACTCTGTACTCTCTGCCTACCCCGCAAGGGATCTGGCGTGAGGTTATAGATAGATAGATAGATAGATAGATTGTTACAACAACTAGTCTTTTGTTTGTCTTGAACCAGCTAGGAAGGATTCAACTCGCCACATATTGTAATACGCAGCGCAAATTTCCATCAAATATTCATCAATTATTGTTAAAATTATTATGATAAATTAAAATAAGTTCGTAGCATTTCACAGCCGTTGTTCAGCTGCATTTGGTTTGGTCAGCCAGAGATTGATGACCATTTTTGGTATTTCCATATTCACCCCTCCACATGCTTCTAAAAGCACGATAAGCCCGTCACCACTTTATATGCCGTTAAGTCACATAAGAAGCCTGAAAGTTTAATCAAAAAGACGACGGAGCGCGACGTGAGCGTGACAGAAGCGCTCGTCTACGTTTGGTCGTGACGTTTGCCGTCGCGCCGAGCGGAGCTGCGCTGTGTGGCGTCTCCCGTACATTTCAGTACATTACAATTCCCCAAGCCGCGCCACTGTCACGCTCCCGTCGTGCAGAGTCGGCTATGTGGCGAAACCTTTAGTGGACTGCTCGATAATTTTCAATAGCATTTGGCCACAACCTGCCTCCATCAATCCGCACTGGGTATGCGTGGTGAAAAATTACCTATAGCTTTTTAACGTGATAAATTAAAGAAAAAAGATTTCAGTAAACCTCGTTTTTTTTTTTAATAATTTGTTTCATGGAATTATTGCATGACGCATTCGCTTAACAAGCAGTCGTAAAAAGCTCATCATTATTACTTCATTACATAAAGCGGCATGATCACTAATAAACAACTCTGTCACGTCTATATTCCCCAAGCGGGGGTGGCATAGATGTACTGAGTACACTCACTTTTCATCGACGATGTCAGGTCCCATGTAATAGGGGGCGAGTCTATTGCCATATACCGGGCACAATTCTAGACTCCGGACTCATACTAGGAAGCTTTCGTAACCCAGGACCTCGTAATCACCAAGCGATGTGCTTTGCGACTAGACCACCGAGGCAGTTAGTATTATCACTAATAAATTTATTATTTCAATGTAATATTTCTTGTCCCAACGCTGTTATATGGTAGCGAGAGCTGGGTATGTAAGAAGGAGAATGAAAGTAGGGTAAATGCGGTAGAAATGCGAGCTCTGCGGAAGATGTGCGGAGTGAAGCTGACCGACCGCATTAGCAACAGCGTAGTAAGAAAGCGAGTAGGTATGAAAGATAGTATCGGTGTAAAGATGAGAAAAAGCATGCTCCGTTAGTTCGGGCATATAGAAAGAATGCCAGAGGAAAGAATGACAATACAGATATACAATGTGAAAGTGGAAGGATGCAGGTACCGGGGAGGACCTAGACTATCTTACCACGACCACATAAACCGAGTCTTATCTGAAGGAAAAGTCAAGAGTCTCCGTAATCGGCGAGCGTGTATAAGACGAACTATGAGAGTGGAGGAAGCCAGAGAGGTATGTAAGGAAAGAACCTGTTGGAACTCTGTACTCTCTGCCTACCCCGCAAGGGATCTGGCGTGATGTTATAGATAGATAGAATATTTCGTTATTCTGTTTTGTGATTCATGGGAGGAGAGTGATCAAAATCATCGTTAAAATTTAAAGAACGTCTTTGCGACTTGGCGTATTTTGATTCGAAATAGCGCGAGAGCGAGCGCCTATCAAGACCATCAGGATCACGCGGGTTCGATGGCCACCCAAAGCGATGAATTTTCTTTCTATTTAAAATCTCTATCTATAATTTGCTGTTTTAAGCAGCGCATAGTCAAGTTTGAGAGTTTTACAATATCTAGATGATGAACCAATTATGCTATTCCTATCTGCAACTGTATTCCAAAATATATTATAGAGAAAATAGAGCTGAAATTTATTCGCACGCGCACGAGTGATGTCTGGAAACAATAATGGATATCCTAAGTATCGTTCGATGGCCATTAGCCGGGGTCCAAAAGTCGCACGCGTGATGTATACTTTCATAAATCTCTTGAGCTTTGGAAGGGTAAGCACGACTGGGAATCGATAATCTTGGGATCGGTAGTCACCTCGGCTTCCTGCGAGATTTTGTAAGGGTTCTGTATTTTTATACCTGAGTGTAGATTGGTGTCGTATTCTGCAGCCAAATCAAATTGATAGATTTTAAATATTACGTGCCGTGATAGGAGTATTTGAATTTGGCTTCTGCGAATCAAAACAATAATTTTTGCTTTTTAATAATTTTTGATATTGTTTCTAAGAAAAATTTATTTGTTATTTTTGTGAAAAGTCTTATATGAAAATCTACATACCTAGATTTTCATATGAATCTTTTCACAAAAATAATAAATTATTATAGGAATTACTCGTTTGATTTATGATAGCGTAAGTCATTGTACAAACAGACAGAATTCGTGTGCACGCATTGATTCATATACGTACAGATTGTTGGTACAATAAGTAGGTCTCTAAAAACAATGAAAGCCGGTATTGTAGGCTCTAATTCACTTTCCTGCCAATTTGGCACCAAATCGATTGGTGTCTTTTAGCGCCACCATGATTCGTATTCGATTTTTTTTGGAACGGTGTAAATTTATTTCTCCGTTACTTCTCATTGTTCTACAGAACTTTAAAAAGTGAAGTGAAGACTTCACACATGCTTCACACACAATAAAAAAAGGTTTTTTTCTTTCTTCAAAATGATTGGAATTTTAAAATTGTTTTTGGTTATTATGGCCAGTTGTGTGCAATTTAGTGCTTTATTGGATACAAGTGAGTCCCAAATAAAATTTCTGTCAAGAAGAAAGAGGTATGTCGCTTTTCCTGAAGGTGCGAGTTTTTCGGTGAGTTCTGATTTTTTCTTATGCCTTAAATCGAAATACGATTAGCAATATAGTGGACAACTGTATCATATTCTTATATACCTGATCAGTAATATAATTAAAAGAAAAACTTACTTACTAAAAGTTTTAATGAAACTAAGTTCCATAGAACTTTCAATTTTCATGAAAATTATATAAATGCTTTGTTTTGTATAATAATATGAATGTTTTGGTGTGAGACCCAGTTACTTGACCGGTATTGATATGTTTAGAAATTCCATTTAGCCAATTTAATTATTTTGTGTTTTTGGGAATTTCACATATAAATATATGTGACCCAGACCGAAAGCAAAGAATATTTATTCCGTGAATGAATTGAATTAGTGACTTCTAGATTAATATATGAATGGCCTACGTTCAGAACGATATGAATTGATTTTACTCGCCAATTATAAAGTTTTTCTTCAACCATACATTGCAAACCTAGTGTGTAGTGTTTTTCTAGTGGTAGTCTTTGTTCCATGGGTGTGATAGTACTTTTTAACATTTTTAGACAGCTGGTTGCATGACAGTGGGTCTGATAGGCCAGCCTGCCCCCCACACCAGTCCTGGCACCTTCACATGGGGTATGAACTGGGCGATAGCTTACGAGCTCCCAAACACCACTGAGACGGCAGCTTTCTACTTGTCCAAGAAGTACATTGGAAAGAAGAAGCCAGTGATGCAGAGAAGGAGCAGAAGAGAACTGTATGAGAAGTTGGAGAAGATTTTGGATAAGTAAGTATAAGGTGTTTCGTTGCTGTAGAATCTTTAGACAGCCTGTTGTACCCCTCTCCAGTTCTTATAGAGTCATCATGGAGTAGTTCTACTGCCCGGGGCTTAAAAGGTCGGGCCCCTTTGGGGAATAAAGACGGCTGGAGTAGGAGTTTCTGGCTTCTAGTCCTAAGGGAGACGATGGTATAAGTGACTCTACTATAATGCGAGCATCGCGAATGGGCGGCGAGAGCCAACATGTTCGAACCAAATCAACTGAGAGGGGATCAGTGTCCTAATAAGATATGACCAAATCTGAAGCGTTATAATAACTATGATGGTATGTACTCCAGTGGTTTACAAAATACCATCACTCGACTGTTTCACAAAGTTATTGTAACGCACTGCGTTACAATGTTTAATTGCTTAAATCGAATATTGGCCTTACGCGTTAGAACTTGGAGACTTTTCTCCGTTCCTATAAATACCTATATTTGGTAGAAATTTTTAGAATTTTCATGTCCACGTAAGAAGAATCATCGTACTATTTTCAGACAGGTTGTTTAGATTATTCAATGTGTTTAGTTTATATAATTGGTATTAACTGGTATTTTTTCTATTCTAGCATGGGTTACAGTGGTCGCCAGTGTATCTTGAAGACTTTATGCGAGTCAACACAGAGAATCGTGCCTCATGGAGACAATATGGTTGAGGAAATGTTCCGAATGTTATTCACGTAAGTTTATAACTGATAGAAGTAAAAAAAAAACAACCACGTTCATTATAACCCGACAATAGACCGTTTTGAACGGTCAAAACGGTCTATTGTCACATTATGGTCATTCCCCTCCAATCAGCCGCTACGGCCGTCCTCGATATGTTCTCATCGACCCTCCCAACCGCACACGATCACCAACTTCGAAAATTCCTTTTCCCGCCGGCCGGTGCACAGCATCACGGCGAGACACCTAGGATATGCCCTCCCCATAGCGACTGCTCAAGCCGAGACCGTTCCTCCTTGAGGCGCCCTTGAGCTAGTTACCCCCTTGCCCTTCTGGGTCGAGCGTAGTGGTTGCACGCTCGCCCTCTAGCCGGTGAAGTTGTAAAGGCCCCGCGGCCAACAGCATAGATCATATACACACACACACAAAAAATATATGGTCATTCGAAGATTTTTAATCATTTTAATACTAATATAAAATCCTATGTAAGCCTGGATTTACTTTTAATCAGAAGTGGCCTCATTTTTACTGTTATAATCAAGAAGTGTTTCAATGATTATTATATGAGCAGTTAATTAAGATTTTTTTAAAGTTTCCTAATTGTGGTGGTAGATAAAAAATGTACCTATTCAACAGATACGTAACTTACATGACAAAATTATTCCTTTGCATGTTTGTGAAAATGAACTCTTCCAGCTTTTTTAAATATATTCTATTTTGTGCTACAAAATCGATGTTTCGGGAATGTCTTTGTCCTGTTAGGGACGTATTTGGCTGAAAACTATAATTAAAAAAAATATTGTTACCTACATTTTTTTCCAGAATGCCAATGACGAAGGTACTACCAACTGAGCCTATAGAACATATGATCTATGACTCCGCTCATCGCCTCGGAGTGATCCTGGACAACTGCGACCGCTTCCCCTGTCCCATTTCTTTGGTGGACTGGATCAAGGGATACTATAATGCGCCTTCTCCGACTATGGATACTAGAAGTAGTCCTTGGGCACTGTTCAGTAGTAATTTCTCATAAAAATATTGAGCCGTTTATAACATAAATTCTGATTAAAATGCTGACTGATATACAACAATATCATTATTATAATAATAATACGTGAAGCAAAAACTTGGTACCCCTTTTTACGAAAATTGCGCGGACGGAGGAGTATGAAATTTCCCACACTTATAGTTTATATCGAGAAGGAGTGCAGAATGCTAATACTTTTTCAAAATAAAAAAATGTTAAATCAATAAAAACACATTACACACACTACCATGTATTTGACACAATTCACTACAAATTGAGAATTGATTAATATTGTTTGTTTTAATATTATTTGTCTATAGTCTTACTGAATGTTAAACATAACCAGCAAACGATGAAAGAGTTTTTACAAAAAACATCGTTTACAGAGAAGTTTTGTATCATTAATTAAATTATCGAAATATGTATGTCAAGTTCAATGGACAGCATTTTCTTTTTAGTTTATCGTTTCAATAAAAAAGAAATTAAAAAAAAGGTTTTCTTTTATTCATTCAATCATTTTTGTTCTAATTAAATTTCATATAATTAGTTTGAAAAAAAAATAGGCAAATTAACAGTGTAGCCTTGGCGAAATCTGTGATTATAGAGGTATGGTCTTTGACAATAGAACCTTAATAATGTTCAAACTTATAATTTAAATAAATTATGGTCTAATTTCGACCAATGGGCGACCACTAGTATATACAAGTTAATTCGGAATTGGACACAGATTTGCAATAATGTTTCAATTAAAATGTGCTAATGAAAATTGTGTTTTATATTATTGGAGTTATTATTTTAAATCCAATGGTTTTATATGGTTTACACGGTATTGCCTACCACCGTCAAATTAGGGTATCACATCACTCAATATAGCATTTCTACGCCAGTCTTTTGTTTATCAACTTATTATTGCGCATTTTGTACTAGTTAACTCGTTACTCGTTAACGACAGAAGTTGTAGATTGGCGTATACATGCTACAACTGTCGGCATTATAGCCCAATTCCGAATAATTCTTTGGAATTTTGGCTTATCATGATGATAACAGTAATAAAATGACATGGTCGCGCACAACAATCTAGAAATTGTTGTGTGTGATATGGTATGTGACGATCTGCTCCTGCATTAATATTTGTTTGGAAATGTTACCACCAACGCATCCTGTGTCCTGCACGCGTTATCTGGGTGAAGTCTGCACGCGCAATCATAAGAAGATATTGACTGCCACCGTTATCGCCGCCGAGGACGCCACCACGGACGCGGCTGAAAGCGTTGGTTTGGCTGTGCATTAATAAAGCTACCATAATTATACTATGCTTTACGGAAGAATTGTAGATATACGCAGTTTATAACTCTGTCTCTTTTTCACGGCAAAATGAGATTAAAATAGTTTTGTTAAACAGGTTGTGGTTAGTCATGTCAGTCAGTATTATTATCACCATCATCAGCCAAAAGAGATGTCCACCGCAGAGTAAAGGTGGTGTCATGGTCATGTCATGTCTGAGATCTATCTACCTCTATCTATCTATAACCTCACGCCAGATCCCTTGCGGGGTAGGCAGAGAGTACAGAGTTCCAACAGGTTCTTTCCTTACATACCTCTCTGGCTTCCTCGACTCTCATAGTTCGTCTCATACACGCTCGCCGGTTACGGAGACTCTTGACTTTTCCATCAGATAAGACTCGGTTTATTTGGTCGTGGTAAGATAGTCTAGGTCTTCCCCGGTAACTGCATCCTTCCACTTTCACATTGTATATCTGTTTTGTCATTCTTTCCTCTGGCATTCTTTTTATATGCCCGAACCAACGGAGCATGCCCTTTCTCATCTTTACACCGATACTATCTTTCATACCTACTCGCTGTCTTACTATGCTGTTGCTAATGCGGTCGGTCAGCTTCACTCCGCACATCTTCCGCAGAGCTCGCATTTCTACCGCATTTATCCTACTTTCATTCTCCTTCTTACATACCCAGCTCTCGCTACCATATAACAGCGTTGGGACAAGAACTCCGTTATGTATGGCCAGCTGCGCCTTATGGCTTAAGTGCCGGCTCCCGAGTAGCTTTCCCATCGCACCATTCACTCTGTTCCCTGCACTCACTCTTCTCTCTATGTCAGCGGTATATTTCCCATCCATACTGAAGGCGCATCCAAGATATACAAACTCATTCACTTGCTCCAGCACATCGTTACCAACCACAATCCTTACATTCGTTCTGGTTTCTTCCCTTTCAAAAACCATAATCTTGGTTTTCTTCACATTCAAGTGTAAGCCATTGATCATGCAGTCGTCTTTCATAACTGTGACTAGTGTTTACAGATCAGTGGCTGGTTGCGCTATTAAAACCACGTCATTTGCATAAAGTAGATGGTTTACCACTAAGTCACCCATTTGTACACCTTCATTCATCGCTTTCAGTGTTTGAAGACTTTTGTCCAGACATAATATAAACAGTCTAGCGGACAACACGCAACCCTGCTTGACGCCGATTTTAACGTCAAACCAGGGTGACCTGTTACCACCCACCCGTACGCATGCCTTGCAGTCCACATAAGTGGACTGGACGGCTCGCAACAGAGTGCCATCTATACCATACTCTGGCAAAATGTCCCAAAGTCTCTTTCGCACAACTCTGTCAAATGCCTTCTCCAGATCTACAAAACCGCAGAAAACCTTCCGCCCCACTGCCAGATGCTTCTCTACGATGTTGCGGAGTGAGAAGACTTGATCCGAACATCCTCTTCCAGACCTGAAACCCCCTTGTGCCTCGCACAACATTCCATCGGACTTCACGCGCATTCTCCGTTCAATAATTTTACCGTACACCTTGGCTGCCAAGCTGATCAAACTGATGGCTCTGTAATTGGCGCAGTCATATTGTGAACCCTTGCCTTTATACAAGGGTACTATGACTGCGCGGCGCCAATCTGTAGGGACTCTACCGGTCCTCCAGCAAAGGTTTGCAAGGGTCCGGAAAGCGTCCCGGACGCAAGTTCCACCATATTTGATCATCTCGGCAGACATCATGTCTACTCCCGCAGCTTTACCGTTTTTCATATTTCCTATCGCCCATTCAACTTCTTCCATAGTGATGTCCTCCGTTGATTCTGGTGCCGCAATCTCGCCTTTGGGCACGTCTGCGGCATCAGCATCCGGGTCATCTCCATACATTTCTCCAAAATATTCACTCCACCGGCTTAGCACAGCTTGTGTGTCTGCAAGAATGTCACCATCTTTAGATTTTATCCTTTCCATTCTTTAGCCTGACGAATCACCTCGAGCCTTTCTCACCTTGCTCCAAAAGAGTTTGGTGATCACCATCATCAGCCAAAAGAGATGTCCACCGCAGAGTAAAGGTGGTGTCATGGTCATGTCATGTCTGAGATGACTTACATATTGTCTGTCTAATATAGTAACTCCTTGATATGACGCATTGACTGATATACTGACTGCCATGACATGACTCTTTGACCGACATGACATGACTAACATTACTAAGGCCATTTTTTTAGGCTGATACGATAAAAATCGTCGTCATCGACTAAACAGCCCAATTGTCGTAATTAATCGGTTAGTGATAAACTACGACAAGACTAATTCGGTATCCCAATATCGGCGAGTGTGTAACGTCAAAGATGTGGAGTTATTGTGTCGACTAACGGGAAAACGGTCTTAGAAACTTAGCGATAAAAATACACGTACAAATGTGCACATTATAATCGTACTGTGTTGTTCTGTAAAAAAACGTATCACCAATTAATTATAGGTTTTATTTTTGGTGTTTTTTTTTCATCCCTGCTGCGTGTACAATAAATTAGTGTGCCTAAAATGCCTTATCATTAGAATAATCTTAAATATATAGTAGACTAGTTTCTGCCCGCGAATTTTTCCAAGCTGACTTAAGACAGGAACCTGACATTTTCCGGAATTAAAAGTGTCCTATGTGTTAATCCATGCAATAAACTATCTGTGTGCCAAATTTCATCCAAATCCATTCAGCTGTTTTTGCGTGATATAGTAACAAACATCCAAACATCTAAACACACAAACTTCACATTTATAATATAAGTAGGATAATACTGACTGACATACAGCTGTATACAGACTATTGTTATGTATCCTCGTAGAATTTGCAGGAGCAGCTGTGCTGGTGATACGGAAAACTAATTCATAAAAAACGAGACACTAAAAGAATCTTGATTTTATTTAATGATTAATTAGTTTAATAAAAAAATGTCCTGTTGCACAATGTGTGTGATGACTAGCCCACGCATTTGGGCCAAGAAAATCATACAATTAAGTATATACTATTTACATATCTACCACGTGGTAGAGTATTCTTCGCTTTATCTAAGTTTATTCTTGTGTTAAATAAGTATAATGGTACGGAAAAACCAACGCGTCCAGTGGCTTCCACGATGGTGTGCACGGTGGCAATCGGCTCCTGCAGTAATATTTATATGGAAATATTCACACCAACGCGACCTGCGTCCAATCATAGGAAGATACTGATCGCTCCGTGATCGCCGCCGGGGACGCCACGGCTGAACGTATTTGGTTTAGTCGTACCTTTAGTTAGAATATGGACTAAACCGAATATAGCCAATTTTAAGTATTGTTGCAAAACTAAAGTTTTTAGTCAATGTGTGTTGCCAGTGATGACATACGGATCAGAGACGTGGTCTCTTACAATAGGTCTCATAAAAAAGCTGTTTCTCAGCGAGCTATGGAAAGAGCTATGCTCGGCTCTACGTGATCGAATCAGAAATGAGGAGATTCTTAGAAGAACCAAGGTCAACGACTGATAGGATTTGTAAGCTGAAATGGCAATGGGCGGGTCAAATAGCGCGAAGATCGGACGGGCGTTGGGGCAGGAAGATTCTACAGTGGAGACCTCGTATTGGCAAGCGCAGCGTGGGACGGACCGATGATCTTGTGAAAATCGCAGAAAGTCGTTGGATGCAGGTGGCATCTGACCGGTTACGGGCTGAGATGATGATGAACTATAACTATAATTTACAGTTTGGTTGGTTTGAAACAAGATTGTCTCCACATGTAGATCCATGGTCTCTATACCATATATTTTATTTTATTTTATTTATTTAGGATCACCAACATGACATACAATAATAACATTCGAAAACTTAATTAAATAAAAACTTAAACTAATTGTTGTCATATTTATAGGCAACCACGGCATGCAAATAGTGAGAACTTAAAAGATTATTTAAAACATTATCGTATACAAACAGAAAATGAACAAAGAATGAGAACAACAAATAATAAAATATAGAATTTAGAATTTAGAATTTCTTGAAGGGTTGCATGTAAATATATATATATATATATATATATATATATATAGGTACACAATTTAAAGTAAGTAGTTTACTGTGTCAAAATATTCGTGTTAAACCTTTTAGCTTCGCGTAAATCATAACTACCGTTAAGTCGGCATAGTTTAACCCGCGTTTGATTTTCATCATTTCTCTTACCATCTACGGACTAACCGTACGTAAATTTCCTTATTTTCAATGAAAATGGACAAAAGAAGTATAGTATTTTGCCTTATACTATTTAATTCGTGGTGGTTCAGTGAATCTGTAAGTGATGGACCAAGAATTTTATCTAGAAGAAAGCGATATGTCGCTTTTCCTGAGGGTTCCAGTTTTTCGGTGAGTTAAAAAAAAAACACCGTCACGCCTATATTCCCCAGAGAGGGTGGCAGAGGTGTACTGAGTACACCCACTTTTCGCCGAGGATGTTAGGTCCCATGTAATAGGGGGCGAGCCTATTGCCATATACCGGGCACAATTCCAGACTCCGGATTCGTACTAAGAATTTTTCGTTAGAAAAACTACATTTGTCCGACCTAGGATTTGAACCCAGGACCTAGTGATCACAAAGCGATGCGCTTTGCCACCACACCAACGAGGCAGTCGGTGAGTTAATTCTTTAGTATTTAATAAACATGTGACTTCCAGGATAATTTAACAAACTTAAAAATGCCAGTAAATAAATAAAGGTAAATTGAAATCAATTCAACTTTATAACAGGTAATGCTGACCCTGGTTTGTGCAAGTGGGCCTTAGAATAAATGATTAATTTCGTTTCACAGCAACACGGGCCGAATAACTGATGAGATTTTTATACTTACCTGGATTGATATTTTTAATTTGCAACTCTATCTAATAAACAGCGCCTATAGCCAAGTTGACAATCTACAGTCGTTAACGCTAATAGAAAGCGGAAAAATGTATGGGAATGACATTTTGCAACGAAAAGTCACGTGGTCAAAACAATGCGCTATCGATTGCGACAAGAGAATAGAAACAAAACGCTTGCAACTTGTCTAGGTCCTCAGATTGGCTCACGCTATGGATAGACTAGACGAATATTAATTATATATCTATCTATCTATATCATCACGCCAGATCCCTTACGGGGTAGGCAGAGAGTACAGAGTTTCAAAAGGTTCTTTCGTTACATACCTCTCTGGCTTCCTCTACTCTCATAGTTCCTCTCATACACGCTCGCCGGTTACGGAGACTCCTGACTTGTCCTTCAGATAAAACCCGGTCTATTTGGTCATGGTAAGATAGTCTAGGTCTTCTCCGATACCTACATCCTTCCACTTTCGCATTGTATATCAGTTTTGTCATTCTTTCCTCGGACATTCTTTCTATATGCCCGAACCAACGGAGCGTACCCTTTCTCATCTTTACACCGATACGTTCTTGCATACCTATTCGCTTTATTAATTATATATGCTATCATTTATTAAGAACTAATTATCTTTCAACAGAAATTCAACTTACATATATTAAAACCCGTATGGATAGTGATTATATATTTTGCACAGTAAAATACATTTGGAGAAAGTAGTCGATTTTATATATTTAACATAGTTTCGTTTTTTTCTTTCGCTCGTATCTATAGATATATCGTGCTACTGGTCTAAGCGGGTCAAAACAAATCATCAAACAATTGGAGGTCAATATGGACGTAGGATTACCCATGTCCATATTGACTTTTACAGTTATAGTATTACTTAACATACCAGTTTCCAGCGAACAAAATCAATCCAGATTACCAGCCTCTAATAACTAAAACCTATTTCCCCAGTGCGCTGGTTGCGTGACCGTTGGTCTTATAGGTCAACCTGCCCCCACTTCCAGTCCTGGAACATTTACGTGGGGGATGAACTGGGGTATAGCTTACGAGCTTCCTAACGCTACGGAGACCAGTAGATTCTATAGAAAGCACAAAAGGCCGAGGAAACCGGTAGAGCAGAGGAGGAGTCGAAGAGAGCTTTATGAGAAGTTAGAAGCTATAATGGATAAGTAAGATAACTTTACTTATTTTTTTCTTTATTTCTTGGTGGGACTGTAGTGATCAAGAGCACTAATATTTTTGCCATAGATATAGGTAGACTTTAGGGAAGGCCGTTGTCCTTAAGTAGACCTGATGATAATTATATATAGGTATAAAGAGAAATTTTTCCCTAAAATATTTTGGTAATTGTGACTACGTGCTCTTAGCGCTGCGCGACCGCGGTGTTCTTACCGATTACCAAGGTTAAGCAGCGTTCGACTCGGTCGGCCTGAGAAGGGTGACCGTTTGTGGCATTTTCATATTCGAGCATCTCCGTGCTTCGGAGGCACGTTAAGCCGTTGTTCCCGGTTACCAATTAATGTGGTAGTCGTTAAGCCGAGTTGGAAGACTTAAAGGCGGCTTAATAAGTTCCAACAGCAGGTGGCCACAAACCTGCCTCTACTAATCCGCACTGGATCCGCGTGATGGAGTATGACATAATCTCTCTTACCTCGATTTGTGAGAGAAGGCCTTTGCCCAGCAGTGGGCAGTATAGGCTGATATTATTAATTATGATTAAATTATGAAAAAAACATACCCCTTCACAATAAATTATATTTCTGTGACGTAGATGAATTAACAAAAACTTTGACGAACACGAACACGCATACCGAAACAAACGTCTATGTGTCACACAAAGATTTGTTTCGTGCGGGAACCGAACCTGCGACTGCTCGAACCAGTGGGTAGAGATGCTGAAGCTCTGAGCGGCTGAGCCGAATTATAGTTTTAGATACGTTAGCCCTTACATATATATAACAAAAACGACGGGTACTTTAATTTATTACTAGACAATATAGACAGGTACCTATATTCATGTTTTTATTCTTTCAGCATGGGTTACAACGGTCGGCAGTGTATTCTGAAGACCCTGTGTGAAAGCACACAGCGAATTGTGCCACACGGAGAGAACATGATTGAGGAGATGTTCAGGGTGTTATTCTCGTAAGTAGCTGCATAAAATGACTATTGATAAGAGTATTCGTATTTGACATAACATCAAGAGGTAACCTCCAAGCTCCAAAAAAAAGTCAATTCCTTAACTCCTACACTCCCAGCACGGATAGCGCGGGCGACACAACAAATTGTCGATTTTGTCACCCTAGGCGAGTAATATAACCATTTAGTTTAACATAACTTGATTCAAGAATTGAATTGTATTAAAGTTTAGACATGACTATTTAAATTGCGTATAAAGGTTCGTTCAAACCAACGCGTTCAGCAGCGGTCGTGGTGACGTCCTCGGCGGCCATTACGGTGGCGATCAGTATCTCCCCATGATGCGCATGCACCTTTAGACTGACTACGGGCCTACTAACACATTAATTATTTCGAGAAATGTCTTGGCGCCTATGCAAAGTCTGGCAGATGCTATGTGTATATACATATTTTTCTATGAATTTTCATCATCATAAAAGTTTTTGATTTTGTGTATGTTACCAGGCTACCAGTAACAAAGGTGTTAGCATCAGAACCAATGGAACATTCAATATACGACGCTGCACACCGCCTCGGCAAGGTTCTCGATAGATGCGACTCCTTCAAATGTCCTGTTTCACTGGTAGATCTCATTAAAGGATATTACAACGCACCATCTCCTCAGGTCGATACTGCTTTGAATCCCTGGGCTCTGTTCAGCAGTAACTTTGGCTAACCAAAAAATATATATGTTGCTACTTTACTTTTGTTTTTTTTACTTGTTTTTGTGCATATTATAAGAGTTGGTAGAAAACAGAACAGTAGTATTTACTCATTTGGATGTATTTTTTTATTTACTCATATGTATGCAAGAAGTAATTTGTAGATCAAAAAATTTTATCCAAATCATCATGCCACTCTGGCAATAAACTCATTATAATGCTTTTGTTTAAGAGTATGTCGAAGGAAAGAACAAAAAACAGATATACAATTCAAAAGTGAAAGGTACAGAAGAAGACCTAGGTTGCTTTACCACAACTAAATAGACCATGTGTATATCTCCGTAATAGGCGAAGGTGTGTTTAAAACGACCTATGAGAGTGGAGGAAGCTATTCTGTAATGTAAGGCCTCCGTTGGAAGTCTGGAATCTCTATCTACCCGCAAGGAAGCTGGCGTGATGATATAGATAGAAAGATGACACTTTGGATAGAATAGAATAGAATAGCATACTCTTTATTGTACACCAAATTATAAATAAACAATAATGTAAGGTACAAAACAATACAGAGTATAATTGGCGGCCTTATTGCTTATAGCAATTTCTTCCAGGCAACCAAGTCGAAAGAAATATAACAAAGTAGAGGGCAGTTGGTGGCGTACATTCATTAAGATGATTAAAAGTAACTAATAAAAGTAATATATGTATATATATATATATATATATATATATATATATATATATATATATATGTATATACATATAATAATATTTATATACAGTATTTATTTAATCATGACAGCGTCTCACTAGTGACAGCAGAGAGGAAGTGGTTCTTAACCATCGTTTTAAAACTAGCCAATGTCTGTGCACGTTTAATAGTCAGATTCCACAAACGGACAGCTTGAACTGAAAACTGGATATTTCATTTGTATCACCAAATTAGGAATTATTTCTGTCGTGGGTGCGTTCACAAATATCAAATTTACACACACAAAAACACCCAAACCGAAACATATGTTTGTGGGTTACACAAAGATATACCTCGTGTAGGGATTGAAGCCGCGACTACTGGATCCGGTGGGCGGAGCGGCTTAAGCTCTCAACTACTAGACCATGCCGCGTCCGTCGAATTCTTTGCCACAAATGTTAGTAGGTATACTATGATGTATGCAAGCGCAGCGTGGGACGGCCGCCTGCCAGGTAAACTGACGATCTTGTGACGATTGCACGAAATCGTTGAATGCAGATGGCATCGGACCGGTTGCGCTGGAGAGCGATTGGTGAGGTTGTTTAGCAGTTGACGAGTATAGGTTGAGATAATCATGATGTGTATAGATGTGTGTAATTAAAAATAAAACACAACGGTTTATTATTAACGCATAACATTTAATATTTATAGTTCATATTTATAATACATTTCAATATTAGCAGTTAGAAGTCATGAGTGTATTCATAATAGTAATGGTAGTGCTTGATTTTGACGTTAAATAAACATTACAAAATGGGACTTAACCGTTAAACCTTACAGTATATTTTTTATTATATTATTTCGCCTTACCATAATTTTGCAATCACCTAAATTTTAATTATAATAATTGCTTAAACTATTTATTACAATTTCATAGAGTTTCGTAAATTATTGAGCTAGTATGACTTAGAACGTATAATATGATTATTATTAATATTTATTTTTATATATTATAGCATAGTGCATAAATCTTAAACGTATAAGTGGCGATGATTTCGTAATACAAACGATTGAATAGGGTTCAGTCACACTGACGCAATCCGAAATCGCTATTTCTCGCGGTACGTTTTCATATTCTTATTTTAACTACCATTACTTACTTATCCACAGCTTTTGTTTCTCGAGTAACATACAAAAGCTTTAGGTACGCACATAATATTCAGACATATAACAGTACAGTTGAATGTATGTTGGAATTACATGGTGAAAGTATCAGATTGACTTTGTTATTGACTTTGGATGCAGTTACCATAGAAAACCTATATCAACCCTAATTAGTCTCTAAATTCATTCCATTGTATTTATTTATTAAAAGATATAAGCTACCGACATAGCTCGCAGACTCACTAAGCTAAAGTGGCAATGGGCTGGTCACATCTGCAGAAGGACCGACCGCCGATGGAGCAAGCGTGTCCTAGAGTGGAGACCGTGACTTAGTAAGCGTAAGGTGTCCTACCTTGGCCCCCAGCTAGATTGACCGATCACCTCAAAAAGGTCGCTGGGACAGACTGGATGCGGAAGGCGGAGGACCGTGTGCAATGGCGCGTGTTAGGAGAGGCCTATGTCCAGCAGTGGACTGCGATAGGCTGATTGATTGATATCTTTTTTACATTTTGAATCATCAGGTTTACTTGCTTATGGTATTGCCATCATATCGCCGATTTACTAAAGGTATCGCCAACATATCGCCGAACTCGCGATCGCGTCAGTTTGACTGGCCTTTAATAGTACTATTTCTCTACAACTATAGTGACTATCAAGATTATTCCCATAGAAGTCTATTATTGTTATGTAATATAATACCTTACTTATTAAAATAAATATAGGAATTCCTCTCATGTAATTATCTAACATCTATATTTTGTATTATTAGTGTGGTGTTCGTTTGCATACTGTCATTTTCACTGGTCAGTTTGTTTGTATGAAAACTGGAGACAAGATCATAACGAAATACACGAATAAATAATTAATGTGGTCACACCTACAAGGTGTAACATAATAAACGCAAGACCTCAGACACCCCGATTAGAGAATTGCTTCATAAATTCAAAACCAAATTTCCAAATTTAAAGGCATTTGGCCTTTTTTTAAGCACTTTTATACCCCAATTAACAGTGAAACTTGTACGTGTATGTGTCCGTTTTAGAAATACGTTTTAGGAATGCATTTGAAATCTCCTTATTGCTATGAACCAAGAATAAATTTAGTTTTTTATAGCGCACTAAAGAAATAGTTGGAATTAATTCAGTTACCGATTTAGAACAAACTACTTTCAGGTCTTGCGTTTATTATGTTACACCTTATATATTCTCCGAGCGTCGGTGGCTGAGGTGTACTTCCGGTGTACACCCAATTTTCGCCGACTATTCCCATATAATAGGGGGCGAGCCTTAGCCAGACTGATACATTAGCTTTTCAAACCAATATAGATGGAAAATTCAAATTCGTTGAAGACGTCACAATGGTTAATGATTTCAAGTTTTTATCTAAGTATCCGCGCGGAAAAGATATACTAAAACCGAAAAGTTTGTTTATAAATAAAACCACTGTCACACTTACATCCCTTAGTAGTGACGGAGAGGTACTGTGTGCACTTACATTTCGCCGACGATGTTCGGTCGCTACGTAATTCGGTAAGTCCATTATCGCTATACTGGTTACAGTTCCAAACTTTGGATTACTTTGTTAAGTTTTCAAAACCAGTTCCTTAATCCTCCTTTCGGAATCACTTAACCATGTTCTATTACAGAATCCATACTTAATATTATAAATTAGAAAGTAACTCTTGTCTGTTATATTTTCACGTCGATACCGTTGAACAGATTTTGATAAAATTCGGCAAGGACATAGATTTTTTTTCAGGGGAAGGACCTCGGTCCTTACCTTTTGTCTCAAAAAAAGTTTAAGGGTGGAAATACATGCCTGAAAATAACACGAACGAAGTTGTGGGTACAGTTAAAAATACGTATATGAACTAATACCTACAAAGAAATGTCTTGTCTCCAATTTTCAAAGAACAAACCCGTTACTCGTGACTAGAAAAAGGTGAAAAGCAACAATAATTCCAACAAAAAATTACAATATCAACTAGTAGAGAGTATTTATAATTACATTCATTAATTAGGAGATGAAAACTTCGAAGATACATCGTCTAACCTACACACAGTATGCCGTTGCGACAATTGTAATAATTATTAATTAAGCATAATTAACATACACAACTTTAATACCAATTAAGATTGCTTCCGTTATAAAGTACAGACAATCAATACAAAACACTCAACGATTATTATGTAAATAATATTTTCTGATGTTTTCGACGTTAATTCTTTAGACAAAACTAAATTTGTTTATAAGATTTTATACAGGGTTACTGTTAATTTATTAATAATTTCTTAAGGGCAACTTCTGTTTATCGTGACAAATAACTATGTCCTGCGATGTTCATAATTTTGCAAAACAAAGAACAGCTGTTATAGTTTTTCCATTAAACAAGTGTTTTTCTTTTTGCGAAAATTAAAAAAATCTCAGGAGAAACGTTTTTTCACATGGTGTACAGAAGTTACCCTCAAGAGGTTAATCAATTACCCATAACCCTGTATGAACAGTCGAACATAGACTTGTAAGATATAGGTAAAGACAGCTTGGACACACAAACCTAATTACGAGAAGTATAAAACGCAATATAATCTATACTTTCAATTTTATACGAACCCACAAAGGTAAGTCACATTTTTTTTATTAAAATCAAAAATCCAGTATAATAATGCCTTGCGTTGCGTCTCCACCTTAAATGATTACTGTAACTTACAATAAACTATGTCACTTTCATTGTGCCTTGCGAAATCGAAATCCATGAAACCGTACATATTGTACGAAACCTTCTAAAAGATAATGGCGTAAAATTATTTTTACTGGCGTTTGTCGTATTGAAATTGCATTTATAATACATCGAAATTGTTGTTCAACCAAAAGTTTGGGTGCCAATGGTACTCTGACACAGTAGTGTAGGATTCAGTTCATGAAAGTTGAAAAAATCATAAAATTTCATTAAAACAGCAGTGTACACAAGTACATACAAAACCATTACAAACTCACAATTATAATACACGAAAAAAGTCCACTTCGGACATCAAATTATACATTAACTTTAGTTAGTTAACTAAACAACACACACTACACGAAGCACACAAAACGTTACACAAAGACTTGTCATTTTACCGTGGAAAATAACTATAATATTCACAGAAATTTATTCACTAAAAATCACTATATTTTTCCACGGTCACCACATTACGAAGATCTATTAAAACAACAAACTAATAAAATAAGGCACACATAAAATATAAGAATTATTGCAAAGACACAAAACATTATATTAGTCGACACTAATTGTCATCAATTCGTTATTATACTGATTTGAGCGCATCCTAACAATCTAGGAAATTAAATATCCCATATCTTATATTACAATTCTAAATAAGCTAGAAGGAATAAATGGAGAAGATGCACCAATGACATTGGTGCTGACAATAAATTTGGTGAATCTTGAGGAGGTCTTTATCTCACAGTGGACACTTTTGGCTGATATGAAGATAATGATGTATTGAGGGCCTAAATACTGTTATTATTGGCAAAAGATTTTCGGAAGCTTGATATCGATAAAATGCAATTGAGCTGCTTAAATGCGTCGTTGTTCTCCAACAAAGTGATAAATATCAGTTGCTACCCGTCGATACTAAAAGTGATCGGTGGTATGGGCTAAATACTTGTTTAAATCCTAATTTTAATGATTCTTGGCAACGTATCACAGAGATGCAAAGATTTTCCAGAAAGGAGAAACAAGTGAGTTTTAATGGTTCCCAAAAAATAAGAAAGAGTGATTCTATCTATAGATTTTTAGTTTCAACCTTTAAATGATGGTCACATAATAGATTCTATAATATATTTAACCCAAAACTAAGGTGCAATGTATGAAATAAATCGAAAATCACCGTGTTTGGGATTATCACACATCTGATTCATACTTTGGATAATTTTATAACATAATCACTATTTTATTATTTGTAAGTCATAGTTTTATGGTATAAGCATTATTTGGTAAGTATGATCATTACAAAATACGTTTAGTAGTTACTATTTGTTCAACAAAGGCCTTCCTTTTATATCTCCACTGCACGTGCAGCGTGACAAATATATTATTAAGTACTCAATGCAAAATATGACTTAGAAATAATAAAGCAATAAGTAATATTGCAAATTTAATTGATAATAAACCAAAGCCGGGATTATGATTATAATTTTGATTTACGGGTGTTGACATAGATTACACATTGGTTTGCTTTAGTGTAACGACGCGTAACTCTTCAAACTGCTGCAAATTCAGTTTTAAACGTCATGACAATCAGTGTCGGAATCATATAGGCTAAAAGTTTTTTTTTAAATTTTATTTTAGATGTTATAGAAGGAAGTATCAAACATTGTGAAAGTGGATTTATTTATTTCTGTATATACATCTAATCGTGTTGGAAGCTCAACGCAAATTTCGTGTGGTTTCTCCTACTTATTTATTACACATTTAGGTATAATATTCTAGTAAAATTTATATGAGTAAACTATCAAGGTTACCTAAATTAATAAGAAAAAAGAAGAAAAAATATAAAGAAGTGAGATAAGTGTAAGCGTAGAGCTTCAAACTAAGGGCCTCTTTCACCGCCCTCGAGCAAAGTATGAAGTAAACTAATCGACAATTATAATTGCAAGTAAGTCTATGTACGAAGTATCTCATTTCTGAGGAGCCATATCCAACGATTAAACTAGCCAGATTTAATTACTAAGTAACGCTAATCGAGAAGTAATTAACCAGCACATTTCTCGAGAGTGGTGAAAGAAGGCCCTAAGTCTTTTGAAGATTAAGATTAGTTTTACAGTGATCCGTTTAAAATTCAATGTGCTTTAGTCTCGTTCAGTTTTGGTTATATACATTCGTAGTTACAATCTCACCTACTGGTTACACTTAAAAAGGCTTGAAATCTCCATATTTTATGAATGTTATGTAATTGATCATCTTAAGATGGCTAGTTTGATTTTTAAGGTCAAACTTGCTTACCGGTCGTTTTTATACGGATAAACTTATCTTCATATTGTAGCTTGAAGTAATATTTTTCTATGAAGGGAATACAGATTGGTTATTATATAACGGACGCTTCACCGGACAAGAGGCTTAAGCGAGATTGCAAACAATAGCGTGTTTGGCTTACCCAAGCGAACCACTGCAAACATTTATGGGCATAATGATAGATTGAAAATTAATAGAGAAATGTAAAGTTACGTAGAAGGAAAAAGTAAAAAAGAGGAAAGAGAAACATATAATGACTATACTTGTACAACTTAAAACAAAAGATAATAAAACAATAATACCTTACGTCACTTTGGAAGACGTTTGATTAAACATGCAAATACGCCTAACTTACGTGGATATTTTAAAGGTAAAGAGTATTTAATATGTAAAGATTAACGCGAGAATTTCAAAATGATTATTATAATAAGCAAACAATTAGTAATGTGCAATAAAGCATATCCAAAAAGTGTCATAGAAGAAATTACCGTGCGAAATTCTAGATTTCGATGAACCTAATTATAAAGCGTTACGGATTATCTGTTACTGACTTCCTTCCAAACAATATTAAAAATTTACATATACCTGAACGTAAACGCCTTATAAATGAACTTAAATAAAATCATGTCGTACATTTTATTGCCGTAAAGACCTTTACTGACAGAGCAAATGTTCGATACACCTATGACGTTATGACGTTCATTCACTACTACTACTTTAGCACTAAAGGTAAAGAGAAAGAAATGTAGAAAAATAACTTGTCAATTAATAATATTATTTAAATTTCTATGTTGATCTTCTATATTTACACGTCAACATTTCGGTTAAGTTGATTCTTAAAATTATTGACAGCCATGTGATAGCTGACTATGAGATCAGAACTCCATTACCCGATGTAGACAAACTTGCTGATAAAATATTACTAGAAAACATCAAACAAACAAAAGCAACAGTTTAAAATTCAACAGGTACTTAACATTAAATCTACACTATTCTTAAAATTAATAAATATTTGGCACAGTTTTTAACCTTGGTTTAAACAATTAGACAATAAAATGTTTCGTGTTGTTAATAACAAATTTATCTGACATCGCGTTGCTGAGTTGACTCATTCGTCGACTAACTCTAAAAACACTGAGAAGCTAATCATTTTATCATAAATATACCACTTAATATTAATATACGTACCCATTTTTAACTTATTGACAAGTGTACTAGCATTTTGAGTTTATTGTTTAATGACCTATCTATAGTGTCAGTTACATGACGAAATTCTACATTCACTTACCGTTTATCACCCGTTATATTACAATAAATTAACAGACAATCTAGTCTGTGACTAACAATTTTTCAAGCAACAAAATAGTGAAATTTTCATGAAACAGTAGTCTTTAAGACGAGTGGTAACTTAAGATTTTAAATCACGTTTTCTACGTATTAATAATATGTAAGACAAGGGCTATTTATTGATTAACATAGGTAACTCAAAGACAATGGCTTCGCAGTATATTTTAGTTTACGTAGCAGTTGGTGGTAGTCGAAATATAAAAATACCGTATCCGTGTTTCTTGGCAACTGAAAGTTGGGTCCACAGTCTATATTAGTCCATCGATGTGTCTTTCAGAACGAGTCTACTTGCTTCCTGCTAAACTTTATGGATAGTCTTTTGCTCTAGTTGAGGGTAGTCACACTGTACTTGTTAGTCATATTTCTAAGTCTTTCTCATACACCTAAGTGACTGCTAGCTCTGAGATAGATTTGGTTTGTTCACTGTTATTTTTCAGTGTTTAATCCTTTAGATATATCGACAATTTAAGGACTGTAGTTCTCATCGTAATGTAACGTGATAGATGTTTATCAAATTGATCACTATTAAGATTAAATAGAGTTAGGTGAAAACATATATGTATTAGATCGAAATTCTAAGTGTCAACATAACCCATTGATTTTATATAAGTGGGAGAAATTTTGTAAAATTACTGTTTGGAAACTAAAACCCAATCTACACTTAGCTCCATTATTCGTGCTCAAAAAAATTATATACAATACATATTAGCTTAATATCTAACATGCTATACTGTATGTCAATCGTTTCTAAACAAATTACCCTATAGTATGGTGTTTTAGAAAATCTAACTATTATAAATTTGCAGTCATATAAAAATAACAACAGACCGTTTTATCTAGCAAATATCTACAATAAAAGTTTAGATGATCACGGAACAGTGTGGGAAGCCTGTGGACTTAACTAACCTTTATTGATAAATAGTTAATTAATAATACTAAATTGGTGTGTTTCGGTGTGTGCAATAGCACTTTCCTACTTTTTATTATTTTAACCGACGTGAATGTGTAAATTAGAAAATTAATTTTAGTTAGAGGAGACGTACAATTCCATCCAATAATTCCATCGAAGAATGCTGACGTTTAAGTGCCAGTTCATACAATAATTTTATAGCTTTTTATCGATAGCTTTTCTGCTAATATTAACAACGTTCAACCTTTAGCGAGCTTTCCACCGAGTCGTCTAATCATTAGACCGTTTTTCTACAATTAGGTACGTATCTAACTCTAGACTAGCCTTTTTATGCATTATCCCTGACACAAACAGCTATACACATTCAATAACACTTATAAATATGAAGAACCACACAAAACAATTTGATTTTTTTTTAAATATTTTACAATATCCATCCCTGTTTTCCTAACTGCTCGCTGTGGATTTTTTTTTTCATTTTTATCGATAACTCTGAGTTTATCTAAGTAATTATCTAATAAACATTATCATGAGTTACTTTGACATATCAAATACGCGGCTCGAAATATTTTTTATTATTTAAGACTGCTACAAATACCCTACAAAATGGGTCGAAAGGAGGTAAAAACGTTTACTTGAAACGATACTCCAACTAGGAAATAATTGGTAAAGAGTGAATCATGAATTTCAAGGAACGAAATACAATATCAATACTAATCTAGGTACAAATTAATAATAATGATATCTATGTTAATACTAATGTCACAAACCTCAACAATGATTTATTATCTAATAGTGTAGTGGTAAGTGCCAATAAGTGAGTAAAGACTTTACATTCGGTGAAAACTTGTGAGAAATATAAATCAAGAGATACTCGTGTACTAAATTTACCCTGTACTCTAGGATTTATTAGTGAAATTACTGTTAATATTAATATCGCATGAAAGAAACACTGTACCGCCGAAAATGTAAGGAGTACAGCGATAGGTACCACCGAAAACTTAAGCTTTAAGATGCGAAATTGTTCAGTCATAACTTTTTTGGGCAAGCATTCGTTATACCTTATAATTAATATCAGAACTAACATTTTGAAATAAGTATTTTAATTAACGCAGCTTAGAAATAAATTTTATCATTGGCATTCGTTTCGGAGCATATGACGTCACAAAGATGTATTTGGCACACCGTTTTAAAAAATCTAATAAAACAAGTTGTCGAACTACCTAAGAATATCCGACTTTTATAAAAATGTAATTTACAATTGGCAGTCAATTGTGTTTAACGAATATATCTAGTCAAATAATATCACCGTCGCGATGTGACTAACATCTATTTGGCATTATGATATAAGTGTTTAACTTACACGTGTACTGATGCTTTTAACCTAACTTTTTCTACAGCCCCTTACGAATTTACTACTACAAGGGAATTATTACCTTTCGTCAATTTATCGATATTGTCCTTATTATTTTTACGCGAGTACGCAGTTTATCAAATACTATATAATAATTCAAATTTTATTACATTAGAATTAAGTACATCATCTACATAGTCCGGTTCTCATGGAGGACGTTTGCACATAACTATTATTATAAATGTTTGATGCTAATCGACGTTCGAATACTCGTTACAATACTTATAGATTACGAATTTGAGCTCGATTTTATTCGAAGTAAACCTTACCGTAATTAACCGTTACATTATTATGCCTGTTAATGTTCTGGAAATGAATACACACTATCGCGAGAAAGTAATACAAACTCCTAAAGATAAAATCTGTACAATGTTTGTGCGCTGATATCAAATAATTCATTGGAAATGAAACGTTCCCTTGAATTCGTTAAATTAATACATTCCGCTTAAAGTATAAACTTTCAATACAGCGATTCTAATATAAAAATAGTTGTGGCGGATTCGGCGTCAACGCAAAACGGCCGGTGCTTGAGGTCGCTCCGACTTTCGAATATCGACGGACAAATAGTCTCGGCTTCGAGTCTATTCATTCTATATAAAAAGACGGCTTTGGATACGCTTACGGCGTTTATACGTCCGGCGCACCAGGCGCTTGGCACCGCACTGAGCACAAAAACACACAGTTCTCGCCTACCAGTTCCCAACTGGGAATCTTACATGGATCATCCGTGCCACCACATGACGATTAGCTCCCAGAACGTCTTCGGCGGCGAGTGGCCGAAGACGTAAGACGAATTTCAGAGTCCCGGGTCGCCTTCGGAGCCCATCTTGAGCAGCTCCAATTTTTTCTTGGCGATTTTCGAGTATAGAATGTCGATTGGCCTCGTGTTGTCGTAAAATGTAGGAGCTCTGAATATGATTAGAGCCGTACCAACAACGCAGGCTATCGTGAACGCGAACAGGAAGATTCTGTCTAGTACCATGGCCACGTATTTCCAGTCATCCTCTACCTGTAAACAACGGTATTATGAGATCGAGATCATTGCTTCGGAAATAATAAAAAAGTTACCGAATGGGTACTTACACTCTCAAACTTATCTTTATTTTTGACATGCTGCGCAATAAACCTAGAACCCTCTATAGTCTTTTCCATCTCTCTCACGAAAGGTTTTTCTAGAGATGGACTACCGTCATCTAAGTCCAATCGGCAGGGGGATCCTGGGGGTGGAGAGAACAGTTCATCGTCCCCTCCGGGCGGAGGCGGTGGGGAGGGAGGCATTCCTGGTAATTCGTACTCCTCACATCCCCACTCTTTGAACTTTCCATCCATGTCATCCGGCCCGAAGACATCAGTAAGAACCTGAAAGTTTCATTCAATTTAGTTACGATCCAGGGATATTAATGAAAAGCAACTGACGATTTAGGGTATGCAGCGGTAGTTTCAGTGCAATAATAGACATCGGATGAAATGCCAGGAGATTAAAACGTCGGTGCGGGTCTCGCGGAGGGCAGTGTATCGACGTAGCTTAAGCCGGCACACAATTAGGCCGGAGTGGAGGTTTTGGTCGAGCCGTGTCTGCCGGCGTCGTATATATGGCGCGATCCGTCCGCAGCCACCAGGGGAACATAAATAACGGAGGCCGCGCGCGCTCGTTAAGCCCGCCCGGCGTTGAGTAATAAAGGAAAATCGAAATGGAATGAAATTGGGCTGGAAGCGATATTTTCGCGATACACACAGAGCACAATGGATTTAGAATATCGTTGAAAGGAGCGTTTCCCAGAAGAGTCTCGCGGCTGAGGACAATTAAAATGGTTATTGTTGAGGGCGGCTTCGAGTCGACTGTAATAGCGTTGTTTGTATTGAATCCGTTCCGATGGAAAATGTTTTGAATAGAGAAAACTCAATGAGAAAAGGCGGCGTGTTGTTTTTTCGTACTGAAAGAGATTCGCTCTGAAGAACTTCATTTGTGAGAGATCTTATTTTACAAATTTAATTAAAACGGGTACCATGTCGGAAGGTTTATTTCAACATCAGCGTAAGGTAAACGTTGATGCCTTTACGGATGATTTATGATTTATCGAAGGATGTGTTCCGGTTCAGTTCTTATTTCGCGATGTTAGTGATTTATTATAGAATCGATGTTTCTTACCTCGCTCGGTTTATCGTTATCATCATCATCGTCGGGTGGTTTTTCGGGCCTCTGTATACACAATATTTTGGGTAGAAAATCTATAAAGACTTTCCGTACCCACGGGGCCATGTGATGAGTGACCGGTGACCTAAAATTTATATTTAGCACCACGATAGTGACAACTACTGATAATGTGACTAGCATCATAGTGAACAACAAATATTTTCCTAACAGGGGTACTGTCAGCGATGTGGGTGGAATAATTTCTGCTAATAGCAAAAAAAACACGGTCAACGATAGAAGAATTGAAATACAGAGAGAGATTTTTTCTCCAGAATCTGAGGGTAGGTAGAAAACGAGGACTGAGAGGAATGATATCCCAACGCAGGGGATGATAAGGTTGACCGTGTAGAAGAGGGTCTTTCTTCTAAGAGTGAGGTTGAAGATGATGTCAGGGTACGGTTCTTCGCAGCAGGAATAGAACTTTTCGTTTCTTGTGGCGGGGACGCGCATGATGTCCCATTCGACTGAGATGTAGTACTCAGACAGATCGATCCCCATTGCTATGCGATCAGAATCCGGCGATTGCTTCAAGTGCCTCAAGTCGACCTAGAAAAGAAGAAGAAGAAGGTATTATAAAGTTTCTTTTTACATTAATACAAGGATCTTTTGACCCACGGACAAAGTCGGAACTAACGCTGTCATCAAGTCATGACAGTCGCAGAGTTGTCGTTTGCTATCAAATTTATCCAAGTTATTTTTTTAAATTATTTACCGTGCGGACTCATTTGTTGAAATATTTCCCTGGAAGTAAAAAAATTTTACTAAACGTTAACCCTTATTACCACATTATTGAGGGGGGGACCTACCAAAGGCATCCACGGGCCAAAATATCCTTGTCGTACTATCATAATATATACAACAACTAACCATAAATGGTTGAAACATAAATGGCGTACTACTTGGTGTATCTGCAATTCGGTTTTGCTATGATATATACAATATCATACTCAGTGCATAGTCATGAGTCGACTCAGTCTAGTCATACTATTGACTAATGCCACTTATAGCACATATAATTTATTTCGCTATTGATATAAAAATAGCAAATTGCAGTTTAAAATCGTAAGACGCAATTCGACCTAGGTAGGGCAACCTGTTATTAAGGAATGAAACCATTCACACGGAACTTTACAAATAGCCGTTATTGCTATCTCAAGCAACTATCTAGTGTGCAAGCGAGACAAACAACATCAGAATTCCCCGTGAACCTTAACACGGGCAATATAAGGCGTAGAGTTAACCAAACTTTACTTATGTCATAGTAGAAAACCACAGATTTATTAGGCTTCTTACTTGAATGGATGAATGCGTCTGTTTTGAGTCTATAGTTAGAAAAGATGAAACAGCATTTCCGACGTTTTATTCTGTGTTTGTATTTTATCTGAATTGGGAACTTTTTTATGTGACCTTGAAGTGGATTGCAATCCAATTGATTGATGATATAATATTTTTAATACCGTCTACATTATTCAAGTATTTACAAATAGAGGCTAAAGATAATAAGTCGTGTAAAATATCCTAATGCGCACCAAAAAAATATATTTATTATGGTGCACATAATATTTGGAGAGATTGCTAGCAGAAAATATTTTATTAACTTGCAAATTCGCAATAGAAATATTACTAATGGGTTTGTTCTAGTTCTCAGTTGACGGTGTTACGAAGACTTATAAATTATTGAAGCTTACAGTTTTCATGTTCAATTTTTACAATATCACTAATAAGTAACTTGAAATTCCTTTCTAAAATATTGCATATCTAAATAAAATTTCATATTTTCTAAGCTTTCTAGATACCTTTATATCGCAAAAAAGTATATAAGAAGTGGCCTCGAAGCAATTTTGTATTATACCTACTCTCCAAAATGCTTTTAAAGTATCGGTATTTCTGTTTACCTAGCAAAATATAGAATAGTAAGATTACTTTAGATACAAAATTATCGTCATTCACCAACATCTTATTGTGGATAATATTTATGAGCGCATCAATATAAATATATCTCTTGACAGTATTGGAAAAAGCTTTTTGCAAGGAATTCGATTACATTCTTCTAAGCGTGTCGCTACAAATTTATTTCAAGGCTCATTTTTTTGTTACACACAATTTTATTTCGGTCTGCGATTTCGCGGGGAAATTTGATTCCTAAGCGAAACTAAATTTTCGATGACTTTAAGATGTCCTTTTTTGTTGAATCTTTGATAATTTTATCATCTTCGTGATTAAATAGAGATGCCGTAAGATTAACGCTGTAGCTTAAATCTGCTAAGTCAGTTAGGTCAGCGTTATCTTTTGATGGTATTACAGCTATGTTGATTATATTTTTGTAAAACTACGGTGTCTCAAAAAGGTTGTACTTAGCGGAATGGATATTAAAATTACAAATATAATAAAGAAAATCCGGTCTTCTACTCAAATTTAAAATTACTTGTTAGTTTTATTGAAAAATCAGACTGTGTAGACTTTTAAGAGCTATAGTCTGTATAGTCGGATTAGATTTATATCTAATTGCATTGAATTTACCATGTAGATGTGTCATCCATCAGCAATGTGTATGTGATCAACTGGTAGAATTTAAATTTACTACCAAGTTTTACTGAATACTAGACTATAAATCTGACTATATCAAACTTACCATGTAGCCATCGTAGCTCCAAGAACCGAACTTCATGAAGCAAGTCTGCTCGTCAAATGGAAAGTACTCCACGTCTATTTCGCAGAACGACTTGTAGATAGCTGGTGGCTTCCATACCACCTTCCCATCGTGATGGAGGATGGCTTTTGTCATAATTGTCACTTCGTAGTTCCCGTCCGCGCTGAGGAGAAAGGTGATGTTAATGCTTTCTTGGGTACCGAAATTAATATTGATAATGAGAGGACCTTGGGACGTTTGCATAATGCTTTTGATGTTGATATTTATTTAGATAAGATGATCTTTAATGTTTATTTGAACTCATCTATATTCATGAGGTGAAACCTCTGCTTTATTACAGCTTTGTTTAAGATTTTATGTAGTGTTAATACAATTCAATATACATAAATCATACACTTATCTTCCTGTATGTTTGTTTGTAGAAAAGACTATTGGACATTGGCTGTAAATATGAACATACTACTTCAAATATGTATTCGATGTTGTTGTCGTAACAATGCGATGAGCACAAATATATTTGGGAGAAAAAATATCAGTATCGTCCCAAAGATCATGTCGAGCTGCCACGAGCAATGTAAACCTTATTAATATAGGAAATACATTAACATATGTGTATTTTTTGAATAGGTATCTTCTTATACCTATATTTGAGGAGCAAGTTTAAATATTTTTTCAGAAGCTGATATCCTAAAATGTTTTCATATGTCCCTATTGACACCAAGGTATAAATAAAACAATTTGAAAAAAATTGCATCTTATTATGCTTATTTTTTCTAAGAAAAAACAGATTAAGGCATGTCTTTGATGTCAAATCTATTCTCCCATGTCATTTAAATCAAATCACCTTTACAAGGAAATAAGGTTAATATTATTAGAATTTGCAAAGGAAAATAAATGTGAGTGTCTTTATTGATATTATAAAAAGAGGCTGGGATTGTTTTGAAGACGTTCGTAAGCCTTCAAAAAGGAAATTCGAAGTTGTGTATATTGGTGCCGTAGGCAAATATATTTAATAATTCATATGAGAAGATTTTGCGGAAGCTTTGAACCAGAAACACGTGTATGATTAAGTGTATGATCAGTCAGTACGTGGGTAAAGTGACATAAGGCGAGCCTTAATAGATACAGTCCGATAAGAATGTTTGGTGAAATAGCTAGAGTTGCCGTTAGCTATGAAATTTAAGCGTTCTTTTTGAATTAGTAGGAATGCTTGAGAATACAACATTTTTTATTTTATTCTATAATGCCATTTAGTTTACTGCGCTGATGTTATACATCATGTTCGTTGAACAAGTGTGCCAACTGTCTTGAGTTAGTCATACTACCTGTTGAAATATTTCCCAGAGAAATTGTACTAAATGGTAACCCTAATTTCACACCAACACCCCTCTCAATGTCATCCAAGTGCCAAAAGATCCAGGCAGCTATCAGACTTAATGGATGTGTGCTTTTTACAGCTTTACTACAGGCAATCGTGTCTTCTACTATAGTGTTTGGCTCCCAACCATTGCTTGCAATTATACGATAGTTGCCTCACTACAGGAATGACCCATGGCAGGAAAGTTATGGCAAGATTTGGCAAAGTGAAAATCTTTTAAACGGATGTTATATCTGACGGCGCCTGCCACTTCCTGAAAGTTCCTGTCGAAGGCTTGTATGCAAGTTACGCCTCAAGCGTACCCCGATAATGCGATCTAGACACATATGGCGAATCGTCGTCTAACGTTCTTGCTTCATACATTTTTGTTCATACATTAGCACCATGTGGTAGGTTACTACCTACTAAAGTGCTACTGCACTTTAATAGCCAATATATATGACGGACTATTTTGGCGCGGTGGTTAAGAGCTTAAGCCATTCCAGCATATGACCAATCTTTGTGTGTCACACAATTATTGGTTTCGGTCTGGGTATTTGTGTATGTGAATTTTCATGTTTGGAAACACACCGGCAATAAATCCTAGTAGGGGGCTACGATTTGGCATATAAAAAACATAATGTATAGGGTGGCTTAACGCCTTATATTTTGAAGGAGTTGGCAATATTATAAGCTATGTTGAAAGCAAAAGGGAGTGTAACGAGTTCGTTTCGTAGTTAGTAAATGTAAGTTTGCGAGAACAAACGACGATAGATAAAAATGGACTTTAATAAAATGTAAAGTCATATTTTGGAAGAGAAAAGTGAAATTTTACAGCTTAATAATTAGGTACATAAAAGTAACAGGACTTAGTATATTGAATAAAATCTTACTAGTATATGCGCCCTCTGCCACAGTTTTTAAAATAAGTCTTTATAGGTATGTAACTATGTTCGCAAACAAATGATGCTTATTCCGAGCAAAGAAATTCTTCAAACAAATCTTACAATGAATTTCGGTATAATAGTATGTTTTGTAATTATTCATATCGCTTTGTATTATATTGTTTGTTCTAGTAACACCGAGCGCTGACAAGGCAAATCGCGAGTCGACAACGATTTTAGAGCCTTACTAAAAACGTGACTATTCATAATATTGCGATATTACGTGTTATAGGGCACGTTTTAGTATCGTGTTTGTGTATGTTAATATTGTTAATGTTGACAGATTCCTGTCTTGGATACGTAAGTAGGTTCATAAGTACATGTTTACCATAATCGTAAGATTACCGGAGCTTGTATAATTTTTAGGGTGACAGAATTGTTGTTATGGTGAAGTGGAAGGATGGAGGCGCCGGGGAAAACCTAGACTATCTTACCATGACCAAATAGACCGTGCCTTATCTGATGAGCAAATCAAGAGTCTCCATAACCGGCGAACGTGTATGAGATAAACTACGAGAGTGGAGGAAGCCAGAGAGGTCGGTTAGGCTTTCCTAACACTTGCTGGAACTTTGAACTTTCTGACTATCTTGTAAGAGTTCTGGTGACATGATATAGATAGATGGACAGAATCGTTTGCAATAAAACAAAATACATTACTGATTTTACAACAATAATAACTAATAGAAATTACAACACTGGAAAAGAATGGTGCTAAAAGTAGAAAACAATATACAAATCGTTTTAAGTTGTCTTGAGCACCAGAATTAGAATATTAAAAAGTAAAGTATATTCAAGATGTCTTGAACAGAACAGTTCACCTATATCAGAAGTACATTAAAGAATGTACGCAAAGCTTACTACAAGGGAATCATTAATTATGCTACGCTCTATAAAAATATCTCCAACGGTGATTGACTGGTTTCGTAATTACCTGTTTGGCCGCCGGCAACTTATTCGCATTGAAGATTCTTACTCATCGTGGTGCGATACTGAGGCTGGTGTTCCACAGGGTGGCGTTCTATCTCCTATTATAGGCTAGGCTATTATTTCAAATTATAGTAACCTTGCAAAAATATGCGAATGGAGTAAGATGTACGGCCTCAACGTGAATCCGTCAAAGACTCAAGTTATCATTGTTGGCAGTTCTAAATTGACCACACGCATCGAATGATTGCGTCACCCTAAGATAATACTTGATGGCATTACGATACCTTTTAGTGAAAAAGTGAAAAATTTGGTTATCTACATAGATACTAATTTTACTTGGAGACCGCAGCTTCAAGACTTTAGTCGGAAATTCTTAGCCTCAGCAGGCTCGCTGCGAAATTGCCTCCCTACTGCCACTAAAATTGCGCTCGCTCAATCACTTCTCCTTCCTATCCTCGACTATGCAGCCACCAGCTATCTAGATTTTTCAGAAGAACATCTGAATAAGCTTGAGCGACTCCAAAATTTTTGCATACGATTCATATTTGGTATACGCAAATATGATCATGTCTCTGTTTTTCGCGCAAAGCACAGGTGGCTACCTTCGCCGGAACGCTCACATAATATCACTTCTATACAGTATTCTGTTTAATCCAACAACTTTTCCTTATCTCAAAAAACGATTTGAGTTCCTCCACGTAACACATCCAAGGTTCTTAAGGTTATTGGAAAACCAGAAACTGAACACACACAATGCACAAACCACCAATTCCACAAACTTCTTTAAAAAATTCTTTACAGTTAAAGCCGTTTATGGAATGCATTGCCTGTGTCTATCTGTCTATCAGACGAGCAAAGACGGAAGCAGAAAGCATATATATATATATATATATATATATATATATATATATATATATGCTTATAAATATATATATATATATATATATATATATATATATATATATATGCTTATAAATATATATATATATATATATATATATATATATATATATATATATATATATATATATATATATGTCTAAGGTCTATGTATGTAGATTGGTATGTAGTTTAATTGTTTAATTTAATGTAAACTGATTGCTGTTAGTAATAAGACCGCCAATTGTACTGCCATTTTATATATGTATGTTTTATTTTCTTTGTCTGTTGTTTTGTGCTTATGTTGGTGTACAATAAAGTGTACTCTAAATCTATCTATCTATATTATTAATTACATGACAGAATAAATTTTCTTTTATACCTACCTTCATGTGTATATAGATATCATAACTCGAGGTACAGGAATTAAAATAGACCTTAAAATACGACTGTACATAATTGAAGTTTACTTCAACAAAAATGAATCAAATTTAATATATATATATTTACACACTGCCCAATTCCAGCAGGTGAGAGAAAAAAATCCAATTACATCAAATCGCCTCACTTAACATTTTAATTGCTAACCGTAAAATACACCAAAAGTGTACCCACACTTTCGGTGTATTTTACCTACACATAAAAAATCATCACGCCTTCCTTTTGATCCCGCCATTCGCCGTCCATAATTGACGTGGAAACTCCTAAAAGCTTTGTCATAACCAACTTTCGAGTATTCGCAAAATTATCCCTTAAAATAGGTCACCTTGTCATTCCATTAGGCGAATGTTGTGCCATTAAAAATAAAGTTAACTCAAATTCGCGGGCAAGGCTTTTAAGACACAGGTGCACTAAAGTGGCACCTCTATTTGGTTAAATTTAAAAATATTGCTGGACTGAACTTGGCTAGTATGTGAGTGCAGATGTTAATTTGGTTTTGTGTTTTAATGGTGCAGTAGAGTGTGCGATTGTGATGAAGTGCTGTATTTTTTCAGTACTGGTAGTTAGTTCGGTGTCTGCTGAGATTAAAGAGAAAATAGAAGTGGGCACGCTGCATGTGGTTATCAATGAAGCGGTTTGATATCAGACAATGAACCTCCAAAGTTGACTGATTGAAATTATTTCAGGACAAGTGGAACTTAGCTGATTATAGATACTTCATGTTCATCATTGTCAATTAGTTTATTTTTCAAGTAGTAATGTGATAGTAATGTTAAAATAAGAGAATATGGCAGGTCTTTCTATATGCCAATTATAAACGAGAATATTCTTCTTGCGTGTTTTGGCTATGTTTGAAGAAACCTTGTTATGTTCTAGCTCTTGCACGCCCGTAAACTAGTGCCATCTATTGATAATTAGTCAGAATTGTGTATAAAAGTAAGAATATTGCGAAGGTATAAACAGTTTATTGATATTTTCATCTTTGTAAAAACCAAAATATTCACTGCTGTGTTTTCCTTCCCTGTTAAGGCAAAACAACATACGCATCGAAAGTTCGAACAACGGTGCAACCAATTAGCACACCTAGACTAACACCTGCTAACAGCAACAATCAAAACCGGAATGCTTATTTATAGATCGTAACACTGAACAAATCAAACCACCAACATTCGCAATAAACTACAAAGTTGAAATAACTTGGCGACGTAGTTTCAGTTCCTGGTGTTAAACTTGGATAATCCAAAATTAATCCAATCGCGAACTCGCGTCAAGTGGGAATTGAACCTAATTCGTGTAATTTGAATGCTTATTATCAAACTTTGTAAGGAATATTCGAGAGAAGTCACGGATGACCACGAGATGATCTTATTATAGTATCTGTGATGTTTTACTACTCGTAGCAAATGCAGAATAAATGTATGTGTCACCTTTGAGAATAATTTTAAGGATCTCTCGCTTCCTTACCTCCAATAGTACGTTATACTTGCTCACTGGTTACGAAGAGTTTTGACTTGCTATCATAAAATACCCGGTCTATTTAGTCATTGTAAGATAGTCTAGGTCGACCTACCTACCAACCTACTAATTTCATAATATATTTGCCTCATCATTCTTTCCTCCGACATTCTTTCTATATATCCGAATCACACATTCTTTCATACCTACGCGATGGACCAGTTTAACTTCACACAAGGTACACTTCCCAGGTTTTGTAACAAGTTGTAATAATATGCGAGTATCACTTGCAAAAACCTAAAAGAACCAAAAAATTCTCAAATGAAATATTATTGGCATTATTATTTCTATCGGGTATTGAAATACTAAATAGAAATAATCTATTTAAGTAAATGCTATTACCATGAAATTCAGTTTCTTTAGTGACGCTAAAATGAATGCTGAATAAATTATATGATGGATTTAAGTGATCCACTCAATTTAGAAATGAAACCATCGATTCTAAAAATAGAATATTTAAGTATAAGCCAATTAGTAGAATGAGAAAAATTCTAAATAGAATTTTTTAACTATGCGGACCGCTTCGTTATAGAATAATTAATGATCTGACAGATTATTCGAATCCTATTTTTGTCATAAGTAAATTTGGGTCAATTTAAACTTAATGTAAAATATGCATTATTCCAAAAGAATATATCAATTTGAAATTAACAGATATTTAGTTCTTAAGACATATGTGGTGTTTTTCCGTTTTTTGAGCATTTTGAATCATCAACTTCTGAACCTTTAATTGAATACCGCAGTGAAGCAAAGTCTGAGTCATTCCTAATAATAACTAGAAAAATGAGCATTAATGTTAAGATCAACTCCCATAAGATTACTTCTTTGATCTAGTGAGGTTGTCTCGTTGGTTTAGGGGCGTACTTCCTCGGACAAAGTGTTGTTCAGTTTAAAAAAAAAATCTCAGCTGTCTAAATCTGTGCCCGGTATGATGACAATAGACTTGCCGCTAAATATATTAGAGCCTAATATGGTCGGTGAAATGTTGGTATATGCAGAGCACTTATGGGTATGCGCAGTATATTTGTGCCAACCGTCACTTTAGAAATATAGATATGATGGTGCACACACTGTAACATATTAAGATCAACACAAGAGTAATGTTACCTATAACAAAACTTAGTTCACCCCGACAAAGCAAATGCAATAGCACATGTAGTAATGGAAAGATGCCAGAATTATTTCAAGGATCTATCAGCTCTTTCCAACGTTCATTTAAGTTGAAACTTTCTCGCCTTCCATTTAAATTAAAACTAAGTCTATCAAAGAGACTTGAATGTCTAACGTTTGTTAATAATGAATGCTTAGCGTGGCGTGTTCAGTTCAACGCTACCTTGATGCTATTTAGATTAAAGCCCGCACTTATCATGCCTTCCGCCTGGATAACTTCGGGCGCATTCTCTGCCTCACCTAGATAGCTATTATCCACTCAAATTTCAGCTTTATTTCAGTACTGTTAAGCTTTTAAATCCTTTGGGCTGTGAGCTTACGTGGCGTTAATGCATATAAATGCGGCGAACTACCACTGATAATGGTTAGCGTTGCAAGTATAACGATTTTTAAATCGGTCGAGTAGTGGGGCTGTGGAGTGGCGCAATCGATTTGCAATCTTGAGAGTTTGCCAAAATTGTGGTAATGGATTGGCTGTTTGAGACTTAATGGTTACGTCCATGTTGAATTCTGTTTATTTTAGAGCTAATAGTAATATGGGTTAAATTCTGTCTTCTGTCTGAACAAAGGTTTTTTTTAAAACTATTATTTGAATTTTATTGATTTTCCCTCTTTTTGTAGGAGTGTTATTCAATCATGCAAGCCTTGATTGTAATTACAATGGTGACATTTTTGAGATAGATTTAATATGGATGTTAGTGTACCAAATAAATTGAGGTTTTGTAATTATTATTATAGTAATACCGCTAGAATAGAAACTATAATTTTGTACTACTTCTGTTACTAAAAATAGGTGATGAGTAATAGTATGATAAGAAGCTATTCATCCAAGTTAATAAACAGAGCTATAACAAATTATTGGGATTAACGACCACAAGATTTCTTATCATGAATTTCAAAAGACTTTTATGTATACAGGTCATAATGCCTAACAATACGAATTACTCCTCTATCTATATCATCACAGAGTACAGAGTTCCATCAGGTTCTTTCCTTACATACCTCTCTCGCTTCCTCCACTCTCATAGTCCGTCTATACAACGTGTAACATAATAAACGCAAGACCTGAAAGTAGTTTGTTCTAAATCGGTAACTGAATTGATTGCAACAATTTTTAATGTATCTTATATTTTCTTTAAAAATGCAAAAAAAGCTTTTACACCTTCAGTGCGCTATAAAAAATAAATTTATTCTTGATTAATAGCAAGAAGAAGATTTCAAAGGCATTCCTAAAACGTATTTCTCAAAACGCACACATACACGTACAAGTTTCATTGTTAATTGGGGTATAAAAGTGCTTTAAAAAGGGTAAAAACCTTTTATATTGAAAATTTGGTTTTTCAAATTTCAAATTTTCAATATAAAAGGTTTTATTAAATTTTCAATATAAAAGGTTTAATAAATAACCTTTAAACCTTTTATATAAAAAATATAAAAGGTTAAAAGGTAATTGAAGCAAATCTCTAATCGGGGTGTCTGAGGTCTTGCGTTTATTATATTACACCTTTTATAAACATACGCAAGTTCATGTATAAAATTCTTGAATACTTTCATCTGTGATAAGTATCGCCATAGTAAATATATTATAGTTATTATACGTATTTATAAAAATATTACCTGTTTCAGGTTTTGCATATATGCCCCTTACACAATATTGTATGTGATTTATTATTTTGAAATTTTAAGATTCATCAAATTCTATAAACTCCAAGAACTTGTAATTCCTGCAAAATAACAGGAAGACTTAACAAAGCCAAGCGTATCTTTAAATAATCCACAAAATAACTTCAATTTAACAATAACACAAGTAGAATCATTTCTATTTAGACTCGAAACCTTCTTGCCCGTTTTCGCCAAAACTACAACTTTTCCCGTAAACATTTGACTCCATCGTTCCAACAAGTCTAACACAAAGTAATGTGATTTCCCGCAACCAGGAAATGAGAAGAAACAGCTCTTAAAACAAGAGTTTATAGTAAAATAGAAGTTAACTTTCATTAGACGAGATAGTGTCAGAGTTGGGGACACAGGTTTCCTTCGGAGTTTCTTAAATTGATTCACATTAAACAGGGCCTTGACACTTATTCGCTATGACTAATAAATCACGTAACGCTGCGCGTTACGATAACTTCGTGACTTTTTTGTGCCTTTTTTTAACGTAGTTACACTAGAAATTATGTGTCGTGGGCTGCGCTTATATACACATTAACATACGCAAACACCCAGATTGCAATAAATATTTTTGAATCACTATAAGATTTTCTCCGTACGGGGATCAAACCCGCGACTACTCATGCCAGTGGGCTAAACGGATTAAGATCTTAATTACTGGACAAACCATCTGTCAAAATCGTCTCGTTTAATGGTATTTCAGGAAAATATCATAACGCTCCCGTATTCTCTATGACTAATTAAACGCGTAAGGCAGCGCGTTGTGATAGCTCCGTGGAATGATTGTTTTACTGTTCCGACTCCGTGGTTCAAATGGTCCAATGGCATACCGAATACAATTACCAGGTCATTTCAGGATGATATCGTTACGCATCGCGTTTGGACATGGCGAATAGGAGCCCTGAGTGAGATTAATGTTTACGGCCGCCGCCATTCTACAAGAACTCGAGTTGATCCGTTTATTGTCGTGTTACAGAAGAATAATGACTATTGAGATGGCGGATCGGGAAAAATTTCACTTAGATTGATGGTAAAGAAACGTTTAATAAAAATGTTTTTCTTATTTTGTTTGTTGGTAATTTTTTATGAATGCTTCAGAATAATAATAGTATTATGATGCTGTTGACTGGTATAAATACTGTAATAATATTGAATACAGATAGATATCTGTACTTGTATGAAATTAAAATACTGGATACTGATGTATCCCAAATTTTATTCAAATCACTCACTTTTGTGTGTATGTGAATGATCTACGCTGATGGCCGCGGGGCCTTTACAGCTTCACCGGACAAGAGGGCGAGCGTGCAACCACTACTTTTGAGCCAGAAGGGCAAGGGGGCAACTAGGTCAAGGGTGCCTCAAGGAGGAACGGCCTCGGCTTGGGCAGTCGCTATGGGGGAGGGCATATACTAGGTGTCTCGCCGTGGTGCTCTGCACCTGCCGGCGGGCAAGGGATTCTTCGACCTCGCCGCTGAAGTCGGTGTCTGATCCTGTGTGCGTTATCTGTATCTGAAAGAAGTGATGTAAGGGCGTCGGGAGGGTCGGTGAGAACATGCCGCGGATGGCGGTAGCGGCTGATAGGAAGGGTAAGTCACTCACTGTTCTTTTATAGATAACATTCGATGTTTCGGGTGATCTATATCAGTGCTAATTTTTGAGAAAGTAGCATTAACAAAATCCCTGTAAGCTGAATTTGTATACCGACCATGATTTGGCAAGTCTAAGACTAAGTGCATGAATAAGTTAGTGCGAAAATTAAATTATATCCAGTTCAATAAATTCCAAAGTTGATTGTTATAAAAATATCAGTCAGGATAAAGCGACGCCCCTTCAAAGTTGAAACCAAGATGCTACAGTAAAGACTTTAAGATTTGACAATAACTACAGGCACAAAAGAATTTTGTCAAATTAGGAACGCTCGCGGCGCTCATAGCACTGTGCGACCGCGGTGTTCGTACTGATTACCAAAGTTAAGCAGCGTTCAACTTGGTCGACCTGAGATGGGTGACCGTTTGTGGCAATTTCATATTCGAGCGTCTCCATGCTTCGAAAGGCACGCTAAGCCGTTGGTCCCGGCTACCACTTATTGTGGTAGTCGTTAAGCCAAGTTGGAAGCCTCAAAGGCGACTTGATAAGTTCCAACAGCAGGTGGCCACAAACCTGCCTCCACCAATCCGCACTGGGTCCGCGTAGTGGAGTATGACCTAACTTCTCTCACCTCAATTTGTGAGAGAAGGTCTTTACCCAGCAGTATAGGCTTTATAAAAAAGGAACAAGGGCAGAGCTGAACACAGCCACGGATGGTGCGCTTAAGATGGCCACTCTGTGGGCGGGACAAATTTGAACCACTGACACGAAAAGAAGATGTAGGTACTAAGATTCATTATAAAAAGAAGAAATCGAAGAAGTACTGATTGTAGTAAGAATGGACAATGATGAAGGAACTTACTTATTATATAATACGATGTCGGGCAGCCATATGTGTTCCGAAGGCACGTGCAATGTGTCCACACCGCCGTAGTCGTCAGGGTTCCACTTCAACTTGTAATCATTCCATTCCTGTAACAAATTTAGAAATAAATTACTTAAAATTCATTATTAAATAGCAAAGGAAACGTCAATCATAATAGATTTCTGCGTTTGGAATGTTTTTAATCTCAACTTTTCATAATTAGCCTTTCGTATTTTACTATGTAGTACCAGTTTTCTAATCTATTGGTGAAAGAAAATAAATTATTATTGAAAAGCATTAAAAAACAAGTTTTCGAGTCTATGCTGTTGGCCGTTGTATCTTTTCGGAACAAAATCCTGGATGTAAAATTAGTTCAATTTTACCAAAAAAAATGAATAATCATCGGAATTGAACTAACATGTTCAATTTCAACTCCGTAGGATAAGAGGAAGTGTTTTTGATTCAGCTAGCAAGATTTGACCTAAGCAAACTAAGCGCATTGTAAGTTGCAAAAGCTTGTAATAAAAATACTCGGTTACAACTGTATTTTTCAATCGGAAGAATCTAAATGTAACAGGAGTATTTAAGTACCAATGTAATAGGCAAGTCTATTGATATTGTATTCTACAGCAAGTATAAGCGGTTTTGGTGTGTGTGCGTGTATGCGTGTGTGTGTGTGTGTGCGCGCGTGTGCGTATGTGTGTGAATGATCTACGCGGTTGGCCGCCGAGTCTTTACAGCTTCACCGGACAAGAGGACGAGCGTGCAACCACTACGGTCGGCCCAGAAGGGCAACTAGCTCAAGGGCGCCTCAAGGAGGAACGGCCGCGGTTTAGGCAGTCGCTATGGGGGTGGGCATAGTGTTGTAAAAACGCTCGAGTCGGCGCTTAAAACGCTCGCGTCTTATACGTGTTCAACGCAGTGTTGTAAGCGTCGATTTAGCGCTAAACGCTCGACTTCAGCGCTTATTTTTACAACACTAGGTGGGCATATATTAGGTGTCTCGGCCACCAGCCGACAGGCAAGAGATTCTTCGACCTGGCCGACAAGGTCGGTATCTGATACCTGTTTAGGATTAAATAATAAGTGTTTTGGTAAATGGTGGATAAAGAAATGACACGATAGACGAGAGGCCTACACTCAATAGTGGGCAGATACAGGCTGATTAATGATGATAATGAGTCTTTTGGTACACCTACTGTAGATCAGTTACCACTTTGAGTAAAATGCTTAAAGAAACATTCGAAATCAAAGACAATGTTTTGCTTACAAAAACGCAATTTGCTGTTGATCAGCTTTAGAGGGAAATATAAGGCCGTGTCTGCCATATAACTTAAGAAATAATAAAAGCTCCGCAAATAGAAAATTTCATTACGCCCTCAAGGTACAAGCCACATTATCTTTTAAGAAAGGCTCTTAAGATGTCATGTTGTGTTTAATTTTGTATAATATGGCACTAGTTGTTAGTTTCTTGTCCCTTGTGAAACAAATTAGTTGAGACAACATTGTTTAATTTTTACGAAAGAATTTAATGGTGTTTCGTATTTATTACTATGGAGATGCCACATTTCAAATTGTTAATTTTTACGTAAGAAGGTCATATGAAAGATGAAGAAGTACATAAATATGTGTAAGGAAAAAAAAAATAAAGAAAAAGGTTTAATCTTGAAGTCGTAAGATTGAAATTCAAAAATATTTTGAACATTATTCACGGTGGGCTAGTCGTCCTGTAACAAAAGCCCAGCTGATGTATCCAATGCCTTGTTCGCGGTACTAAAGAAAAACATTCCAATAAGTAACATCTCCATAACAATACTAACTAACTGCATTAAAACAACCAAGTTATTGCCTATACCAAGTGCAAAATGATATTAGGGGGCGGCGCTGGCCGGTAGATATTTACCCTAGCTTTGATATTTGGATAGGTCAGTATAGTAGCTGATATTTATTGAAGTGTTCTTTTTATTAATGTTTTATTAGTAGTGAACAGTAGGCATTGGATGCAACATCTGGGCTTTCGCTCCAGGACGACTAATATTACATCTTGTATAAGCCAATACGAAAATATGAAAGAAAAAAAGAAAGAATAAAGTTTATTTGCAACGCTACGTTAGTACATATAAAACTTGAAGAGACCAAAACATGAATACTTTTAAAATATAAATAACATAATAATTTAATTTCTAACATCGTTATAAAACGGTCCCGAACTCAGCATAATGCTGGAAGCCTTTTACAGCAATCAGCGCTGGTCTTCCATCGGGCCGTTAGGTGACGTCACGATGACACACGTTTACAAAAAAAAAAAACAAGAGAAGGACATATAAATAAAAAGTAACTTAAAGGACCAAAATGATAACAAAAGAATCACCTAATTAAAAAGAGAAAAGAATAACATAATATAAGTTTTTCCTACAACGTGAAACAATTTAAAATAAAACCAAACAAAAAAAAGAATGAAAATAATAGAATTTTTTTTGTGCGCAAACCCAGCACTTGTAATTTGTTTTAATTTCTTTCGTATTTCACTGCTAACAAAAGCTGTACAGTTTGATTAGCAATACATTTTTAACAGTTTGAGTTATTCGAATGCGATGTGAATATATTGATTTCTATCTCCACAAAATATTCAAGTGCATTCTTATTTCCATGCCAACTACTGCTTACTGCTTAGCAATCGTTTTCCGTACTCCAACATTACCAATTCACTTCGTTTCTAAAACTTTACCAATAATTAAATCTTCTAATTCGAGGTTCTTGTTTGCTCAAGGGGACACTAGTGGCCGAATGGATTTTCACTTGCGGCTTCAGGGTTTCAATAGAGACTCCCTGAAGGCGGAACCTAATAACCCACCGCAATTTCCGACGCCCGGAGTGGAGGCAAACAACAGTTTTACGCCTTCAACGAAAATACTTTTGGCAGTACCTTGACTTCGTGCGCTTTTTTAAAAGCTCCATTACGATATACATATGCTTAAAGACTTTAAAATACATTATCTTGGAGATAATAAATATCTTTTTTTACCTTTCTGAGGCAAATTTTGCATAGGATATCCACACATGTAGGAGGTAAAGCGCATCGGTCTCCTGCCTTTTAAAAATTCTATAGTTGCCGGCATTGGCACTTTAGAAATAGCTGGATACTATAGAAAGAACTCCGAATTCTTCATATAGAACTCACCGGTGCCAGTCTTAGCATATATTAATACAATTTTCCTACTTTAGAGTTAGGCGTAGTTTTCGCGTAGTTTAAAAATATTTTTTTGTGTTTAGACTGCAGTTATCGGGCCAAGGTTTTCCCTGTGAATGGCGTAAATAATTTTAATACTGAATAAATAACCAAATGAAACGAAGAAAGAAGTAGCTTGTTCTACGCTATATAAAAGAGCAAGTCAAAGATATCCAAAAGGAGCAGAGAAGGCCATAAACTATTCGTAGAGTATAACCTAACTCTTTTACCTCAATTTTTAGGAGAAAGCGTTTTCTCAACCGACGAGGAATAGGCTGATTAATAAAATGAAAACAAAAAACAACTTAAGTCGTCTGATGTTAAATGCACGTTTCTAATCAGATTCAAGTATAAGACGTTATTACATCTGTACGCAGTATCTGCTTTTCCATTAATAATATCCGAAATCGTAGCTACTTCTGTTTCCATATTTTCTTTGTACGTCCAAATAGATTTGTCCCGCCCGCATCCTTGTCCTTTTAGCCGCAATTTTATTATCCCAAAGTGACAGATGGTAGATCTTCCTTATACTTCGGGGACTTTGTATTACTTACCGACTTTTATGTATTATTTTGTGTGTAGAAATTGAATAAATCAAGAATAGAGGAACGTAGAGAGACTTTTTCGGAGAGTTGCAGAGTATTGTAAGTTTTTTCCTGTTAGACTTGAACACCAAAACTTGATTCTACTGTATATATAATATTTATTGAAGTTTTCGATTTTCACCAAGTCATGGGTTTATCTTATTCAATTAAAATTTTCTGGTACGTTTTCGCCAATTAAGAACCTTTGTGGAGGTGGACTATTTGGTGGAAGTTTTCTCATACATTGCTGATGATGACAATAATGAAGCTTAGGAAGCTAACAGCGTAATAAGAATCTACTTCATAGTTACATAATTCATATTAGTTTTAACCATATTACCTACTCATTTTTTATTGATTAAGTTTTTACTCCAGCCTCTTGCATTCTTGAAGGCAGAATTGACCAATAAATATGAGCAAAATAAATCGAGCTACGTGACCTATTATGGTCTATTTTCAACTTGGCACGGAAGACAAATCGCTCAACGTTGCTATTAAACTCAATTATTATTTTGGCGAGGCTTGTACTCTGTTGGGTAGAATTACTGTTGCTAAAACTCGATTTAAATTTGTCTACTGACTTAATTCGGTGGCGTCTTTGCGTTTATATAGGTCTTTGTATGGCCACAAAAGTCGCGATTATCAACGGTGAGGGAGACTAGGTACTCACCGTAAACATGCTTCCACAATAATTTTGAAATTGGAATATTATTTGATTACGTAACACGAGCACTTTAACGTAAAATTGGTACAAATAAGGAGGAAAAGTAAATACCGGTATAGTATGCAATCTCTGTCCTTTACTTTATTTATTTACAAGCAGTTTTCAGCGTCTTCACACCCAGCTATCCTACCGCCACCTACCAGGTCTATGTGACTTCAAGATTATGTCGCTTTCTAATGGTAAAAGAATTATCAAAATGGTAGTAGTAATTTAATTTCAGAGTTTATCGTTTCAGCAACACAATTTACGTTAATGAAAAACGTTTTGCTTTTTGAATTTATATATTAAAATAAGAATTATTTTCCTCGATGGAGCAGTAATTCATTGATGAAGGTTGTTAAAGTAAATGTCTACTCAACAACACTATTAATAAGATAGTAAGTGGTTTCTTTACTTATAATATTTATATTCAAGTTGTAATCTACTTTGGCTTCCACATATTTATCTTATGTATGTGCAATATTGTAAACTTTGTTAGCAATCTTGAAGTTAAGAAATGAATACATCTTTCGAAACTTATCCAATTTACTAAAAATGGCAGTAACCATTTTTCGAGATTGCAAATCTGTTATAACTTTGAAACATTAATCGTTTCTCGCGTCTAAAACCGATTAGGTACACGAGTGTTTTCGTATAAAATTGATGTTTAACAAAGGTATTATACAGGCTATGTGAAACCGTCTGGAAGCAGACGTCGTCGTGCTGCTAGCGATATCCACAAATCTCTTGAACAATCAATGGAGCTTAATATATTCGCTGCGAAAGTACGGCAGTAGTGAGAAATAAAGCAAGCCCTGCTTCGGGATAAGATATTGAAATGAGGATTAGAATTCGAGCATTCGCTCATATGCTAAGTAATAACGTATTTTTTCATTGTTGTGATATGAATATGTGTTTAAGTAATTGGAAATAGGTGAGTAAATCATAGAATGTTGACGGCCGATTTAGCGCAGAGCTTAAGAGCTTAAGCCACTACGCTCACTGTGCCGAATAGTCGCGGTTTCGATTCTCGCACGGGAAAAATCTTTGTATGATCCACAGTTATTTGTTGCGGTCTGGGTATTTGTGTGTTAGGTCACAGGAATAAATTCTAGTACGGTGCTACGTTTTTTAAAAACATATAAATAAATAAATAGAATGTGCGAGGATCTTAACAAAGAAAATTGTGCGAGCACCAATTGTGCACTGCGAGCACACGAACAATAAAAGCTAAGTTGATGCAGTCGCCGTGGCCAATATTGGTCTAAATCACATCATCATATCTTTTTTTCTACGACCTACCGATTTTGAACAAATGCAGAACTTTTTTCGCGAATGCGTCCAATCATAGAAATCCATATTCCCATGTTCCCACCAATTCTCCCGATGCCCTTACTTCCCCTTTTTCGAATATATATACCGCACACAGGATCAGACACCGACCTCGCCGGCGAGGTCGAAGAATCCCTTGCCCGCCGGCCGGTGCAGAGCACCACGGCGAGACACGTAGTCCCCCATAGCGACTGCCCAAGCCTAGTCCGTTTGTCCTTGAGGCGCCCTTACGCTAGTTGCCCCATTGACCTTCTGGCTCAAGCGTAGTGGTTGCACGCTCGCCTTATCCGGTCAAGCTGTAAAGGCCCCGCAGCCAACAGCGTAGGTCATTCACATACCCACGGTCTTTGGGGCAGGCGTTTCTTCTTCAGAGGACGTGTTTTGGTTGAAAACACCGACTAACCGCTCGTTTCATAGCCCCATCCCAAAGCTGAGCGTTTAATTGAATCGCATAATGGGGGCGCGTGTGACGCGAAAATTTTGGCCGTTTTCTTCAAAATAATCTTAGCGTGTCGCAGCTTCGCGTATTCTTGACACTATGTGATAATTATCTTGGTGTTTATATTTGAGAAATAGGATTGCGTTAGCGGATTCATTGTGCAAATGTCTTTTTTACGATTTTAAACGACCGTACATCTTTTGAAATTGTCTCAATTATAAGTATAGATTAGGATAAAACGCATGAGAAGGTAAGAAAATCATCGATTGGATCAATAGCTGTAAATGCAACAGTGTACATTTTAAGTTAAAAACAAAAAAGATTTAACAGCTGTGGATAATATTACTAATTTGATTAATTTGACGATTGCATCATAGAACCCGGTCTTGATTATTTATTTCATATCATAAAACAATTTATGAATACTTCAAACCATGCTCCAAATATCAGAAAAAAATAGTTTACTTAGTTAAACTAATTTAAATAAGACAGTGCTCATTGCCATTTAGGTGCGCATTGCATTTTTAAAAAGATATGCTGGATAGGAAAGCCAAAGGCCAAAAATTTTATATAGACAAATTCCAAATACGTCTGAATTCCACAGGGATTTATATTCGAGAGGACATTTGTAAATATTTATGAAACATGTCTACTTTACAATGTACATATAGGTTCTTTTAATTAGATATAATAATTTATACATGATGTAACATAATTAACGCAATACCTGAAAGTAGACTTTTCTACAATTTAGAACCGAATCGATCCCAACTACTTCGAACGTATCTTAATTTAAATATGCAAAAGTTTCAGTGCGCTATAACAAACTTCATTTATTTTTGATTTAGAAGCGATACACTGATTTCCAATGCATTTCTAAAATGTATTTCTCAATACGCACACATACACTTACAAGTTTCATTGATAATTGGGGTATAAAAGTACTTAAAAAAGGGTAAAATGCTTTAAATTTGGTTGTTTCGTTAAATTTGTGAAGCTTATCTAATTGCTCGTAAGCCTGTGCGACCGCGGTGTTTTTACCGATCACCAAGGTTAAACACCGTTCGACTAAGTCGGCCTGATTCATTTTCATATTCGAGCGTCTCCGTGCTTCGGAAGGCACGTTAAGCCGTTGGTGCCGGCTACCACTTAATGCGGTAGTCGTTAAGCCGAGTTGGAAACCTTATAGGTGGTTTGATGAGTTCCAATAGCAGGTGGCCACAAACCTGGCTCCACCAATCCGCACTGGGTCCGCGTGGTGGAGTATGACCTGAACTCTCTCACCTCGATTTGTGAGAGAAGGCCTTTGCCCAGCAGTGGGCAGTATAGGCTTATATTTTTTAATTAACGATACATCTTGTATTTATAATATTTTAATTAAATCATATATATAATAATAATATTAGCCCTGTTAAGAAACTGTCCCACCGTTGGGTATGGCCCTCCCCGCAAACTGAGAGGATTTAGGCCATAGTCCAACACGCTGGCTCGGTGCGGGTTGGCGAACTTCACGCACCTTTGAGAAATTCTCAGGCATGTGGGTTTCCTCATAATGTTCCCCTTTACCGTTAAAGCAAGTGATGGTGCGTGCCTGGGTTTGACTTTGCAGTCCAGCGGTCTAACCACTAGGCTATCAGTGCTATAGGCTATCAAATTATATATATTATGTTAATATTATATAATAATTTAAATATCTAAGAATATTATTATCATAGGACCAAATTCTAAATGGTCTTCCCAGTACTGTGTTCGTGTAAGCCCATTGTTGGCATTAGGGATTCAACCAAAATAGATATGGTTTATGATTCATTATAACGTAATTAAATTTGGCCTTATTACGGGCATGTGTTGTTAAGCGTTTACCACAGTCATGGTATGGTTTCTGCCGTAATGGAAATTAGCGGCCAACGTTTTCGAGAAAATCATTGTTTGTCAAAATTCGTTATGTTTAAGGGGGTACAACAAAGCTATGATAAGTTAGCGTATTTTTCAGGCAGAAAAAAGTAAGACGGCTAAAAATCTACTAATACCATTATCTATGAACATGTCTTAGTAATGATTTTCACTCGAGTATTTAGAAGTACCCCAAAGTCACAAGCAGTGATAGCCTAGTGATTAGACCGTTGGACTGCAAAGTCAGAGGGCTCGGGTTTAAACCCAGGCGCGCACCTCTGTCTTTTCGAAAGTATGTGCGTATAAAAAATTAACTATCACTTGCTTTAACGGTGAAGGAAAATAACGTGAGGAAACCTGCATGCCTAAGAGTTTCCCGAAGGTGTGTGAAGTTCGCCAACAAGTTCGACTATGGCCTAAACCCTCTCAATTTGAGAGGAGGCCCGTGCCCAACGGTTGTACAGTTTCTCAACGGCCAATATTATTATTATTGTTTAGAAGTACAAGTACATAATTTTTATTCTATAGTTGAGTAACTGGCAAAAGTAAGATAAGTAGATGAGCGAGATGGAAGAATCCCTTGCTGCCGGGCGGTGTAGAGCACCTCGGCGAGTCACCTAGCATATTCCCTCCCCGATAGCGACTGCCCAAGCCGAGGCCGTTCCTCCTTGAGGCGCCATTGAGCTAGTTGTCCTCTTGCCCTTCTGGCATGAGCATAATGGTTGCCCGCTCGCCCTCTCGTCCGGCCAACAGCGTAGATTACACATACACAAAAAAGTTAGTTTTCTAAGCCAAGTACTAAACACCGACCGCATTAGCAACAGCGTAGTAAGAAAGCGAGTAGGTATGAAAGACAGTATCGGTGTAAAGATGAGAAAGGGCATGCTCCGTTGGTTCGGGCATATAGAAAGAATGCCAGATGAAAGAATGACAAAACAGATATACAATGTGAAAGTGGAAGGATGCGGGGTTGACCTAGACTATCTTACCACGACCAAATAAACCGAGTCTTATCTGATGGAAAAATCAAGTCTCCGTAATCGGCAAGCGTGTATGAGACGAACTATGAGAGTGGAGGAAGCCAGAGAGGTATTTAAGGAAAGAACCTGTTGGAACTCTGTACTCTCTACCTACCTTGCAAGGGATCTGGCGTGATGATATAGATAGATAAAAAATCTAAATTACGACTCAGTATGACTCATCATACTTCCTATTTCAAGTATGTAAAGGCCATTATTATAGAATCGCATTTCGACTGATAGAATTCTAAACACATGACATTACCCGGCTTAGTAAATTCTTAGGACTTAGGTCAGTAGAATTTTGACAGATTTCTATCCGCAGTAGGCAAATCTATCTTTGAGTTAAATATTGAAACCGGCCATTATAATATTTTTCACATACGATGGGTAGTGAGAGTTCTAAGTGCCAAACGAACTAATATTTAATTCAATGGTATTAAGGCATAACACTATAAGTATAGAAACTGGTCATGCCTCTTATTGCCATTGAATAAAGTATAATATTCTTTAACACTTACAACTGTCATAGACATAGTACCCCGTCCTTTATGAAAATTACTATAGTCAATAATTGTCTATAGATACGGATGTAAGAATAACCTTGTTGGTATCGTTACGGTATCGGTTAGATTATTATCGGTAAGACAGCTTTTATTAGGCACAAATCAATCGTAGAGTAAATTTTTTCTAGGCAATTTATGAATATAAGATTATTCTAATTGTTTGAGGTTCAGGGTTTAGCGCGATCGACCATTTATCGATTAGGAGAGTGACAGTAATACTTTACAAAAGAATAATGAGCGCTATCTCGCCGACGTATGTGTAAAAAACATTTTTATTATTTTCTAAAAAAGACTTCTTTTCAATAAAAAACTGCTTATAAGAACTTTGCTGCAATCATTTACTGTTTTTAAGTAAATTCCATTGATTAAGCAAATTCAAAAACCAAATTTTGAAAGATTACATCTCTTCATTGATTTACAGTTACTACTTTAGCATACTAATACGAGGAGGGATCAAAAAGTAGTGAGAATGAGATAGAATATAATGACTATTGATAACTTAATAATTTATTTTTCTACATAGTTTCCAAGTCTCTCTACACACCGAGTCCAGCGCTTTTCCAAGGCTTCAATCCCTTTCACAAAAAAAGTTTTGTCTTGGTCCTGCAAAAAGCTCTCCACGGCATCCATCACCTCGTTATCGTCTTCGTACCTGTTTCCCCTTAAGTAATTTTTCAATTTGGAGAACAGATAAAAATCGCTAGCCGCCAGATCTGGTGAATAAGGGGGGTGGTCAACCAATTCGAAGCCAGCTTGCTGAATGGCAGCCATCGCAACTGCCGCCCTGTGCGCGGGTGCGTTGTCGTGATGAAACAGCTCGCCCCTTCGAAGTTTCCCTCTCCTTTTCTCTTTGATGGTATTCTTCAACTTGGGAATTAAAGCTGCATAATATTGGCCTGTAATAGTGGTTCCACGCTCCAGGTAATCAATCAACGATATTCAACGATTAACCTTCTGAGTACCAAAATATTAAGGCCATAACCTTGCCAGCCGATGCCACGACACGAAACTTCTTCAGGGTCGGTGATGATGGCCGTTTCCATTGCGAAGATTGCTGTTTTGTCTCGGGATCAAAATGATGGACCCATGTTTCGTCCATTGTTACGAAACGAGACAAAAAGTTTTAAGAATCTTCTTGAAACTTGTCCAACAATATCTTCGAAATGTCAAGTCGATTTTGTTTCTGACTGTCGGTTAACATTCTCGGCACCCATCTTGCGGAGACTTTTCTCATATTCAAAGATTGTTTCTATATGGATTGAATACTTCCATATGAAATGCCCGTTTCTTGAATTAAGTATCGGATGGTAACTCTTCGATCGCTCAATACAATTTTCTCGACTTACGCAACATTTTCTTGGGTGACTGACGTCGATGGACGGCCGCAACGATGTTCGTCTTCCGTGCTCGTTCTCCCTACTCGAAATTGAGAAGCCCACTTTGCGACAGTGGAATACGGCGGAGCAGACTCTCCTAATGTTGCCTCCAAATCGCAATGAATCTCTTGCGTCGTTAACTTTTTTAAACAGGGGTGTTTTATAACGGCTCGCACTTCGTTTTTCTCCATTTTCGAGAACACGTTCCGACACGAAGCAAACAAATGACTACATTCAGAAAAAAACAAAAGAGAATCGAAGATTTTTTTTTTATTCATATTACAAATATGTATCTGAGCTATGCCTGCCAATATATTTTTTTTAACCAAGGAGTAGGTCGCTCTCACTACTTTTTGACCCCCCCTAGTAATGTCAACGATTAAAGCTTCTGCGGTTATTTCGGTGCCGCATTTCGTTTTGTCACTAAAGTATCAGTCCTACATTTTAGCGCCTACATACATTTTCCATCGCAATTTGACGTTCCAACGTATGCAGATGAAAATTACAGGCGCGACATCTAGCATCCGAAAAAAGATTTGATATGTGGATATAAGAGCTTATTGCAGTATTGAGCTTTTAAAATACAATCGAATGATCGGTCACAGATACGTTAGCTTCAAATGGACTCCAAAAATAAACAATGTATACACCATTATACTTAATAAACATATCTTCCTAAACACGCAATCATCGCTAAATTATAACGAATCGAAATGAAAAGAAAAGCCACTGTAATTCTCCAAAACGAGAAATGAAATTCTAATATTAAAAATTCTGAGCTTTTTAGCACGCCCTGGAGCGATCAAATAAATTGTCAAGAGTTTTAAATTGACCGCACCCGCCATTTCCTGAATGGTTCGCGTTTTTTACCATTAGATCTTTGTGTTACGTGGGTGTTTTCGTAATAGGATGCCACAGTTTAGTATTTTAGAGGCGAGCCAAAATTTCTTGTTTGTAAGTCCCTACGTGAGGTGGTTCGTTAATGTGCTGAAAAACAGGCTGTCGGAGCAAGTGAGAATGGGCCTGGATCTCCAAAATACATAATTGATGTCGGAGATCTCTATAAAAAGGAAAGTGTGGAAGCAACATGAAATGAAGCTGCCTGTGAAGATGATAAAACTTTATTCTCTTTTGATGTATCGAATATACAATCGAGTATGTATCGAGAACTGAATCGATTGCAACTTTTTTAATGTATAATATATATTTTTTAATACATACCTAAATTATCTAAAATAGTTATAACTGATTCCAAGCGCTCCCTGATCCACTGTATTAAATACGATTACCAATCAATAAAAGTAATACAGCGATTTCAATGCACTTCCTAAAGTTATTTCCCCATACGACTAGTTTTGTACATAATTTGGATATCGTAGTTCTTAAAAAAATTGTAAATAACTCTTTAAATTTGGAAGTTTCATTTTGAATTTGAAAAACAAAAATCTAATTGGGTAAGGTCTTGCGTTATCTATATATTAATACGTGAAGCAAAAACTTTGTACACCTTTTTACGAAAATTGCACGGACGGACGAGTATGAAACTTCTCACACTTATAGTTTATATAGAGAAGGAGTGCAGAATGCTAATATTTTTTAAAATTATGCATAAAAAATACATTAAATCAATGTACTCTCTGCCTACCCGGCAAGGGATCTGGCGTGAGGTTATAGATAGATAGATAAATCAATGAAAAAAACATTACACACACTACCATGTATTTGACACAATACACGTCAAATTGATGTTTGTCTTTAATATTATTTGTTTATAGTCTTACTGAATGTCAAACATAACCAGCAAACGATGAAAGAGTAGGTCGAATATCGACCTATGGGCGACCACTAGTTTACGTTAAACCTTGTATATAAGTTACCGCAAACAACGCATATGGCTGACAAAAACAATAACTAGGAATTCTTCATACGAAATAGAAAAACGCAGTGTGTTTTCTGTTAACCTAAATACAGACACTTCAAGTACTAGTTTTATGCCAAGCCAAACAAAATGTTCAGTTAGTAATAAAAGAACCGAAACAAGAAACAGACTGAAGCGTTCATCAAATTTTCCAACTAACAGAAAACAGATGAAACAAAAAAGTTGAACCCAAGTGTTGTTCTGTTTACAAAAAACATTTGAGCGATGAATAACGAAGTAACGGAATAACTTCCAATAGCAAATAAGCCAAAATTGTTGTTGTGTTGCTAAAATGCTGTCGGATTTTTGGAGGAGATATTGCGAGCTGTGCAAAAATCCGGAATATCTAGGTACGTTTGGATCCGATATGGAGGTTTTGAAACTTTATTTTTATAAATATGTATGAAAAAACATTATTTGACATTATTTTACAACGCGTGACACTGAGCTACTCTACGTAAACGTCTTTTATTGATAAATACGCAGCCCAGTCAACGTTTTTATTGTATAAATGTAGATCATAAGATCTGGCATTGTAATACTACAAGGCATTGCCAGATCTTATAATCTAATTCCGCGGGTCAACACAATTTACCCTAAATTAGGCATACTATATTTTATTATTAAAGTAAATATTGTGTAAAAGATTAAATCAAGTATCATTGGGCATACTAAGACAACTGAAGAATATTTATTTATGTATGTCAACCAATAATTATAATAATAAAATTATAATATAATATTAGCCCTGTTAAGAAACTGTCCCACCGTAGGGCACGGGCCTCTTCTCAAACTAAGAGGGTTTAGACCATAGTCCACCACGATGGCCCAGTGCGGGTTGGCGATTTCACACACCTTCGAGAAACTCTTAGGGCGTGCAGCTTTCCTCACGATGTTTTCCTTCACCGTTAAAGCAAATGACAGTTAATTTTTAACACGCACATGTTTTCGAAAAGACAGAGGTGCGTGCCTGGGTTTGAACCTCTGTCTTTGAAGTCCAACGGTCTAATCACTAGGCTATCACTGCTTAATAAAATTACATGTCATTAAAAAGTAGTAATGTTTTTATAGTAATGTAATGTATATCACTAGATGATATTAAAATTATAATTAAAATGAAGAACGTATTGTAATCGAAGCTATGTCGGATTAGGTGCATCGATATCTCATAAACTCTTCTACTGAACAGAAGCAATTTTCCAACAGAAATTCAAATAGTTTAATTTTAAACTCTTTTATAGTTAGGTGTCTAATGTATTGCGGTAGGTGGTTGTATATTCTAACCGACATGGCATAGCAGTTTCTACTGCATATCTTTATTCTTATGCTATGCAGCACTAGTCTATCAGGATACCTAGTTAGTGTTAGTGTGCCAGTTTTTAGTCTGCCTGGGCACTAATACAAGTAACATCTAAAAGAAGATGTCTTCGATTTCCATTGAGTTTCAAATTCCACTTTCGACACGAACCAATCTGCTTCGTAACTAATAATGCATATAAGGAAAATCCGGAGACGTATTTAAGGGGAAATTCATTTAAGAGATCACAAAAGAACAAAGGTTTGCTAAACACAATGACTGAAAGAGATGGGGAGAAATTTTTGAGGAACTTTTAATTATAAAAGATCTCTTGAACCCAATTTCACCTCTAAGTGGGTTGTGAACTTCGACCACCAAGTTGGATTCATTTAAAAGTTCTGACCGGCGTCAAAGCTATCTGACATAATTTATTGTGTAGGTGAATTTTTAATTTTTTTTTTAATTTATTGTAATGGTTTGCTGTTTGAAATCAGAATTGAATTTGAGGTTATCTTAAGATAAAAAATAAGGACTTATTAAAAAGTTAGCATTATAGGTCGACTTCTTAAAATTGTATTAAATGATTTTTGTGCAAATTAGGAACGCAAATAACTTTTTTTTTTTTTTAAGTTGTCCCCCTCTACCCTTTATTCCTGTACCGTAGGTGCGTTTCCAAACTTGAAAATTCACGTACACAAATACCCAGACCGGGGCAAATAATTGTAGATCACACAAAGATTTGTCCCGTGCGGGAATCGAACCCGCGACTATGAGGCACAGTGGGCGGAGCAGCTTAAGCTCTTAACCACTGCGCTAAATCGTCCGTTATTATCATAAAAAAAAACTTGTATAAGACGTCAGATGATATTTGTACAGATATTTACCGAATGTACTCAGACTAGAATTTTAACTTCTAGTGATATCAATATTGCTGATCCATTCAAGATGGTTGTAAGACGCAACCATTTTCGTGGATTAATAATGTTTAATGTTGTTATGGTTAGAATAGAATTCTGCATATTATGTCGTTTATAAACCAAATAGAAATTTGATTGTAGGAAATGATAGCCCATTCTAAAACACACATTTAAAAAATACTTGTTCAAATTTATAGAAACCATGCCATCCTGGTATAAATAAGTTGCTCCTAACTCAGTAATGACCACAACCATACCAATCCGAAATATGACGTCACATGGCAATAGGATAAATCCCAAGGGTAGTCCAAACGCGTTCATTGGTATGTGAGGCCAACCGGGGCATGATTTATGACAGCTTGCAAGGGACGGCAAAAACCTTTTCTGTTAGCACCCTGTACCGATACAGATCACGGAAAAAGTTGTTTTTATGTCCAAGAATATTACTGCAAAATTTTTTGGGAAGTGTTTCCTTATATCGCTTATGCGGAAGATAGGTTTTTGTTAATTTTAAATCGTATTTTGGGTCCTTGAATGTGTTTTACTTGCGACTACATATCGAAAGAGATCTAGTTGGTAAGTCCGCACATGAAAGACCGAAGGCCTGGTAAAGGTTGCGGGAAAAAACTAGATGTGGAGAATATAAAACTGGTCGTTGTGGCCCTCTTTAGGGATGTCCTGCAGTGAATGTCTTTCGGCTGACATGAATAAAACCAACTACTTGAACTTGCAACAACTACTCTCTAAGCCGGCTCTACTCTCTGGCAATTTTACCTGTATCTGTAAATCACCTTCAATCGCCCTTTCGGTGGATATTGACGAGATCATTATGCATGTAAGCATTTAAAGAATTTTCCACGAACTGAATGTTGTGATTGTTTTTTTTTTCAACTTTATAGTGGCAAAGTTCAGTCGAAATAAGTTTCATCACCTACTAAAAATTCATACAAGAATCATCAAAACAAAATTACAATAAATACGCAACCAACTATTTCAGCATTATCACCCCATTACACGGTATCGATTGGATCATTTGGATACTAGAAAAACTTCATACGACTCTTTATCTCCCTCCCGCATTCGGCACAAATATTTGTTGTTCCCTTTTGACTATTCCAACTTTTTCTTGCAAACAAGTTGGTCTTGTATTCATAAAAATGTTATCATCGTTACCTAACTTTACGATTTATTTGTTGGACCGCTGATGGCTCACGGATCCGAATATATTTCGTGGAGGGTTGTCATGTTAAAGTTTTCTACAGTTTTCCCGGATGTGTTCTAGTTTACGTTACGCAAAGTTGTTTAGTATACAATAAAATATAAGCAAAAGATGGTTGATGCAATAAATAATAAATCAAAGATAAATTCAGAAATCGTTCATTTTCAGAGGTCAAAGGGCTTATCACAAAAATTTTGACGTTAGCATGACACTACCGAGTTGCTACCATTTTTATACTACTTTATTAAGTAAACAAATACGAATGTGATAGCACACTTACTCGCTTGTGTCACCCTAATGTTAATCTTTTCGTGCTAAGCCCTCAGATCCCTTGCGAGTTACACATAATCAAACTCAAACTCAAATCGTTTATTTTGCATAAACCCCGGGGGTGTTTACAAATTGTCATATTTACATTTTTTTTAACTTACTAATCTACCACCGTATCGGAACGCGGTCTCCACTGAGAAGATCCGGCGGGAAACTTAGCGTGCTTGTCTTTTTTGTCTAATTCTCCATTCATTTTTTTTCATCATTTTTTTGTACAGTTGCATACATTTTTATATCATACAAAATCATTAATGCGATCCAGCTCCAGTGTGATGCCTTACGACTGAGATATAAGACTAATAATAATATTTTTCAAATATATGTTATAACGAAAAGCTAGGGTTGTCTAGGTGGACCAGTCTCCACAAGCAGCACCCGTTCACGAGTACGACTACTGGAGCAGCCATTACCTTCCTCAACCATATTAGAGGGAAGAAAGTGACCGTTATCAAATAGCCACAGCAAGCATAGACTTTTTACTGAGCATGACCAATCCAAGACCCCAGAGTGGAGTCATTGAAAGTCTACAAAAGGAGCAGTACTCCGAGCTCATTTGGCACGACACGCTACGTTTTGACATTTTTGTTTACATTAAAGACGTGCTTCATGACCATAGTGTACAGAGTTCAAACTGGTTCTTTTCTTACAGACTTCTCAAGCTTATTCATTCTAAAGGTTGGTCTTATACAAGCCCAACGTTAACGGTGACAACCTATCCATAAGACAAGATAATTTTTTTATAGAGATAAAAGCATTCATATGCATCAAGATATATCTAATAGCTATTTATTACATTTTCTACGTCTACTACTAGATAGGAACTCGGCCTTCATTGAGACAGTCCTACAAAGAACTCTGCAAAATCTATCAAAAACGATACTAGGTAACTTCTTGTTAGAAGAAATCTCTCCGGGATGTTTGTATTCACTGTTAAGTGTCAGATAGAAATGCGACTCGAGGTTCAATGTAAAGATTAAGAACAAGATGATGTTCTATCAGCTTCTTTATCACTGATTTTTCAACTATTAATAAGATTTTTTTCTAAATTCCACCAACGTAATCACGAAGACCCCATTTCAGTTGAAAAGTAATAAAATTGTTACAACCTTAAATCGTGACAGACTAGTTTTAACGTTTGCCTGCTTTTCGATCCGAATCCTCGAAAATGCCAGTTTTATGATTCACTCCGAGAGTTGAATCCTTAAAATTTGCTTCTATAGCATTTTTTATGTATCTATTCTGCGAACTAAGCTAATTCATAAAAAAGGATTTTCTTGATGTTGGGCTGGCCCTGTGCTAGTAATTATATGTGTGGAATGAGGACTTTTTGTTAGGTTCTGAATGAAGACTGCGAGACGATTTACTTTTAAGATATACATAATATTTAAATTAAGAGAGTCAGAGGTGATGTAAACGTATGTCAAGGGGTAGGATTCTCGATTTAGAAGACGATGAATGAAGACTTTATTTTATAAAGATGTGTTTAAGACTTAAGATTAAAAAATACAAAAGCATAAAACTACTGAGTGCATTTTCTCAGAAGACTCCCGCGACGACCCCCAGCTCCTCCCATCTCTCTTTACTGACATATATGTACAATAATCCGCAACGCCTATATTCCCTAAGCGTAGGTCACTTACGTGTACATACTTTGTACATCCACATATTAGGGACGAAGTTGTGTTGCATCGTTGTAGGAGCAAGCCTACTGACATTTTACCACAATTCTAGTCTCTGGACTGCTATTAAGAATTATTTGATATAAAAACTTACTTCATCCGATCTAGGATTTCAGCTTAGGACTTCGTAGTCACTAGTCCCATTATTAGGTAGGTTTTCCTTCGGCAATATGTGGGTATATGTATGATATGTGTATATGGTTGCTACACTTCTACACGGAGAACCCGCTTGAAGAACATAGGCGTGACCATCATACGTAAATACTATATCTAAACATACATAGAATGAACGACAATCTCTGGCAAAATCTGATACAAAATAAAAAAAGATCTTCCGCGCTTTTACGAGTATAGTAAAACAAAGGAAGTTCCTACTACGTGTAATATATGTAATCTCCTATATTTTTGCTGTGCCAAATGGACTGGAAAATAATATTTACGGAATGTTCAGGGATGTTTCCTTTTCTCCTCGAATAGTTGTAATTTGTGTTTATCCGAATAGACATGGGAAAGGTATAGCTTTCGCCTTACGTGTTTATATTTAGCTTTGGTAGAGTATTAACGGTGTATCACCACCTTATTTCATTGTATAAGATAACAATGAAAATGTTGAGCAAAACATTGCGATTGATTGATTGCGGTGCCATTATATCTTCATGGCAAATCACTTTTATATTGTAAAATATAGATTTGGCGAAAATACGGGTCTATCCCATTGTCCCCCGTAACACATCTGAGTCACTTTACAGTAAAGAGTATAAGCAATTCTAATGACATCAGAATTAAATGAAGTTCAGAATAAAATCAAAAAACAATGATGCTATATCATATTACATGCGATTATTTCTATTCTCAATAGATCCAACTATAATGGACGCGAACAAATCAATTTTCAAATTTTTTCACTAACCACATAAGACATCACCCCTACCCGAAACCATCATTCAATTAGCTATAAAAACTCAAAAGCCACCATCTCCATCCCTCAATAAACCGTGGCATCCCCTATAATTATTCAACGGCTTTTAAAAGGGAACAAACTCGATTCATTCATTAATCACGTACAAATTGACAGGCGACCGGCCACTGGAAGAATGGGTGGTCCTTCATGTCACGAAGCGAGTCGAGGCCCATCTCGGAAAAGTCATTTGTCAATAGTCCAAGGTACGGAGACACGTTTCGTTCTCAAAAAGGGCCCCGATTGTTCGTAATCTATGATGTTACAGAGGCAGTTTGGCCGTTTCCGGTGAGACATGGCGTCAAAGGGACGGTGTCCTTTTGTTGGAAAATTTGAAGCAAGAAATTGGATGCTGTTAATGTTGAGTATGATAACAGTTTGGTGGGTCAGGTCGATTGATGGGTGTTTGCTTTTTTGTGTGTTTACGTGAGTCTTCAATGGATTCTTTTTTTTGGTTGGTATACGCCGAATAATGTTTACGGTAGGACAAACATTGACATGATATCTTCAGTTTATAGTCTTAAATAATTTAAGCATGTTTTCAAAGCGTCATCATTAATTTTTTGAATCCTAATTTTTATTGTTCAAAGTTTTTTATTCTCTAAGCTACTCGTATTTGTTAGCTTGTATCCGGCCCATAGAAAAAGGCGTTTCTTCTCAGTTTCTGTATGTCGTGGTCAGTATTGTTCGTATGTCCGAAAGATAATAACTACTTATAAAACTATAATAAGCTTACCTGTTCTACCCAAACGTTCGTTGTCATGATTTGATTCTTAAGATTCTGAAAAGAAAGAAAAAAAATGTTAATAATACCATATTTGATATCACAATGAGTTATTTCTATGTCACAAGTAAAGGTATTACAAAAAATACATCAATAAGTAATTGTTTTGTAATCAGTTCATATTGTATGCCGGTATCAACACCAAGTACATTCAAGTCTATTCCAATCAAACTTAAAAACATTTTAAATATTTTTTCACTTAACATAAAAATGTCGAATTCTTGCTAACAGCATTTTCATTTTGATGTCTTCGGAAATACTGACGCCTTCAAATTACACTTGTAATCACAACTAAATTTGAAAGTTTAATTGGAATTAAACTTTAGACTCTATATTGCAGACACCATCTCGGCTTCAATTATATCCTAAACAGTTTTTTGTAATAATACGATTAGTGGCCATAAATTAAAGAGATTAATTTAATACGATGAGAGATTAATATAATAAGGATGGGGAACACTGCAAAGTTATAATTCCGTATTCTAGAATTAATACTTATCAATTAGTAAAGCGAGTTCTTGAAGTAGCATTCGGGTAATTTGCAATTACAAATCACAAGATGTTCCTCGCTCTGCGGGAATTATATTTTCGTTGAAATTAATTGCTCTAATCAGATTTAATAAGACACATATAAATAAATCTGTACTCTCTGCCTACCCCGCTAAATATTTTTATAATATTCATGAGCTATTTTAACAGACTAATCATACGATTTGCGCTAATACATTTTAGACACTTAAATTATTATTTTAAACGTCCATTCCACCTACCAGGCATGCCTTTTAAGTTCTGTCGTTTGAATATTTCCCGGCAATTTTGAATTTGGAACTGTTCTATATTCGAATATGTTTAAATTTTGAATCTCAAAACAGTTGAAAGTATTAGGATTAATGCTATTGTTAAGTCACAGCGTCGATTGGAATCTATCAGGTTACGTACGAAAATTTCGAAGGAAAATGTTCGTGCAATAATTTTCTACAACTTTAGAAGAGGCCTGACACGGCTTCAGTATTTTGAAGAGCTAACATCTGTGTTCAGTGATGAAGCCCCATGTCTGCGGACTGTCGAACGCTGGTATTTAGAATTCCAGTGGACATACTAGTGTTAGTGACAAATATCGCGAAGGACGCCCAAAATCCGCCTTCACTGAAGATAACATCATTGCTGTGAGACAACTAATTCTCGAAGATCGTCATGTGACGTATCGAGAGATAGAGGCTCTATAAGGCATCTCAGGGACAACCATTCAGAAGATCTTGCATGAAGCGCTTAGTGTGAGAAAGCTAGTTTGCCGTTGGATATCGCATCTGCTTTCCGACGATCACAAGGCGGCCCGCATCAGATGGTGTAAAAAAACTCTGCAAATGGTTCAACCGAGAAGAGTCAAATCACGTCTACGACATCATCAGTGGTGACGAATCTTGGATCTATGCCTACGATCCTGATTCCAAACAACAATCTACAATCTGGGTCTTTCAAGACGAGCCAAAGCCGACTGAAGTTGTTCGTTCTCAAAGCACTTCAAAGAAGATGGTGGCCACGTTCGTTGGAAAAACCAGCCCTGTTGCGACTATTGCACTTCAAGATCGTAGAACGGTTAACGCAGAGTGGTATACCACAGTTTGTTTACCACAAGTCATCGCCGAACTTCGAAAATCTAACTCAAAGCGACGCATCATTATGCACCACGACAAGGCAAGCTCACACAGCGCTCGTCAAACGATTGAGTATTTGAAGCAGGAAAATGTAGAAATTCTTGACCATCCTCCATACAGTCCTGACCTAAGCCCTAAAGATTTATTTACATTTCCTTAAATTAAGAAAAGTCTTCGTGGTCAAAGGTTCCAGTCCGGTGAAAAAGCAGTCGACGCTTTCAAGTCAGCCATTTTGAACACCCCCACTTTAGAGTGGAATAAATGTTATAATAACTGGGTTGAGCGAATGCAAAAGTGTATTAAGCTACGTGGTGAATACTTTGAAAAACAATAAAAAGTACTATAAGGTTCTAGCTATGTTTTTTTCTTCAAACGACAAAACTTAAAAGGCATGCCTCGTATTTCTGTAAGTAGCTGTTGAAAACGATGTAAAAACAAAACTCCTTTCTTTGCCTTTAACAACATGCACAATATCAAGGCAAAAAAATAAATCTATTTATTTATATCTTCACGCTAGTTCCTTTGCGGTTCCTTCCTTTGCTTGTAGGCAGAGAGAACAGAGTTCCAACAGTTTCAAAAAAATAAATTTTTAATAGTGAGTACTATTAAAAACTACTGAGTACTATATCCTTTTCTGGAATTATGCCCGTAATAATACATGAGGATATAAAACTGTTACCGATATGTGAGTGTATATACCTTTATCAATAGCATATACGGGAAAGCTTTAAGAGACGGGGCACAAAGTGTAGCTACCTCAACTGTTTTAGCTACCGTCTCTGGAGACTATCCTTACGTAATTACTATATTTTTGAACAGAATTTTCAGTTTTTGAAAAAAATTACACCGTCACGCCTATATTCCCCAAGCGGGGGTGGCAAAGGTGTACTGAGTACACCCACATTTCGCCGATGATGTTAGGTCCCATGTAATAGGGGGCGAGCCTATTGCCATATACTGGGCACATTCCAGACTCCGGACTTGTACTGGGAAGTTTTCGTTAGAAAAACTACACTTGTCCGACCTAGGATTTGAACCCAGGGCCTCGTGATCACAAAGGGATGTGCTTTGCCACCAGACCAACGAGGCAGTCAAAAAAATTACACTCAGAAATAAAATAGGCAATTTATACAAAAACTTTTTTTGATGCAAATGGATTCTGTTTCTTATAAGGATCAAAAACTTGGATCAACTGATGTTGGAGTACTAGGAAAGCCAGAAATCGCAAAAACCTTTTCCCATGCATTTTGTAGGAAATCTTTTTTTTAGGCTACAATTTTTTCAATTCTTTATGTATTTTTTCTGTACTCTCTGCCTACCCCGCAAGGGATCTGGCTCGATGATATAGATAAATAGATTTTTTTCAAAATCTGTAAATGCAGCTCAAAATGTCGCAAAAACTTATGGATAGTCTCCTAAGACTGTTTTACGGTAGCTGCAAGGGTTGAGGTAGCTTCCCTTACTGCGAGGGTTTGCGGGTAATGGGAATGGGGTTGCCCATCGACTGCACACAATAACAGGCCCAGGATGGAAGTTCGTGACACGTGCTCCTGGCACGTCCCTTAATGAAGTGTGCGGAAAGCAATTCCGCCAAAAGTAGGTTTCCACAAAAGTGGAAGGCGGATGGTTGCTCTCGCGTTCCCGTAACCCCCGTAGCCACAGCGACGAATTGGAGCACGGTGGGGGTTTTAGCCGGTAAAAGTCTCGACATAACTCCTCGCTTTTCCCAATGGCGAGCGGGTATCCTATGAAGGATTTCCCCCATCAAAAAAAACGCTCCCTTACTACTCCATCACATAAATCCACCGTGTTTAGACATGACAGTGCTTATTGCTTTTTTAGTAGGTTTTTTTTACTGATTATTCATTTTGTCTTATATGGACGTAAACATACAAACATACAGCGTCGTGTCTAAGCGGTTTCAGCCATTCTGTATTAAGCTAGATACCGCTCAAACATTATACTGTATTTCTATGTGTTTACTTCTATATTGTCTATGTGTAGACTGCCTCGTTGGTTTAGTGGCAAAGCGCATCGCTTTGTGATCACGAGGTCCTGGGTTCGAATCCTAGGTCGGACAAATATAGTTTTACTAACGAAAACTTTCCAGTATGAGTCCGGAGTTTGGAATTGTGCCAGTATGTGGCAATAGGTTCGCCCCCTATTACATGGGACCTAACATCGTCGGTAAACGTGGGTGTACTCAGTGCACCTCTGCCATCCCCGCTTGGGAAATATAAGGCGTGACGGTATTAATGTGTTTACTTCAATAAAGGACAACTTTCACACTATTATTGGAATAACTTTATTTTTAATAATAGTAATATTATAAAATTTTAAAATATAACGTTGCCCCAGGGTCCGCAGCCGCAGCACTAGGATTTATTCCTGTGTCGTGGGTGCGTTTACAAACATGAAAATTCACATACACAAATATCCAGACCGAAACAAATAATTGTGGGCCACACAAAGACTTGTCCCGTGTGGGAATCGAACCCGCGACTATTCGACCCAGTGGACGAAGCGGCTTAAGCTCTTAACCACTGCGCCAAATCGTCCGTTAACTGGCTATTATTTGGACATTCTTTACAATATACGTCACTACTACTACTACTATATCATCACTCCAGATCCCTTCCGTGGTAGCCAGACAGTACAGAGTTCCAACAAGTTGTTTCCTTACATACCTCTTAGGCTTCCTCCACTCTCATAGGTCTTCTCATACATGCTCGCCAGTTACGGAGACTCTTGACTTGTCCTTCAGATAATGGTCTATTTGGTCATGGTAAGATAGTCTAGGTCTTCCCCGGTACCTACATCCTCCCACTTTCGCATTATATATCTGTTTTGTCATTAAATATAAATCACTGATTAAAATTTATTTAAAAGGGGCAGGCTCAAAGTCCGCATCAAAAGGATCACTGGTCATTCGAGTGGACACACTTTACAGTCTCAAAATATATTCTACTTTGTAACTTTCACACCTCACCAGTTTGCTTAGGAGGAAACGGTCCCTCGATTTGGGGAGGTTTTATGGTTTAATGCCCGCGACTTCGCCCGCGTATTTATTTTTACTAGTGGTCGCCCATTGGTCGAAATTCGACCATAATTAATTTAAATTATAAGTTTGAACATTATTAAGGTTCTATTGTCAAAGATTATACCTCTACAATCACAGATTTCGCCAAGGGTACACTGTTAATTTGCCTATTTTTTTCAAACAAATTATATGAAATTTAAATAAAGAATACTTTCTTTTACATGTAACAAAAACCATGCAATAAAGAAAATGCTGTCCATTGAACTTGACATTCATATTTCGATAATTTAATTAATGATACAAAACTTATTTGTCAGCGATGTTTTTTGTAAAAACTCTTTCATCGTTTGCTGGTTATTAATTTTATGTATGTTTAAAAAAAAAAAAAAAAAACATCATTTATTCTCTTAGCATGTGTACAATAATTTTATCCAATACTGGAACATCCTTTTAAGTATAAAATATACTTGTGCCAGGATGCCCCGCTCTTTCATATCTTACTAAGTAAATGTCTAATGAAATACAAACATGAGAGTCTTTAAAATAATATGCTTGGTACAAAGTTATAGCTACAATAAGAAAACAAAATTAAATACTAAAAAAAAAAAAAAAAAAAAAAGAAGAATAAAAATAATAACTATCTTTCTAAAATAAAAAGGGGAAATAAATAAATAACAAAAATGTATGTGTGTGTGTATGTGTGTGTGTGTGTGTGTACTTGTGTGTTTGTGTGATATGAGTATGTGTGTGACCGTCCATACCACCTATACCTTGTTCAACTTACTTATTTAACAACATGTAGTAGTGCTTCCACTTCACTATAGTTTAAGTTATGAAGCCACTCAGTTATTTTTGTTCTTAACTCATGTGAGTTGAGTGGGCAGATATTCAATGATTTGTTCACTTTGTTGTATATGTATTCGGATTGTCTCTTAAACTGATGACTAGCAAAAGTGGTTTTTGCAACACAAGTGTATTTCATGTCTCTCCTTCTTTTTGTGTTAGTGTTTTGATCATAGAACACAGTTTTATGTTTTTCTCTAAGTAAGTGTAGTATATATAGTTTCCGAACACTCAGTAAACCGCTAATGGCGTATAAGCTCACTGTAGGATATCTGTAGGGCTTAGTATACATAATCTTTATAAGGGACCGCTGCCCGCGCTCTAGGCATAAAAATTTCATTTTTGAGGCCCCTCCCCATACCGGCAAACAGTATGTTAGAACCGATTGAGCAAGTGCAGTGTATATTTGGTTTAATAACTTAATAGAAGAAACGTATCTAAGGATCTTAAAGATCCAGATAAGTTTCCTTATTCGGCTATTGGTTACTTCGAGATGGGGGTGCCAGGATAATTTTTGGTCAATCATTATTCCCAAGTACTTAGTACAGGCTACTTGTTCTAGTATGGGACAGTTACAGTTAATAGAAGGATTATTACAGGTGTGGATTTTAAGTACAAAGTTTTTGGGTTGAGTTCTATTGGTGATTGAAAAACACATGTAATTGGTTTTCAAGGTATTTAGAGTGAGTAGATTCGATTTAAGCCATGTATCCACTTCAGCCAGACCAGTTTCTGCAGCCTTATGGATTTCCTTCCAAGAGCATCCAGTAAAAATAATAGCAGTGTCGTCAGCGTAGGACAAAATATGACCTTTATTAATTTTGAAATTACATAGATCGTTAATGTAAATTAAGAAAAGGGTTGGCCCTAATACACTACCCTGTGGAACGCCGTAACCTACTTGAAGTTCATCACTGGTGTATTCTCCTATTTTTACTTTTTGTTTGCGACCTCGTAGGTAATCCTTAAAGAGTTCCAACTGTTTACCTCTAATTCCGATTTGTTCCAATTTAAGCATAAGAGTGGGTACAAAAACGGTATCAAAGGCCTTCTTTAGGTCTAAAAACACTGCCATACATTTTCTACCTTGGTCTAATTGTTCGATTATTTTTGCGGTTAGGTCTAAAATAGCATCTTGAGTACATTTACCTTGCCGAAATCCGTATTGAGAATTAGAGAGGATGTTATTTTTGTTTAGATAATCTATTAGTCTTTTGTTGATCAACTTTTCTAAGATTTTAGCTATAACCGGTAATACAGAAATAGGGCGATAATTGTTGATATCGCGTCTGTCTCCACTTTTATAAACTGGTGTAATGATGGATTGCTTAAGATGATTAGGGAAGATTCCCTTCGAAAACAAAGATTGGCTAGGTGACTGATAATGGGAGTGACTAATTCTTTTGACATTTTCAAAAACCTTGTAGGTATATTATCCCATCCAGTGGCAATATCTGATTTGAGAGACATAAGTATACTGTTTACCTCATTGGGATCAGTATTAAATATAGCAAATGAGTTTGATTGAGTATGAACGATGGGTGGACTATTTTTTTGTTGGTTAGGATCCCTGTTGAGTATTTTTTCAGCAAGGTGCTGTCCGATATTGGCAAAAAAGTTATTAACTGTGTTGACTGATTTAGTGGGGCATTGATTGATTTCAAGTAATTTTACATTAGATGTTTTGGATTGTTTCGTATGTGTAATATTTTTAATATTGTTCCATAATGTCTTAGGATTAGTGACCAGTAATTGTGTTCTATCGTAATTACGTTTTAGTTTTTTTATTAAACTGTTGCAATAGTTACGATATCTTCTGTAAGTAATACTTAAGACCTCATCGAGAGGATTGAATTTTAGTTGCCTTTGCATTTTGTTTCTGTTTCTGATACAGCGCAGGATGCCTGGGGTTATCCATGGTTTAATGGTCCGTCTACTCTTTGGAAGGTTAATAGTTTTAGTGTTTTCTTGCAGTGCTTCAGAAATTTTCCCAATTAGTAAATTTATCAGTGTATTCGGATCTTCACTATATAGTAAAGATGGTAGGTTTTTATTTGCTAGGCACTTCAAGGCAGAGTCAAAATCTGTTATTGTTTTTACTTTAGAGCAGTCATTAATGACTTTGATCTTAGATATGCATAGTAAAACCATCAGATGGTCTGTGATGGAAGTATTTATAACTGCAATGCTAGCATTGAATGCATAATTTAAATAGTTTTATGCATAATTTAAAAAAAAAATATTAGCATTCTGCACTCCTTCTCTATATAAACTATAAGTGTGGGAAAATCCCCTCCGTCCGCGCAATTTTCGTAAAAAGGGGTACAAAGTTTTTTGCTTCACGTATTAATATAATGATAAATTTCTAGTTTCCGCTCGCGTCTTCGTCCGCATTGTCTTTAGAAAGGAACCTAACATTTTCCGAGATAAAAAGTCCTATGTGTAAAGTGACGTAATAAACTGTGTGCCAAAGGACATTGTTCTACACCCATACATGATTTGCCCCAGAACCAACAGCAATGAAAAATACTTGTATGATTTCAAATTACCTATAAATTCTCTTAAGGTATTTATTCTTAAACGGACAAGCGGGGGAATCGCAATATTACACAAAGAGTATTAGATTTTGAGGTTGTAAGTCAGTAGCCATTAATGCATATAAGGTATATTGTGTGTTGACATTTAGTAAAGATGTCGGCGACTTCGATGTAAGTACTTACAATACTTTGAAATATTCGTTTTAGATTGCAAATTGTCCGTTAGATACGGATATTTGCCATTATTTTAATAAAATAGATAAATAATGATGGCATGGGTCAAATGTTTGTTCTGGGGCAATTTTTGACAATGTCTTTTCAACCAAATCCATATAGCCGCTTTTGCATGATTGAGTAAAAACCGTTCAAACTTTCATATTTTAATAATAATACTCGTTTCTGCCTGCGATTTCGTCCGCGTTAACTTTAGACAGGAACCTAACATTTTTCCGGGATAAAAAGTTCTATACGTTATGACAGGTTTTATCTAAATTCGTTAAGCCGAGTTTGCGAGAAATCTTAATAAATAATACTAGAAATGTAATACCGCACGATTTTGTTCCCAACCACTGTTACTGATTTGCCATACATGCACAGTTTGAAAAAATAGACAGACTCGCATATACTTACATTATTGCTGTAAAAAAATATTTTCCGCTGAACTGTATTATAACTAAGCAAGTTAAAAGCAGTGATAGCCTAGTGGTTAGACCGTTGGACTGCATATTCAGAGATCTTCACGCTACTCTGTATTTTAGAGAGCATCTGCGTTTTAGAAATTACCTATTACTTGGTTTAACTGTAAAGGAAAACGTCGTGAGGAAACCTGTATGCCTAAGAGTTTTTTCGAAGGTGTGTGAAGTTCGCCAACCCGAACTGGGCCAGTGTGGTACACTATGGCCTAAGCCCTCACAGTTTGAGAAGAGGTCCGAGCCCAACGGTGGGACAGTTTCTTAAGAAGCCTCATATTATAACCAAAGATCTCAACTGAAGCCGTATTTTTTAATAAAAAGGCGGCCAACACCAATTGTTCCAGTATTGTGTGCGTTGGCAAACATCGAATTCACATACACAACCATCCAGACCAACCCATCACACAAAGATTTGTCCCGTGCGGGAATCGAATCCGCAACTGCTCGATCCAGTGGGAGCCGCTTAAGCTCTGAACCACGGGACCAAGCCGTCTGTCATATATAATAATAAAGAGAATATATAACAATATAGAAAATTCCATATTACACACAAAATATGCTGTTAAGGAAATCTCAAAAATTACTCGACCGTTTCGAATTCTCTTTTAATTCGCAAAGCCTATTGGTATGCTCCAATGAATACCGGAAAAAAATCATTGTGACGACAATAATAAGATCATCCTATAGAACCTAATCATTCTACCGAAAATCAGATTATATTTCATTGGAATAGATAATAAACAGAATAAAAATAAACACCGCCACGCCTCTATTCCCCGAGCAGGGGTGGTAGAGGTGTACTGTGTACACTCACTTTTCGCCGACTATGTTAGGTCCTATGTAATAGGGGGCGAGCCTATTGATGTTATACCGGGCGCAATGCCAGACTCCGGACTCATACTATTTTTTTAATATTTTTGTTCAACTCTGGTTCGGACCCAGGACCTCGTGATCTTTTCGCGCAATATTCGCCAATAGACCCACGAGGCAGTCTTTAGAATATATAAATAAAGGTGATACCATTCCTATATTAAATACACGAGCATACATATTTTTGATGAAGTTTCCGCAGCGCTTCATGATCGCGGTATTCTATGCGATCACCAAGGTTAAGCAGCCGAATGGCTCGGTCAGTCTTGAGATGGGTGAGCGATTGTGGCATTTTCATATTTAAGCCGCTAGTTACTGTTATCCCTTGAAGTGGTTGTCGCTGAGCCAAATTGGAAGCTGATCAATTATTTCACACCACCTAATATTTTGTAAGAAATACTTCTGCATGTTTCCGTACAATCCCCTTTAAGTACATCGTCAAACTTATCAATAAGCTTTAGTTCAACAAAGTGTACAATATTCATAGCGTGTTACAAACTTCCAACGGCATGGTAATGCGTGTGGTTAAAATTATATATTACAGAGATTTCTAATTACCTATCTAATCCAATCATCATTCCGACGATTTCCTTATTTCTTTGGCAAACTCAAATAATTGATTCTTAAAAGCCCTGCATGTGCATTTATACATATATTATCAATTTTATAACAGAATTTATAATAAAGTATTTATGTGGAACATTATAAGGGCAAATACGAACATTAATAAATTATTATGATTTTTGTATCGAAACATTGGCGGTAGCAATACGGAGTCTTGAATTGTGCCCGATATGATTGCCCTTCGTTCGATATAATCGTCGCAAAAGAAGTTTGTGTTCAAAAGACGACTTTTGCAGTACTAAGGCCTCTCCCGAAGATCCCTGCGAAGACTGGCTTTGGGTGGACGTATTCAGCTTTTATCTGCGACCATCGCCAGTTCATCGGACCACCATATGAGAAGCCTGCCCACTTTGAAGATTTAAGTGGGCAGGTCTCCCAGAAATTAGACTGGTGACTTGCTGAAGGTCGCAGATAAAGCTAAATGTATACACTACGCGTGATCAAAATTCTCTCTCCCCACATTCAAACCATATCGTTACTGTAGAAGGATTATTTAACATATGAATGAATGTTAATTCATCAAGTCTCGAACTTCGCGAATAATATGTAGATGCTCGCGAGTCGTGTTCTGGTGGAACAACTGCATAAGTTGCGAATAAGCTGGAATTTTGAAACGGTATAATGACGAAATGAATATTATATCCCTCACTCTTTACGTGATAGCCCTACTCTACAGATTTTCAGGAGAAGAATTAGACAACATTTCCTATCTACGTAAGATGTTTGTATGTATGTCTGTATATGTCTATGTAGTATATTATTTTATGGTATTGTATAGTATGTAGTATATTTATGGATATATATCTGTAGTTTATACCTCTCATATCTTCTGTGTTGTACACTTATTACTATCCTCCTTTTGATGATTTGTTTCTCTTTCACTCAAAGGTTTGCTGGTAGAGAACTCGACTTTGAGTTAAGCTCGCCTTTGTACATTTACCTATTCTTTAATTTAAATTTTATAATTTGTTACTATTTGTACAATAAAGAATTAATTAATTAATTAATCCTGACACACACTAAAAAGGAAGGTAAGATATATTGAACAGAATTTCTGGAAGCTTTTTTCTCAGGGGGAAATCTTCAGAAGATTCTCAGAGCCCTTAGCACGAAAAGATTGACATTAGCGAGTTGATGGGTCATCCTTGTTACTCTACAACTTTATAGTACAAACATAAATATGGTATGGTATAATGCGACAAGGCTCTTTTGGCACATTGGATGACATTAGGACATATTTCAATAGGTGGGTCCGCACTGTAACTAATTTAAAAAAAAAGCGTGTTAAAAAAAACCTGGGTAAATTTCATAGCAAACAGCATGACATGAGCATCTCTGCGACTGTCATGAAGTGACATTTCAGTTGATGAGAGCGCTAGTTCTATTTCAGCAGCGGGCCAATAGATCCTTGTTCCACTGTAGTACTCTTACTAACGTCAATCTTTTCGTGCTAAAATTCAGTACTCGGGGAAACTTGAGGAATGTGGCACTTTTACCACACGCCAACTAAGTAACCCCCAATAGGTCACTTTTGACCTAGGCCCTGTAGAACTTAGGAATTTCCAAATGTAATGCACATTGGATATGGTAGCATTATTACTGCATTTTCACACGCATTGTAAAAGTTTTTTTAGAAAGAAAACGTGCTGTCGTCGTGTAAGGTTTATTAAGTAAATTTGTTATGTAAAAAGGATCATGACACATCAATCTATAGCGTCACGCTAACGGAAATCTATTCATGCCATGCCCGCAGCTGTTAGTTCAGCTTGCGGTGGCGAACTTTAATTTGTTACAACTAGACCTGGCAAAACTACATCACATCACTTCTCTGTTCAGATTTGTATCTCAAACAGTGCAAAAATTGGAGCTAGATCATAAACTATTTAATTGTAACCTAAACATTGTATCCACACACTATGATTAAAAATAAAAATGGAAAGAAAAAAAGAGACAGAAAATTAAATAAAAAAAGACAAGCCCGCTGAGTTTCTTCGCCGGATCTTCTCAGTGGCGGCCGCATTCCGATCCGGTTGTAGATTAGTAGTTAAATTAGATTTAAAAAAAATATGTAAATTGACTATTTGTAAGGGCCCATGCAGGGCTTATACAAAATAAATTATTTGAGTTTGAGTTCAAAGATTCGAGTCCCTATATGTCTCATTTGGAACATTTGAATCAGCTAAATTCGAGCACTGTCGGCCCACCGACCGAAATCGCGTCGCGTATTTGTTCGTTCTGTTAGACGGCAAGTTTAGTGAATGTAAGATTGAGATTTAATTTCAGATTGGAATTAACTATAAAGCATTTGGTTTGTTCTGTAAGTTTAGCGCCTTTGGATACTGACTGGTGAATGGAAGATCGAGATTCAGATACATGTGAGGCATTTTTTTGTACAACTCTTTTGAATCTTGTAGTCCTCGCTCATGTTTCATATCACTGTATCATATCAGTAAGATCGACACATATCTAGTTACTACGTTCACACAGACTACAGTATAAAAATAGAAACTTTTAAACGTTATACAACAGCAAGAACCGCTAAGCATTTTTACAAGATTACAATAATACAACTTTACAACTCGTTCTCAAGGCACTATCTAGTACGTTGCACTCGATAAACTCCAAGATTCCTTCATGTCTAATTACCCTTGCTTCGAGATCGGATGAAATTGCATTCCTGGGCCTTATTCACTAAGACCTATTAAACACGTAACTGAGCGAGTTACGATAACTTCGTGAAATTATCACTTAGTGGTACTCCAGTGGCATATAGAATACCACTTCAAGATGATTTCACGAAGATAACGCAACGCGCCGTGTTTGGTTATAGCAAATATAGGCCTTGCAGATTCATGGCGTTTACTGGGCACGGTTTAAAGAATTCGATTCATGTTTGCTCGCTCGTTTAAAATCGGTATTGGCATGTCTTTGTTGGACGATAGTATGTTAGTGATTTTTATATTATTACCTATAAGGTCGAGATTGGTTTAACGAGATTATTGTGGTTTAAGAATTTCGTTATAGTCATCGATGTGTGTTGTTGTTCACTTAAGTATAGTGAAAACGTTAAATCTTTTATTGGATTCACACAACGGACAAAATGTGGTTTTATTATGAAAAGATTTTCAATAGCACAGGGTAGTCTAGATGTGTGCCTGCCAAAAAGACTTTATGCTTTAGTCCTAGGGCCTACGTTGTTTCTTTTCTTTTAAAAAACGTAGCCCAACACCAGGAGTTATTCCTGTGTCGTGGGTGCGAAATTCACATGCACAAACACTAAGACCGAAACAAATATTTGTGGGTGACAAATTGTGTCACACACAGTGTGGCACAATTCGTCCCGTACAGGAATCGAAGCCGCGACTTCTCGACCCAGTGGGCGGAGGGCCTCAAGCTCTAGACCACTGGACCCTGAAGCCGTCAAATTATCATCAAATGTCAACGATATATGGGTGCCCACACACTGCACATCGCAGTCGTGACGGTCTATCAATCTATCTATAATATATCTATCATCAAGTCAAATCACTTGCGCGGTAGGCAGAAAGTGTGGAGTTCCAACAGGTGATTTTGATTATTATTATTTTATTTAGCTCATTTTATTCATATTATCTCAAAAATGCTTTACACGCGTCACATTTCATATTTTCCCAGGTATGCGTTATCCGTTCATTTTTACTAATACCATATCATTCAAATAATACCTACAGACCCCGACCCCATAAGCATTCCATTATTTTATAATAACACTTAAGTATTTCTGTAACACTAAGCCCCGAGAAAAACACGGGCATTTTCCCCTCCATCCAAACTATTCCTATAATGTGAAGAAACTGATTGCGAACGAGCCTCATGAATGCTTAATTTAAGTTTTTAATTGGCTTCGCAGCGCTGAAGCGACCAGCTAGAAAATACTTCACACCGACACCGAGTTGTCACAATTACACATAGTATGTTCGAAATATGCCGCCATAGTAACTAAAACTTTTGTGATTTTATTAGTTGCTGTTATAAGGGCTTTAAAATCATATTATTTTGAGAAGGGTAGCTTAGAAATAATATAAAGAGAGGTAAAAGGGAGGGAGCTTATGCCTTGCAGAGGGTGGAATGATCTGGAAGTCATAATAATGAAGACGTCAGTAGCCCTATAAATCATGTATTTATTTCTACAACCCGCTTTTTCCCCTGGTATTTATATTACAGAAGAAAAATAATGCAAGCCACTGCAATATCAAAGGAACAGCAACATGAAATCACATCTATTTGAGAAACCTAATAAGTATCCTCAGATGAAACATTTGTGAAAAACAGTTTCATGCCACTACTGATAAATTGTTGCTATTGTACCCAAACCCAATACGGATTGGTAGAAGGAGGTTTGTGGCCACCTGCTATTGGAACTTATCAAGTCATCTGTAAGGCTGGCTTTCAACTTGACTTGACGACTACCACGGTAAGTGGTAACCAGGACCAAGGGCTTAGCATACCTTCCAACACACGGAGATGCGCTATTATGATTACGCTACAATTGCTCACTAAAGTATCTATTTATAGAAAATGTTTTTCTTGTTATAATAACACTTAAGTATTTCTAAAAAACGAAATCTCGAGAAAAACACGGGCATTCTCCCCTACATCCAAACTATTCCTCCAATGTGAAGAAACTTTGAGTGCGAACGAGCCTCATGAATGCTTCATTTAAGTTTGTAATTGGCTTCGCAGCGCTGAAGCGTCCAGCTAGAAAATACTTCACGCCGACAACAAGTTGTCACAATTACACATAGTATGTTTGAAATATGCCGCCATAGTAACTAAAACTTTTGTGATTTTGTTAGTTATAAGGCCTTTAAAATCATATTGTTTTGAGAAGGGTAGGTTAGAAATACTATAAAGAGAGGTAAAAGGGAGGGAGCTTATGCCTTGCAGAGGGTGGAATGATTTGGAAATCATAATAATGAAGACGTCAGGAGCCCTATAAATCATTTATTTATTTCTAAAACCCGCTTTTTCCCCTGGTATTCATATTATAGAAGAAAAATCATGCAAGCCACTGCAATATCAAAGGAACGGCAACATGAAATCACATCTATTTGAGATACCTAATAAGTATCCTCAGATGAAACATTTGTGAGAAACAATTTCATACCATTACTGATAAATTGTTGCTATTGTACCCAAACCCAATACGGATTGGTAGAAGGAGGTTTGTGGCCACCTGCTATTGGAACTTATCAAGCCATCTGTAAGGCTGGCTTTTAACTTGACGACTACCACGGAGGGTGGTAACCAGGACAAAGGGCTTAGCATGCCTTCCAACACACGGAGATGCGATATTATGATTACGCTACAAATGCTCACTAAAGTATCTATTTATAATATAGAAAATGTTTATTTTTGTTATAATAACACTTACCACACCATCTACCGCTGAAGATAAATAATGATATAATAAACAGATCAAGTCAGGAAAAATACTTAGGGCTTATACTAGATGAGCGGTTAACATGGAAAGGACACATACAACACGTAAAAGCAAAAATCGTACCTTTGACAGGAGCCCTACATAAAATGATGAATTGTATTCCCTATAAACTTCGTCACACCATATATAATACACTAATTAAGCCACATCTAGATTATTTAATCGAAATATGGGGTTGTGCCACTAAATCAAATATAAGTTAACTGCAAAGAACACAAAACAAAATGATTAAAATATTATATAACTATAACTATTTAATGCCAACACGCCAGGTCTATAGTAAAACTAAATATATGAACGTAAAGCAATCATAAATATCTAAAACATGTATTCTTGTAAAAAATTATGCATGAAGGACATTCATTCAAAAATCAATTTAAAAAAGAAAACGGTTAAATATCTATCTATCTATCTATCTATAACCTCACGCCAGATCCCTTGCGGGGTAGGAAGAGAGTACAGTACGGTTAAATATCACCTCCGGAATAGGGATAAAATTGAAACCCGTGCTCCTAGGACTGAATATGGCAAAAGGAACATCTTTTTTGAGGGAGTGCAACTGTTCAATAATTTACCTGCAAATATTAGGAATGCTGCATCGTTGAATATTTGCAAATAACTTCTAAAAACACAAGTTTCTGAACAATATAATGTGGATTAAAATAAAGTCAGCCTCGATCATTAATGTTTTAGTATTAAGTTAATTAAGTTTTCCATAAGTGAAATGTAAATTTCTTTGGAAATAAATGTCTTTGATCCGGAAGTATTTCTAAAAAACTAATTTCGAGAAAAACACGGACATTTTCCCCTCCATCAAACTATTCCTATAAAGTGAAGAAACTTTGAGTGCAAACGAGCCCCATGGATGCTTCATTTAAGTTTTTAATTGGTTTCGCAGCGCTGAAGCGACCAGCTAGAAAATACTTTACGCCTACACCGAGTTGTCACAATTACACATAGTATGTTCAAAATATGCCGCCAGAGTAACTAAAACTTTGGTGATTATGCTAGTTGCTGTTGTAAGGGCTTTAAAATCATATTATTTTGAGAAGGGTTGTTTAGAAATACTATAAAGAGAGGTAAAAGGGGGGAGCTTATGCCTTGCAGAGGATGGAATGATCTGGAAGTCATAATAATGAAGATGTCAGAAGCTCTATAAATAATGTATTTATTTCTAAAATCCGCTTTTTCCCCTGGTATTCTTATATTATATTTTTCTTATAGAAGAAAAACCATGTAAGCCAGTGCAATATCAAAGGAACAGCAACATGAAATCACATCTATTTGAGAAACCTCAGATGTACCAAAGTATCCTCAGATGTAACATTTGTAAGAAACAGTTTAATGCCACTACTGATAAATTATTGCTGCTGGGCAAACGCCTTATTACAAAAATCGAACTAAGAGAGAATAGGTCATACTCCACCACCGGACCCAGTACGGATTAATAGAAGGAGGTTTGTGGCCACCTGCTATTGAAACTTATCAAGACGTCTGTAAAGCTGGCTTTTAACTTGACTTAACGCCTTCCAACGCACGGAGGTGCGCTATTATAATTATGCTACAAATGGTCACTAAAGTATCTATTTATAGAAAATGTTTTTCTTGCCCATTGAACACATTTTCCGAATGAGAATTTGAGATAGACTAACAAAGCACATGTTGCAACTTGTACCTATGTTATTGAAATAAGCTTTAGTTTTTAAATATACGTTAAAATTTATAATGTTGCATGGCAGCTTTTCAATAGCCTTCCTAGCTAAAAAATACCTCTATCCAAAGGCCAGGGCATAAATTGACCCATCCTCAAAACGGCGATTATAATTTCTTCATACCAGGCTCACAGCGTTAACATCAAATCGACGGCTCCCATAAATCGAACTGTCACCAAAACACGTCAAAAATGACATCTATTTCAGATACTCCCCCTATAAGTCACCGAAAAAGATGACACTTTTTTTCAAGAATCAGTATTATGATTTAACTCCAAAAAATCGTATCCATGACTAGTTGAGCATGAGTAGTTAGTACGTACGTGTACGAGAGGACCTATAGCCATGGAGGAAACCAGAAATATTTGTCAGTAAAGAACCTGTTGGAGCTTTGTATTCTCTGTTTACTCCACAAGAGATCCAATGTTATGATATAGATAGTTTGACAAAAATCGCGTCTCAAAATTTTCAATGTCACATTGCAGGTTTTCAATAGCCTTCCAGAATCCAAGATTCAAAGGTCAGAATATAAATCGACCCGTCCTAAAAACGGCGCTTATAATTTCTTCATACCAGGATGGCCAACAACAGATCCAAGGTTCCCATAATCCGAACTGTCATACACCTTACGATATGTCTAATATTACATGTATTTGAGAAACTCTCCCTATAAGTCACTGAGAGTTGACACTTCTTTTCAAAAAACATTATTATGATTCATGTCTTTCCTCAAAAAAATCGTATCCATTACAAGTTGAGCATGAGTAGTTAGTATGAAACAGACTATGACCATGGAGAAAGCCAGTGAGGTTTGTAAGGGATGAACCTATTCAAACTTTGTACTCTCTTCCTACCCCGCAAGGAATCTGTGGTGATCATATAGATAAATAGCTAAAAGTACGTCTTGAAATTTACAATGCCGAATTGCAGGCTTTCAATAGCCCTTCCTACCTTAAGAATCCAATATCCAAAGGCAAAAATATAAATTGACCCATCCTGAAAACGGCGATTATAATTTCTTCATGCTAGGATCACAGCGTCAACAACAGATCGACGGCTCCCATAATCCGAACTGTCACACACCCCACTCAATTCTTACGCGGAGATCAAGGCGGATTTGGGGCGTGGTAATATATGACCTCATAAAGTTTTCCCAACCGTAAAACGGATGCATGTGAATTTTAGTTCGTTGAGAGAAAGTTTCACGCGTTATGAAGTATATTGTAGGGATAAAGTTTTTGCTGGATGTAAATTTTGTTCATTGAAAAGCGCAGTCCTGCGAGACTGTGGTGTTTTTAACGATTACCAAGGTTAAGCAGCTTTGGTGACTGTTTGTGGCATTTCCATGTACGAAAGTATCCGAACTTCTGAAGACGCGCTACGTCGTTGATCTCGGCTATCACTTACTGTTGTAGTCTTAAAGCCAATTCAAATGCCGGATTGATTAGTTTCAACAACAGGTCACTACAAGTCTGCATTCACCGTTCCACACTGGGCCCGCGTGGTGAAGTATAATTTAATTTCTCTCATCTCGATTTAAGTGAAGAGACTTTGGCCCAGCAATAGGATATGCTACAAGCTATTTTACCAACATTATGAATAAAAATCCGTTATACAATGATCGGTCAATGCTTTACCTCTCCTATCGGATCAGCGCCGGCCCGAGCGCTTCATCAGGGCAAAGCGAGATAGTCTTTCAGCGTCTTTTGGCTGACGCTTTCACTTCATGTAAATTGTACTTCAGTTTTATGTTAAATAATAATAATTATTCCAAAATTTACATTGACACTTATTGAAGTAAAATTAAGTTAAGTAGCTCTAATTATTTTACTCTTGCAACTTTGTACATCGCGTCGTCAAGCGAGCAAAATAAACGCTTACGGGCAAACGTCAAGCTTCGTCACTCGTCATCGTATCGCAACATCGGCTGCAAGCGCTACAGATTATGATAGCGGTATTTTTCTCGCTATTATTTTGTCAGGATATTTGATACAGTACATTGTTTTTGACCAAAATGTTATTTTTGAAACTAAACGAAATGCTTTTAATGTCATGTAACAGTTTATAACGCCATTTTCAGTTGTGCACATAAGAGCTGTCACCTATATAATTAAACAAGCAATGCGCTTTATGGACTGAATTAAAGGCTAGTCTTGCCAGTCCAAAATACTCAGATTTACCTTTTAAATAAGTGTGTACGCCGCGCTTTTTTTCGCTGGAAATTGTTTTCGCATTTAGCTTTTTGACCCCCTTGCCACCTGGCGACGACCGTCTCTCTCACTCTAGTCGAGAGCGCCGGCCCTAGGGCCCTAGGGCCTAGGGCCGGCGCTGTATTGGATACAGGTACTGCACATAGGATCAGACACCGACCTTGCCGGAGAGGGCAAAGAATCAAGAAAAAAAGCGGTGTTATTTTTTTAAAGATTAATATTAGCCTTAATTAAATCCGCCCATATTCCATTATAAGACAATAATACTCTGCCTAAAATTAGCATATATACACAATTCAATAACATCCAAAATTCATAAAGTGCATCAACAATTTGTTAATTTTCAAAATTCTATTAACCAAACCTAATTAATCATACATGTATCTTGGCGCCTGTCGAGCTTTGGGCGCCAGTGACATCTGTTGTTAGCTGTAAACTACTCCACTGTTGATGAGTAATTAAACTTTATAATTGGTTCGGGCGAGGTCACCGCGCCGTCGAGTTGCGAATACCGAAGACTAAGCGAATTCCTATTACACAGGAAAATTTTGGTAGTGTAAGAACGACGGTCTTAAATTAAATGGAAAGTTATTCGAAATTTAATCGAGGTTGATGTTCGGATTTGAAGAAAATTTCTCGTGAAAAGGCATCGATTTGTTTTGTTGAGGTATTTACTCTTAGATATTTACGACTGAATTTGCTTAGCTCACGTATTATTAAAGAAGGTATAGATTTACATGAAGCTTTTCGCACTGCAGACGGTAACTCATTTGCTGTTCTTGTCTTAACTGGATCGAAGTTTAGTATACAAGTTTTAACTATTATGATCAAGTCCGTATTTTCCAAGATGAAGGGTTTTCTTTGTTTATAAATATACGCCAACCCTGCATTGTTCATAGTGCATTACATTTTAGTTATTAACGACCAAGAGTGACGCATACGACGTTTTAAACGACGGTTTAAAACGTCGTTTAAAACGTCGACGGTTTAAATATAATTGTGATTACGATGTGATAAATAAATATATTAAAATTAAAAGTAACATCAGACTAGTACATAGAAAAAATATTAATATTAAATTACTTGAATTAGTTACTTCATTGCTCTGAAGAATATTATTGAGAATGCTCCCAGTTAATTGTATGGAAAATGTAAATCAATCAAGCAACTATATTTCCAAAACATTTTCTCAAACAGAAATTCTTTTGATTCAGATAATTCCTATCCGCCTCAAATAACCCCAACTAATGTTTATCAGATAAAATATTCAAAGAGCTTTCTAAATTAGTCGGCAATTAACCATTTAAAATGAACATTAAACCACCGGATGCCATGGTGAGGGCATTGTTTCAGCAAATTTTCGGCGTTATTTACTATAACTGGCGCCATAATGAGGTCTTAGTTGTTACGTAACACAATTCCATTATATACCACAAAGGCATCTCATAAATCAAGAGTGTCAAGACAAGTTGACATCTTTTTTTAATAACAATGGGTGGTCATATCAGCTTTTGTTGGGTTATCGCTAATAAATGGTGATTCCCCTTGAGGATTCTCTTCTTTGTCGCCAAGTTCTCGAGCAGGTGATAAGTGTGTTTGGAGTTTAGTTTTGTGATACATAATTCATGGCTGGGATTGTTGTTTGCGAAACGTTTGTTGGAGTTTTTTGCTTCGTGATGATATATTATTATTGAGTCACTGGAGATGTTAGGTTGGAAAGCGAGACTTGTTTAGGTACACTACTTAAAAAAGTTTATAGGAAGTATGTGTCTAAGTTACAAACAAAATAAATGCTGTAAATCCTAGGTCAGACAAACAGTCATATAATATCGAAACACTCTTAATAGCGATCTGGAGTCTGTAATTGTGCCCAGTATAGGACTGATTGAAGTAGGTTCGCTCCTTATTACATTGGGAATTAACATTGTCGGCGATTATGTGGGTGTACTTACAGTACACTCCGGCCCGTTAACTTAGGGAATATACCCGTAAAGTGTTTAATTATAATTATTAACACCACCGTCACGCCTATATTCCCCACCGGGGGTGGCAGAAATGTACTGAGTACACCCACGTATCGCTGACGATGTTAGGTCCCATGTAATAGGGGGCGAGCCTGTTGCCATATACCGGGCACAATTCTAGACTCCGGACTCATACTGGGGATTTTTCGTTAGAAAAACTACATTTGTCCGACCTAGGATTTGAACCCTCGTGATCACAAAGCGATGTGTTAAATGTTTAAAACAAACTATCAATAATGTATTTATTTTCGACGGAATGGCAAGTAGCAACATCAAAGTTTCAAGATTGTTTCCCGTAGATGCCCAAATAGATGTTAAGCCCTATTGTTACTTACATAATAGGAAGATTATTCTGGCCTACATACAGTTCTGAACGGGGACACTATGGCTACTTCTGTATATTGTATACGAAATATAAAGGCGGATATTGACTGAGGGCTTAACATAAACAGATTGACATATTGTAACATAGCTTTACCCTATAGTTGATACGTCAGACTTAACACACTACAAATTTATCAAACAAAAATGAACGTGACAGCACGATTGTTTGACAGCGTCAGTATAACGTCAAAATAATTTGTGCTAAGCCCTCTTGTAAGATTCGAAGATTTTGTATTCAGAAATAATATAAGACATTATTTTTTGAAGATATTCAAAAAATATTCAAACTTCTAATTCCCTTAATACAGGCATGTCTAGTGCGAAGAAAATGCCTAAGAATTAAGCTAGTTTACAGACCACCAATTTTAAATGGCATTGTATTTTCAATTGGATGACATGTTATCTCATTACCAAACCTTCCAGATGCTGAGAACCTCCAGTTACTTGCAGAACTTTAATTTCTTAGTCCTTTACGTTCTTACATTCAACATCAATCAAGTAGCGTGTTACGGAAATTCCCACACCCAATCCAAAATAATTATGGTGAAATGCAGATTTTTGCAATATTATTGGGTTTCAAATGACTCTATTAACGTTTCAAAGATGTATCTTGGAAGACTAGTCGTGACTTTATCATCATCATCATCAGCCCAAATTAGTCAGCACACGTCAGTCAACAGTCAGCCACAGCTGGATATAGGACCTGGTATTGGCACTGGTGGATCTTTAGTTGCAGATGATCTATAGTTGCATCATATGCAACTAACGGAAGATCAGGGCTGGCTGTCCTCAGTCAGCAAACTGCTGGGTTAGGACCCTTTTTGTAAAGCACGTTCTATTTCTACCTAATAATTGTTATCTTAGATCATGTCATCTTGTTACGTACACTATTTAGTCATAAGTTTTTATGGAACTATTTGAGCGTTACAAAATAAACTTTTTTATTATTATTATTACATGATTGTACAATTCTCTTTAGTGTTAGTAGGTTTAATCCATCAAAAGATGGTAGAGGAACTCTAGCAATAATTGTTATAGCTGAAAACAATGGATCAATTGTTCAGGCAATGAAATACGCATGCTACTGAATATCGGTTGTAAATTCGTTCGATTTACGACCCACACGGGGCTGTTATGGTTTGCTGTTTAGCATTTTGATTTGTGTTATTGTTAATGCGAAATGTGTGTTTGTATTTGGTTGATTGCGTTTTGTTGTTGCCCGTTTGAACTAACGGTAACTGTGATAATATCGTTACTAAACGAAAACAACTGTTAAAAGTCCATGAGGTGTGGTTGAAAGACAGCCATGATTAAATAATAATAATTAGAATTCAGCGATAAATAATATTTTTGATTTAATTATGCATTCCATATCTTACGGGAAACTACATAATGTACGAATATGAGAGCACTCTGTTTTACCATGTCTAGAGGTCTATAAGTGAAGGATATATAGAAACTAAACAACTTAAATGGCTTTTGAAACCTTGAACTAGATGGCAATCTTTCTGCTCACAGAATTACAAATACTTAAAGCATAAATATCCCAAACCATTGTGCCAACCGTAATAGTTTTAAACAACTCACGGAACTTAAACCTTTTTGGTTTGTATGGCTTAATGAAACCATTTTATATGTAATCAGTTATTCAAAATAGTTGTTGACCGTTGTGGTAGTCGTCTGTCACCGGATGTTACGAGTAATTTCGAAGCGTCTGGTGGAGTGTACGGGCGACCAGAATGCTGGTATGTATTTTGGTCAGCATATAAGCATTGCTATTCAGCGCGGCAATGCTGCCAGTGTTCTAGGTACACTACCAACTGACAGCGGCGTGGAACCATTTGGCTATATGTAAATATGTATATTTCTTTTTTACACCCGTTTTTTGTTAATAATTCTTTGATGTTTTTTATATAATTGCACATACTGTATATAATATTCTTCATACCACTTGATTGATATCAATTTTAACAAGGATTTTAGTTCACTGAATAAACTCTTTAACGTTTTTAAGGAATACATTTAATCTGCCGAATGCAATAAGGATGAAAATACTATAACAATGATTTTAAACTGGCAAACTCATTTTAAGTAGTGCAATCTAGTCGTAGCTAGTTTCAGTGGCTAGTCTGAATCTGAATTGTTTGTCCGTACCGTAACGTATTATCTAGATTAGAGACAAAGGACAAGAACAAACATATTTCAGTTTAGTATGCGGAATTTAGGGATTATGTTCCTGTATATACTAGTATGTTCGTTATAGTAAAGCTTTCACAATTACGGAACAGTATGAGGATATTAATGTTTTCATACGGAAATGGATGGAGAAAAATTCTTGCTTTCAACATTATCAACATTATTTCTGTTCTTTTTGTAACATAATCGCTCTAGATGATGGTACAAGTAACTGATGTGAGTTACCCACTTGACGGACGATTTAGCGCAGTGGTTAAAAGACGCTCCGCCCACTGTATCTAATAGTCGCGGGTTCGATTTCCGCACGGGACAAATCTTTGTGTGATCGACAATTACTTGATTCGGTCGGGGTATGTAATTTTTTATATTTTTAATCGTACCCACGACACAGGAATTTAACAAATAAAAATGCATGGTATGGACGACCGCGTAAATAAGTTTGTGAGTCGAGTGCTCATGCATGTAACGCAATAAGGATGGTAAAGGTGTACTATATACACTCACCCATTGCCGCGGAGTTAGTTGGGTCCCAATGTAATGGGGGGGCGCCTACTGCTTCATACCGACCACAATTCCAGATTCCGGGTTGCTATTAAAATTTTTCTAATAGAAAAATCACACTGACCTAGAATTAGATCAAGAGGTCTAAGGTCAATTCTAGGTCTAGACTAATCACGAATTAGTGATACGACACCAGACCAAAGAAGCAGCCCTTCATTGTATCAATCATTAATTTGTTTTACTTTCACTTCCACTCGAAAACAATACAAACTCAACAGAACATTTCAAAATCATCAGGCTGCAGACAATTCGGTACAAACACTGTCTCTTTCAGGCTCCCAACAAAGAGCTTCCAAAAATTGACCCACAGTAATATTTCCTTCCGAAACATTTCCTCAAGCAACTTTCTAGGGGCGGGAATAAATAAAATCGGCTGAAGAGCACTGGACCTTTTAATAAAAACCGGACCTCCATCATAGTTCCTTTTGTTGCATACGTGACCGAACCAGGGTAGTTTACAGAACCAGATTAACAAGATCCCTAACCATGGTTAATAGTTTAAGGAGACGCATTAACGATGAGGTCTAAGTATATTGGATGTAAAAAGGGCTATGACAAAGGACTGCCTTTTTTAGTATTCCGAATCCAAATGACAAAACACAATAAGGGGGGTGTGGTCTCAACGATGTGCTGATGTTTGTGAAAAGGATGTTTTTTTTAAAGGAAATAATAATGGATGAATGGAGGTCTAATATGATAATAAAGAAAATGATCTGTGGTTGTATTATTTTTTGGTGTTATATGTTTTGTGGATAATAGACCTACTTAGTTATAGTGGAATGGAATGGAATTAATTGTAGCTGGAGAATTAGGAATAAAAGCAGTATAGATTTTTTTCTTAGATGTTAAAATATTAAAATGTTAGGAACTTAAAAAAGTCGCACGCATACATTCTATAAAATTATAATACGCTTTTATGTCTATTATGGATAAAATATATAAATTATCGTCCTGTACTGAATCCATAATACCTTGATAGCGGTGTGAGCAAGGAAGTGGACATTATGGTCACATTAATTTTTCATGTTCACTTCCCTTAACTAGCACGTGAGAAAATATAAATAAGCGGCGAAAGACCCTGCATAAAAGAGGGCTGAAATGATAATGCAGGGCGGCACGAAAGCTTTTAACCAAATACATAGCTGGGCTAGCAGGCGCACAAAATATATATATTAGGGACGATTTAGCGCAGTGCTTAAGAGCTTAAGCCGCTCTGCCCACTGCGTCTAATAGTCGCGGATTCGAGTCCCGCACGGGACAAATCTTTGTGTGATTCACAATTATTTGTTCCGGTCTGGGTATTTGTGTATGTGAATTTTCATGTTTGTAAACGCACCCACGACACAGGAATAAATCCTAGTGTGGGGCTACGTTTTTTTTTAAATTAAAACTAAACTAATTAAACTAATTTATCTATATCATCACGCCAGATCCCTTGCAGAGTAGGCTGGGAGTACAGAGTTCTTTGATGTATGTTTTAATGTTTAGATGTTGGAATTTTGTATGTTTTTTACTCAATCACGTAAAAAAGGCTGAACGGATTTGGATTAAATTTGGCATATTATATAGTATATTACCTGAATAACACGTAGAAGGTTTATCCCGGAAAAACCTTAGGTTCCTATCTAAAGTCTACGCGGACCAATTTGCGGGCAAAAGCTAGTAAATATCAATAAAAGGTAGAGAGTACAGAGTTCCAACAAATTCTTATAGACCTCTCTGGCTTCTTCTACTCTCATCGTTTGTCCCTCCACTCTCGGCCTACCGCACAAAGGATCTGCCGTGATGATAGATGGAAGTAACAGGGAAAAAACCTCCAAATAAAAAAGGGAGGGCTGAAAAGATAACGCAGAGCGGCACGTAACCGTGTTACGTACAGTTGAATTTATGCGAGTGTACACGAACCGGGGCCATAAAGAGATTTCTCATTGTACGCAGAATTATCCTGGCGCCATTCCAGGTCTGTATGTCATACGCCAGCCCGGGAATTGGCAACGGGCGCCGTTCAACATTTCCAACCATTGGGAATGTGTTAAATAAGTTTCCCCTTTTTTAATGGAGTGGGCTGCAATTGAAATTCTGTGGGCGAATTAAATTTTATTTTTTAGTTCAATATTTTACTGATAGATTGTTGATAACATCATATACTTTGCGGGATCTTTGTCGCTTCTTACACCCTCACAACTCGTCTCAGATATACTCATGACTCTTGACTTGCATATCAAAACTAACACGATCTATATACAAGATGTATCGTAAATAACACAAGACTCCTGACACCCCAATTAGATAATTGCTTTACAAATTTAATACAAAAACCAATTTCTGAAAGTTAAAAATTTTAACTCCCTTTTTAAGCACTTTTATACCCCTATTAACAATGAAACTTGTACGTGTATGTGTGCGTATTAATACGTTTTAGAAATGCATTTAAAATATCCGTACTGCTTTGAATCAAGAATAATTACAGCACACTAAAGGCGTAACAGCATTTTATGCAAATTTAAAAAAAAGCGTTATAATCATTTAAAATTGTTGAAATTAATTCAGTTATGTATTTACAACAAACTACTTGCGTTTATTATGTTACACCGTGTATATGAGGTATAACGTATTTACGTTATATTTACGTGCGTTCCGTCATTTGACGGAAGACCTCAGACACCCCAATTAGATGACGGACGATTTAGCGCAGTGGTTAAGAGCCGCTCTGCCCACTGCGTCTAATAGTCGCGGGTTTGAGTCCCGCACGGGACAAATCTTTGTGTGATTCACAATTATATGTTCCGGTCTGGGTATTTGTGTATGTGAATTTTCATGTTTGTAAACGCACCCACGACACAGGAATAAATCCTAGTGTGGGGCTACGTTTTTAAAAAAAATAAAAAGAAAAGATTATTGTTTACAGATTCAATAAGAAAAATAAACTTCAAAAATTAAATTAATTAACCATTTTTTGAAGGACTTTTATACCCTAATTAACTACAAAACTTCTACGCGTGTGTGCATATTATAGATATTAAAAATATATTGAAACCGCCGTATTAATTTAAATCAAGAATTATTTTAGTTTGATAAAGACTGAAGGAGCCACAGCACAAAAAAAGTAGTTGGTATCATTGCAGTTAAATATAACACAAACTAATTGTAGAACTTGCAATAATTATGTTACATTTTAATTATGTTATACTCGTGAACGTGTGCTGCTTATAGGGAATGGTACATCTGGAATCCTTTAGACACTCTTTACAGCTAACATCATTAAATTTATATCACGGTCGTAAGTCATCACACTGGAGCTAGATCGTAAAATATTTAATTGGAACCTAAACATATCCACACAATATGATTGAAAAAAAAGAAAAGAAAAAGACAAAGAGAAGTAAATAAAAAAGACAACCCCACTAACTTTCTTCGCCAGATCTTCTCAGTGGAAGCTGCGTTTCGATCCGGTGGTAATTAGTAGTAGCGCCCCGCAGAGCTTATAAAAAATAAGTAATTTGAGTTTGAACACCCTGTTCATGGTAAAAAAGGTTTTCCCCGTTTATGACGATAATTTGAAAATTTCTTTATTAAGCAAATACACCCACTAGAATAATAGAGGATTCCTCTAACCATCGCCACGTTAACTGGCTTTGTACTTATTTGTCGGAATTTAGTCGCTTAAAGACTTACATCCATACTTAATTATAAATTCACAAGTAACTCTCTGTCTATTTGTCCGTTATTTTTTTACGCCCAAACCATTGAACAGATTTTGATCAAATTTGTTAAGGATATAGATTTTATTGAGAGGAAGCGCATAATCTACTTTTTGGTTTAAAAAAAAGCTTGAAGATGTTATATACAGGCCCGAAGATAACGCGAACGAAGTTGCGAGTACAGCTAGTACATAATACTTGCGACTGTATAATAAAGGGTATTACAAAATGTCGGATTATCTCGGAGATAAAAGAGATTAGGTTTAAACAGCTCCTCAAAGAGCAACCCCTAAAAATAGATCACAATTGTGTAATAATTTTAGTAGGTACTTTTAGATTTATTTGGGTTAATTTTACCCCTCCTACATGGGACCTAACATCGTCGGCGAAAAGTGGGTGTACAAAGTACACAAGTGCTATTTCCGCTTGGAGAACATAGGCGTGACGATGTTCAATTTATTTTTAGTCGGTACTCTACAAGAAAAACTTTTTAATAACCATTAAAGTTAAAGCTGAAATTGTACCTAAAAGGTTCACCCCTTATTATATCGGGACCTAACATAGTCAGCGAAATGTGAGTGTGCACAGTACACCTCTACCACCCACGACTAAGAAAACGTTAGCCTGACGTTATTTTTTATTTTATTTCATAACTAGCTGTACTTGCAACTTTGCGTTTTTTCAGGCGAGTATTTCATACCTTTAAGATTTTTTGAGACGAAAGATAGCCTGCCACTATAAAATCTATTTTCTTACCGAATTCTATCAAAGCCTGTCAGTGGTTTGGTCGGGAAAAGGTAACAGACAAACAAACAGACACACAGAGTTAGTTTTAAAGTCATCATATTAGTATGGATACACGATGCGAAAGTGGAAGGATGTAGGTTGTAGGTACCGGAGAAGACCTAGACTATTTTACCATGATCAAATATACTGTTTCTTATCTGAAGGGCAAGTCAAGAGTCTCCGTAACCGGCAAGCGTGTATGAGACGAACTATGAGAGTGAAGCAAGCCAGAGAAGTCTGTAAACAAAGAACCTGTTGGAACTCTGTACTCTCTGCCCACCTCGCAAGGGAACTGGCGTGATGATAATATGGTTAAATAGATAGTATGGAGCTTCAATCTCTCTGTTGTTGTCATTATTGTAGTTTCGGGAATTCAGGAGTTCTAATGAAAGCACTGAAATTAATAACACACATAATAACTGAATTTCCTGTGTCGCAAAAGCTGTTTGCAGGGTATCAAACTAAACTAATTTCGTTTTATAGTTTTAAAGCTGATGTTATTTTATTGTTTTGAGAATACTTTGCACTATTATTATTTATACATTCTTTAAGATTGGCGATTTTTACGATGGAATTGAATAGGTATCAATGTTCTGTATGAAACAGTCATTATAGTAATTGTTGATCAATACGAGCGCCAAAGTATACGAAATGTTTTTGGCTATCTATCTATATCATTGTGCCAGATCCATAGCAGGGTAGGCAAAGATGTTTTAATAATATAGCTCAAGTTTTGTCGGGCATGCATACTTCATGATGACGTTTGCCTAGTGGCGCATAGTGTGAGTGGAAATTACATTTTTTTGGGTTCGAATTCTAGGTGTGGCAAAGTGTGTTTTTTCTAAGGTAACATTCTCAGTTACAGTACGGAATCTGGAGTTGTGTCCGGTACTTATTTTAATTTTATAATCTTTGGAAATCTAACATAAATGATAGCTAATATAAATGATAAGTAAATTGATTATACAAAGTCGGGCCAATTAAAAGTTTTCACATATAGTAAAAGTTGTAACAGAGCTATACACTAATAAAACTTTAATAAAAATAGATCTAGTTAGTCGAAAAAGTTAGAACATAAAATCTTTTTTAAAGTATTAGCATTTGTCTCGAATAAATCTAAGTCTACTACCCGACACATTGAATTAAAAGTACCACATGCTCGTATTAAGTACGAATTTTGCCTATAATTGCTTCTGGAATAAGGAATATCTAAGAGGAGTGTTTTCCGTAGACATGCAGAATGCACTCGTAACCCAATTGAGCCTACCAGTTCTGGCACATCTATCGAGTCATTTACTAATTTTAGTAAGAACGCAAGATCGGCGATGTTATTTTATAAGGACAATATTCTGGCCGCCTATCGCAGTGGTACCTAATAATATAAGCCCTGTTAAGAAACTGTCCCACCGATGGGGGCGGGCCTCCTCTCAAACTGAGAGGGTTTAGGTCATAGTCCAGCACGCTGGTCCAGTGTGGGTTGGCGAACTTCATACACCGAGAAACTCTTAGGCATGCAGGTTTCCTTATGATGTTTTCCTTCAGCGTTAAAGAAAGTGATCATTTATTTTTAATACGCACATGCCTTTGAAAAAACAGAGGTGCGTGCCTGGGTTTGAACCCGAGACCTCTGACTTTGCAGTTCTACGGTCTACACTATAGTATTTTTCATGAAGGATGGGTACTGTGACAATTGTAAGCGTCAAAGAAAATTATACTTTCTGTAATGGCAATAAGAGGCATGACCTGTTTCTATACTTATAGTTTTAGCCTTAATATCATTGAATTAAATATTAATATTGTTTGGCACTTAGAACTGTCACTACCCATCTTATGTGAAAATACTGTAGGCTATCACTGCTCTGGTACCTAACAGTATCAATAGGTATATATACTGCTCCTTTCGTAGACTTTTTCTGACTGCACTCTGGGGTTGGGATTAGTCATGCTGACTAAAAAGTCTATGCTTGCAGAGTCTATTTGATGCGGGTCACTTCTCTCCCTCTAATATGGTCGAGGGAGTTGATGGCTGCTCAAGTAGTCGTACTCGTGAACGGGTGCTGCTTGTGGAGACTGGTCCACCTAGAATCCTGTAGCTTTTAATGATAGCATATATTTAAAAATTGTCCTCTATCTTAGTCGTAAGGTATCACAATGGAGCTGGATCGCATTAATGATTTGTATAATATATAAATGTATGTATCTATACAAAAAAATGATGAAAAAAGTTAATTTAGAATTAAACAAAAAAGACAAACCCGCTGGATCTTCTCAGTGCAGGCCGCGTTCCGAACCGTTGGTAGATTAGTAAGTTAAAAAAAAATGTAAATATGACACTTTGTAAGCACCCCGCAGGGTTTATGCAAAATAAACGGTTTGAGTTTGAATAATATATGGGTGTACACAATGGGTGGCAATGGGCTGGTCACATCTGCAGAAGGACCGACGGCCGATGTAGCAAACGTGTCCTAGAGTGGAGACCGCGCCTTGGTAAGGTAGGACGGCCCCCAGCTAGATGGACCGACGACCTCAAAAAGGTCGCTGGGACAGACTGGATACGGAAGGCGGAGGACCGTGTGCAATGGCGCGTGTTAAGAGAGGCCTGTGTCCAGCAGTGGACTGCGATAGGCTGATTGATTGATTATTTGTACACAGTAAAGCTCTGCTACCTTCCAGTCTGGGGATATAAACGTGACGGTTCTTCCTTCTTTCTTTGTTCTTTTTTAAAAAAACGTAGCCCCACACTAGGATTTATTCCTGTGTCGTGGGTACGTTTACAAACATGAAAATTCACATACACAAATACCCAGACCGGAACAAATAATTGTGGATCACACAAAGATTTGTCCCGTGCGGGACTCGAACCCGCGACTATTAGACGCAGTGGACAGAGCGGCTTAAGCTCTTAACCACTGCGCTGTCAACCAAAACTTACTATCGATGTACAATAAATTTCACATGCTAAAACATTAACCAAAAAGCATTCGCAAATAGCAATCAACATGAAACAATCGCAAGTTAACACTGTCAAATAACATCGCTGATTGAAAGCCTATTGTTACACTCTGCCTGCTAACTTTCACATATAAATCTCGTGAACCCCCGTAAAATTTGTTTATTGGTTGAGTGTTTGATAAACATGTTACAATGGTCTATTAATGGATAATAAACGCTCGGTAATAACTGAAAGCTGTTATTTTGTTGTTGTTTATGTCGGAGGGTGTAAAAGAACAGTATAACAGTGGGTCAAAATTAATGTGTGTTTGTATGTAACATACTTTTTCTGGAATTGTGCCTAATATAATGAAATTGTGTAATGTAATGACTGCCTCGTTGTACTAGTGGCAAAGCGCATCGCTTTCCGATCACGAGGTCCTGGGTTCAAATCCTAGGTCGGACAAGTGTAGTTTTTCTAACGAAATCTTCCCAGTACAAGTCCGGAGTCTGGAATGTGCCCATGGGACCTAACATCGTCGGCGAACAAGGCTGTACTCAGTACACCTCTGCCACCCCCGCTTGGGAAATATAGGCGTGACGGTGTGTGTGTGTTGTGTGTAATGTAATCTTACTTGCTGTAATTTTATCATGCACCTGATAAGAAATAACCTTTATCCTATAAGATAGGTTTGTTGCTAGATGACAAACTCACGTGGAACCCGCATATAGAAAATGTAAATAATAAGGTAATATCCCTTATTAGCGCTTTACGTAGAATGGCTTTTTGTATCCCGCATAAAACACGATCAATGATATATAATGCCCTAGTTAAATCAAATATAGATAACCTAATAGAAGTGTGGGGCTGTGCACCAAAAACAAATTTAAAACCACTACAGATCGCACAAAATAAAGCAATTAAAATATTGTTTCATTTCGACAAACTGATGCCTTCACGCACATTATATAAAAAGAACAAAATATTCAATTCAAAGCAAACGTACACACATATAATGTATGCACTTTGATTAAAAAAATCTTATCTGGTCACATTCATACACAAATATCGCTTAATAGGAAAACATACACTCACAACTTACGCGACACTAACAAAATCAAACAATATTCTCCGAGAACTGGATATGGAAAAAGAAACGTTTTATATGACGGTACGAAATTGTTTAATAACTTACCAAAAGAACTAAAGGATTATCAAAAGTTTGTCCCTTTTTAAATCTAAACTAAATATATTTATTAGTGAAAACATTTACGAATAATTAGCTAAAATAATGTAAGTATACATTTCTTCTAGGGGTCATAGATCATTATTATTTTATTAATTTCAAGATCGACTACCTTTTTCTTTTCTTATTTTTATTTTAATATTCATTGCCTATATTTAAGTGAATTGTTATGTTCTTTTATGAGTTATAAAGTTCTCTTAACTGATCTAAGGTTGTTAATGGTATGTGGGTGTAAACAGTGCACCTTTGCCACCCTTATCCTGAATATAATAAATAAGAAAGTTTGTATGTTTGGATGTTTGTAACTCATTCACGCAAAAACGGTTGAACGGATTTAAATGAAAATTGGTACACAGATAGGGTATTACCTGGATTAACACACAGGGTTTTTATCCCGGAAAATGTTTGGGTTCCCGTCTAAAGTCCACTCGGACGAAGTCTCGGGCCAAAACTAGTTTGGGGAATATATAAACGTGATGATGGTTGTTTTAAACTCTTTACATATGGCTCGTAAGACTTATACCCGTGTCTATAAACATGTATGAGTATTTACCTCTATTCAAGTATTTACTTAGTATATTTTTCTATTCTGTAGTTGAGAAATTGTCAAAATTACAGAATCTGCGTCAAAATAACTACATTTGTCCGACCTAGGATTTGAACCCAGGACCTCGTGATCACCCGTAGACCCACAGACCAACGAGGCAGTCAATACTATAGTATACTACTATACTAGTTCCATTTCACACTCACCGCAGTTCTAGAAACGTCAAATTCTAAATGTCAGCGTAACCCTGACTGGTGAAAAGGATACTATAGTTCACAAGCTCCGTTTTATTGCAGAATAATCCGGCACAATAGTAAATACTGAACAAACCTACATAAAAGATATCTCAGCAGACAGTTTACAAGCACGACACTTGGACTCGGTTCCTACGGTTTGCGCCAAGATTGTATTTATCTATAAGTATTTAACTACAGGCTGTTGAATGGTATTCTTGCGAAATTTACGGAATACATAATCGGCACCATTTTTAATTATTCTATCTTTTTATCTATCTATATCATCACGCCAGATCCCTTGCGGGGTAGGCAGTGAGTACAAAGTTCCAATAGGTTATTTCCTTACATATCTCTCTGACTTCATCCACTCTGATAGTTTGTCTCATATACGCTCCCCGGTTTCGGTGACTCGACTAGAATTATTCTACATTACTTAAAGCCGTGTAAGGAAAGAAACTGTTGGAACTATGTACTCTCTGCCTACCCATCATTTTTAGCCTTTAGTTAGTTAGACACTGAATCAGATTAACCCTCATCGAAGTAAATAATAACTTACCACGAAGTAGGTATGTGGACAGTATTTTGCATGCTTTCCTCGGCTCGCTCACGGGGGCATCACACCACAAACGCGAAGCGGCGACAAAATAAATTTTCGTGTTTTTGTTTTGTCATTTAAGAATAAAATAACTTATTGAAGCTCGTGGTTTTTACGAACTGTGTTTAGTTATGATACTAAGGTTATAAGTTCAATACATTATATTGTATGTGTTAGTCTGTAAGGTACATATATACCTTTATTGCATGGGCCAGTAAATTGTATAAAAATATTTTTGTCAGTTTCCGTTGCCTGACTTAAATATCTATCTATCTATCTCAGAGTACAGAGTTCCAACAGGTTCTTTCCTTATATACCTCTCAGGCTTCTTTCACTCTCATAGTTCGTCTCATACACGCACGCCGATTACGGAGACTCTTGACTTGCCCTTCAGATAAGACACGGTACATTTGATCATGGTAAGTCTAGGTCTTCCCCGGTACATACATCCTTCCACTTTCGCATTGTATATATGTTTTGTCATTCTTTCTTCTGACATTCTTTCTATATGCCCGAACCAATGGAGTATACCCTTTTTTATTAAATAAATTATTAATAATATTATTACCAGTGCAGGCAGCTACTTTTGTAAATTTGGGATTTGAAAACAGTATGTATATTGTACACTATTCCGCCACCCCGATTCCAGAAAAGATTTATTTGAAAGGATTTCTTTTTACCGTTTTTCTTTAATATAATTTTATAAGGATCAGTGTTAAGTCTTTCTAAAGGGTGTGAGCGTATGTGTATTCATATACACATGCTGATATTACTATATCAGCTCAATTTGTAACAATAACACTTTGTCTGCAGTGGACGTCTTTTGGTTGAATGTAGACGGAATTAATAATAATAATAGCCCTGTTAAGACACTGTCCCACCATTGGGCATGGGCCTCCTCGCAAATTGAGAGGGTTTAGACCATAGTCCACCACGCTGGCCCAGTCCGGGTTGGCGAACTTCACACACCTTCGAGAAACTCTTAGGTATGCAGGTTTCCTCACGATGTTTTCCTTCACCGTGAGATAGAAGTACATACCGTATGATAAGTTTATTTATTTTAACATTTAAAACCTTTTTGGACTGCCTCGTTGGTCTTGGAAAAGCGTATTGCTTTGTGATCACGAGGTCTTGGGTTCAAATTTAAGGTCGGACGAATGTAGTTTTTCTAGCGAAAAATCCCCAGTATGAGTCCAGAGTCTGGATTGTGCCCGGTATATGGCAATAGGCTCGCCCCCTATTACATGGGACCTAACATCGTCGACAAAAAGTGCGTGTACTCAGTACACCTCTGCCATTCCTGCTTGGGGAAGTGTGACTCCGGCGTGACGATGTTTAATACCCTTTTCATCCAGTACCTTATACCCTTCAGAATCATTTTACAATTCCATTTCACCACAAAAATAATATGACGTGAGCGGTCTACCTTATACTCAGAAAACATTCAACGAACCGCGATGTGAACAGAACCTTTGCAAAAGAAAGTTTCCTTCGAACAAAGTCAAAGATTTGATTGTGCTGTTTGACTTTATAGTGGTTTTTAGAGAAAATGTTAGTGGAACAATACTTTCTGTCACGATTGAATTGTTACGTTCATGCGGGCTTGTTTGTGTATGGGAATTGCCAATTCGCAGTTCTATTTGGTAGCTTATTTTCTTTTGACGTCATTTGAGCTTGGAAGTATGTGATGCAGTATATAAATTACCCCGCACTGTCCTAGTGCTGAGCACAGGTTTTTTGGTAAACTTTGCAACCGAACACCGCGTCAGCATTTTACGCGATCGAGCAGCATGTATGCAGTTCGATCGACACAGTATAAGTCAGGATGTCGGAGGAGTCGCTGTATCATATCAATTTTGTATCAGTTTAGCATTCATAAGGGCGCTCAGGAAAAAAGACGAAACTTAACTTAATGTACAACAGAGGAAGATGGAAAGGAGCATGTTGGGTAAATAGCTTTCAGATAGAAAAAGCAACGACGAAATTAGGAAAAGAACAAAAATGGCAGACGTTATCAAAAGAATTCGCAGTTTGAAATGAAAATGGGCTGGTCATGTTTGTAGAATGAATGATGATAGATGGACAAGGCTGAGAGCGGATACCACGCGATTGTCAAAAAAAAGGCAGGCCACGACTACTATGGGAGTTTATATTCAGGAAAAGATGTGGCCTAAACTAGATGAGACAAGCCAGGGAAATAAATTGGAGGAGGCCTACGCCGAAGAGGCGACTTCCATACGTAATAAATAATAGAAAAATGTAAAATTAGAGCGATATACATTTTATTAAATGTTATTGAAAAAATAAAATAAAGTTATATAAATTAATAATTAAATTCAAAACATGTAATAATAACAAGCTATTATTGTTAATATTAGCGTTATAAATCATATCATTCACGATCATTTTATCTTAGAGCTATCGAAGGAAATATACAGTGTTTATCAAACTTATCAAATATAATTTATTAATCACTGAGCTGTACCTCCTATACAGATCTTTATTCAATAATCGAGGTAAGAGAGATTACATCATAATCCACCACGCGGACCCAGTACGAATTGGTTTGTTATAACCCGTTGTTTGAACTTCTCAAGCCGACTATAAAGCATTCAACTTGACTTAGCAATGACAACATGGAGTAGCAGCCGAGACTAACGGTTTAACGTGTCTCCCGAAGCACGGAGCCGCTTGAAAATAGTATTGCTGCAAACGGTCACCCATCAAAGGCCAACCGAGCAAAACGCTGCTTGATAATCATTAGAACATCACGGTAACAGCGCTACGAGCGCCTCTGTATAAATTTTGTTAAGATAAATGAAACATCTACTTTCCTTCTTACGTTTGAACATTATCGATCACCCGATTGGGGATTTTGTCGTGAACATGAGAGTTCAGTAATGCAAGAGATCGTAACTTGCATCAATTAGCCTTTAGAAGAAAGGGTTTTTGAAGTCTCGAGTTTATTAAGTAAGGTTTACAGGCGATATTGGATTTCGGTATAAAACTTCTTATGGCCTCTTTATTAAGAAAGGTACAAGATAACCGGCCAGGTATTTGTAGAGCTTCGTAGATGCGATATTCTTAGTAATCACAAAGGTTTTGTGGCATTGCCTTAGTCGAGTGTCTTTGTATGATCTTAACAAACAGAACTTAATATTCCACAGCGCTTAACATAAACCATCTTGAGTATAACATTAAAAAGCTTGATACCACTAAATTTCTAGGCTTGCACATTGATTCCAATTTGAACTGGAGGGCTCATGTTGAGGCTGTATGCACCAAATTAAATCAGTTTTCTAATGCACTGTATATGCTATCGAAAATTGTCAATCTTTCTACGGTAATGACGGCATACTACGCATATGAGGTATCGACTTTAAGTTATGGGCTATTATTTTGGGGAAACCCTACGGAAGGAGACTGACTTTAAATGTCAAAAGAAAGGTAAAAAAGCAATTTGCAAATTAAGAGTAACTAAATAGCTGTAAACCATGCTTTAAGGCATTAAATATTTTAACATTCCCATGCTTATACGTCTATTAATGTGATGCCATTGTAAAAAATAATAAGCATTGGTACGAGAAATTTCACAGTACTCATTACAATAATAAAGTTTGAGGACCTCCGAGCAAAACCGCTCTCTTGACTAAAAGTGTTTTTTGCATGGCTTCCAAATTGTGCAATAAATTACCCGAATCCTTAATTCACATTGAAAGCATTTCTACATTTAAGACGAAGGTAAAATAATTATTGACACAGAAGACATACTAAACTATTAGTGAATATTCTAATGATAAATTATGAATATGATAATAAATATTTGACCTAATAAAGATTAATCATTATAGTGACAAGGATGATATTTTGAATAATGTGATATTTTACAAATTTATGTGATATTTAATTTATTATAATACTATTAGACTGAGATATTTCAAATTGAACTGCATGTCAATGTTATGTATAACCTTTTGCATGCCTTTTGGTAGAATATGGCAAATGCCACCATAATGTATCAAATTAACACCATATTGTTATACCCATATTCACAAAATAAAGAATTTGAATTTGCATTTCGGTAACCGGAACCGATGGTTCAACGTACCTTACGTTGAGCGACGGGTTTCGGTTACCACTTCAGGCGGTAGTCATCAACCCAAATTGGAAGCCTTTTAAGCGGCTTGATAAGTTCTAGCCGCTTGCACCTGCAGAGCTGCTAATCCACGCTGGGTCCGCGTAGAGAAGTATGATTCTCTCACTTCGATTTGTAAGAGAAAACCCTTGCCCACCAGTGGGTCAGTATTGTTTGTTTTTTAAGATATCTGATAGATCGAGGGAAAATCCTGGACACCTATTGGCAAAATTGTCTCAGGGTAGTGTTGGGGCTGCCGTGGCACTGTAGTGCCTTAGGCATGTTCGCACAGAGCCCTATAGATGGTTTTGCCGCTATTATGAGGAAATGGTGTGTTTATAGATCGGTGGGAATAAACCAATATTATAAATATACCAATACTATTCTGAGTGTGTTTATAGATCGGTGGGACACTCCAATGTTACGGAGATGATGATGGATGAAACTCCACACTTAATAAATTCCTACTAACACTAGAAATTAAATTGAATGAACTACTACTGATATGAACTAAAGTCTGAAACAAATTAGTATTATTATTATTATTAAAATATAATGAGGACTTGCATCACGAAGGTAGAGACACGATTTAGCGCAGTGGTTAAGAGCTTAAGCCGCTCCACCCAGTGTGTCTAATAGTCGCGGGTTCGATTACCGCACGGGACAAATATTTGTGTGACCTACAATCATTTGTTTCGTCGATAATGTCTTTTCATAGCAAAAGGTAACTCTGCGACTGTCATGAAGTAACATTTCACTTGATGACAGCGTTAGTTCCGATATTGGCCGCTGGCCACAAGATCCTTGTATGACTGTACTCCGTTGTCACCCATTTTCTTGAGTTATTGTAATATATTTGTGTGTTCATAGTATCACTTTGCCATCATCATTTGGGGAATAGAAGCGTGATATATTTGTTTCATCATTCACGAATTTCAGTCCAGTCAATTACCATTTATCAGTTACAGTGAGGTTATAGACTTTTTGCTACAGTTTCAATGGTATTTTTTTTTTTAAAACGTATCCCTACACTAGGATTTATTCCTGTGTCGTGGGTGCGTTTACAAACATGAAAATTCATATACACAAATACCCAGACCGAAACAAATATTTGTGGGCCACACAAAGAGTTGTCCCGTACGGGGATCAAACCCACAACTTCCCGATCCAGTGTATCCAATATATCCTAATGTCAAACCATTTTTTACCACTAAAATCTTAACAACACTGTCAACTAAATACCTTCAAGAAAAAAGTAATCTAAATGACTCTACGCCTCATTTCCGTAATATTTTATTTTGTTATATTTTTCTTCCCACAGATGATTAAAATATCCAAAAAGAAAAAAAATAATACCCCACCGGTCTTGTTTGCCTGGGGGTAACAAGATCATTTGCCCCCGTTAGTTAGGCTGCGAATTTTCCCTTGCCTATATATTTTTTTCTTATGTAAAAATGAACAATTTGGTTCCTCTGTTTCGTATTTTGTCCCGATCTAGTTAGTAAGGAAAATCAACTGGAGATATTTTCTTGTTTAATAAAAATACTGTCAAGGCTGTTTTTCAAGCGAGGGTGGTAGAGATGTACTGTTTACGTACACATTTTGGTTTTATGCCCCAATTTAATAGAGGGAAAGCATGATGTCATTACTGCGGGTACAATTCCAAACACTGTATTTTTATTTAAAGACATTCGCACAGGTAAACCTTATTTTTTCCGACCGAAGTTTCCAACCCTGGAGCTGCATCATACGCTACTATTAACCAGGTAGTCTTTAAAAGGATATATCTATCCATATCATCACTCCAGATTCCTTGATGGGTAGGCAAAGAGTACAGAGTTCCAACAAGTTTTTTCCTTACAGAACTCTCCGGCTTCTTTGACTCTCATAGTTCGTCTCATACACGCTCACCGGTTACGGAGACGCATGAATTACTCTTCAGATGCTTCCTTAAAATGGATGTCTCGTGTAATTTAATTTTGCTTAGTTGTAGAGACCTTTTATCATTAAATCATTGCATTAAACAAAATAGCGACAAATTTTACATTAAAATTATGAATTTATCGGTGATATTGCCGGTTTAAGTCATGAAGTGTTAATGATAAACTTTCTGCAACTGATACTTAAGTCGTTAACCCTCTATGACCTTCACGATAATTAATGTGGTTGAATTAGGCTTTCGAGAATATAAGAATAAAAGAGAAAATAAATTTGCTTTATGATAAAAAATTGCATAGCCGCTAATAAACTTGGGTAATGATGCGAAATGAAATTCGCTTTTTTAGCTGACACTGCAAAGCTTGTAACAACGGTTCTAACGTTTGAAGTCGCTTTGATATTATCTCTAAGAATATTAGCAATGGTTGGTTTCAAACGATTTGGAAGTTATACGGTGTGTGGATTTAGACCATGGCTTTTATCAGTCCATAATTAATGAAATTTTAGGATATGAAAATCGGAAAATTAAACCGAAACGGCATACCAAGTGTATCTTAAACATTACCGTTCTTGTAGTAAGGCTCTAAGTAATTCAGGAAACTAGTGAAATGTAGTATCGGTGTAAAGATGAGAAAGGGTATGCTCCGTTGGTTCGGGCATATAGAAAGAATGCCAGAAGAAAGAATGACAAAACAGATATACAATGCGAAAGTGGAAGGATGTAGGTGCCGGGGAAGACCTAGACTATCTTACCATGACCAAATAGACCGTGTCTTAGCTGAAGGGCAAGTCAAGAGTCTCCGTAACCGGCGAGTGTGTATGAGACGAACTATGTGAGTGGAGGAAGCCAGAGAGGTATGTAAGGAAAGAACCTGTTGGAACTCTGTACTCTCTGCCTACTCCGCGAGGGAGATGGCGTGATGATATAGATAGATAGTGATTTTAGTATTTTGAGCGTCCACTTAATAAAAATATCTGAACTTGCGTGTCACTAGTACTAGGCATGCCTTTTAAGTTCTGTCGTTTCCATATTTCCCGGCAATTTTGAATTTGGAACAGTTCTATATTCGAATGTGTTTGAATTTTGAATCTCAAAACAGTTGAAAGTATTAGGATTAATGCTATTGTTCAGTCACAGCGTCGATTGGAATCTGTCAGGTTACGTACGAAAATGGATCTTGCGAAAGGAAAATGATCGTGCAATAATTTTCTACAACTTTAGAAGAGGCTTGACACGGCTTCAGTATTTTGAAGAGCTAACATCTGTGTTCAGTGATGAAGCCCCATATCTGCGGACTGTCGAACGCTGGTATTTAGAATTCCAGCGTGGACATACTAGTGTTAGTGACAAATATCGCGAAGGACGCCCAAAATCCGCCTTCCCTGAAGATAACATCATTGCTGTGAGACAACTAATTCTCGAAGATCTGCTTCTGCTTTCCGACGATCACAAGGCGGCCCGCATCAGATGGTGTAAGAAAACTCTGCAGAAGGTTCCACCGAGAAGAGTCAAATCACGTCTACGACATCATCAGTGGTGACGAATCTTGGATCTATGCCTACGATCCTGATTCCAAACAACAATCTACAATCTGGGTCTTTCAAGACGAGCCAAAGCCGACTAAAGTTGTTCGTTCTCGAAGCACTTCAAAGAAGATGGTGGCCACGTTCGTTGGAAAAACTGGCCATGTTGCGACTATGGCACTTGAAGATCGTAGAACGGTTAACGCAGAGTGGTATACCACAGTTTGTTTACCACAAGTCATCGCCGAACTTCGAAAATCTAACTCAAAGTGACGCATTATCCTGCACCACGACAACGCAAGCTCAAACGATTGAGTATTTGAAGCAGGAAAAAGTAGAAATTCTTGACCATCCTCCATACAGTTCTGACCTAAGCCCTAACGATTTCTTTACATTTCCTAAAATTAAGAAAAGTCTTCGTGGTCAAAGGTTTCAGTCCGGTGAAGAAGCAGTCGACGCTTTCAAGTCAGCCATTTTGACCACCCCCCGCTTTAGAGTGGAATAAATGTTATAACTGGTTTGAGCGAATGGAAATGTGTATTAAGCTACGTGGTGAATACTTTGAAAAACAATAAAAAGTACTATAAGGTTCTAGTAGTGTTTTTTTCTTCAAACGACAAAACTTAAAAGGCATGCCTCGTATGTTAGGAATAAGACTGTTTTTAGTTCTAGTAACACATGGTGCAGCTGGCAGTCTCGAGATCCCGGGTGCGAATCCTAGATCGGATTCGAAGCCGGGACCTCGAGCTATGTTCAAATGTAAGTAATGTTCAAATCGTAGGTTCCACATACCTAGAGGAATTGATCCTCATGAATGGCTAGGTTTGTTTAAAAAACATGTAAAATTTCTTTGTGTTAATGGTACTCGGGTGAATCTTATCATAGCTTGGATACCTACTATGAAGCAGTTAAGTTTATAAGTAAAATAGCTAACAAAAGATTCGGAGAAGAGATGAAGTATTTTGCTTTTATTCTGAGTTGTGTGTAGTAATAAGTTTGCGTTTAAAAGTGCTCGTTTAGACGCTTCTAGGAGCCATTTATTCCAGCTGGGTGTAATAGCTTGCACTTGAAGATAGATGGATGAAATAACTCCCCACTCGACCGTTTTCTTATAAATAACATTGAATGTTTTAATGCCTTTTGTAGTTCCCTATACTGCCGTCTAGTATCGTCCTGGTATACATGAGGTTTTTACTTAAAATCTTTGGTCGGATTACGAAGGATTCTCTACCGAAAAATTTATAGTGTCGTCTGGAATCTGAAATTTGTACCTGGCAGCTCGTTTGCCTATTAAATCGATGACTTATAAGATATTATGAAGCTGATGAGCGGAATGTGCTTTTTTTGTTTTAAAAAAACGTAGCCCCACACTAGGATTTATTCCTGTGTCGTGGGTATGTTAAAAACATGAAAATTCACATACACAAATACTCAGACCGGAATAAATAGTAATGGATCACACAAAGATTTGTCCCGTGCGGGAATCGAACCCGCGACTATTAGACACAGTGGGCGGCTTAAGCTCTTAACCATTGCGCTAAATCGTCCGTCCGTCCGTGCGTTTCCAGTACACTTCTGCCTCTCCTGTTTAAAGGATGTAACTATGATAGTGAGTTAATTTTGTAATGAAATAAGAAAAAAAAAATTACTTAAATCATTAAAGTCAAAAGACAAGCTCGCTAAATTTCTCGTTAGATCTTCGTGGTGGAGGGAGATCGTGTTCTGATCTGATGATAAATTTTATAAAATATAGTAACATTACTGTAGTTATACCTATTTTATCGCCAATAATAATTAATTCGTATAGGCCACAAAGGCTGTTACAAGCTGTTTGTAAGAACTTTTTAGACCTGAATGAATAAATGATTTTTGATTATCACTTTGTGGTAAGTCGAAATATTCAGATGGGGTGAGTACTGGACAGTTTCCCTAATTCACCAGTTTCGTTGATTGCGCAGTTTCATTATTCGTCTATTTCGTATTTTTGGATTCATCATCATCATCTCAGCTTATACTTGTACAACGTAGGCCTCCTCAATCGCTCTCCAGCGTCCGGTCCAATGCTACCTGCATCCAACGACTTTTTGCGGTATTCACAAGATTATAGGTCCATCTGGCAGGCAGCCGTCCCACGTTGCGCTTGCCAATATATAATATAATAACACCCATCCAGTGTATTTGTGTATGTGAATTTTCATGTTTGTAAACGCTAATGTTTGTAAACCCACAACACAGGAATAAATCCATGTCTGGGGCTACGTATTTTTTTGTATAAAGGAAAAGTAATGTTTTTTTAATTGGTCAGTTATATTGCCAGCACCTTTGAATTAACAGCGGCTTGGTCTAGTGGTTGGTCGTAGGCCACTCCGATCACGAGATTAAATAATCGCAGGTTCAATTCACGCACGGGACAAAATTTTGTGTTACCCACAGACGTTTGTTTTCTGTCTTGGTATTTATACCGATTAACAAGGTTAAGCAGCGGTCGACTCGGTCGGCCCGAGATGGGTGACCGTTTGTGGCATTTTCATATTCGAGCGTCTCCGTGCTTCGGCATGCACGCTAAGCCGTTGGTCCCGGCTACCACTTAATGTAGTAGTCGTTAAGCCAAGTTGGAAGCGTTAAAGGCGGCTTGATAAGTTCCAACAGCAGGTGGCCACAAACCTGCCTCCATCAATCCGCACTGGGTCCGCGTGGTGGAGTATGACGTAATCTCTCCCACCTCGATTTGTAAGAGAAGGCCTTTGTCCAGCAGTGGGCAGTATAGGCTGATATTATTATATATATATATACTATTTATAGATGTGAATTTCTTGTTTGTACACGCACCCAAGACATAGATGATTCCTGGTATAGAGCTACGTTTTTAAGACAAAATAAGATATAATTTTGGTCTCAGTTACACGTAGGTATTACAGAAGTAGGTAGCGGTCTTGCATTTATAAAGAACAAATCATCCGTCCTACTTACTAAACCAAACAGACTGAAAAAGACTTAATTAAAATATTCCAATCAATATTGAGGCGAGATTTCCATAAAAAGGGGCACCGCAAGCAGACGCGTTACTTGGGCGATGCAAATGAATTCACTATCGATAAACACTCGCATAATGTGACAGGAAGTTTTTATTAAAACTCCCGGAATTCGCAATTTTGACAGAAAAGTTTCTTTTTCTAACCTTTGATGTTGCCAATGAAAACAGTAAGAAGGACGACGACCTATTTTTATCTATCCTTACCTATATCATCACGCTAGATCCCTTGCAGGGCAGGCATGGAGTTCCAACAGCTTTCGATACGGACCACTCCGGCTTCCTGCACTCTCATAGTTCTCCCTCCTCTCATACTCACTCGCCGGTTACGGAGACTTGACTTGCCCTTTAGATATGACACTGTTTACTATTTAGTAGTAAAAAAAACACTGTCACGCCTACATTCCCCAAGCGAGTTTGGCAGAGGTGTACTATGTACACCCACTCTTAACCAACGGTGGTAGGTCTCATGTAATAGAGAGCGAACCTATTGCCATATACTGGACACAATTTCATACTTCGGACGGAATTTTTGTTAGAAAAGCTATATTTGTCCGTCCTAGAACCTCCTGATCGCAAAGCAGATTCTTCACCACTAGACCAACGAGTCAGTACTTAGTAATTTTCTTAATATACGAATAAATCAGTTTGTTGTGACCATTTACGCCACCCGCACGTTTTATTTCATAGCCCCCATCATATCACAATGGTAAGTCGATACATACTTTCGTAACATATCATATAAACCCTTCTTTATTAAAACCAGCAAATTCCTAATTTCCATAGTGCCAACAAGCGAAATGAGGAATGCAACCCATATACAATGTTTGCGGTATAGAATATTGCCCAAGGGTATTGGGGAAACATACGGGAATAGATCATGGGCGGTCCCACCGCGGTTTAGTTAGATGTAATGTAATAAATGCTGTTCTAAATTATAATTGCAGGTGTGGAAAATGAGACATTGTAAGTTGGTACCTCTCGGTATGAGTTTATTATAACAAAGCAACTTCCAGTATAGTAGATCATTAGGTACTTTAAATATGTTTCATTTACATTAGGTATCATCAATGAGATAATTAAGAACTATTTGGTTAGAACATTAAAAATAAGGCTATTTTCTCAATTAGCAAACATTCTTGACCAAATGACAATTATGTATAACAAAGAATTTTGGATCAATAGTAAAATAAATACCTAAAAAACATTGAGTGACATGCGGAAATGGTCCTTTTTGGTGGTCCTCTTAGACAAATGTCTTAAAATCCTCCATCAAGAGAAATTTCTAAAATATTGAACGCCTCCAAATCCGTGTCACGTGTTTCCTATTTAGTTACACTTCGAGTGCACACAACGGCAGTCGGTATTGACGTGCAGATGTTCTTCCGAACAAGGAGTCTGGTGCAAATTATTTCAATGCGCTTGCTGCAGAGCTTTCATTTAATACTGTTATATATTCTAAACTCCGATAATTCTATGAAGATTATGTTTAAGAATAGTAAAATCAATAGAAGTCCAGTAAGTGAAAAAAAACATTTTTCAGATACAGTTAATTTTAGGGAATTTACTACAATCTCTGTAATCTTACTTTGAGGTGGGAAAGAGACGTCGTACATACAGTATGTAGCACTGTCTTTTTTGACGTATAAATAATATTAAAATAATAGTGCTAAAGAAATTGTGGTAGCCCTTCTAGTCTGTAGTATTTTAAAATCCATATGCAAATCATAATTCACTACGGTGACGAAATGAAATATATTTTCACCCAAAAAAACCTAAGCAGATAATGGCGTTGGATTTACCATCAGAGTTAATGACTGTTGTATACGATACGAGTAACAAACTAAGGTCAGTTAAGGCACTTGCGCGGGGTATACACATCGTGTAAATAAGCAATATTGTACGCGTAAATTACTCGCGCGATTAGCCCGCGCGTGCAGCCCGCTCGTTTAATCGCACCATCTATAAGCACCTTGACGCCACCCGGCACGTAATAATCGATAGGTGTTGGTGGTTCGACATGATGACAGATTAGATGATTGATATTCATTCATATGGTTATGAAATATTTTTGAAAAAAACACCTACGCGTTTTTATGAAAAAAACTGCGGAAAAAATAGAACCAATTTTCAATAAGTAAATTAAAAACCCCAGTAACCCAGCAACTATAGGAAAGAAAATACAAAAAATACATTTAAATACAAATTTTTGTCAAATAAAGTCTCAAAAATTGACTACCTTACTCCGTTATATCTCGCTAAAATATTTAAAATGTAACGTAAATTATATTCTAACTGCGAAACACAGACAAAGCGGCTAAAGGATGCTTGTTTAGTCATAATTACGAACTAAGCTAAGTAGTTTAAAACTATAAAACAGTTGGATGGTGAAGTTAGCGCGGCGTACATTTTCTCATTAGCCGCAGAAACTGAGGTAAACTAAGTGCTGCTGGCATTTTATCATTGAGGTCAGAGTAAAACCAAAAACCGCGAACAACCAAAGATTTTCAAAAACATTTTTTTAACGTAGCCCCACACTAGGATTGATTCCTGTGTCGTGGGTGCGTTTACAAACATGAAAATTCACGTACACAAATACCCAGACCGAAACAAATAATTGTTGCTCACACATAGATTTGTCCCATGCGGGAATCGAACCCGCGACTATTAGACGCAGTGGAATCGGCTTAAGCTCGTCTGGCGTAAATCGTCCGTCATTAAAACATCATGCAACAGTTCCTTAATAATGCGGAACAAGTGAAACAGTTCGATCTCCTCGAAAAAATATAAGAAAAAGCAAAGTACTAGGCGCACATAACCATTAAAAAGTGACTTTTAATAAGATTGATAAGAAATTCAAGATTCTCCAATCAGTTAGTTAAGCTAAAGGGCGTTTTAAAAATTAAAGCACTTTTATTGTCTATTTTGGAACAGTCCGGAGATAGGATAAGATGGGAATGATTATGTGAGAAGCGAATGATTTGGCTTTCAAATATTTTTTTTCAATTTAGGAAATATAAGCTGTTTTGAAAAGCGACTCCTCACACGTATGCCGAAATGGAATAGTTTACCAACTAGATAAAAGAAGATCAAGATGGATATAGTGCCCGTTATTAGGCATACATAACTAATAATAATATAAATAATAATCATTTATTCATTTAAAATCAGTTCAAGTTACATGTTATTAGAACTTATATTTAAGTAGTTATATTTACCGGTTTTCCTGAACTAGGTTGAGACCTGTGTTTCAGGCAGTTATCGGTTGGCCTGATAACTATTTGTGCTAGGGCTACGAGTGCCATGAAATAAATGATAAAACAGCAGAAAACTTAAGACATCTAGTCTTGAGATCCATAACGACAATAGTCTAAAATGAGACGGCAATTATATTTAAGTAAGTTATTCTACAGATATTAATCCCTATCCCTTTACACGTTTTTCTAATGTCGTATGTTATATGTATGGTGAAAGTAAGATATAAAATACTTTATTCAAGTATCTAGAAAAACTCAGAGAAAAAATAAACCGTAAATTAATTTAAAGTAGAAAATAGTACCAGGATGACATGCAGTTAAGAAGAAAATACCCGTTATTCAAAAGCTAAAGTCGGTCTGAAGTAAGCGCGGCGCATACATTTTCTCATTAGCCCCAGAAACTTAGGTAAGTAAGTACTGCATAGCATTTTATCGCGGGACCAAGTAGCTTGGACTCCAGGAGAATAAAGCTTGATGATAATGGAAACGGCTTTTATGAAACTCTACGAGCATTGTTTATGGCGATAATGAGTGAAGCAACAGTGGAGTTATGAGCTCCTGGTAGTAGTAAGTAATTATATAACTATTACAGAAGTTATTAGTTAGATTATATCCTCGGATTAAGTTGGAATTATTAGTTCGATTTAATGTCAATTTAAGAGTTATTATATTTAAAAATTAAAATATTGTCTATCTATCTATCTATCTATAACCTCACGCCAGATCCCTTGCGGGGTAGGCAGAGAGTACAGAGTTCCAACAGGTTATTTCCTTACATACCTCTCTGGCTTCCTCGACTCTCATAGTTCGTCTCATACACGCTCGCCGGTTACGGAGACTCTTGACTAAAATATTGTCTTATTATTAATACTACTTATTGTGTAAAATATGTCTATATGGTGCCTAAATTAATGATTATTTTTGTGGTCTTGTCGTCAAAAAAGTATATTTATTTCTATCTATCTATCTATAACCTCACGCCAGATCCCTTGCGGGGTAGGCAGAGAGTACAGAGTTCCAACAGGTTCTTTCCTTACATACCTCTCTGGCTTCCTCGACTCTCATAGTTCGTCTCATACACGCTCGCCGGTTACGGAGACTCTTGACTTTTCCATCAGATAAGACTCGGTTTATTTGGTTGTGGTAAGATAGTCTAGGTCTTCCCCGGTACCTGCATGCTTCCACTTTCACATTGTATATCTGTTTTGTCATTCTTTCCTCTGGCATTCTTTCTATATGCCCGAACCAACGGAGCATGCCCTTTCTCATCTTTACACCGATACTATCTTTATTTATTTTAAATAAAACGTAGCTAAAGCTTTAAATAATTCCTGATTCGTAGGTACCACTACAAATACGAAATTCACATGCATAAATACCCAGACTGAAACAAATATTTGTTGGTCACGCAAGGATTTGTCTTGTGCGGGAACCGAACCCGCGACTACTCGATCCAGTGGGGGGAGCGGCTTAAGCTCTTAACGACCCTTAAGGTTTGGTCAAACAACCAGCGGAGCGCGACGGGAGCGCGACAGAAGCGATCGGCTTCGGTTGTAAAGTTTGTCGTAGCGCCGAGCAGGGCTGCTCTGTGTGGCGTCTCCTGTACAATTTAGTACATAACAACCCCCCAAGTCGCGCCACCGTCGCGTTCCCGTCGCAATGCGTCGGCTATGTGGCGGAAACTTTTCTTTTTATGTTTATGGCATCACGACGACGCGTATTTTGCCAATGTCAAGTATTACGAATATTCATTTCAAAATTAATTCAACTCCCCGATGAACTTGATGACAAGGATGATTATGAAATTGATGAAGTGCCCCACCCTGGATCGTAAAGCGATGGATACTTTACATACCAATTGCGACGGCCGTTTTGAGGGAAATGGAAAAGGCACGTTTTATCACTTTGTTACAATTACCTTCACTCGTGCACATATAAGAATACATAATGGTTAATATTCCACCAACATTACACATTATAATTCAAAATAACACAAGTTTAAGAAATTAAAACAAATTGACGGCATCACTCTTCGATTTCCCGCCAAAACTCAATCTGGCGGAACCTTTAACATCAATCCTCTCAAAATTTCCCATTTATAATAATATACTATTAGGATGATCATATTCTTACATTTATATGATCTTATAATTTCAATGATAGGTACACGTCTTAGAGAGAAAACCCAGGCGATGTATCCAATGCCTACTATTCGCTGGTACTAAAACAAAATTAACGAACACTTCAGTAATTAACATTTCCATTACAATACTTATTTAGTGCATTAAAAATACCTATACCAAACGCAAAATGGCATTGACTGGCGACGCGACTCGTCAGTTAGCCGGTAGATACCTTCGGTGTCCCGGATTTTCACCCTAGCTATAATATTCGGATAGGTCAGTAGGTAGGTGTTTCTTATTGACTTGTTCTTTTTATTAATTTTTTAGTACTAGTGATTTTTATTACATTTTTTATTACTAGTAATAATATTTTTTCGTGACCGTGGTGCTTAACACCTGGTCTTATCCTGGTTGTAGTATCCTTCTCTATGGCTGATCTGCCAATTTTTTTTTTGTGTCTCCCGCTTTGCGAAGGAGGGAAGTGGAATTTTTACTTTTCCTACTCCTCCTGTTTTGCTTTCTTATTAAATTTGTTGCGGGTTCTAAGACAATTAAAGTGCATCGCGGGACACCCCAAGGTTCAAACCTTGGCGTCATCTAAGGAGACTATTGTGGATCCTGGCTTACAGGAGTTACAATGGTGGGAATGAGTGGCGGGCTTACTCCCATAAAAAAAAATAGTGAACAGTACGCATTGAATACATTAGCTGGATTATCACTCCAGGACGACAAAAATTAAACGTGTATATCGGAAAGAGACTGCTCGTGATGAAACCGCATGGCTTTTTGGAAAACCGGCACTGGAGAATAGTACGGCAGCAGCATTAGCTGAGCAGGGTCCAATTTTGATCCAATTGAATTTATTATTTTTGTCAGGTCGAAAGACATTTGCTATTATTTTCTAATTTTCAGGTTGTTTAAGCTCAAAATAAACATTTTTTATTCGTTATTAATTAATCTATTGTTTTAAATAATTTCAAATATTAAGTTAATATGAAGCTGGATGTGTATAGTAGGAAACCGGTTGTCGTGGCTATTTTTGGAGATACATGTGTCTTGCAGTGAATCCTTTGGCTGATTGAGTTCATCGCAAAGATTAGATACATACGTAAATGGATAAATAAAGGGCAGTGCTAGTTCCCAGTAGTTATGCAGAGGATAGAGCAGGTTGATGAGTATATTTACTTAGGACAAACCCTTAGTTTTAATAAGAACAGGCAAGATACTGAAATCTTGCGTTGCCTTCGATTGGTCTGGAGCGCTTTTGGTAAATTGTCCGTCTGCCTCGTTGGTCTAATGGCAAAGCACTTTGCTTTTTGATCATGAGGTCCTGGGTTCAATTCGTAGGTAAGACAAATGTAGTTTTTCTAACGAAAAATTTCCAGGATCAGTCCGGAGTCTGGAATTGTGCCCGGTTTGTGGAAATAGGCTCGCCCCCATGGGACCTAACATCATTGGTAAAAATTGGGTGTACTCAGTAGACCTCGGCCACCCCTGCTTGGGGAATATAGGCGTGACGGTGAGGTGTCCGTCATATTTAATACCCATGAGTTTAAAGGTCGCACCTTCGAACAATGTGTCCTGCCCATCATGATATATGGAACCGAAATGTGGACGCTCACTAAATGCAAATTAAATAAACTACGTGTGAGTCAAAAAGCTATGGAGCTAGTCATGTTGGGTATATTGCTAAGAGAACTTGTTCATAATATCATGATCCGGGAAAGAACAAAATTCTTCGACATAGCTCAAGTGATAGCGGAAAAGTGGAGATGGGCAGGACACATATGCCGGAGATCGGACAACAGATGGGGAAAAGGGTGCTTGAGTAGACACCGCGAACTGGCTATCGAAATGCGAAAACACAACCTGCAAGATGGACTGATGACCTGACGAAGGTAGCCGAAAAGGTTTGGATGCGAAAAACGCAAGACGGTAGGCAATGGAGTGCTATGGAAGAGACCTCCACTCAGCACTGGGTAGCTATGGGTTGAAAAACGTATTTTCCAAAGAATCCACTTTTTATAATTACGCATAAGTTTTAAACATTTATTACATCCAATAAGTACGCGTGCAATAATCAGTCATCTCATTCTACACCATTCCAAACCTCATATACGCGTAGGAGGATAGCCATATAAAACTATTTTCCCACTCCTTACACCACAGTCACTGTAAATCCAGACCCAATCTCATAAAACCTCATACATTGCTGCATCACAAAGCGGGAAGTAAAATAACCTCAGTACCAAAACATCAACCTATGTTGAAAGTGTCGCACTAGCGTCGCCAATATCGGAGGTGCAATTTACTATGTATGAGCTCACTTCCAATGTGTACAGAGTCACTTTAGAGTGAAAACTTTAAAAGTTCCTTGAGGACACGGAATGGAACTTTTATTGCCTTTTACTTGTCAGTGGATGTTGAGAGGTTTTCAATATTGTGTTAGTCAAAGTAAGGTCCGGTATTATTTATGAGAGAGGGAATGGATTTCTTTATACTGGTTGAGGAATATATGAGAGATCTAACCAAGTTCCTTGCAATATACAAAATGGGAAAACATGGGAGTTTAAGGGCACTTAGAGTCACTAGTGCGTATGAACTAGAGTTCATATGCAGAAATCATAGAAGATTAATAACGCTTTTGTGGTTCAAGAAACTTACAGGAAATTAAAATTTGGCAAAATAGTAACATTGAAAAAGTGTGCTGTTATGTTCATAGTTATTTAGTAAATTTGTAATATGAAAGGGAGGCATATCCACTCGATAGCGCACTCTAACGTCAAGTCATTTATGCTAAGGTCTCAACTTAATTCCGAAAAACCAGGCAAGACCTCAAATTTGCTAACTTTGGGTATTATTTACTGAGCAACATAAGTCCAAACTCAAGATTTGCCAGTGAGCTATGGAACGCAGTATGTTAGGTGTCAAACGGATTGACCACATCAGAAACATTACTCTGCGTTCCATTACCCGTACTACTGACGTAGGTATGAAATCTGCAAAGCTAAAATGGGAGTGGACTGGCCACGTAGCATGAATGAACTTGGGTCGCAGAGGTGGGCAAACGCTGACACCAATTGAATACCAAGTGACAAGATTATCGCAGACGACGAAGTCTTGGAAAAAGATGACGCGATGATTTCGATACCTTTGTGGGCACTTCGTGGCCCGAAATAGCAATAGACCGACGGCTGTGAAAGCATAAAGGGGAGGCCTTTACTCAGGAATGGGATAATCAAACAGGCTAGTAAAAAAATAAAATGTTTGTCGTTATTTTAAGTTATGTAGTTGTTAAGCTTAGCTTTAGCTTAACCATGTTTTCTTCTCGAACCTTAGCCGTTTAAGAGCTTACAAGCAAGTGTTCCAAGAACTAACCTCTTACGGCTTAGCAAACACAAGAAGATTAACAATATGTATGACATACTTTCCTTATTTTTTCATCTGTCTGTTCTCTACAGATGCACAGACGGCCATAATACTTCCTTTTGTAATAATATAATAGGATTTTTAGCTAAATTTAACTTTGAACAAAGGCTCTCCGTTTTGCCGAGCGTCAAATTCCAGATCAAAGAGATATTTTTGGATATAAATGCGGATGGTTGGGGGATGTTTTAATATTATTAAGCAATGTTAACTAAAATCAGGGAATATTTAGAGTTCTGAATCGGTTTATCTATCTATATCATCAGGCTAGATCCTTGCGGGGTAGAAAAAGAGTATAAAGTCTCTTGTAAAGGACGAGCGTGTATGAGACGAACTATGAGAGTGGAGGCAGATAGAGAGATCTGTAAGGAAAGAACTTATTGGAACTTAGTGCTCTATTTCTTCCATGCATAACACCTGGCTTGACGATATCATCTATCTATCTACGTAGATAGATAGAAACATAGTACAGCTATATAATTTTTTTCTAACTGATTTTTTTTTCTGATCAATTCGTTGCGAGGTTCAAGACAATTAAAAGCACTTACAAGGGTACCTCAAGGTTTAAAACTACGTGTCATCTATGGGGATTATTGTAGATCGTGACTTACGTCCTTCGTAGATCGTGGCTTGGCGTCCGAATGAAAAATATTTACATAACCAGAGGAATGCCTTTGCACGGCATCGAAACAGCTTTATATGATACGTAATAATTTTATCATGTACCTGTATAAATTATATGTATGCCTCGTTGGTCTTGTGGCGCATATTTCAAGTAGCATTCACGAGGTCCTGGATTCAAATGGGTCCTATAGTCAGATGAAGTATATTTTATCTATCGCAGTTTGAAGTTTTAAATTTATTAAATTTTCATTATATGTATATGATATCATGACAATGTTTTGTTTTTTGACACTAATAAGTTTGTTAGTGGATTTAAACTGACACAGGAAGCTATGTTTCTTCCCAAGAAATGCAAAAAAACAATGGCTACTTTAATAGCATTAACTCCGTTATAAGTAATATAACGAAAACTAGGGTAAGAGACGAGCCAGTATTATATAGTTTTTTCTAATAATACTGTGATAAACTGTTTAAACGACCGAGGCTGCCAACAGAGGTACATACTAGTATCTCTAGCAAATCACATATTTTAAATAAGTAGGAAGAGAGGCCTGGTACTTTGAAACTTTTCCACCAGAATATACAAGGATTTTCTTCAAAATCATTAGAGATAGAGTTATTTTTGGAAAAAACTAAATAAGATATAGTTGAGCTTTCAGTTGAACAATGTGTTGAAATTTCTTGTGTTGAACTGGGTAAGCATATTATTGTGTGTGTATACAGACCCCCAAACAGTCAGAATTTTACTACATTTGAATCTGTAATGGAAGATGTGCTGAATAAAACTTTCATGAGTAACAAGTCTGTTGTAGTTTGTGGTGACTTCAACACAAATATTGTAGAAAAAACATCGCATAGTGACAGACTCTTAAGTATAGTTAATTCTTTTAAGTTAATTAATGTAATACTCGAACCGACTCGAATAACATTAATTTCTGCTACATCCATTAAGCATTCACAATATTTTTTTGTAATGTATAAAATGTATATAATCGCTATTATATAGACCAAGCAGTAGTTAGTTATCTACAATCAGATCACACTGGGCAAACAGTCACCTTCAATAACATTACACCATTGAGAAGTGTTAAAGTCAAATCTAGAAATATAACACCTGCAACATTGCATACATTTAATACAGCCTTGAGTAATAAATTAGATATTTACATGAGTAACGCAAACAAAGCTAATAAACTAGATGCTGATCTTTTTTCAATTATACAGGTACAATTTCCTAGTAGCTTTCCCATTAAAATGAAAAATGTCAAACACAAGTTCACCTTCTGTGATTGGGCCACCGCTGGAATTCGTAGGAGTAGGGAAAAGCTATATGAATTATATGACCTAAAATCCCAAACGAATAGTGAAAGGTTTGCAAGGTATGTTGCAAATTATTCTAAAACGTTTAAAATAGTATGTAAGGCAGCAAAAGCGCTACATGTAAGTAAACAAATTAAATCTGCAGATGAAAATAATAAGGTTACCTGGAACATTGTTAATAGTGAAACTGGGAGGCCTAAGCAACGCAGTGCGGACTATACTCTACAGACAGCGCGCGGGCTCATTCAGGCAGATAGAGACGTAGCTCAAGAATTCGAATTTTTTTTCACTAATATTCCGGTAGAGACAACAAAATCTTTAAATTGCTCTTCTTCCCTTGCAATTTCTTTTGTAAAAAGCAATATTACTGTTTTTCCTGTGGAGTTCAGGTTTAAGTACACTTATCCCCGGTCTGTTATTAAAGTCTTTAATAATTTAAATTTAAAAGTAACTGAAGGTTTATGGGGAATGTCAGTAAAAGTGTGTAAATCCATTATACATACAATCGCGCCACACTTAGCTGTTATTTTTAATATGTGCGTAGATCAAGCATTATCCCCGAATTTAATGAACTTTAGTAAGGTAATACCATTGTTCAAATCCAGTGATAGTAAGGATTCCAACAACTATAGGCCAGTGTCTGTCTTGCTAGTGCTCAGTAAAGTGTTCGAAAAGATAATGCTCATTCAAATGCACGATCCGCAATTTGGCTTTACTAAAGGGCGTTGTACATTTCAGTACATTACAACTCCCCAACGCGCCACCTTCGCGCTCCCGTTTTGAGACCAAATTTAGCTCAAATTCAACTCAAATAACTTATTTTGTATAAGCCCTGCCCCGCTTACAAATAGTCAATTTACATTTTTTTTAAATCTAATTTAACTACTTATCTACCACCGGATCGGAATGCGGCCTCTACTGAGAAGATCCGGCAAAGAAACTCAGCGGGCTTTTTTTTTATTGAATTCTCTTTCTCTTTTTTCTTTTCGTGTTTTTTCACTTATTGTGTGGAAACAATGTTTAGGTTACAATTAAATAGTTTACGATCTAGCTTTAGTGTGATGTCTTACGATCGAGATATGAATCTAATGATATTATCTGTAAAGAGCGTCTAAAGGATTCCAGATGGACCAGTCCCTACAAGCAGCGCCCGTTCACGAGTATGACTGCTGGAACAGCCATTACTCTCCTCGACCATATTGGAGGGAAGAAAGTGACCCGCGCCAGACAGCCACCGCAAGCAAAAACATTATAGTGAGCATGACCAAACCAGAAGACCAAAGACGGTAGCTAGATTCTGTCTCGAAAGCAGCAATACCACGAGCTCGACAGGCAGAAGACGCTACGCTTTAACATTGCCGTAATTATAAGAAAACAATACACAGCATCACTATTAATAACATGCCACTTCAATCCCACGCGGTCTTATCTTCTAAGTAATCCGAGATTTTGTAAAAAGCTTTCTTACATAATTTAGTCTTGATTATGGTTTTAAATTCATTAATTGGTAAATCTCGAATATCGTGGGGATGTTTGTTATAAAAGCGTATACACTGGCCCATGAACGAATTGCTAATTCGGTGGAGACGCGTGACATGTACAGCAAGATTATTTTTACTCAGAGTATTTACAGTGTGGATATCACTCAATATTTCAATTTTGTCTATATTCTTTCTCTTATATAACAAATTTTCATATATGAATTGGGATGTAACGGTTAGATTGTTTATTTCGTATGTCCTTTCACTGGATAAAATCTATTTCTTTGCCGAATTAGTTAAAAATTTGTTCAGCAGTTCACGAAATGTGGATTGGATATGGATTCCAACATTTTAATGAGCAGTTACCATATATTTGCTATAGAAACATAATCTATATAACGATACTTAAAACTGAACCATCTATCTATCTATCTATAACCTCACGCCAGATCCCTTGCGGGGTAGGCAGAGAGTACAGAGTTCCAACAGGTTCTTTCCTTACATACCTCTCTGGCTTCCTCGACTCTCATAGTTCGTCTCATACACGCTCGCCGGTTACGGAGACTCTTGACTTTTCCATCAGATAAGACTCGGTTTATTTGGTCGTGGTAAGATAGTCTAGGTCTTCCCCGGTACCTGCATCCTTCCACTTTCACATTGTATATCTGTTTTGTCATTCTTTCCTCTGGCATTCTTTCTATATGCCCGAACCAACGGAGCATGCCCTTTCTCATCTTTACACCGATACTATCTTTCATACCTACTCGCTGTCTTACTACGCTGTTGCTAATGCGGTCGGTCAGCTTCACTCCGCACATCTTCCGCAGAGCTCGCATTTCTACCGCATTTATCCTACTTTCATTCTCCTTCTTACATACCCAGCTCTCGCTACCATATAACAGCGTTGGGACAAGAACTCCGTTATGTATGGCCAGCTGCGCCTTATGGCTTAAGTGCCGGCTCCCGAGTAGCTTTCCCATCGCACCATTCACTCTGTTCCCTGCACTCACTCTTCTCTCTATGTCAGCGGTGTATTTCCCATCCTTACTGAAGGCGCATCCAAGATATACAAACTCATTCACTTGCTCCAGCACATCGTTACCAACCACAATCCTTACATTCGTTCCAACCAACCATAATCCCTTTAAAAAAAGGTAGAAAATACGACGCACCAATACAATTATTTTCATAACCATATAACCCTGTTAAATCTAAAAGCAAACTTTCTAAATGTAGATTTAATATTTAAACCTCAACCGGATTTAGTGCAGCTTCCATCGGTCGTTTCAACCGAATAACTTTGTGCGGTGTTGTGTAATGATAATGTAAAATTTTTAATATGCGCCGACGGCTATTTAATAGGTGATTAAAATTAACTTGGTTATCCGATTTATAGGTGAGGATATTAAAATATTATGTTAAAATGTATAGGTATTGCATAGTGAATTAACATCGAAGGGTGGAGGGTTTGATTAAAAGCGATTGGTAAGCAATTTTTTGTGGATAATAGGTTTTTTAAATCTGATTGGTCTGGTAGTGAGTACAGCTAGCAATTACGAAGTCCTGGATTCGAATTCGAAGTTTTATTTATAAATATATTTAAAAAGAAAGGTTTTGTGGGGGTAGCAGAGTTGTACTGAGTACACCTACTTTTTACCGACGATATTAGATCCCGTTTAACAGGGGGCGAGCCTATTGCCATATACCGGCATACTCGGAAGTTTTTGTAAGAAAAGCTTTCACATTTGATATTGGTCCGATCTAGGATTTGAATCCAGGACCTCGTGATCACAAAGCGATGCGCTTTGCCACTAGACCAACGAGACATTCACGGTTTTGTAATTATGCCCGATATAATTGCAATAGCCTCGCTCCCTATGATATGGTGACCTTACATCGTGAATGAAATGTAGGTGTACACAGTACACCTCTACCAGTCCCGCTTGAGAACGAACGTAAAGCTTCAATGTACACTCAGCAACGTAAGTAGCTTAATATTCTCAATTTTCCTCTTTATGGTCTATATTCGTTGGTGAAAATTGTCAAAGCCATATGATTAGGAACATATTCAAATACACTTGAGGTTTCGTCAAATAGCCGACGAAACGCGACATTAGCGCTCGGCTGCGTTCGGTTGTGACGTTTGCCGTCGTGCCGAGCGAGGCTGCGCTGTGTGGCGTCTCCCGTACATTTCAGTACATTACAACTCCTCAAGCCTCGCGACTGTGGCGCAGTCGCGCTCGCGTCGCGTTGTGTCAGCTATGTGGTGAAACCTTTACATCAAGAAAAGTGATTTGAAACACTGGGAATGTTAAGCTACTTATTTTGCTGACTGTACAATACTATACTCCGGATTCAAAGAAATTTAAAAAAAAAACTTTACTTTTTCCTAGCTCTCCTTTTCCTTTCCTCTCACCCTCATGATTGATATGTCTTAAAAGGGCCACTAGCACAACGGGGCGGTCCATTACAATATTTTAAGATGTAGTAGACTGTTAGAAAATGCTTCAGGCATTAAGTCCGCTTCTGTACCATTATGGCATATAATATCAGCCTATACTGCCCACTGCTGGGCAAAGGCCTTCTCTCACAAATCGAGGTGAGAGAGATTAGGTCATACTCCACCATGCGGCCCCAGTGCGGATTGGTGGAGGCAGGTTTGTGGCCACGTGCTGTTGGAACTTATTAAGCCGCCTTTAAGGCTTTAAGTGGTAACCGGGACCAACGGCTTAACGTGCCTTCCGAAGCACGGCATAAAGTATAACAAATACAACTTTCATACCACAAACAACAACATTATTTCTAAGAGCTACTTGCGCGTGACACGTTTGTCAACTAAATCTGTAGTGATGCGATCACTCCATTAATCTTGCCGCCGGCATCAGACGTAATATATTGTTTATCTCGAGGTAATGACCGGCGGACTAATTTCACAATTAATTTCCTCTATCGCTTTGCAGATTATCGGGTATATATAACGACGAAAATATCAACTAATATACTATTCCATTTCTGTTCAAAGGCCTTCTCACTCATATCAAGACGTCTACATGGTCCCAATACGGATTGGCAGAGGCAGGTGACGTTCGTTACGTACATAGAAATAAAAAATATAATTATTTATTCAAGAAAAACGCGTCTTACAACTTTACCAAAAATAAACGAAATCTACAATTTTAAAATTGAATGACGTTGTTGGGCCCTATGTAATAGGGCGTGAATAGGGGTGGGCACAATTCTAGACTCCGGACTCATACTGGGAATTTTTCGTTAGAAAAACTACATTTCTCCGACCTGGGATTTGAACCCAGGACCTCGTGATCACCAAGCGATGCGCTTTACCACTAGGCCAACGAGATTGATTTAAATAAATCAATGAATATATTGTTTATCTCCGCGTAATGGCCGGCGGACTAGTTTCACAATTCATTTTCTTTATCGCTTTGCGGATTATGGGGTTTATATAACAGCGAAAATATGACGAGAATAACAAAATAATTAATTGATTGAAGTAAACAGCAGGATAAAGGCTTTACCTTAAAGATCGTCACAACGATTAGCTTTATGCTATATATTTTCGGCTTCATGCTGTATAATTTCGGCTTTACGCTAAATATTTTCGGCTTTATGCTGTATGTTTTCGGCTTTATGCTGAATATTTTCGGCTTTATGCTGAATATTTTCGGCATTATGCTGTTTATTTTTGGCCTTATGCTGTATAAGCATCATGCTTTTGCTTGTGACCTTCACCTGGCCATCGGTCAAACACAAACTATTTATTTTATACTAGTTTCTGCCCGCAACTTCGTCCGCGTTGACTTCAGAGAGAAACCTAACATTTTTTCCTAGAATAAAAGTATCTTACGTGTTAAGCCAGGTAATAAACTGTGTGCCACATTTTATTCAAATCTGTTTAGCCATTTTTGCGTGATTGAGTAACAAACATCCAAACATCTAAACATACAAACGTTTACATTTATAATATTAGTAGGATGAACCCTGCTGCTGCTTACAAATTGTCATATTTACAATCTCTTTTACAGCTTACTACCATCGGATAGGAACGCGCCCTCCACTGAGAGGATCCGGCGAAAAACTCAACGGACTTGTCTTTTTTGTCTAATTCTCTATTCATTTTTGTCATCATTTTCTGTACACATACAATTTTATATTAATCGAAATTAAGTATTTGATCCATCTTCAGTGTGGTGCCTTACTATTGAGATATAAGACTAATGATAGTATTTAAAAAAAATGAGAAGCTAATTGATTCTGGATGGAGTAGTCTCCACAAGCAACGCCCATTCACGAGTATGACTACTTGAGCAGGCATCAACTCCCTTGACCATATTCACATTGTGGGCCTGCCCAGAGTGGGCTACCTCACTATTGGCCAAGGACTTCTCCCACCAATAAAGAAATACGCCGAATAAGCATGAATTAAATTGTACTTTTTGTTAAGACGAATAATTAACTTCACCGTTTACGCTTCAGTTCATATTTCATCTAATTCACTCAAATTGCAATGAGTCCAGTTCGCAGTTAGTCGAGACATTAATAAATCGGTCTATACTGGCCCACTGCTGGGCGAAGGCCTCTCACAAAACGAGGTGAGAGGTCATGCAGATTAGGTCATGCTTCATCACGCGGATCCAGTGGGGATTAGTGGAGGTGGGTTTGCGGCCACCCGTTTTTGGAACTTATTAAACCGGCAAGGCCTCAGCTTACCCACTACCACATGAAGTGGTAACCAGAAACAACGGCTTAGCGCACATTCCAAAGCATAGATGGTCGAAAATAGGATGGCTTGCATTTGTGGGCCTAATCTAAACGATTTTTGACTTTGACTTTGTGCAACAATGAAATTGTTTACTTGTCCGGACCCAACATCAATCGGTAAATCCATTTCCCGTACCCTTTTGGTGGCAAATTGACTGTGACAAATGTTACGATGCCCTGTTTAATGACTTAAGCTAATTTTGGGCGAGCCCATTACCCCGGTGATGTTGTCGATTGATATCCGATGTGATTGGCTAGCGGCGTTGATTTTACATTGTTTGTTGGACATTTTGTTTTTGTTCGTTTTTTTTTTGATTTTGTATTGGTGTTAAAAAATCATAACAGGTCGTAGAGATTATTTAACAGACTTTTTGACAGAGGGCTTGCTCTAGTGGTTAAGAGCTTAAGCCGCACCGCCCACTGAATTAATTAGTCGCGGATTCGATATACCTGCATGAAAATGAATAAGAATGCAAAAAAGTGAACTTCGTCATGCCTTAATTTTCCGAGTAGGCAGAGGTGTATAGTATACAATCGCATGTCTCCAAGACGCAAAGACTCATTTTAATAGGATGAGGCACACGTCCAGACTCTAGACCGGTATTGGGATTTTTCGGTAGTTAATCTCTAATATCACTCCCCGGCCTAGGCTTTGAACCAGAACATCGATATCGCTAACCACTCCATCACTAGACCAAAGAGTCAGTCGAAATATACAAGAAACCAAAAGGGCAAAAAAAAATATTAAAATCTCTCATCTCAGTTTTTTGACAACTGTGTTTGAATCTTACCTACAATGTATTAAAAATCCTTATTATTAAAAATAAAAGAAAATTGTAAAAAACCTAAGAATATATATCTGAGAAGTGTTTACGTGGTTGAGATTTACTTTTCTAAAAATATAATTTATTATTATAATAAAAAAGAAACTATACCAAATAATTCATTTTGGTTCAATATACACATAATATTATGTAGGTATTGACTATAAGTCCACTTCTATTCTTAACAGAAACGTTTGAAAATAATCCCAAAGGTAAATCAATAATTATTTTATAAGTATGGAATATTTTACGAAAACATCTCAGATGCTTTAACAAAAGTTTCGCTTTTATCTCGTCAAAATTTATAAATTATATTAGGTTACATTTCATTTGCATCTCATTTGTAGTTCGGACGGTTTTTATATTCAACTACGAAGCTGTACGTATAATGTTTCTTTTGACAATAAAAAGAGCAGATACAAACGACAACGAGTGCAACGACATTTTAAAAAAAGATTACCAATAACCCCTTTGATAAAACTATTTTCATCTTTGCCGTAAAAAAGAAACAAATCTATGAACTGCGTATATCTACAACTCTTTCTAACATCCGAGGACCCTGGCTTCCAGGAGTCATAGTAAAGCGGGCTAAGTCTAAAATCTCTTTCTTAAAGCGTAATAAGATCGTAGTATCTTTATCAAGAGATTGTAGCACACACCCTAGATTTATGCAGATGACGCGGTTTTAATAGCGCCAACAGCCACTGATCTGCAAACACTAGTCACAGTTATGAAAGACGACTGCATGATCAATGGCTTACACTTGAATGTGAAGAAAACCAAGATTATGGTTTTTGAAAGGGAAGAAACCAGAACGAATGTAAGGATTGTGGTTGGTAACGATGTGCTGGAGCAAGTGAATGAGTTTGTATATCTTGGATGCGTCTTCAGTAAGGATGGGAAATACACCGCTGACATAGAGAGAAGAGTGAGTGCAGGGAACAGAGTGAATGGTGCGATGGGAAAGCTACTCGGGAGCCGGCACTTAAGCCATAAGGCGCAGCTGGCCATACATAACGGAGTTCTTGTCCCAACGCTGTTATATGGTAGCGAGAGCTGGGTATGTAAGAAGGAGAATGAAAGTAGGATAAATGCGGTAGAAATGCGAGCTCTGCGGAAGATGTGCGGAGTGAAGCTGACCGACCGCATTAGCAACAGCATAGTAAGACAGCGAGTAGGTATGAAAGATAGTATCGGTGTAAAGATGAGAAAGGGCATGCTCCGTTGGTTCGGGCATATAGAAAGAATGCCAGAGGAAAGAATGACAAAACAGATATACAATGTGAAAGTGGAAGGATGCAGGTACCGGGGAAGACCTAGACTATCTTACCACGACCAAATAAACCGAGTCTTATCTGATGGAAAAGTCAAGAGTCTCCGTAACCGGCGAGCGTGTATGAGACGAACTATGAGAGTCGAGGAAGCCAGAGAGGTATGTAAGGAAAGAACCTGTTGGAACTCTGTACTCTCTGCCTACCCCGCAAGGGATCTGGCGTGAGGTTATAGATAGATAGATAGATAGACCCTAGATTATACCTACACTAAACAAAATGTTCATTGGAAACTGGCACACTCTAATTTTCATAAACACCTACACGGATACCACACAAGAAACAAAAAATATTCCAATACTCACTTCATAATATCTTCCCCCAAACGAAAACCAGAAAAAGCGATTGGAAAATTTCCTATTTCAATAAGGGAATATCTAAAGCGAGTTATAACAACTCTACATCAAACGGAACAGCTATCTATCCCGCGGGGAGCAGCGTCTAATAAATTCTACCCTGAGCAATCCCTGGCCACTGTAGCAACAAGATCGATGTACCTGTTAACATATTTGTAACTCCTAACGTTGTAGCCAGTTAGCGTTGCAGGCAATTTAGAAACTATGTTGCTTTCAGGAAGTCTTGCAGTGGATCGACTCGATGTATCGACTGTTTTAACGAGTAAGCTATATTGAAGGATGTGAAACAGCATTTAGTTCATAAAACAAAAAAAAATAAGCATCTCAGTGTTTCTGATAGGGTTTCCCATAAGTTATTTTATCCCTGTTTTCAACACTCTTGTTATTAGCCGAAAGATGTCCACTGTAAAATAAAGGCCTCTCCCAAACGACGACCAACTTTGTGCTGTATGCCTCCAGATTTTACTTACGACCTTCTCTCTATCTATCTATATTATCACGCCAATCCGTCACGGGGTAGGCAGAGAATATAGAGTTCTAAGAGATTCTTTCCTTACAGACCTCTCTAGCTTTCTCCACTCTCATAGTTCGACTCATACACGCTCGCCGGTTACGGAGACTCTTGACTCGCCCTTCAAATAAGACACAGTCTTTTTGGTCATGGTGAGATAGTCTAGGTCTTCCCCGGTACCTACATCCTTTCACTTTCGCATTGTATATCTGTTTTGTCATACCTACGACCTTACCTCTCAAAATCCTTTTTAGATATCATGTATATTATTTAAGGAACTCCTGTGCAAAATTTCATACTTCTAGACCCTTAACCAGGTGTATACTGTGTTCATCTATATTATGTTGGTGATGTTATATAAAAGAAAAAATGTTAGGTTCCAATATTTTAGTAAGGTGAGCCAATTGACATCATACCGACTACAGTTTCAGCACTCTCCAAACCATCGGACCTAGAACTTTAATTATAGTCCTCGTAATAACTGTACCATTACATCGACGAGGCAGTTCCTTAACTTTAAGATGTCAAAATTGCTCCGTACCCCGCCATCATAAACACGTATAAGTTATGTCGAGTGCCCGAAGCAACAGCTGCATTCTCCGCAAGTAATGGTTTTTGTACATGACATCGGAGCTAGAAAAATGTTGTGAACTGCGAGTATGACAAAGTGCAGCAGTTAGTCTGTTCGCTATAACTTACTCTCATGTCTTTCGTATTTTATGATAAAAATATTATTCTTCTTCTGGGATAGTCCGCTAAGAAGAAATGAACTTTAGAATTATCAAAAAAAATAAACAGTGTACTGTGTATACTTACATTTTGCCAACGATGTTAGGTCTCAGAGTGATCTCGTGAACAAATAAATCTATTGCTATTACACTGAGCTCAAATAGGCACCGGACAAATTTTTCTTAGAAATAAATAACTTTTCAAAAAAACTTTTCGAAAACTGACTTCAAAAAGCTCAAAAGTACGTACCTAAGTTAACTAAAAAGCAAAAAAATAAATAATTTATTCGGTGCTAGTCGGTCGGTGTAGTGGTTATTTGGTACCGACTTCTAATATTTATTTTTTGCCTTTTCTCAACATTTTTATCATAGATACATTACTAAGTAATAAATAAAATTCGATCTCTTAAAAATATCATCCCCTATTTTTTACCGCTAGAACATAGAACCTGATCTAATATGAACCATTCGCACCATACACCACTAGAACAACAAAGCAGTATATAATTTTGCTTACAATCTCCAATTGAAAACATTTAAGTAACTTTAATAAAGACTATATTCCTATATCCATTTCTAAAAGATACTGCAACTCACTCAACATTATTGAAAAAAAACATAACAAAAATATTTGCATAGTCTCCTCATCTCTTGAGGGCATTTGGCCGATGCTCTTTTGCAAAATTGTGTCATTCCATATTCACCACTAGCTCTCACCGCCTGTACGGTTAGCAATATAAGTCGTTCTGTTTTTCAAGTCGCTTGCACATATTACTATATACGTTTTTTACCAAATCTCCTATTTTTTTCATTTAAATATATTTATATAGCGATTTATATCATCAAGTCAGATCCCAAGTAGGGTTACCGAGAGTACAGAGTTCTAACAGGTTCTTGGCTCTCTAGCTTCCTCTAATCTCATAGTATGTCTCATACACGCTCGCCGGTTACAGATACACTTAACTCGCCCTTCTAATAAATACATATATGTGAGAACGAGGAGGTCATGGGATTCAGGAAAAATACACTAGTCTCTTTTTTCGTTTTGTGGAATCTTTAAACCATAATAATAATCAATTATAAGCAGTGATAGCCTAGTGGTTAGACCGTTGGACTGCAAAGTCAGAGGTCTGTCAGACATCTGTCTTTACGAAAACATGTGCGTGTTAAAAATTAACTATTAACTATTACTGAATAACACTTGCTTTAACGGTTAAGGAGTTCCTCGAAGGTGTGTGAAGTTCGCCAACCCGCATTGGGCCAGCGTAGTGGACCATGTTCTAAACCCTCTCAGTTTGAGAGGAGGCCCGAGCTCAACGGTGCGACAGTTTCTTAACAGGGCTAATATTATATTATTATTAATAATCAATTATAATCTCAACAATCTTTTTCTAAGACTTACATATGTCGTCTTTGAAATCGTTTCTCTTCCCCTTAGCAACCGTTTTCCTTACATCATCTCTATCACTCCTTATTCAAATAATATTTACTAGTACAGAACTTACCAAAAGTCCTCATATCCCACATATATATGTAAACACGCTGTTCACCTACATTTGTAATAAAGAGTATTGCCGTTTTGATTAGCAAAGAATGTTAAGCGTCTTACGTTGCCACCTGTACCATGAAACGCTTAAAACGTCTTGAGGCCCGTGTCAAGTTCGTAAGTGTCCCTTGATGATTAGCGATCCGCGGAAGTGCCTAGTCTACTTTTAAATACATTGGTACAGGGAGTTGTGTTGGGGCAGAAATGTTTTTTAAAGGGATGATATTAGAGTGGGAAGGTTTAAGTGAGTATTAATGGAAGACACGATGACTTTTCTCTTTTTTTGTTTATCATTTACAAAACGTAGGGGGCTAAGTTTTGTAAATAGTACACTAGGAATTATTCCTGTACCGTGGGTACATTTGCAAACAAGAATTTCACACACAATAACATTCAGACTGAAATAAATATTTGCGAGTCACACAAAGATAAGCCTCGTGAGGAAATATAACCTGCGACGACACAATCCAGTAGGGAGAGCGGCTTAAGCTCTTAACCAATGGACGAAGTCCGACAAATACTATATTTTTACATCTTACAATACATAGTATTTATTTATATCTTTTTTAAGTGTACTCTCTTCAAAATAATATAACGAATATTTTTATTCGCGTGTCATCGTCAAAATGCACTTGTAAAATTATCCCCAAGTCAAGATTTAAACCTGATTTTCCATCTAACTATTTTTTATTGCATGTACTTCGCAGCTCAAAATAGCACCTCTTAAACATAAGTATTCAATGCCAGTAGCTTCTTAAGTGCTTTCAATAGCAAATTCAATAGCTATTCACTCTGCCACCGAAACGGGTGTCGAGTTCCTGCATTTTGCATAACGTTGGGACTCTCTCTACTTTGAAACATTGTTAGGGCTGTTTCTTTTTGGATATAGTTTTTTGAATGTAACTGAGTAGGATTATCTAGTTGGGTATGTGTTATAGACAAGGAGCAAGATCGATTAGCATCAAAAAAGTTTTTGTATATGTTATTGGGCATATTCTTGACTGTACATTTTTTTTTAAGTCTGTGAATGTAGCTCAAAATGTTCCAAAAAGTTAAAGACAGTCTCTTAAGATCGTTTTCATGTAGCTACAATAGTTTAAACACCTACCCTTATTGCCTCGTTCAAAAAATACATCTGGCATATGATATCTTAAATTTAGATAAATCTTTTTCGGTTTCATTTTACTTTTGTTTTTTTGCGACAATTTGTGTGTTTCACAGCAACCATGGTTACGGGGAGGACTGAGATGTTTGACGTACATATTCATTTTTATTTAGGGGTAAAATTTAACAAAATATATTTTAAGAATACCTGTTTGAATGCCCCAAAGTTTCTAAGTTAAAATTGGCGATCTCTATAAAATCGCAATCACGTAACGCTATGAACGCCCCAATAGTTAGTAGAGTCGTTATAATGTACAATTTGTATATTAGCTGAAGACTACAGACCAATATTTACGTCTTAGTAATTTCCTCGAAGCTCCAAAAAGGTTGCAAGAGATTTTGTTTTTAGCTATCAGATATATTTGGACAGCATCCAATCCAAGGCAAATGGATGCAGGAATATATTAAGGAGAATAACTATCCCAAAAAAATAAAAAGGTCAGTAGTCTCGAATAGCCGATTTTATGCCCGAAGAGGTGTACATACGGAGTACGAAAAAAAAGTACCACTTCGGTTGATATCTGAGAATCAATGTAGTCGCTTTGCCTGTTTTTTTGTTCTAGCGGAGCATGGTGCGACTGGCGATCATAAGGTTTTAGGTTCAAATCCTAGGTCGAAAAAACTATCATTGGATTTTTTCTAATAAAAGATTCCACTGACATACCCTAATTCTTAATAACACTCCGGAGTGTGGGTTCGTGCCCTCAACAATATCAATAATATTGTCTTGTTACATTGGGATTTATCATAACTCACCGCGTTAAGTGTTTAATCAGACGCGTTTAATTTGACGGACGGCTTGGGCCAATGGTTCAAAGCTTGAGTCACTCCACCCGCTGGACCTAGTAGTCGCGGGTTTAATTCCCGCACGGGACAAATCATTGTGTAACTCACAAATACTTGTTTTAGTCTAAATGTTTGTGCATTTTATTTTCATATTTGCAAACGCACCTACCACACAGCAACAATTGCTGGCGTGGTGTTAAGTTTTATAAAAAATGTTCATAATGAATAAGATCGCAGCATGCAGAAAGGTTTTAGCTCGCATCGAGTGCCAGATGCTCTCCAATACTGTTTTGTATTAATCTTTATACATTACTGTTATGTTCATAGTTAGCGCTGAAGCGATGCGATTTACATAATCACACGCGGTTTGAACGTGCGAAATACGTGTATAAACTTTAGTACTGCAAACTTTTTGGATAGATTTGGGTAGGTATTGATTACTTAGAGTTACGCGAATATTGCATATGAAATGAAAGTACGAGTATTTTTACGGCATTGATTGCGGTTTTCTGTAATGGTTTGTTTAAAAATTTTGGATGTTTGTTACTCAGTAATGCAAATAGAGCCGAACGAATTTAGATAAAATTTAGCTCAAAGATAGTTTATTACCTGAATTGAAATATATGATACTTTTTATTCCGGAAAATGTGAGATTTCTGTCTAAAGTCAACGCGGTCGATGTCGCGGGCAAAAACTAGTAGACAATAATTAAGAAGTTTGAGGGTATAGCAGTGACTTGTATACGACAAACAGTTCAGTGGTTAAGAGCTTGAGCTGCTCCGCCCACTGTGTCGAATAGTCGCGGGTTCGATTCCCGCACGGGACAAATCTTTGTGTGATCCACAATTATTTGTTCCGATCTGGGTATTTATTTGTTTGTGAATTTTCATGTTTGTAAACGCACCCACGACACAGGAATAAATCCTAGTGTGGGGCTACGTTTTTTAAAAAAAAGAAGAAGAAAGAAAGTTCAGTCCCTTCCGTAATCTCGAAATGTCGAAAACTTTAAACATCTTAAATAAACCGCGATGAAGAAGACTTAAAAGTAGTACCCCTCAAATTCCTTTTCTCCGAAGAAAATAGGCAGCAGTTCGTCATTGTAGCAAAGTTGTGTCGACGGACGATTTGGCACAGCGGTAAGAGCTTAAGTTGCTTCGCCCACTGGGTCGAATAGTCGCAGGTTCGATTCCCGCACAGGACAAATGTTTGTGTGACCCACAATTATTTGTTTCGGTATGGGTTTTTGTTTATGTGCAATTTTATGTTTGCAAATATACCCACGACACAGAAATCTTAGTGTGGGGTGTAAGTTTAAATAAAAGAAATAAAATGGGGGAAGCTTGAGTCTTGTACATCCACTTTTCGTCATCGATGTTAGAATTGGGGGGCGAGCCTATTGCCATAGACCTGACACAATTCCTGACTCCGGACTCATACTGGGAATATTTCGTTCGAAAAACTACATTTCCGACTTAGGATTTGAACTCAGGACCTCGTGATCACAAAGCAATGCGCTTTGCCACTAGAACAACGAGGCACTCTTGTAATAGACGTATTTTGGCTAATAAAGATGATTTGAGCAATAGTGAATAAAGTACACCCACAATTTTCCAAATTATTGTTCGTGCCAATATGATAGGAGGCAAATCTGTCGCCATTTTCTTGCCTTATTTTTCGGTCACTCACAAATTCTCACAAATTTTTCGGTCTTCTGTAGGACTAATGTCCTAGAGAACACTTATAATTGTTTAGACTGGTGCAGGAAACAGAAACGTAACATTTTCCACCTTTGGCAAGTGATAAATCATGTTCCATCCCTTCTAACCGACTTGAAAAAGGAGATTCTTTATGTTTTATGCCATATTTTATCCTCGTGATTTTAATTATAAATGTCTCGTACGAGTGTGGTCATCTTTAAATTTTATGGTATTCCAATATTATGTTGTAGAGATACGGCGTAAAACTCCTAATCGACTAAGTAAATTTCTATTAGGAGCTTAGAAATCGATATATTTTTTTGCTTTTAATAAAAAATCTTTATGCTCGTACACTGATATTTTATAGAGGTGTGGCTTACAAAATAACTCTACCATAATTTCAGCCAGTGAGTTTAACCTACATCTCCGTTCCCAAACCTATTGTGCCACTCAGCTATCACTTCCTTCCCACAAAAAGTACCAAACTCCATTGCTATTCGAAGGCACGTTTCTCGAAGAAAGCTTTCCGTTTGCGGTGTAAATGCGAGTCGAATAGAATTACGCCATCACATATATTTACTCTCGAATAGTCACCGAGGATAATGCGTGGTTTCAGACCGCCATTTTGTGTGAAAAATGTTGGCATTAGCCTGCTTTTGGTGCAGTAAGATATCTGGGAAATACGGAATAGCTGTTATATTGAAAGTTGGGATGAAGCAATAACGTGATTTTGTGTGGCATAGATATTGAAAGAATATTTAAATAAAACATTGGTCCGTTGTCATGGCTATGCTTACAAGCATGATTTTCACATATACCAACACGCGGACTGAATCAAATATTTGTCTCGGATAGATATAGACCATCTAAAGAGTCGATCGACTTTTACTGTGTGTAAATTATTTTAGTAACCGTAGAGTTTCTTGCCCTTCTCTATAGGATTTGTGAGTATGTGAGAATGATCGATAATATGAACCGAGGGGCCTTTACAGTTTTACTGAGCAAGAGGGCGAGCAGCAACTATGCTCCAACTAGTCCGGTTTTTATAGGAATGACATTCCAATTGGATCGAAATTTAAGTAATTACAATATTTGACTATTCGAACTTATTCGTCTACATATATAAAAAAACTTGATTTTGTTTTATATCTTGTGGATATTACTATATTCTGTTGGAAAAACATGCCTGAATGGAACTCGGAAGAAAGTTTTTCTAACAGTAAATAATCGAAGATGCTATTTATAAATATTGGTGAATCAGGTAATCCAGTGACAAATTCACCTAATAAGATTTGCGACATTAGGTATACAAGCTGTAACATAATTAACGCAAGACCTGAAAGTAGTTTGTTCTAAATCGGCAACTGAATCGATTCCAATTATTTTTATGGTTTTTTTTAATATTCAAAAACGACTTTTTCTCTTTCTGTTCCCTGTATAAAAGAAAATTTAATAAATATTCAAAGCATTACGGCTATTTTAAATGTATTTCTATTACACACACTTCAATATGCATACAAAAGTTAATTAATTAATACATTTTATGGTTAATTTGGGTAACAAAGAACTGAAAAAATGGTAGAAATCCGCTTAAAATTGGTAGTGTGATTTTCGTATTGAATTCGTAAAGCTATAATCTAATTGGGGTGTCTGAGGTCTTGCGTTATTTGTTACACCTTGTATAAGCATCTGAATTAAAATGAGGATCGTTATATCATTTTTTGGCTTGTCTGTATTTAAAGAGTATTCCGGTACGGAACTCTAATATTCGTGCTTCCTAGCTGCACGAAGTTAGTTATTAATTGTGTCTACAGATCTCTTTTTTTCTTTACTCTCAAAGTAGTGTTTCAAAGTGAAATCCATATTCCAATCCAAGTTAAAACCGACTTCAATCCAAATGAATACCGCACCGGTACTAGAATGACGTAACGGTACTATCTCAATATTGCACCGTTATATGACCGCAATAACAGGTACTGCACTTTCGTTAGAGAACATGTGTTATTCAAGCTGGGTACCGCACCAGAGGTACTTTACGAGCCTCCCCTTGTATCGGATGCTGGAAACCTCTGCATTAGCAAACAGTCTAGATGTTTATTGGTTGCCTTTTGTGAAAACGCTTTTATGTTTAAATTTATTTAATAGTACTTAACTAGACCGTATACCTATTTTTGTTTAATAGAACGTAGCCCAATGCTAGGAAATCGCTGTATCGTGGGTGCGTTTCAAAGAGTCTGGATGTTTATTTGCCTTTTGTGAGAATGGTTTTGGGTTCTAAGTTATTTGCGGGATCATCGTAAAGCTGGGACTGTAAGAACTACCTGAATAATAAAGGTTTTTTTAGGTAACCGACTTTTTAAAGTGTAAGAGTAAAAAAACATGTATTTATTTTTTTATTCCATTTTATTACATTTATCCTTATAGGTCAGAAACCCAATGCGATAGTGCGGTCCCTTAAATAAACAAAACAATATTTGTAAATCTATTTGTAAGGTAAACTTAAGAAATAAAAGTTGAAGTCGAAACCTTGGAGCTATACTGAACCCAAAGCAAACCATAATTTTTAATATCGATCCATGAACAAAAAAAGTTATACGAGGAGGGATCAAAAAGTAGTGAGAACGACATACTCCGAAGTAAAAAAAAAAAATACTGGCAGGCATAGTTCAGATACAATTTGTAATATTAATAAAAAAAAAATTCTTCAATTCTCTTTTGTTTTTTTCTGAATGTAGTCATTTGTTTGCTTCGTGTCAGAACGTGTTCTCGAAAATGGAGAAAAATGAAGTGCAAGCCGTTATTAAATACCTCTGTTTAAAAAGTTAACGACGCAAGAGATTCATTGCGATTTGGAGGCAACATTAGGAGAGTCTGCTCCGCCGTATTCCACTGTCGCAAGGTGGGCTTCTCAATTTCGAGTAGGGAGAACGAGCACGGAAGACGAACATCGTTGCGGCCGCCCGTCGACGTCAGTCACCCAAGAAAATGTTGCGAAAGTCGAGAAAATTGTATTGAGCGAAACAGGTACGAAGAAGATAACGAAGAAGAGGTGGAGAGCTTTTTGCAGGACCAAGACAAAACTTTTTTTGTGAAAAGGTTTGAAGCCTTGGAAAAGCGCTGGACTCGGTGTGTAGAGAGCCTCGGAAACTATGTAGAAAAATAAATTATTAAGTTATCAATAGTCATTAAATTCTATCTCATTCTCACTACTTTTTGATCCCTCCTTGTAAATAAATACAGCTGAATTGAGAACCTTCTCCATGTTACGATGGCGGTTAAACTTATATCATTAAATTTAACTGAAAACCCTTTCTAAATGCTCACCTACATAACTATATAGAACGTATAAAGAACTTCTGAGTATCATTTGTTACTTCTGGACCCACAAATATAAGCTGTGCATTGTCTTTATGCCAGTGTTAGAGTTTTGTTAATTAGATTTATTTGGCCACCTTATATACAAAATAACGTATTTGGAGTCGATAATTATATGTCATATCCTATTATTTCAAAATCACAGTTAATAAAATGTCAAGCAGCTATTTTCATTTTAGTAACCTTTTAATCTATTGTATATAGACATACTCTATGCCTTTAATGATTGCTTGAGTATGTTTAGTTGTGATGCGATGACAGCTGTGAGATGACGATCTACCGATGACAGGTAGTCGATGTAAGATGGCGGATGGCGCTGCGTGGTTATTCCATTGGCAACAGGGCGAGCGGTCGGACGTATCGCGGAGCAGCTAACCTCACTGCATTCCGTGTTACAACATTAATCTTCAATTATTATAAACATCTTCTGGTGTTTGCTACTAATGCAGGAGAGCAAAGAAGATCTGTTTACCGGACAAGACCCAAGTGTGATTTCAAGATTTTCTTTATGTTTAGTAACATTGGATGACTATGAAAACGAAGATAAATCCACCTTTTACGGTCACCAGCATCGAAACGGGCATCCCAAAAACCTAAACGCTGACATATATAACACATATTCTTCACATGTATTTGTCCATATTACCATGTCTGATCCCTTGCGAGGTTGGAAGAGAGTACAAAGTTCAATAGATTCATTGTGTACAGACCTTTCACGCTTTCTCCACTCTTATAATTCGTATTCTCGTTGACGATTAAAAATCTCGGCCTATCCGCATTAGGTCCGTGTGGTTGGGGACCCATTCTCTATCACCTCGATTTGTGAGAGACCTTGCCCAAAAGTGGGGATAGTATAAACAGGGGTTAATAAATTCAAAATAAGTATCAGGAGGTCGGGCGTAATGACAGTATACATAGTGATAGAAAAATGTAATACTAGAACCGATTTAAAAAGAGCTACTTTAAGACAATTAAAAACAAAAAATATCCAACCGTCGTCCTCCATCACACTTTTGCACAGAAACTCAGAATACATTCAGCGCATTCAACAATAATTACAGCGAACGCGTCCCGCTGTTGGCGCAAATGCGAAAATGTGAGGTTAGTGTTCGTCCGTTATGTAGGGCCACGAGTACAGCGGGCGATGGGCGGACTAAATGTCGGTGTGACTATGAGTGTGTCGCAATAAAAAAGGTATTGCGGATACAATATGTCTATATTGCTTATTCTGTTGATATATGTTGGTTGATAAATAAAGAAATTGCACAGACATTATTTAGTTATTTACTAGACATATTTAGGAGCAATTATTTTATAAGTAATTACCATACTAAGTGAGTCCAACGCCAATATGCTACTAAATTGAATCCTTGCATTTTATAAAATTTAAGCCGCTTACAATCCACTGCAAATCTCTACTGGAACGCGTGGTGGATTATGACCTATTCTCCCTCACTTCGTGGGAGAAGGCACTCGCCCAGCAGTAGTAAAGTACAAGCTTATTTATTTACTCCACTAAGGATTGAACCAATGACTATTTGGTAACGCAGCTGAACAAACTAAGGCCTGTATTACAGAACGTAAATCTGTCGTGAATGTAGTTTTAAAAACTGATCTTTCTACGAAAATGTAAGTTTTAAATCTAGATTCATGACTGATTTTCGTTTTATAATACGGGCCTAAGTTAGAACTGATATCAAATGAACTATGGAAGATGTGCCCAGCTCTCACACGCAGCTAAAAAAACTTAGTTGAAACTAATACAAAGTATCAAAGGTGTGCCTAACTATGACACGAGTTTTAACATCTTTTGATTCAAATATACCAGATTAATTAGCTATTTCATCTTACAATTTTGCTTTAAGGACACTTAACTAAGTATATTTATTTGACAGTTCGTTATGCAAACCATACGTAAATAACAATCATCATGAATTCTCTAACAAGAAACAGGTCATAAGTATATTGAAATTAACTATATTTTTAATCAATATAAACCGTTTGTTTGAAGCCCTCACGGTTGTGCTCAATATAAACCGCTTGTTTCAAGCCCCCGACAGTTGTGGCGAAATATAATTGTCGCAGTGCTTAAAACTAAATTGTGCGCTCCTTTGTTAAGAAAATCTCGTAACTTTCGCTTGTTGTTTTTATTTCTTCGCCCGTTAACCACTGCTCTTTATAATGAGGGCCGACTAATTTGAATTTTGGAAATAACTTTGTTGAATTTTAACACGATACGCTCGTGTTTTGACGTACGCTTCGAAACTAAATATTATTACGTTGTATGCCTTTTAAAAAAATCAAGGTCACTCGTTCTTTTTCTTCTTCTTCTTTAAGTTATGGCTTTACACTAATTTTAAATGTATTTTGCCAGTGTCCAGTGAGATATGTAATCGTGTTTGTTTAAATAAATTTGACTCCCCGATGAACTTGATGATAACGATGATAATGAAATTAATGAAGTTCCCCACCCTGGATAGTAAAGCGGTGGATACTTTACATACCAATTGCGACGGCCGTTTTGAGGGAAGTCGAAAAGGCACGTTTTAGTACTTTGTTACAATTACCTTCACTCATGCACATATAGGAATACATAATGGTTAATATTCCACCAACATTACAAATTATTAGTCGAAATAACACAAGTTTTGAAAATTAAAACAAATTGACAACACCCCTCTTCGATTTCCCGCCAAAACTCCTTCTCGTTCTTTTATTTTGCTAATATTATTTTTTTTTATTTTATTTATGTTACGTATACGTAATTATGTAAACAAATATTTGTAAAGCTAATTTTATTAGATACCTCAGGCAAGTTCTGTCCACATATCTTCGTCCTCTCTAATATGTAATCTGCTTTTATCACTGTGCAATTCTGCATATCCTTTTCCAGGTTATTTAACTAGCTCTAGTTTTCATATTAAATTCCAATTTACGCTCACGTAAATTTTATCATGTTGTGGTTATTATTATGCATTTGAAACAGGCTTACGTAAACTTTATCGTGGTTTAAAAATCAAACAAACGCCACGGGAATCATTTTCAAACTGATGTATCATATTCTATTAAAAAGTCACTTTGAATCCCTAAAAATTGGTAAAAAGATAAAGACTTGTCTTTCCCGGGCTCGGTCCGTTAAGCAAATTGTAGGGTGATGGATTTATATAATCGATTATGAATAATCAAGCAGAATAGTAATGGTAAAATATTTGAAAAGGGAACGAAAGTAACCAAGAGTAGAGCACCAGAATTAATCTTTATTCTTTGCTATTAATATATAGTAATAAATGTCCCACAAAAAATAATTTAACTACGACGTTTCTTCTTCTTCTTCAAGTTACGGCTTCACACTATTTTAAGTGTATTTTGCCAGTGTCTAGTGAGTAGCATAATCGTGTTTGTTTAAATTAATTCACTTCCCCGATGAACTTGATGATAACAATGATAATGAAATTGATAAATGTACCCCACCCTGGATAGTAAAGCGATGGGTACTTTACATACCAATTGCGACGGCCGTTATGAGGGAAATCGAAAAGGCACGTTTTATCACTTTGTTACAATTACCTTCACTCATGCACATATAGGAATACATAATGGTTAATATTTCACCAACATTACACATTATAATTCTAAATAACACAAGTTTTGGAAATTAAAACGAATTGACAACATCACTCTTCGATTTCCTGACAAAAAAAACCTTCGACGTTTAAAAGAATTACAAATAAATCGTTCCCAAACGGATTCAAGTGACTACAAATAAAAGTAAGTAACCAATCAGAACCTTTGAAAGAAACGCCCAATCAGCGTAGGCAGTTTGAAAAAGGAACAGAGTCTCAAAGCTCAAAGCGCAAAGGCAACGCCGCATGGAGTCAAAATAGTTTACTTTTTATTACGAAATGTTGGCTAGTTAAAGTTCTCGGCAATTTTTTACCGCGTTTGGTTTAAGAGTAAATTTTGAATGACGGAAAATATTTACTCTCATAATTTAGAGTTTTAACTTTGAGAGAGACTAAAAGATAAATTATTCTGGAAAACATGTATTTTTTAATAAACATAGTCTACTGAATCCTGTTTTTAAAATATAAATTAACTTTAGCATTAAACGTACCGTATCCTAATGTCATATATTTTAAAAATTTAACAAAGCTGTATATGTACGACATATCAGAGGTTTGGCAGAAGGTTGAAGAAGGATGTCTTCAATTCATTCAATTACCAAAACAAGTGTTATTTTGAATAATAATTTGTGTAATGTTCGTGAAATAACAACCCATCGGCCACTTTCCTGCAGAGCGTTTTAAGTCGATTTCACGTGTTACCGCAACCTACATGTTATCCAAATAAATGTATGCGTCTATAAATTGAAAAAAATAACTTCGCATTCCGAAATCGAAAGGTATATTATGATTATGGTTATGATTTAAATATTTGAATAAAGAATTAATAAAAATCAAAGGAGTTTTGGTGGGAAGTCAAAGACTAATATCGTCAATTTGCTTTAATTTTCAAAACTTGTGTTATTTCGAATAGTAATATGTAATGTTGGTGGAATATTAACCACTATGTATTCTTATATGTGCATGAGTTAAGGTAACTGTAACAAAGTGATAAAACGTGCCTTTTCGATTTCCCTCAAAAGAGCCGTCGCAATTGGTATGTAGAGTATCCATTGTAGAGTATTTATCGCTTTACTATCCAAGGTGGAGTACTTCAACAATGTCTTTATCATTGTTGTAATCAAATTCATCGGGGATCTAATTTAGAAATTCAATCTTACAAACATGATTATGCATCTTACACAAAATAGACATAATACTAGTGTGAAGCCATAACTTAAAGAAGAAGAACTAAAATTAAAATAATTCAAATCGAATAGCATTCGATTTGAATTGGCACTTTCGATTTGTTTATCGATAAGTGCACGAACGGGGTCGGGTTCGATTTGTGCCGCACACGGCTTAGTTAAATTAGTTCTGACCGCCGACCGTGTCAATTGTTAGCAAGTTAAATAGATTCTGTTTGATAGAAATCGAATATCGTTGATTAGTATTGAATGAGCATTGGTATTGTATATTAATAGGATACCATCTTCCATTTATGTTTTGCGTATAAATTAATATGCAGAAAGTAAAATTGATAAAAGTTCCGATACACACATATTTTCCATGCGGGGATGCATGGAGGCCTCTACGCCGTAACAAGTCATTTTACTTAGCTGACTCTTTTAATCATAACCGTTTATGTATATATATATATATATATATATATATATAAAATTAAGTTATTTAAGACAGCGTCTCACTAATGATAAAAGGAAGTGGTTCTTATAACCATCGTTTTAAAACTAGCCATTGTCTGAGCACGTCTAATTAACACAAGTAATGCATTCCACAAACGGACAGCTTGAACTAAAAAGAGTTTATCATAGAAATTTGTTAAAAATGATAACAGCTAGTTTTTTTACACAATATAAACCTCTAATTGTATTGCAATAAATACTGGCTGTTACCTAATTTTAAAAATAGGTAGTTTTATGTATTAAAAAATACAATTTAAGCCTTCGATATATTATTACTATACTTGATATTATATTTGATATTATATTGAACTATATTTGATCAATGATTCATTTCGTACATTCATGAGGTCGTACATGTAAGATTGATTATGAGAAAGCATGATGTTACGATCACTCTTATTTGTTACCCTTATTGCCTGAGAAGGATGGCATACATTCTCGATATCGTGAAATATCAATAAACTATTCGTGCACGCAAGAACATATGCCATACATTCAAAAATGGAATTTAGAAATTCGTATATGATTCGTATTTCGAAACAAACTTTTTTTAAATAAAAATGAACTTTTATAAAGTTAAAATCTTGCGGGTTGGTTAGAAATTATAATTCTTCACAATTCCTTCCCATTCATCTTACTTCTTTACTAATTCTTTCACTGTTCAGAGTATTCGTCTCTGCGACGGCTTACCTGAGCCCATAAGACGCCACGCCAACTCCTTGGATATATTTAAGCGTGACATGAAAGTACATTTCCTTCAAATTTTTAATACTTCTACCTTCCCTTTTTTATGTCTACTAGGCTCCTTTTTCACTTGTTTTGTTTCTTAACTCTTATACTGATTCTGACATTTAATTATACTAGTGGTCGCCCATTGGCCGATATTCGACCATAATTAATTTAAATTATAAGTTTGAACATTATTAAGGTTCTATTGTCAAAGACTATACTTCTATAATCACAGATTTAATTTGCCTATTTTTTCAAACAAATTATATGAAATTTAAATTAAAAAAAAAAACAAAAAATGCTTAAAATAATTTTTACATTTATGATACAAAACTTCTCTGTAAACGATGTTTTTTGTAAAAACTCTTTCATTATTTGCTGGTTATATTTGACATGCAGTAAGACTATAGACAAATAATATTAAAAACAAACAATATTAATCTATTCTCAATTTGAAGTGTATTGTGTCAAATATATAGTAGTGTGTGTAATGTGTTTTTTATTGATTTAATGTATATTTTATGCATAATTTAAAAAAATATTAGCATTCTGCACTAGCCTTTTCTATATGAACTATAAGTGTGGGAAATTTTATACTCCTCCGTCCGCGCAATTTTCGTAAAAAGGGGTACAAAGTTTTTGTTTCACGTATTAATATAATGATTATGAATAATAGGTAAAATCAGCTTGTCATATCCTTTGAATTGTATATAATAATTATTAGTTTAGTGATGTATAAGTGAATGAGTTTGTATATCTTGGATGCGCCTGCAGTAAGGATGGGAAATACACCGCTGACATAGAGAGAAGAGTGAGTGCAGGGAACAGGGTGAATGGTGCGATGGGAAAGCTACTTGGGAGCCGGCATTTAAGCCTTAAGGCGCAGCTGGCCATACATAACGGAGTTCTTGTCCCAACGCTGTTATATGGTAGCGAGAGCTGGGTATGTAAGAAGGAGAATGAAAGTAGGATAAATACGGTAGAAATGCGAGCTCTGCGGAAGATGTGCGGAGTGAAGCTGACCGACCGCATTAGTAACAGCGTAGTAAGAAAGCAAGTAGGTATGAAAAATAGTATCGGTGTAAAAAGTTGGTTCGGGCATATAGAAAGAATGCCAGATGAAAGAATGACAAAACAGATATACAATGTGAAAGTGGAAGGATGCAGGTACCGGGGAAACCTAGACTATCTTACCACGACCAAATAAGCCGAGTCTTATCTGAAGGAAAAGTCAAGAGTCTCCGTAACTGGCGAGCGTGTATAAGACGAACTATGAGAGTGGAGGAAGCCAGAGAGGTATTTACGCAAAGAACCTGTTGGAACTCTGTACTCTCTGCCTACCCCGCAAGGGATCTGGCGTGATGATATAGATAGATAATTTTAGTTAAAATTCTATTAAATTTCACTCGGGTCTTTTTTTTTGTAAGCATCTCTGTCCTCTACCTAAAGGTTGCCTGGAATAAATCGCTTCAAGCGATAAGGCCGCCTTACTGTATCGATAACTATGTCCAATACTTTTATTTCTTACTGAAATTTTATTCGTATATACTAAAGTATATTATATTGTATTGTAAATGATAACCAAAGCAAAGTATCTTTATATTAATTTGGTAAGACTAGTCTATATGAAAATTACCAACTTTATATAAAGATACATACCAAAATGCAGATGGATTTAAACGAAAGAGACAGTAAAGTAAAGCCTGTTTTAAACGTAGGGATTTCACGATACACGTAGGGATAAACCTCTCCGCTCTACGGCCGAAAACTATTTAGTTGCCACGAGAACGAATTATAAATTAAATTTTAAATGAATTGAGTTTCACTAAAAATTTCGAGCACGTTAAGGTGCGTTACGTTACTTTTGGTTTTTTTTCTATCTATCTATATCATCACGCCAGCTCCCTCACGCGGTAGGCAGAGAGTACAGAGTTCCAACAGGTTCTTTCCTTACATACCACTCTGTTTTTTTTTGATAATTTTATTACTTGTATACTATTGAAAATTTCTCGTTTATACTGTAGTATCGTTTAATTAGTGAAGATACATGGTAAAGTAAAAATAATAATACCGCTATGCCTATAGCCCCCAAGCGGGGTTAGTCTAGTGCCTCGCGAGGTCCTAGCTTTTAATCCTTGGGTAGGCAGAGCTGTTGGGGTTATTCTATTGAAAATAATTGACTAGCAGTCCCCTATCTGGAATTCTGGCCGGTATAATACCATTAGGCTTACTCTTTTTTATTACATTGGGACTTGATGTCATAAGCGAAATGCAAGGCGTTCACAGTACACCTCTGCCACCTCAGCTTGAGGAATATAGGCATGAAGGTGTGTGTAAATACTGGTAAATTTTGTAAAATTAAATATAGGTTATGAGGGGGCCGAGACGTGGCCAATCACAGTGGGACTAGTCCACAAATTCAAAGTCGCACAGCGGGCTATGGAGCGAGCTATGCTCGGCGTCTCTTTGAAGGATAAAATTCGTAACGAGGTAATCCGACAAAGAACCAAAGTTACCGCCATAGCTCGCAGACTCAGTAAGCTAAAGTGGCAATGGGCTGGTCACATCTGCAGAAGGACCGACGGCCGATGGAGCAAGGGTGTCCTAGAGTGGAGACCGCGACTTGGTAAGCGTAAGGTAGGATGGCCCCCAGCTAGATGGACCGACGACCTCAAAAAGGTCGCTGTGACAGACTGGATGCGGAAGGCAGAGGACCTTGTGCAAGTGCGCGTGTTAGGAGAGGCCTATGTCCAGCAGTGGACTGCGATAGGCTGATTGATTGATTTATTGATTGAAATATAGGTTAAAAAAATATATAGCCCCCAAGCGGGGTTAGTCTAGTGCCTCGCGAGGTCCTAGCTTTTAATCCTTGGGTAGGCAGAGCTGTTGGGGTTATTCTATTGAAAATAATTGACTAGCAGTCCTCTATCTGGAATTCTGGCCGGTATAATACCATTAGGCTTACTCTTTTTTATTACATTGGGACTTGATGTCATAAGCGAAATGCAAGGCGTTCACAGTACACCTCTGCCACCTCAGCTTGAGGAATATAGGCATGGAGGTGTGTGTAAACACTGGTAAATTTTGTAAAATTAAATATAGGTTATGATGGGGCCGAGACGTGGCCAATCACAGTGGGACTAGTCCACAAATTCAAAGTCGCACAGCGGGCTATGGAGCGAGCTATGCTCGGCGTTTCTTTGAAGGATAAAATTCGTAACGAGGTAATCCGACAAAGAACCAAAGTTACCGCCATAGCTCGCAGACTCAGTAAGCTTAAGTGGCAATGGGCTGGTCACATCTGCAGAAGGACCGACGGCCGATGGAGCAAGCGTGTCCTAGAGTGGAGACCGCGACTTGCTAAGCGTAAGGTAGGACGGCCCCCAGCTAGATGGACCGACGACCCCAAAAAGGTCGCTGGAACAGACTGGATGCGGAAGGCAGAGGACCGTGAGCAAGTGCGCGTGTTAGGAGAGGCCTATGTCCAGCAGTGGACTGCGATAGGCTGATTGATTGATTTATTGATTGAAATATAGGTTAAAAAAAGATAAAAAAGACACTTTAAGTGACATAAGATGGGTAGCGAATTTATATACACCAAAAATAACCTTGGTATTAAACTGGGGGAACAGACTAGCACAGAACCGGAATAAATAGCGTGATATTGAAAAGGATCTAAAGTCAGCAGTGGGAAGATACAGACTTTTTTGGGTTCCGTGCCTGGTTAAAACGGAACTCTTATAGAATATGCTGTCCGTTTGTTTGTGTGTCTGTTTATGCGACGGTTAAGACACTTTTTCTTAGAAACGGATAGAGATATCAAGTTTATATTTATTTTAGATATTTAGGTCTACGGTCTCCTGGCGGTGTATAACTATGACGCTTCAATGCCATTCCAAGTTATTCCAATAATTGTTAATTTGGAATTATATAACATAAACAAATCGAATTCGACGAAGAGTTATAACAGCACCACCTAGTGGCACATATACGGAATCATCAAAACGCGAGTTACACTTGCAAGTGTCCGGTTTTTACATAGCCTTGAGAACTTTCATTTGCACATTTGTGTTCGTTCCACACGACAGGGATATTTTTTTATAATGATAAAGTAAAAAGTACTTACGACGTCTATGAGCTGGCTGAGTCTAAGCCCCATCTTGACGGTGAGCCGGTCTGAGTTGTTACCCACGGGCCGGATCAGGCGGTTGTAGTTGGACAGCAGGTCGTCATAAAGCCGCTTCGCTTCAGGGTTTGCGTCGCTCAGGCGGCCCCACACGCACAGGACTCCCACCACCAGCACCAACACCATCTTAGGCTAACACCACCCCTATTGACAAGGAAATTTCCATATGTTAGTTTTACTGTATGCCGAATAGATCCTAACAAGACCATCGTTGCTGAGGCAGGCCCAGAAAGCGGTGGCACGATGACCTCGACGCATATAGAACAGAATGGCTATTATTGGTAGGGGATAGTGATCATTGGAGAAAAAAGGGGGAGACTTTTGCTCAGCAGTGGGACACATTAGGGTAGAAAAAAAGGATGATTTTCTCTCAAGCCATCTTGCTAAATGCCGATATGAAGCGTATATTTTGTTTGGCAGTTTAATTTTTCCTTTCTCTTGAATAGGCGTTTGTACCTACTGCTAACGTCCTGCGATATTCTTAGCTATTTGTCCCCAATGGTAATAAATCAGTCTCCCACTGTTTAGTAAAGGCTTCTCTCACACAAATCGAGTTGAGAGAGAATAAATCTCCACCACTACTGCGGTTTGGTGGAGCTTTCGAGCGTTTCCGTGATTTGGAAGACGTTTGGGATGATCCTGGCTCCCGCTTAGTGTGGTAACATGTGGTCATAAACTTGCCTCCACCAACCCGCAATCGGTCTTCGTAATGGAAGTGTAACTATTAGAGCATTATTGCGGTTTAGCCTTACCTTGATTTGCAAAAAATGCGTTCCCAGCTGTATGAACGTATAAGCTAACTTCTTATAATTAATTGTAACATTTCGGGAAATTCTGCTCTGTTTCATATGCAGCAGCTTTTAACAATTCGCAGTGAACCCGCGTTATCTTTCGCCATGATAACCGCTTGTTAATTTTAAATGAAGGCATTTTGATGTTGTGAGATCCGTAGATCTCACGGTGGTAGAGGAGTCGCCAGGATATTACGCGTAAAAACTATCAGTCCCATATCGCAAATTTAAGAAATCTATGCCAATAAAAAACTCCACTCAATAACAAACGGCAAAATATTCACTAAAATTCCGGACAATCTGACAATTAATTTCGTTTCTGACCAATTTATTTGAAATAAACCCATTAATCGTGGAGCTTTTACCGTCTTCTTAACTTATTAATTAATTGTGAATATCTATACAAAGTAGAACAAAGAGTTTCATATTAATAATTAACAGGTATTTTGGTTCGAAGTACCATTAGCGTACAATTTGAGATTATAATCAAAGCTATTACGGAGAAACTTGAAGAGTACTCGCAATTATTAGTTAGGTACGAAATTGATAACTTTAATGTAAAATTAAAAATATGTAGGGATTTATTTCATGGTAACTTTTGTATAGCTATAACAGTCAAGTTTGTCGTGTTCTTTTAATAAAATAGTCTTGGTTTGAATTATTTTAATTGAATGTATGACGAATTTGCCTATGTAGAAGAGCGATTCTAAATAGATATAATAATCGGTTCGGCAGCTCAGTGATTAGAGCAGCCACCCCGCCATGGTGGATTGATTACGTGGATTCCATTTCCACCTGAAGCAATGAATTTTTATTAATATTTAAAGTCAGTATTTAATAAGTCTCGGCTTCGAAACTATGGCTCGCATCTTAACGTTCGCCAAAATTCGTAAGTAATTTAAATTGAGTATGGTTAAATTAATAAGAAATTCCTCCAATTATTCCAAATTAAATACGTGAAAATATGACTATTACTCTAATAGCTTAAGGAAATTGATGGTTCATACTTTCAGCCAGATTTTTAAATGTCACCAACTCAAAAAATACAAAACATAGACACAGCTAAATTCTTGAAGCAGGGTTGGCTAAGATGAACTTTATACGCCCACATTTCACTGACAATGTTTGATCAGAGCCACAAAATTTCTCTTAGTTATTCGCCTTTCACCTCGATCTATATTGTTTCTGTTCAGTAAATAAAACAAGTTAGCTAACATGGCAATTATACGAGAACAATTAGTCGGGATTACCTTTATCCCCTGAATAAATAGATAGCCTGCCTCTATAATAATAGATTGCTTTTGTAGTGACGCATAATATATGTAGCAATCACGAAGTTTTTAGTTCAAGTACTAGGTCAGACAGTGTATTCTTTCCATCAAAAACTTGTGAGGCGCCAGTCCGGTGTTTGAAATTATGCACAGTATAATGGCAATAGGCTTGTCCGCTATTGGGACCGAACAATTTTAGCAGTATGTAGATGAACACAGTACATCTTTGCCACCTCCACTTGGCGAATCTATTATTATATTGTATAAACACTATGGGGGGCTTGCAAATTATCAAAAGCTTTCTTTTCTAATCTGTCTATTAATATACTACCATATTGGAACGCAGACTCCACTCAGAAAATCCGGCGAGAAACTCAGTAGTAACAAATAGGCGTGACTGGGTTTTTTATATCTAGATTATATCTAGAGTGGAGACCGCGACTTGGTAAGCGTAAGGTAGGACGGCCCCCAGCTAGATGGACCGACGACCTCAAAAAGGTCGCTGGGACAGACTGGATGCGGAAGGCGGAGGACCGTGTGCAATGGCGCGTGTTAGGAGAGGCCTATGTCCAGCAGTGGACTGCGATAGGCTGATTGATTGATAATGATATAGATAAGTAATATAAAAACACTACTTATCTATATATACCAAAAATAGTGTACTGCGCTCCATGACGCAAATAGCCGATGTGGGCCAAAAAGCTGCCAAGCTGAAATGGGATTGGGCTGGTCATGTCTCTCGCATGCCTGACACATCTGGGCAAAAACAATTACCACCTGGGTTCCTCTCAATTTTAAACGGCGTCACGGCAGGCCCATTAGGAGATGGCAGGACGAACTGGATTCTTTTAAAAATGATTGGCGCTCAATATCTCTAAATAGAGTAGAGTGGAGAAGATAGAGGGAAGCCTTTGCCCAGCAGTGGGACACTGTAGGCTAACTAATAATCTATCTATCTATATTATCACGCCAGATTCTTTGCGGAGTAGGCAGAGAGTACAGAATTCTCCACTCTCATAGTTGGTCTCATAGACGCTCGCCGGTTATGGAGACTCTTGATTTATCCTTCAGGTAAGACTCGATCTATTTGGTCATGGTAAGATAGTCTAGGTCTTCCCCGATACCTACATCCTTCCACTTTTGCATTGTATATCTGTTTTGTTATTCTTTCTTCTGACATTCTTTCTATATGTCCGAACCAACGGAACATACCCTTTCTTATCTTTAGACCGATACTATCTTTCATACCTACTCGCTTTCTTACTACGCTGTTGCGAATACAATCGTTCAGCTTCACTCCGCACATCTTCCGCAGAGCTCGCATTTAATAATGATATAATGATATCAGCCTATACTGTAACTCTGCTGGGCAAAGGCCTTCTCTCACAAATCGTGGTAAGAGATATTAGGTCATACTGCACCACGCGGACCCAATGCGAATTGGTGGAGGCAGGTTTGTGGCAACCTGTTGTTGGAATTTATCAAGCCGTAGGCATAAAACTTCCAACATGACTTAACGACTACCACATTAAGTGGTAACCGGGACCAACTGCTTCACAATATTAGACAAGTTGCCCCGAAAATTCAAAAATCGAAGAAAACTGAAAATAATTTCAATTTTGCAACGTTTGCGGGTCAGCTAGTTTTAAAAATAATAACTACGAATCACTTACGTATTACACCGTCTCAGGCATTAAAAAGGTCACACCGATACAAACATTCCCGATTTTCAATGTCATTGGTATTCGGAGGAGTCAGGTCGACCCGGTTTCCGGATTACGGGCCAAAGTCGGACTTAATTACGGGATAAAGCCGGATAATCCACAATAAAACGTACCCTTATAAATCAATCTGCGGTACTTAGATAAAAAAGAGGTTGGTAGTGGATTGCTTGTTTACGGTGTGGGTAGTTGGATGGGGAAAAAAATTTGGGCTACAAAAGTCGAAATAAGATACATTTATTTGGGCTACACTATGAAAATAAGATGTATAGATTTGGGCTACGCTTAAGTAGTTACAAATTTTAAATTTAAAAAATCACGATTGAAATCGAAAAAATAGTTTACTTTTATGTGTAATATTCGCGTTAAGCTAAGAATTCAATACGTCTTTATTAAATAAATCTTTACGGTCAAAACGTCGACAGGGTTGGATGTTGAGTAAAAGTGAGAGGTTTTATAACTATTTCTAACGAAACTATACTCTGGACACCAGTACATGTCAAAACAAATCAAACGAGAAATAAAACCATTTTTCGGATTTTATCACGGTATATTTTTGATTTTTAAGTTCCAGACGTTTCGAGTGCTTTGCAGCACCCATGATCATGGGAGGGACTGAGGTGTTAGACGTCCAAAAGGCATAGTTGTTCCGGGGTACCCTCAAACTTCTTAATTATTTTGTTGGTCCGATCTCCGTTAATCCGAAAATATGTTTTATTTCATTAGTAAATCTAACAACTCAGTAAATCAAACGAGCCTTAAACGAGGAGTTTATGTTATGTAGTTGATATGTTCCTATCACTACCTTTTAGTACTATCATTAGATCAGCTCCATAATACGAGAACCGTTGTGCAAGTCTCTTAAGATTCTCAGATTTCCAAACCGCTTGTACGCTTTTGTTTTGCATCAAATACATTTTTGATGTCTAAATATATTTAGGTCAACAAAAATAATGTATTGTATGTATTGTATGAGTATGTTGCTAATAATGGAGCTTTAACAATTTTCACCAGTTTTTTTTTATAATAGGGTATTATCGGTTCGAAAAACTAAACCATTTTATTGTTTTATTACCTAAGTTCTATACATATGTCAAATTTCAGCTCAATCAGTTACCAGTAAGTGCTTGAAATTTATTTGAACCAGAAACACAGACAGGCATACGAACAAAGAAAGTTAAATAAAATATTGTAAAAATACTCAACCATTATAATTTGCATTATGATTTTCGAAATGAAATAATTAAGTACATTTTATATGAATTATAAATTATGCTTTACTTTTTGAACTATTTGTTATTTCGTCAGAGATTTCTATTGACAAAGGCTCGCCGTTCCATTCAAAAATATAACGTTTTATACGTTCGTAGAAGAAAAAACTCAAGAAGACAATATCTTTCCCAGAAAATATTTGTATTATTTTCTTGAAAGCTGTGGGTGGAACTTAAAAAGATTTATTCTTTCAACTTATTCCATATTCTCAGAAAATAATAACACACTACACTTAATAATATACGTATTACTATATAATTATTTATTCTCTACATTTGTGTCATTTTATTTTACATGGAGTTCCTTTAGCTCTCACCGCGTTTGGATTTAAAAATACATTTTAAACAGACATCTTATCGCTACTCTTCATTTTTTTTCCAAATCTAGCCCCACCCTTGGATTTTTTCTGTATTATGGTTGCGTTTGCAAACATGAAAAATACATACAAAAAAGCCCAAGCCGAAACAAACATTTGAAGGTCACTCAGAGATTTGTCTCGTGAGATCCGAAACCGCAACTATCGATCCTGTAACCGGCCTAGGCTCTGAACCATAAGACCATATCATTTTCAACTTGCACTAAACAATTTTGATACTTGCTGAAAATGTATTTTTTATATACCATTTTGCCTTCACGGAAACCACACTAGGAATTAGATCTGTGTCATGGATACGTTTACATCGAAAAAATTCATATACCCAAATATCCAGACCGAAACATACTGGGGGTCACACAACGATTTGGCCAGTACAGAGATCGAAATCGCTCCGGTTTTCGAAGTGAGCGGCCTACGCCCCAAACCACAAGACAAAGCCATCGTGAACTCCCGCCAAACAATTTTGATACTTGCTAAATATTTTTCTGTAACATCCTTTCTTCACGTAAACTGCGCACGTAGCATCACCTAAACTGCACTAAACATTACGTACGGCACTTAAGTAATTTTATTTACGTTAAATATATCCACGGTAAGATCTCGCTAACGACCGCGTTACGCCATTATACACGTGAAGCGCCACTCTATCTCGGAGGATAAACACGCTTTATATATCTTTTTTCTCCATTTCCTTCGAGAAGAGAAAAGTTGTTTAGAGACAGCATTTCTATAACTCAAGGATTCTCAAGTGTTTTATGAGAGTGAGGTGCTTTTTATATCTTGTTTACGTAAAGGGGACTAATAAAAATAATTTTGTGAGACTTTCAAAGGATTAGTCAAAGCGTTGCGTTGTGATAAAAATATTCACGAGACTCGCTCTCAGTGAGCCCCATAGCGGGCGAGTCCTTTGTTTTTACTGACAACCTGTTTATACTTACTACTTCTCTGAGGGTTTCCTATGTGGTGTTGGTACCCTTATAGTCCGGCTAGTATAATATTGCCACTCCTACGTCTTCTGGATATCGAGCGGCTTCTTCAAGAGGATGCTCGTAAGAGGCCATTTTACAAACATGTACATGAATAAAATAATTAGTAGCCATTACCATATACCTACTAATCACTTAAAGGATCTACTTTATTAGTTTATTAACGGCACGGTTGACGTTCTCGAGGTCCTGGTTTGAAATCATAATTCGGATAAAGTGTTATTTGGTATTTTCTATGGAAAAAAAATCAGTAGCGATCCGGAATGTGGAGAGCTTCCCGGTATATTTGCAATTAATGTGTTATGTATTAGGCACTTTGCGATCCAACATTTCGCACCTTCAGATCAGGAGTGACTTATTACAAAAAATTAAGTTTTGGGAAACTGGAAGTAAAGAAAATGAAAGAGACCGAATTATCGTTTTTTTTTTTATTATTCCATACAAACGCCGCTGTTTTAATATTCACTAGATAGAGCGTACCTTTAATGGCCCTCTATGACCGTAACAGGATTTCTTAAATTTTTAAGTTAAGGCTATACCGTTCTGAAAGTGCGATTGTATCAGAAAATATGGCCATATTTCCGTTCTGCCATCTTCACTTGAGGAATGTAGGCGTGACCGTCTTGTTAACTTTACAAGGATCTCGAATAATTTTTTTGAATTGACAATACGCACGCACCGTCACGCCTATATTCCCCAGCGGGTTGACAGAGGTATACTGAGTTCACCCACGTTTCGCCGACGATGTTAGGTCCCATGTAATCCAGACTCATTCTGGGAATTTTTCGTTAGAAAAACTACATTTGTCCGACCTAGCATTTGAACCCAGGACCTCGTGATCACAAAGCGACGCGCTCTGTCACCAAACCAACGAGGCAGACTATGTATTGACAATAGGAATGATAATTAGCATAGAATAATTAATATAATTATATAATTAATATAATTCTAAGGAGTACCTAATCAATGTACATTTTGCTAGCTTTTCTTAGTAGAACCATTACATCGAAAGGAGATTAATTAATTAACTCATTTGGCTAAAATATTCGTAAGCACTTTGAAGTTTGAATAAATACTTACCATGCCATATTGAAATTAAAGAATGAGTGGAATAATAAAATTATATATATTTTAAAGAATATTACGTAAGTAAGCATAAATAAGAGTTAGGTAATCTTAATTATTGATCAAATTGTAACAAACTAGCAATCCACCTCCGCTTCGCACGGGTGAATTATATATACAAACCAGAAAGGTTTATATATATAATTCACCCGTGCGAAGCTTGATTCGGTAATTCGATAGTTATTGAGTTCATCGTGTTCAGGAAGACAGACAGACGCGGCGGGGGGACTTGTTTTATTATAGGTATGTTAGTGATTATCCAATATAGTAGAAGTTTTTTATACGTGCAATAAGACCTTAAGTTTGCCTTAAAACCTTCCAAAAACTACCTTAGATCTATATTGAGGACGAAGCGTCACCCAGCCTAAAAGAGATGTAACCTTTGGACAGGGAATCTTAGGCATCCGACTGCTTCAGGAGCACTTTCCTTCAGCACATTAATTGCCGTAGTTGACGGTCGTAGCTAAACATAATAATTAATCAACTTTCATTTATCTTTTAACATCATTCTATATAAATCCGATTTCAAAATATATTCAATTAATGAGTCTCGCATTACATTTTTATTTTAATCCTGGGCTTAAATGCAAAACATCCTACTGCTGTGTAAATGATAAACGAAATCCTAGATACGTATTTGCTCGTAAAACATACTTTGAACCGTAATATTCAAAGTTCAACTATATCGCATATAAAATAGGGACTTGTTTGCGATTAAGCATCCCTCGAGAGAGTTAAATTGGAACGGTCTCATGTATGGGCATTTTGATTCTAAAAGACATAAATTTAAGGTTTATTTTAGAATAGGATAGAAACTCGGGTAATAGAAAGAGAGATTACGCGGAATCCTGATTTTAAAGTCATTTGATTTATTTTTACGAGACGAACTAAACCAAATTCTATTTAGTCTGTGGTTGGAGCTGTATTTTCCTTTTTGCTCTAGTCCTAGCGTTAAAAAAAACATTTAACTAGAGGCAATTTCGTTTCCATTAGTGTTCCCTGTTTTACTTCTTTTCCAGACTTTTTTAGTTTCTTCAATCTGTGTTATTTAAGCCTTACCACCTAGATTTGTGAGGAAAAGCCTTTGCCCAGCAGTGAAACAGTATAGGCTGTTTTATTTATTTTGTATTTAAACTTTGTTATTTGGAATGTTAAGTTCTTGTGATAAGGAATATTTATGAATATAGTAATAATATTAGCCCTGTTAAGAAACTGTCCCACTGTTGGGCACGGGCTTCCTCTCAAACTGAGAGGGTTTAGGCCATAGTCCACCACGCTGGCCCAGTGCGGGTTGGCGAGCTTCACACACCTTCGAGAAACTCTTAGGCATGCAGGTTTCCTCACAATGTTTTCCTTCACCGTTAAAGCAAGTGATAGTTAATTTTTATTACGCACATGCTTTCGAAAAGACAGAGGTGCGTGCCTGGGTTTGAACTCGAGACCTCTGACTTTGCAGCCCAACGGTCTAACCACTAGGCTATCACTGCTTATATATGCTGCAATATAGTATTCATAAATATTCCTGTTGCATATAGCTATGTCCATACAAATGTTGACTTGACTAAACGAACTCCACTTTTATTGGTAACCGGCTCCAATGGCTTAACGTATCTTCCGAACCATGAAGACTCTCATATTTGAAAAGCGTCAAAAAGCCACTCACCTCAGATTGCCTAATCCGAATGCTGATTAATCTTAGCTTGGTGCATTATGGTTAAGTAGCGCCACAAGCGCTCATAAGATACTATTTCTATTTGTGAAATTATTTATATTTGAGCTCCAAAAACTACTTACTCGTAACGCTTACCTTGCCGTATCTTCATCAAGTTCCTTAAGGTGCATCGCGGAAATAAAGTTTTGTACGTTATAAACTAGGAGAACATGCTTTTAGACTTAAAGTTTCCCAGGGGATCCATCGAGCTAAACTTTTTTTCTGTTCTACTAAAAACGGAGTAACAGATAACTACTGGCTTCGAATTAGAATTATAAACCTGTGCTAAGTTTATATTCACACTAGCAGTTTCCCACGACTTCGCACACGGTCGACACCAGCGCCATCAACCGGGCCCAACTATAGCTAAGAACCATCCAGTTTACCCAATAAAAATAAAAAAAAACATCTAAGTCGGTCAATCCGTTTAGAAGGAGTAAAATTACCAACACGCACACCGGGATTTTATATACATATGAATTGCTTCCATTTAAGTTTAACTAACGAATCCCCATTCCAGATTAATTGTGCAAACAAATTGTAGGTAGTCCTATTACATCCCCTACCCTTCCCACATTCCGTCAGCGCTGTCAAACCGTACATTATTTACAACCCCAACATCTCTATTCCAAGGGTTCTATCCTCGAGTGCTTAAGTTCAAACATCAGACCACAAAATAAGTCCAGTAACCCTTATAAATTATAGTTAATTACTCCGCTTGTTAAGTTAGCAAGTAGGTACAATCGTTGGAATTTGGGGATTACGAAAATGAAAATCGACTTAGTAAAGATTAAATATGAATAGGCACGCCGCAGGGTTTGTATGGTGGTCTGATTTAAGAGGTATAGCGTATGGATTAGTTGGTAAGAAAGGAATTGAAGAAATGTCATGTCTCGTTGGTCTAGTGCTTAGTCGCTGGCGATCACGTGGTTCTAGTTTTGAAATGAATTGGAAATGGATATTTTTCATTAGGCAATAGGCTTGCCCCCCTTGAAATTTCGAACCTTATAGCGTCGGCTTAATGTGGGTGTATAAAGTGGGCCTCTACCTCTCCCACGTAAGGAACAGCAGAATGCAATATGTTATTATTTTCCTATCTGTTAGTGTAAAAAGACATATTTACACTATGTGAAGTATGAAGTTATAAAATATTAGAGTTCTACCCTCAGAGGGTTAATAATTTTCTATAGATTATTCTATCTCAATAGTAGGCCAGATCCCTTGCAGGGTAGGCAGAGAGTACAGAATTGGAAAAAAAAATATGTTACTTAAGAAACTGATCTCAAACGGATCCACACAAATTATCTCCTAAACTCTCATGACAAGCCAAACACCTCAATAATCCTAATAAAAACCACTCAATCACAGAGTATTTGAGAAAAAATACTGCTTAAAATTAGTTTATTGGCCTTCCCCGCTATAGCTTCTCACTTAAGCCAATGTATTACACTACAACGTCGGTAATTGGACCCCGAAGCGCCTTGAGACCTTATAATCCCTCGTTTAGAATTAAAATATCCGATACAAGGGTCGGTGTTCGTTGCCGACACGTGATAATTATGGGTCTTGGGTAATATAATTATAAAACATCATCTTAAACATATAAAATTATTGGTAGGTATATAATATTACATTCATCATCAGCCATATAGTGTAATAACTAGAGCAGACAGTGATATTATAAACGCTGTAGTATTTTAAAAGAATCACCAACATGTCTGAGATTATCCAAAATGATAAAGATTGGAAGTAATTAATATAAACACAAAAAATATAATTACACTAATGAATTTAAGGTATCCAAAACCGTTTGTTTCATAAAAAATAGAATAATGCCACATATTTCTGGCAGTAGATGGCGCCATTCCAAATTAATCAAAATTGCTAACGGGAAAAACTTGTCTCTGTTTTTTTTTTCTCCGATAAAAACTTTTGGAACACGGCCATGTAATATTCATTTTTCGTCATTTTTCTTTATGGCGCGATAGTTTTGAAGATAATGGCGTGTTTCCCCAATATCCACCTCGGTTTATCATTGCCTCAATCTACTGCCTAGCACTCCGATATTTCATTGTAATAGCTTTTCTAACAGCATGACGATAATTTATCGCGTGTAAATTGAATTTCTATCGTGCAACGGCGCTAAGAATCCTAACATTCTACGGTAGAATTTATAGGGATGCGTAGTTATAAATTTATTTTTATAAATCCATAACACCAGTATAACATTTTTAAGCTATTGTCATTTTATACACTAAATGTTTTATACATCAATTTCAGTGGCAATTAATATTGTGTAGTTTGTAATCATTATAGTCTCTATCTAAGTACTTAATTTAGAATGGTTTTCGGCAAAATATTTCCGATATTAGGATAACATTAGGTAAGAATCCTACTGTATCCTACTAATATTAAAAATGTGAAAGTTTGTATGTTTGGATGTTTGTTACCCAATCACGCAAAAACGGCTTAACGGATTTGGATAAAATTTGGCACACATATAGTTTATTACTTAGATTAAGACATAAGATCCCGGACTTTTTATCTCGGAAAAATGTTAAGTTCCTGTTTAAAGCCAACGCGGATGAAGTCGTGGGCAGAAACTAGTAATAAATAATTCAGGAAACAACCAAAAATTACGCTATTTACTAAGCCTAATAATAAGTGTAAATTTATAAAAACGTCAAACAAACCAAGCAAACAATGTTCCTATATAGTTATAATTAGTCGAAAAATCAAAGAAAACTATGTTAATAACGTCCACTTGTAATTTTGTAGTATAATTTCAAAGCAAATCTAATGCTCTCATCAAATTTAACAGAGGTCATAGGTAGCATGTTACAGTAACAATGCTACACTAACCGAAGGACTGAAAAATAAATAAAATATACACTATAAATACAACATTTAAAACTTAAACCATGGTATACATTAAGCACAAAATCGTTTATTTTAAATTAAGTTTTCCCTCTGTTTAATTAAGCCCGCCTGTTTGACGCACATTTTCGTGATAACCAACAAATTTAAATGGACTCTTTATTTAATTAGTTTGCTTAAATTACGGAACATCTCACAATTGGCCGAGAGTGACATGCTTGGAATGATTTCATTGCCATCGCTACTTCGTCCATTGTCTGTGTTGCTGTCCTTTTCTTTCTTAACTGTACGTCTGGAGTTTGCAGCTCTCTTATTGTTTTTGGTAAATAATTTAAGCCGAAAAAAGATTTGGAGCTCTTTTACGAGTAATAGACCAAACTATAGTCCAGGACTAGACCGAAACTTTCCCTCACAAATCGAGATGAGAGAGTAATTTTCGAAATTAAAAGTATGTATACCAACAAAAGGATTTGTGAAACGGTGCTGACTTGAAATTATGTATTAAATTCACACGTTTTGTTATTATTAATGACGTGCGCCGTTAAAAATGTATTATTTTATATTGCCTTAAACTTGTACTCTGATCGTATGAGTTTAATGAAATGTTTTTACGTAATGCAGTGGCGTAGAATCGGTGAGGCTTATGTCCAGTAGTAGACTGCAGCAAGTTGCTGAAGATAATTTCCTTAAATGCAACTGTTAAAATATGTTCTTAAAAATGTCTACATACGCGTAAAACACAAACCCTTACTCAACACACTAGCAATATACAGTTTATTAACATGAATACTAAAACACTTTTTTCTGATTTCCCAATAGTTTTTCATATGGAATTGTATTACTATCATGTGTGTGCTCCGACAGAAGACTGTCGACCAATATATATTGGATTATTTCGCCTCAAAGCTTTCACAAAGGAATCCGAATTTTGTACACATTCGACGAAACCCTATACACAAATGTAAATTCACTCTTTCGCATTAAAATTGAAAAAATATTGTTGCAATTGGATTTCTGTATGCTATTTCTAATTACAGCACTGTTTTTTTCCTTTATACGAATTTTTCGATCGTTAAGATCCTTTAAGATGCGACTATAGGATGAAACTAAAGCCTTCCAGGGGTAAATCTGAAACAGGTCGTCATTGTTATCTTTAAGAGAGGTCTTTATGTTGCTGTGGATGTCTTTTGGCTCGTGATGGAAGGAGTCAAAATCTTTAAAAATTGATAGGACAGCTTAAAGGATAGTCATAATTAGATTAAAAGATATTACGCACTTATGATCAACTTATGAAGTGTAGTAGTTAGGGCCAATATAAATACTGTTGCAACCCATACTATAAACTTAGAATAAACTTATGCACTGAAGAGTAAACATCTTTTATTGCAAACACCGAACCTTACATGGTGACCATGCCAGGCAGGCGCCGCAGACGCGGGCGTCTTAAGGTGTCGGGTAGCGACCGCGGAGTGCAAATTCTTTTACCTTAAAAGGACTAATTGATTTATTTGTACCGTTGCGCTGAAGTGTAATTAAATCAAATAAAGAAAACTGAACATAAAAAAGACGAAACATATGAAGAATGTTCAAGAGTTTCCAACAGAAGACATGCGGACAAAAGTTTATAAGCTGAGGGGTCATGCGAGATGAACTCCCTCCTGCTCAGAGTCACGTGTGTCACGTGCACGGTATTGCGGCTAACAGAAGAATTTCGGTTTAAAAGAAAAAGGCGATTCTGATGTCGATGATCAGGAAATGCAAGCGATGGGGTGCCAGCATCAGGCAGTTGGTTCCGGCGCTAGTAGTGAAAGTCCCGGACGATCTTTGTGTGGACCCGGAGTGCTAAGTGTAGTGTACAGAAAATAGGGATTAGTGGAAATATAGTCGTAGTATGTTTAGGTAGGTATAATATATAACATGGAGTATTGTAGTTATATTTTAGGCATTTAGGCCATTAAACGCAATTATGTAAGTAAAATGTGGAACTTTGAAGGTTTAGGCAATTAGCCCACGGAGCGGGCACGTGTGCAATGGAAACGTTTGGCTCTGAGCTCGGTCGGCAGTCGGCAGCATGGCGTACACGTCAGAATGCGAGAGCGATGTCGCGCTGGTTAGGCGGCCGCCCGAATCTTGGCGACCCTCTCTCACGCGTATCGGAGTCTTGCTCCCTCCGCGCTTTATTTGTAATTGCATCGAGCGCGACAGCGGCGGGTCGTGACGTTTTCCGTCGCGCCGAGCGGGATTGCGCTGTGTGGCGTCTCTCGTACATTTCAGTACATTACAACTCCCAAAGCTGCGCCACCGTCACGATCCCGTCGCGCTGCATCGACTGAGTGGCGAAACCTTAAATAATTCTTTTTGGATAGTTTTTGACTGCCCCTTTCAGAAGTATGATCGTGATTAAACGCACATGTCTGGATTCATTCCATTAAGGCCACCGATAGAGAAAGCTCAATATTTTAACTAATACTAAAAATTGAATTGTTAATATTTTTTATCTATATCACCACGCCAGATTTCTTTGCGGGGTAAGCAGAGAGTACAATTCCAACGGGTTCTTTGATTATACACCTCTCTGGCTTCCTCCACTATCCACCACTGTGGCTGTTAACGGTTTTGTACCGATCTAGGATTGGAACACATTTTGTATTATCTCATTTTATAAATGCCACCCTTATCTCTATATCCCCTTAATTTTATTGATTCCACATACAATTCCAATTTACAATCAGTTTCGTTCATCAAAGCGGATTATTCACGTTATTTGCTAATGAATATCAGATGTAATCGAGTTTGGTTACCGCAAATACCTTATTTACGGCGAGTACATACAATAAGTACGATAATCACAGTTTAATATTGAATCTCGTTCTGTCTCTGGTCTGCCTTATTTATCTTGTGGCAAATAATGCGCGTTGTGATCACGTCGTCGAAGCTTCGAATCCTAGGTCGGCAAATTTTTTTCGATAGTAAGAATTCAAAAAAATAAAAATGTATAGTCCGGAGTCTGACATTGTGCCCGGTGTAAGGGCAAAAGACTTGCCCCCCAATACATAGGAAAAGTTAATGTACATAGTAGATACACCACTCTACCTCTGCTTAGAGGGGTATAGAGGTGACGGAGTTAGATCGAAAATCAAAAAAAAATCAAAAAAGAAAGGACAACCTTTTTAAACTGCAAATATACTAAGTTATGCTGACGCTGCTCAATTCTCGGGATTATACTTAAGTTATAGTAATGTTCCGTATTTTTCGGCTATTACCACGAATATTTAAAAAAGACCTATTAATCTGAATTATAAAGCAAAAATCTTACGCCGAGTTGGTAAAGCCTGGAGGAGCTTCTGGTCTATGAAGGAGCTTTTGAAAGGCGATCTCCCTATCAAATAAAAGCGCAGGCTCATGGATATGTGTATTCTCCCAATTCTTACCTATGGCGCACAGACTTGGTCTTTGACCAAACATTAAAAGTCCACGCTAGCGGTTTGTCAGCGGTCCATGGAGCGTAGTATTCTTAATATTAAACTCACAGACCACGCCAAGAACACCACACTTCGCTCCATGACGTAAATTGCCGACGAATGCCAAAAAGCCGCCAAGCTTAAATGGGACTGGGCCGGCCATATCTGCCGCATGAAAAATAACGAATGGGCCAAAATAATAACCGACTGGTCCCCACGAAACACAAAAAGGCAACGCGGTAGACCCAGGCGGAGAACGGCGGGATGAACTGGACAACTTTTTGAAAGACTGGCCTGACATGATACGAACAGGGAGGAGTGAAAAAAGTGGAGGGAGTAATTTGAACAGCAGTGAGACACAAATGGCTCGTAATAATAATAATAATAAGCTCGCCACAAGCTGCCCTGCGGGCAGCTTGTGGCGAGCTGTTGGTGAGTAACGACACCACGGACCCGAGTGCTTCAGAGAGTCGGTCAGGGCCCCCAACTCGGCGTGTCTTCGTCGGTCGAGTGGAAACCGAAGGGTGCCCGCAGGACTCTCGGCTCTGGCTAGCCTTAATTGGCCGTCCAGAGAGGAGCCGTGAGAGCTATATCGACGTAGGAAGATAATGCGTTCCTACATCGATGTACTCCAGGGGTGGAAGTGTTAAAGGGCATAACGCCGCGAGTAACTTCGGAGAAAGCGCAGCACACCTCTCTACACCCCTGAGCCGCTCACACCGGTGTTGCCCTCAGTTGTCCTAGGACGACCGTTTGAGGGCCCATCTAGTAAGCGGCGAGTCACCGCCGGCCACGGGTAATTAGGTATAACTAATTATGGCCGGTGTCCGTCCTCTTTGAAATAGTCCAGTTTTTGTCCATCAAGCCTCATTTGCATAGCCCTTGTTTTCTTTCCATAATCTACAATAGACCTTGCACCTGCCGGGGTCAGTTCGCTGGTTATGTTTCTTCATTTTCAGCAAGTGATCTCAGCAGGTGGCTTACATAACATTAACTTCTCGCAAAGGGCCTCTACGTGTTGGACCCATGTCCCCATGCAAGCCTTTCAAAGGTCCGGGTAAAGCCCGTGAATCTCAGCGAGATACATATATAATAATAAATCTGAAATAAACACAAATTTTAGTAATTAACTAATTTCCCCACCCTAGTCACACAGCTCAGCCCTGCGTACGTGCGTCATTTTGGTGTCATTATCAGTATTCGTACCATATTCGTACAGTACCGGCTTTTACACGTCAATCAAATGGAAAAGACTTAGTGTTTATTTAAATTATTTTGTTTAAAAGTTATATAAATCTTATAATAAACATGGTAATAAAGCGGCGACACATAGATGTGGCTTTCATTGGTCTATTTAAATAAACATGACACAAAGTCTAGTCCACTGCTTAAGAGCTAAAGTCACTCCGCCCACTGAATCGAGTAGTGATGGGTTCGAATTACCGCACGGAACAAATCCTTGTGCAACCCATAAATATTTGTTTCTGTCTGGGTCTTTGTGTTCGTGAAGTAGATGTTCGTAAGCGCACCCACGACACAGGAATAATTCCAGGTGTGGGGCTACGTTTTTTTTTATAAAATCAAGAATAAAAAATAAATGATTTTTGACTTTGACTGTGTCAGCACGTTTTCTCGACGACGCTACTGTAACGTTGAATTGTTCGTGCTAAGGCCTTTAATAATAACCAAACCACATTTTAGTTTTCTTACACATCACCAACTCGATGTCAGGAGGACCGATACCGGAAATCAAATGACGGGGTCTTCGTCCAAACCGGATGTCTGTAGATGACGTCGTTCGGGAACTTCCTGTGAGCTTTGCTTTCTTGAATACGTCAGCGGATAATATTTTCTCATTTGAATGTACATACGTGTGTAGTTAGGATGGTATATTGGAAGTATGGAAGGATGGTATATTATAGCAATCATTTTTTAGATTACATGTACATAAATATAAATGAGAGATTGTTGAATTTACTACAAAATATGAGAATCTAATACTATACCGTTAAATATAATAGTGCCCAACTTAATAATATGATCATTTAAACTGATCGGCGGACACAACACTTTAACAGGCTCTTTCGGTACATACCTCATGTACCGGAAGAGCCTGTTGAAGTTTCGTACTCTCTGCCAATCCCGCAAGCGATCTGGCGTGATGATATAGATTATTTTAATTTAGACTCTAATATCGAAAGAGTAAAGCCTATTCTTTTTTAATTGTTTCGTTATTTAATTCAACCAATAAGGTTTTCCTATTTAAAGGTGAACTGATGTATTGGTAAATGTTGCAACAATTTACTTGCAACCTTCACTGCTTCTTTATCTGCTGCTGCTCAACAGCTTTCGCTAGATGCGTATATACAACACAAAACCGGCCATCGAGGCATTTTTTGGGGGAAGCTTATGTCTTGCAATGGAAGTCTTGGAGCTGATAAAAAAGTGATCGTGGGTCTAGTGACGTGTTTTGCGGGTGGCGATCATAAGTGCCTGCAGTCAAATTCCACGTCGGACAGTGCTTTTTTTTTGGCCCAAAAATTCTCAATTTTTGCGTCTGGAAATGTATTGTGGACTCTTACATAGGGGCCTATCATCGACAATAGTGAAGACAGAAGACATCTGCCATTCCTTTTAAGTAATGTAGGAGCTCAGAACAATACGAAAACTTTTTTTTCTCATATCATCTGAGAGTAGGAGTGATGATGTCTTATTTTGTTCATAATATGTTTCTAGGCCACGAAAATGTCAGAGATCGATACATTCCAAGAGAGGAAAACAACCGTATTCGTTCTGTATCCCAATTGACAAAAGGGTTAAATGTCACAGGTCGCAGGGACCGCTTAACCTTAGAACGGTTTGTTTGGTGCCTCCGCAGGTTTTATAGACCCAACCTTTTGTATTAAATTTGCTTGTTAATATACTAGGCTCGGCTTCGATATTTTGTTAATAAAGAGAATATTAGGGAATTTCGGGCGTGGTAATGAAGCTTTTATGATTATGTTGTAATAAGTCATAGGCACTAATGAGTTATTAAGTTCCAGAATGGTTCTGGCAGTTGTATAACTGCCCTAGCATAAATCCTTATATTAGGATTAGTTTCTTTAGATTTTGTTCTAAAAGAAGAAGAAGAATAAAAGAAAGAAAAGAATTACGTGATATCCTTTTACGGCCGGCTTTTTAATAACAAACATATGGATAGATTTGCCTAATACGGATAGAATTTTGTATGGAAAATCTGTCAAAATTCTACTGACAGTATGCAAATCTATCCATACGTTAAATATTGAAACCAGCCATTAGTCTATGTAGACACTCATCATTAATCAAATATGCCGACACCTATTAATATAATTAATAGGTGGTTGTCATATTTACCCTCATACCTAACCGTTTAATTTTGATCGGTTAAACAACGTAGGAGGCGCCTGTAGCCCTGCGGGATCACGGCGTTCTTAGCGGTTACTAAGGTAACGTTCGAATCAATCGATCAGAGAGATGGGTGACCGTTTCTCGCAATTCTATTTTGGATCGTCTCAATGTACGGTAAGTCATTTTGGTACCAAAGGCTACTTAATGTAAAAGAAGAAAGTCGTTAAGCAGAGTTAGGTTATTAGTGATTTGACGGACGCTTTGGTCCAGTGGTTAAGAGCTTGAGCCACTCCGCTCCCTGAATCGAGTAGTCGCAGGTTCGATACCCGCACAGGAAAAATCTCTATGTGACCCACGAATGTTTGTTTGGGTCTGGGTGATTGTGCATGTAAATTTCAAGTTCGTAAACGCACCCAGGACACAGGGATAATTCCTAGTGTGAAACTACGTTTAAAAAAAACAGGTGGCCATACCTAACATAATTCTCTTCCAAAAAAAAGTATTATCAAGATGTTAATAAGGGAGATGGACTAAGAATATAATTTGAGCTCGTGGACTGTAGGTGACTAAATCCTGCAACGACTGCAAATAGCAATATTTAAAGCAAGGCATCACTCCAGATCCCTTGCAGGGTAGACAGGGAGTACAGAGTCCCGACAGGTTCTTGCATTTATACTTCAGTCTAAATAACTTTCGTTCTACAAGTCTTGATTTTCCGCGAATTGTTATTTGTATCTATACTAATTGAGCAGTTGATAATGTGAATTTGCATGAGAAATTTAAAAATTAGGTTGATTTATTCAATACACTAGTGCCGCATCGGGAAAGAACGATTCAGAGCAGGATGATGTTGAAAGCAGAACGACATTCTATAGAGTGACGGTATTTATGGCAAATACAGCCCTAGTCAGTACTACTTTATAAAGAGTTGACCCCTGGTAGGCAGACAGTTGTAAAAACAATGCCAAATGTCTTTCAATGGGTATAACATATTGCGCCAACCCAAGCAATGGGAAATGGCAAGGAAAATAATGATGACAAATAAAATAATTCTTAATTTCGCAAACCCCCAGGAAACCAACTTGTCCTTATCTCCTATGCCATTTGAAAGAATCCCTTCCAAGATGGAATGTTGCCAAGTATGATAACAAAAATATATGGCCTGTTTGATGTCACAGCGTAGCGGCAGCGAGCGCTCCTTGTTATAAGAACAATGCTAAAACGGAGTTCCTAGTTTATAGTAATACTGTGCAATGTCAAAAGGGTCATAATTATACGCAATACTTTTAGCATTGTTTTTCGAAAACTCGATGTTGGTTGCTATTCTAATGCTCCGATTCCATCAAAACCAAAAGTTTTTATTCATGTAGACCAAAAAGTACTTATGAATAGTCATGAAAAGAAAAGTTATTGATTACTTAAGACTCTACCACCCGTTCGGAATATTATTCTTGTGGAGAAGTAGGTCAAAAACACCACGGGTACTGTTATTAAGAATGAGAGTTTTACAATACTTTTTGTATACATTGCCTTCATGGGGTATGAGAGAACAGTGCATAATGAGCTAAATAGATGTGCTTAAATATAGATTAAACATAAATATACTTAGATTCATGATATCAATCAGCGCCTACATAGTCTTCTTATTTACAAAATAGAGTGCACGAGTATGACTTGAGAAGTAGCCATGACTCTCCTCTATCATATTAGAGAGAAGAGAGTGATTCGTTTCACAGATGCACAATGCAAAAAGTAACTAAGACGCGATGCAACATTAATGCAGTATCAATGTGCATGATAGCCGCTGCTTAATATATTGTATGTGCTTTAGTTCTAACCGCGCAACTAACATTAAGTCCGATAGGCTACGCCAATTAGCTAGTACGCGTGCGCCTCAAGCAACGAATCGCGATTACGTCCGCAAGAGCGATCCAGTTGCTCCGAAAGCTGTAGCGATGTCATTTTTGGTTGATATTTACAAAGAGCATCATATGGTGACATTAATTGATTACGTGGGCAGATTAAAGAATTCTGATTGTATGATGCATACCGATTTTTGGAATGAAGACTCTTTACGTACCTAATAATAAAAATATTTTTGTGACGGTCTGGTATATTTTGGCAATTCTAATATATTGTTTCATAACAAAATATTTTCTTTACTGAGTTCTTAGATTTCCGCGAATATTACACATGAAATAAAACTATTTTTCGGATTTTATCGCGGTTTATTTTTGATTTCAAGTTCCCGAAGTTTAGAATACTATTGGACGTATTGCCAACAACAACTATGCCTTTTGGATGTCTAACACCTCGGTTCTTCCCGTGACCACGGGTGCTGCAAAGCACTCGAAACGCTGGAAATCAAAATCAAAAATAAACCGTGATAAAATCCGAAAAATAGTTTTATTTCAAAATGTTTTATTTTTAAAAGAGTAAGCATAGGGTAGAGTCCTTTGCTCTGTAGTAAGACAGTGAGGCTGGATAGCAAGTGAGATACAATACAACTCCATACATCTAAAGGTTCCGTTTTACTCCTATCACTCTTCCGTGTATTGTCCATGAGATAATTTAAGCATTGTATCAATAGGTACAATGCTTAAATATCCTCTATTTATATTACCCACATGGCTTCCACAGCAGCGGGACAAAGGCTAAAATACGAATATTTTAAAACGTATTTAGTTCATACATAGTGAAATATAAACGGCGCCGCGGCGAGACGACAAAGGTAATATAAATCTTTGTTAGAACAGTACGGTACTGAGAGTTTATGCAACTGACTATTTCAAAGGAAAAGAGACTATGAATTTCTCTGAATACGCGTGATTCTGACTGTAGTTATTATTACTGTATTCCAAAAGTATCTGAACACACCTTATACATTAGCAGTCGTGATGATATGTGACTTAAAACATCATGGTATTTTAAAGCGCTTAATTAAAAAATATATAGAATCTTTTCTGAAATACTGCTCACAAATAATTATGTCTCAGGGTTGTCCATTCGAAAGTTCTAAATTTGAATTCCAGACAGAATTAAAATTCATAGACAAAAAAAATATATTAAATAAGCAACAGTATTTTGGGTCAAAGAAAACTAATTTATTCAACTGTCTAATATCTGTATTTTTCATTTGCAAATGGCGAACTGAAGATGAATAAATTAATAATGTCGGCTTAAATTATAAGCCAGATAAAAACGCCCTTTTTGTTCGTGTTTAATATTTATTTACTTTGATATAAATACGTAATTGTACGTCTGGTAAGTTTTGATTAAGTAAAGATGGATGGCGGAGCGGTAATGATATAAAAAAAAAACTTTGCTTTGTATCATGTAGCAAAAAATAAGATGTCTTCGATACTTTTCTGACGATTCATAAATATACAAGGTGTAACATAATAAACGCAAGACCTGAAAGTAGTTTGTTCTAAATCGGTAACTGAATTAATTCCAACAATTTAAATGCATCTTACATTTTTTTTTTAATTTTCATATACTGCTTTTACTCCCACAGTGCGCTATAAAAAACTAAATTTATTCTTGATTCATAGCAATAAGAAGATTTCAAATGCATTCCTAAAACGCTTTTCTCAAAACTCACACATACACATACAAGTTTCATTGTTAATTGGGGTATAAAAGTGCATAAAAAACCTTTAATTTGGAAATTCGGTTTTCGTTTTTTATATATGAAACAATTCTGTAATCGGGGTGTCTGAGGTCTTGCGTTTATTATGTTAAACCTTGTATAGAAATCTAACAACATCTGAGTGTTCAGTGCACTCCATTTTGGGAACATAGGCGTAACAGGCTGCTTCGTTGGTATATGGCCGAAAATGGCCAAAAGAAGAACCTGCTGTATTCGAAATTTCGTTCGTGATATGTTCAGGCATGTCATTCACATTTTCACCCTTAAGCGTTTCTTTTTGGGACAAAATGAAACTATTTCTTTGCCGAATAGATCAAAATCTGTTCAATGGTTTAGGCGTGAATAATAATATTTTGAATTTATAATATTAGTATGGATTCCCTATAGCAGTTCGGAGTCTGACATTTTACCCGGTATATATGGCAATAGACTCGTCCCCTTTTATCTGGGACCTAATATAGTCAGCGAAAAGTAGGTGTACACAGTACACCTCTGTCAATTCTGCTTGGGGAATATGAATGCGACAGGTTTTTTTTTTATTGTAGGCGGAACAGTAATTTTTAATTTTTTGCTTTGTAACTGCCTTAAATACCACGACGACATTAATTAACGTAAATTTTAGTAATTTACAACATAACTGGAACCTCAGCCAGTAAAGCCTGAACACGACGTAATTAAATTGATTTCGAATCTGGTTCCATCGTTCATTAATTTACAAAATGTTATTTTTAATGTAATCTACAGATTTGGGACGAGATATTGTTATTTTACCTGTAAAATACACGTACATATATTGTTAGGTTCGTAAGTCTTATACCTAAAGGACTAAGCATTTGACCAAGAAGGCGTTACCTTACAAAAATATATATATTTCAAAAACTCCAAACTAAATACGATACTTGACTTCATCCCTTTTTGTTCGCAAGCTATAAATTTTGAGATTCACTCGTCTCAACGTTCAGAGAACGAACTATTTTGAATTTTATTTTAATTTGTCTTACACCTAAATCCGTAGAGTCGACATTGTTACGGCAATTGATAAAACTTAATTATGTTTGAGTAATATTTGAAAATATTTTTGGAAAGTTTTATGTTTTTACCAAGTAGATGAAATCACAAATAGCTTGAAAAATAATGCTTCAAATTGACAGTGTGATGTTACTGTGAATTTGAAGACTACCTTCTGGCAGGTCTGCCATCAGAGATATTTTTTATCAAATTTGACCTATTGGAATGGTGTTTTAAGGATTTGTTTGATTATACCTTCTGGTAGTAGTGTTAAAGATTCAAGAATTTAACCAATTTCTAATGAGAATGATTTGAGAAAGTAGATAAATTACATAATTGTTTTATAGTGGGAGTAAGGATAGTTTCTTACCCAATAAAATAAATTAAAAGAAGAAAAGGAAGAAGAAAGAAATATATGAAACAATATAATAACAACAGTGATAAGGTGAATCATATATTTCTTTTGTTCTAAACAGAAAAATTAGTATTGTATAATATTTTTCACTTAGAAGGGTAGTGACAGTTCTAAGTGCCAAACGAAATTAATATTTAATTCAATGGTGTTAAGGCATAAAACCATACGTACAGAAACGGGTCATGCCTCTTATTGCCATTGAATAAAGTATAATTTTCCTTGACACTTCCAACTGTCACAGTAGCCACCGTACATGAAAAATACTATATATCACATCGAAATGTGGTCTTGTCCAGTGAAGTGGTAAACAGCGGCCAACAGCGTAGATCATTCACACACACACAAAAATCAAAGTGTGAGAGATTAGGTCATACTCCACCTCGCGGACCCAGTGCCGATTAGTAGAGGCAGGTTTGTGGCCACCTGCTGTCGGAAGTTATAAAGTCGCCTATAAGACTTAACATCTACCACATTGATTGGTAACAGGGACCAACTGCTTCGGGAGACTTCAAATATAAAAATGCAACAAACCGTCACCTATTTAAGACTGACCAATCCAAACGCTGCTTAACTTTGGTAATCGCTCAGAAGACCGCGTGCAACAATCTTGTATTTGCACAGCGATACAAGCGCCTTATGAATAAGAGTAGTTTTTATACTAAATATAGCTAACCCTATAAATACGGAAAAATTTACACCTAAATGCCAGAACAGTACTGCAAATAGGTCCAGTGTTGTACTCGTGTGCTAGTGACGTGGATGGCAATTTGTCAAACTCCCGGCCACTTGCGATTTTAATTAAACGTCATTTGGAAACACCAAATATTATTTGCTATGCTCGGCGTCTCTTTGAAGGATAAAATTCGTAATGAGGTAATCCGACAAAGAACCAAAGTTACCGACATAGCTCGCAGACTCAGTAAGCTAAAGTGGCAATGGGCTGGTCACATCTGCAGAAAGACCGACGGCCGATGGAGCAAGCGTGTCCTAGAGCGGAGACTGCGACTTGGTAAGCGTAAGGTAGGACGGCCCCTAGCTAGATGGACCGACGACCTCAAAAAGGTCGCTGGGACAGACTGGATGCGGAAGGCGGAGGACCGTGTGCAATGGCGCGTGTTAGGAGAGGCCTATGTCCAGCAGTGGACTACGATAGGCAGATTGATTGAATATTATTTGTATAAAGTGGTCGCTGTGTTTTGTGGTATTTTGGTAGATTTCGAAAGTGCTAGGTAACATCATGATAGCCAAAAGAAGTGAAGGCCTCAAAGAACACCACAACGACCGGATTTGTGATGCTATCCAGTTTTTACCCGCGGTCTTTAGCACGTTAAGTCTATCTTCTGGTTGATACAGAATTAGAATCAGAATCAGAATATTTTTTATTCATGTAAACCATTACAGTATTTATGAATCGTCAAAATAGTAACAAAGACTCTACTACCACTCCGGAATGTCATTCCTGTGGAGAAGAAGGGCAAGAAACTCCACGGTTACTCTTTTAAAATAATATTTTTCAATTTTTCCATCTACATTTTGTTGTGGGGTATGGGAGAACAATGTAGTATCAGGTGAGTCTAAATTAAATTAACCAAGTTAAACTATTCATGTGAATCGCTACATGGTTCTCTCATTTACAGATAAAGAAATGAGGAAGAAAAATGATAAATTTTATTTAACTACTAGAAGGAAGAGAGGGAATAATAAATAATAATAGCTGAACATGTTATCCACATTCTGGTGGAGCTGGAACATCACCTATCCAAGCATTTTTATCTTTTAAATAATCATCAAAAGTATAGTAAGCTCGCTTGCAGAGGGTACGTTTAATACAGGATTTGAATTTATTTTCACTAAGTTGAGTGACGTCAAGTGGAATTTTATTATAAAATCTAACACAGTACCCCACGTCCAGTCCGACAAGGATCTTTTGGCCCGCGGCCAAAACCGGAACTAACGCTGTCGCGGCTATAAGTGAAATGTCACTTCATGACATTCGCAGAGTTGTCGTTTGCTATGAAATTTAGCCAAGTTCTTTGTTTAATTAGTAACTGTGCGGACTCATCTGTTGAAATATCTCCTTGGCAGTAAAAATTTTACTAAATGGTAACACTTATTTCACACCAACGCCCTGTCAATTTCGTCCACGGACCAACTATATTTTGTGTTTAAAATAAATGAAAATCTGTCACGCTTTTATTCCTCCAGTGGGTTCAACTGATTGCTGTTTATACTACAGGTTTTAATGTATATGTAGATATGAAAGGGTTATTTATTAAAAGTAAAGAAATCACACTTTATTTCTTAAGCGGGAGTAGCAGAGGTGGACTGAGTTCACCTACAGCATGCCAATAATTTACGCAACAATAAAATAGACTGAGTCTATCGCTATTACATATAGGTATACGTCTAGACTCCGGATTACTATGAAAAAAACTTGATAAAAATCCCATTTTTTTGTCCTAAAATTCACCTTAAGATCAATAGTCGCAGTTTTTTAAGGCTGATTGAAACAAAAAAACGATGATACTATTATTTTCCACCAATTACACACCAAGCACTCTACTCTTGAAGTTGTCGACGAATACATTTACCTGGGACAGGTAGTCCGGTTAGGTAGGTCCAACTTTGAGAGAGAGGTCAATCGACGAATCCAACTTGGCTGGGCAGCGTTCGGGAAACTGCGCAATATCTTCTCATCCAAAATACCTCAGTGCCTTAAGACTAAAGTTTTCAGTCAATGTGTGTTACCAGTGATGATATATGGATCAGAGACGTGGTCTCTTACAATAGGTCTCATAAAAAAGCTCAGAGTTGCTCAGCGAGCTATGGAGAGAGCTATGCTCGGCGTTTCTCTACGCGATCAAATCAGGAATGAGGAGATTCGTAGAAGAACCAAGGTTACCGACATAGCCCTTAAGATTAGCAAGCTGAAGTGGCAATGGGCGGGCCACATAGCACGTAGATCGGACGGGCGTTGGGGCAGAAAGATTCTAGAGTGGCGACCACGTATTGGCAAGCGCAGCGTGGGACGACCGCGTGGGACGACCGCCTGCCAGATGGACCGACGATCTTGTGAAAATCGCAGGAAGTCGTTGGATGCAGGTGGCATCGGACCGGTTACGCTGGAATGCGATTGGGGAGGCCTATGTTCAACAGTGGACAAGTATGGGCTGAGATGATGATGATGACACACCAAGCAACAAAAAATAAGAACATTAATTGAACAACAAAGAAGAACGTAAACATGGTCAATGAAAGACCTAATGAAGGGAAAGCTTTCATTGTACTTGAAGCGAAATTTCATGGACATGTGCATTCTCCTCATTCTTCAAAACTTCAAAGTCCACACTCACGGTTTGGCAGCGTAACATGGAGCGCAGTATTTTATGCATTAAACTAACAAACCATATTACAAATAGTGCACTGCGCTCCATGACAATAAATTCTGATATGGATCACAAAGCCGCAACATTAAAATGGAACTTAGCTGGCCACATCTGCTGCACTTGTAATACAGCTTGGGCAAAAATAATTACCAACTGGGTCTCAATGACATCGCGGTAGACCCAGACGAAGATGGCGGGACTAGCTGAACTCCTTCCTGGGAGACTGGCATTTAAAAGCCGAAAACCGAACCAAATGGAATCAGTGGAGACAGGCAATCAAAAAATAAAAAAAAGCGTCAAAAAAGATCTTACAGAGAACTCGTACCGTTGTAACGAACATCGAACTTAAACATTTAAATTAAAAAATCACGGAGGCACCCCGTACAAGATAACTTCTGACAGAGAACTTTTTCAATTAATCCTATGTCAAAATACAATCGAAACATTCGGGAGGCCAGAGTCGGGGCGAATTTGTAATTTTAAAAATTCCATTTTTTAACTATGGAATGTCAGTTATGAAATACGACGGTAGCCGGGCAAGCAGACGGGATGCCTGTTGCGAACGAAAAAAGTCGCAATAATACAGGTATTTGAAAAATGAAATGAAAAATATCTATTCAACACACCGCACACTTGAAAATAAGAAAATATATGACAGGTTGCAAAAAAAGAGAAAAGACGAAGAAGGAAAAATTAAGCTAGCTTAATAAGTAGGATATTCCCCTGCGAAAGGGCCCAATATGCATATGACACGTAGTTTTTATCTTGCAACGGTTATGTTAAGATAAAAGTGAAGACGTAGGTATAGTGTAGTAATGGCATAGTTAGAACATATGTAAATATTGTGTACTTAGTATTAGCGGTTCTAATAAGAATCACTCACACAGAGGCACGATCTGCGCAGCTTTTAGGTAGGTCTAAGAACCAATCAATCAATCGGATTGTTTCAAAAACTTCGTAACACTATTCTTATTTCGTACATCTTTCATGTCCACTTTCCCCGAAGGGAAAAGCATAGGCGTACATAGTAAGTACACTGAATGTAACAGGGAGAACCTGTTGCTATAGTAGGAATAAGCCTTTTGCCTGTAACAAGTTTTATTGATAAAACTGCCGGTGAAATTCCGGAATAATAATGTTATACAAACAACCTTGCCTTTTAGTGGTACGTCTAAGCTGAATCAGATTTTTACACCAAATAAAATTCAATGAATACTTTTTTAAAATTTAAATCGTATGCTATGCGTCGGCGGATCGTACGTTCATTTGCATAACGTCCCTGTTAAATGCGCCGTTAAAATTTTGTTCTATATTCGACAATTTTATATGTTTTTATGATAAAGTGGAATAATGATTTTGTTATTAAGTACAGTGGCCAGTTTGTTTCCTTTTAGTATGTTGTGAGTTAGTTGTAGGGATGTTCATTTATTAAGAAATGATTAGATTTATACATTCCAATTTATTTCTAAATACCGGAATTATTCTCTTAGGTCTGTTAAGTTAAAGAGAAATCAACGATAGATACTACTGTTTGTTTTAAAAAAGAAGAGTCTTTTATATCTACGGCGTATGTTCTAATTTTATTTTCGCATTTTCACTACGCATTCAATTTTTACTGAAACAGCAGTCAATTTGAAGCGGATAAAAGACCGTTAAAAATATACGTATGTATACTCTTTGATGAATAACGTTAACAGGCAGCTTAATTGATAGGTGGATGAGCTGTAGATACAAAAATATTCTGGTTTTTTTACAATTGTCTGCAACCTAGTAACAATGAAAACATAGTTCCTATTTCTACGTTATTTGATCAAATAAACCGTGGGAAATACAACAGAATGCATACAGTATAAAGCCGATTAGTACTAGTATTTCTATTTCTCGCCAAGCATGACATTTTTCGACGGGCCCGTCGTTCTTATAAATCTCATAGACTAAAGGAGAAAGATAAATTGAAGCATGCGGCAAGAAGCCTATAAACCTATATCAGTTACCTACCTAATTAATAAATTAATAATATAAAATAAGCTTTTTAATAGGCCAGGTAATGGTACTAATTGTACCATTACAAAACAGCCAATGAAAATTATAAGTGTACACAAAATTTCGTGTCTATGTTGTTGGTCGTAAAGAGTTCCTTCATCTAGAGGGAACTCTGGATTTAGAATTAGATTATGTTTATCATAAAAAATGTATTTATATCGGAATTAAACCAACTCGTCACATTTTAACTCCTTGGGATAAGAAAATTTGACCTAAACCAACTAACAAACAACTTTAAAACACGAATGTTACGGTTTTTTTTTGTGGCAATTGCGTTTACATTATGCCACTGTAAAAAGTTTACGAATATTCATTTCTAAATTAATTCAACTCCTCAATGAACTTGATCACAAAGATGATAATGATAATGAAATTGATAATACCCCACCAATAAGTACCCCACCCTGGATAGTAAAGTGATGGATACTTTACATACCAACTGCGACGGCCGTTTTGAGGGAATCGAAAAGGCACGTTTTATCACTTTGTTACAATTACCTTCACTCATGCACATATAGGAATACATAATGGTTAATATTCCACCAATATTACACATTATAATTCGAAATAACACAAGTTTTGGAAATTAAAACAAATTGACAACATCACTCTTCGACTTCCCGCCAAAACTCCCCTTACGGTCTTTGATAGCGAATACATATTTGAAATTCGAACTGTAATAGGTTGAAAATATTGATAATTATATATACAGCCAGTATTTTGTACAGGTGATTTTACATTATTAATAAATTAGAAAACAACAAAAAAAAAAAACGATTTATAAAGTAGTGGTTACGTGGAAATAGTTTAATGATAGTTTTTTTCATTTGATACCTACATTATGTTTTACATTATATTATTAATTTAATACTACAAAAGGTTACTCTGTTGATCAAAAAAATAAATTAAATACTGGCAAAATACACTTATAATTAGTGTGAAGCCGTAACGTCAAGAAGAAGAAGAATAAATGAAAAAAGAAAGGAATGATAAAAGCATCATATATATTTTTGGTTTTCTATAATGCACACGAATGTAAGATGACAAAAACATTTAATTTTGGTTTGATGTTTTTGCCTGCCTCGTTGGTCTAGTATTTATCGATCTATCTATATCATCACGTCAGATCCCTTGCGGGGTAGATAGATACATATCAACAAAATACAGCTCCAAAAATATTTTCATGACTATTTTATTCGGTGTACCAGCTACGCGTGATGACATAAATAAACAATGATTCAAGGCCTTAAATAAGTACTACACAAACAAAGGAAGGCAACATCTAGACGTTTAACTAATTTTATTTAAAAAGTCTAAGTTTATTGGAAATGCGCTAGGTTTAAATCTTTCAGGCGAAAGCGCTCTGGGGATTGGTGGAATATTCCATATTAAATTGAAAAACACCATTCGGGATTTGCTCTTTGCTCTCGATTTGAATTTAAAAGTTGCCATAATATATTTTTTTTTATATAGGTAAATGGGCTATTTTGAATTATTCCATGTTGTAATTCAATAAAGATAATAATATATGGGACTCGTTTTTGTTATTCTGATGAAAAAATATCACTATACTTATTTAGGCCCAAAACAATTTTGTGTTCAAACCGATTTTTTTTGATAAACAGCTTTCATGCCAATTTTTTTGAGTAATTTACACCAGTTGTGGCAATCGGACAATTTTATCTTTTTTTTATTAGGTGTTGCGAAAATTGTACATCGCCTTTTCAGGTTTTTTACATCTTCATTACACTCCGTATTATAACAAGAGCTAAATATAAATATAATACCTTAGTGCTACGTCATGAGCGTGTGACGCCATGAGCTATGGGCCCAGCTCTAATTAAAGTTTGTCTAATTAATCAGACGTCGGGCGCGAAAGTTGTAGCGGGGAGTAATATTTTTTTGTTTCACTATACAAGGTCTCGAGTGGGGATGCCCTTTTTTTGATAAATAGTTCTGGTTTTTTAGACCATACTCATAACAAAAACAACACAAGAATCGTCCGAGTAAATTGGCGTAAACAGACAAGCACTTTTTATATCGGGATTATAAAATAATTTTAATCTTTTGCGACTTAAGTTATTTTTAATTAATTTAATGTTTAGACAGTTGTAAAAAATGTATCGTTAATATTTTATTCATAACTAGCTGTACCCCGCGACTTTGCCTACGTGGAATTTGAAATAACCTCAGTTACTCCTTATAACATCAGCTATCGGCCAGTGAAATTCCCGTCAAAATCAGTCCAGCCGTTTCGGAGATTAGCCGGAACAAACAAAGAGATAGACAAAAATTTTAATAAGTAATTTTGTAGTTGTTATAAGTACCTATATGTACTTTCATATGCATTTAGTAAAAAGCTGTTGTTTTGACGTTACAAACAGACACTTCAATTTCATTTATTTGTACAGATCTGAATTATGAAAGTCATGCCAGATCCCTTGCGGGGTAGACAGAGGGCACAGAGTTCCAACAGGTTAGATAGATAGATAGATAAAGCCTTTATTCGCTGACCATATGAGTATCTTAACTTAAAGTATTATAATAATGAATGCCTTAAAAACTATCGTAATTATAAGTAAAGAAACATTATTTTCCAGTAACCAGTGTGTTAGTCAGGTTGTCCTTCGACATAGGCCTCCCCTAGTTTCTTCCAACAGGTTATTTCATTACATACCTGAATTAGATTCGTGAGTCCTTCCAAAATAAATTTATCTATGAAACTGTAAATAATGTTTAAATGTCGTTTATTTAGGTCGATTGCTTTAGTTGTTAGTTCTACACTTGTGTATCTTAAACTGACAAACTTCATTTTTGTTTTAATATTTAGGCCTGTAATTTTTTCAGTCGATTTGTGAACAAGAGTTTAGTATTGTATCATAATTATAAGAATAATATTGCTCATACGTGTGTTCAACACAGCATAGGAAGAATTCAAACTCGTTAATACCTCCCATATAATAACATTTCATTATAACCTACATCTACATCTCACATTTAACACGGTCACGCCTATATACCCCAGGGGGGAGGGGCAGAGGTGTACTGAGTACACCCAAGTTTCGTCGACGATGTTAGGCACAATTCCAGACTCCGGACTCGTACTGGGAAGTTTTCGTTAGAAAAACTACACTTGTCCGACCTAGGATTTGAACCCAGGACCTCGTGATCACAAAGCGATGCGCTTTGATACTAGACCAACGAGGCAGGCACACATTTAACCGTCGAATTTTAGTTGCATTATTTCACAAGATGTATAGCTACCCTTGTTTTAGTTCACCAATCCTACATGCTACCTCAACTTAATATCACCCCATATCCAGCTCCACATTAACACTAATTTTAATGAACAATAACGACCACTAAACAAAACAAACGCAGTTAACATAACTGCAGTAAATCTAAATTAATTTTTATACATTCTTGAATACATAACATTATACTTTTCGTTGTAACTTTAACTGCAGTAAAATATTTTATAGTTATATTAAAACTGTTTTGATTTATTCGTCTAAAGTTGGATAGTTTAATGTGATATATTAGTTCCAATATTTCGACGGTACATTGCGGCGGATATTTAGTGGACTAGACTTTATTAAATTCGATCTTAAATCTTGGGGACTTATGTCCATTTTATGTGCGGAGAATGGCGACAGTTTTCAATTTGGAGGACCGTATTTTGGAAAATAAGAAGTTATTGAGCGTGTTAAAGCTATATTTATTTGTGACATTATTATTGGTAAAGGAAAAATAAAACCGAATTCATAGCGCAGGGCTGAAATTTCTTTCTACTAACTTTCAAAATGTATATCTCCGAAATGGTTCATTAGATCAAAACAAAGGTTTTATAGCACCATATTCGTAGATAAACTTGTAAGACATAATAAATAAATATGAGAAATAAAAGCGAAGTGGTTGAATTATACTTTTTTTTAGAGTAGTTGAAGCCATCTATTTATATTTTTACAAGCTTTTATTTAACTTGCAATGTATGTCTGTCTGTCTTTCTGGTTCATATCTTGTGATCCATTTTTAAGCAATTGCGGGTATCCGATTGAGCTGAAATTTGGTAACCGTGTATAAATTCAGTGACAATGAAATATTACGGTACCGTGGACCTGGTCTGATGATGGAGTCGAAAGGTGCCTATAGGAACATGTGAACTAAACAAAGTTATGTGTTCAGGCTTGTTAGATTAGTATTATTAAGTACTACACAACTAAATAGTATTTAGAGTCTGATGATGAAGCCAAAAGGTGGCCACTGGAACCATTCAAACACTTAATATAACCCCGCCATGTTTGGGCTCGTTGGATTTGTCTAGACGAGTACTTTAAACCGGGATGGTGTTCAAGGTCTGATGACAGAGCGGGAAGATATCTTCGTTATATTTTTGCTTTAAAAGCTTGTTTTTAAAAAGGTATTTATATTTAAAATATTTTACAAACTAAGGACCGAATAATTCATTACGCTCATTTTTCGTTACGTTTCAAATGTTCTTTCTGGGGGTTTTCAGTACGGAAAAGGGATTGAGCGATGTATATCATCGTCATCGTCATCATATATGTCATATATACATGACTATTGCTGAACATAGGCCTCCCCAATCGCTTTCCAGCGTAACTGGTCCGACGCCACGTGCATCCAGCGACTTTCTGCGATTTTCACAAGATCGTCGGTCCATATGGCAGGCGGTCGTCCTACGCTGCACTTGCCAATACGTGGTCTCCACTCTAGAATCTTTCTGCCCCAACGCCTGTCCGATATTCGCGCTATGTGGCCCGCCCGTTGCCACTTCAGCTTGCTAATCCTGAGGGCTATGTCGGTGTCCTTGGTTCTTCTACGAATCTCCTCATTCCTGATTCGATCACGTAGAGAAACGCCGAGCATAGATCTTTCCATAGGTCGCTGAGCAACTTTGAGCTTTTTTATGAGACCTATTGTAATAGACTCACTGTCAACACACATTGACTAAAAACTTTAGTCTTGAGGCATTTTGGACAAGAAAATGTTGCGCAGTTTCCCGAACGCTGCCCAGCCGAGTTGAATTCGTCAATTGACCTCTTTCTCAAAGTTGGACCTAACTAACCGGACTGCCTGTCCCAGGTAAATATATTCGTCGACAACTTCAAGAGTATAGCTCCCAACGGTGAGTGTGGTGGGTACGACATAGACATTAAACATTATTTTCGTTTTGTATATGTTCATTTTAAGACCCACTTGTTGGGATACTCTGTTGAGGTATCACAGGAATAGGTTCGCAAGCAAGCATTCGTCCTAGATCTTCTAGCGACTCTGCCACGACCACAATGTCGTCGGCAAATAGAAGGTGAGTGATGTATTCGCCATTGATGTTGTGTTTGTGACAGTTTCGAAGAAACTGTTTACGGCCACCTTAGAGGTTGTTGGTTGGTTGTTGATTTCGTCCACTGATGCGCTGCTGTCTAGCAATTCGAAGCAGTTTGACAATTCGAGTTGAAAGTTCTTGGGGTTTTGGATATGTTCATAAGAAGGTCGGATCGTAGACTTCATCGGACGCGATTAATATTTAATGTAACTGGGACCATTCAGTGATCACTGCCGTTTTTACCCTGTGAATCACGGAGACATAATTAAATATTTGTGGCTCGATGCTCATGAAGAAGTCTATCTCATTTTTAGTGGAACCATCAGGACTCATCCAGGTCCATTTCCTATGAGGCGGCTTCTGGAAGAAAGAGTTCATCATAAAGAGTCCCTCTTTCTCCAGAAATTCGGCCAGGCTCTGGCCCCTGGGGTTGCTTTGCCCATATCCAAATTGCCCCACTCTCAACTCATTATCGCCTCGTTTGCCCAGCCGCGCATTGAAGTCACCCATAACCACTGTAAAGTGTGCTTTGGAAGTATGTATGGCTCTACTAATGTCCTCATACATAACTTCGACCTCATCATCTGAGTATGCCGAGGTCGGTGCGTAGACCTGTATGACCTTCAGCGAATATCTTTTGGATATTCCGAATATCAGGTACGCTACCCTGCTCGACACACTATTGATGGACACAACGTTGTCTATGAGCGACTTGTGAACGATAAATCAAACACTACCTTGGAAGTGCTGTTCGTCCTCCAGTAAAACATGTTGCCGGATTTTATATACTTATATAATGTATATAGATACATACAAGGATCCTATAGACCTCAGCCTTTTCCAAATGACTAAGAATCATCACTAACTAAGCGAAAGAGTGATAAAATAAAACTGATGTAAATCTACGTTAGTTAATAATATGGCAAACGAACCGAAATACAACATTTTCATGCTTGAAATAAGAAAATTAATTTCAGCGAATTAGTATAATTTATCAAATGAGCGATTTGTCGAATACCCCAGATTATTTATTGCCGCGATATCAACGCGAATTTCCGGAACATCCGGCGTTACATTTAAAAACGAAATAGGTGTTTTGTATTGTTTTGTTTGTTATTATTTAAATAGATACCTACATAATACTTACCTAATATGTAGGAGGTTTTTACAGCAGTGCAAAGCCTTGGTATTATTGCAAACAACATGGTTAAGCAACCTTTGGTTTCATCAGTCTGAGTTAGGTGACCGTTTATGTTACGTGTATTCATATTATTTGCCTTGTAAGGCACGGCGGTTTCTATCTCTATCTGTCTCTCAATTTGGCAGTCGTTAAGCCAAGTTGAAAGCCTTACAAGCGGCTCCAACAGCATGTGGCCACAAACCTGACTGCACAGGATCCGCGTAGTGGTATGATCTAATCTCTCTCATGTCGATTTGCGGCAGAAAGCCTTTGCACTGGGCAAACGGCAATCTATAGATTAAATTTATATAGATTAATTTTCTATAAAAAGCTATAGAATCATAACTGTCTGTCAGATATAAAACCATCATGCATTTATTCTTTAGGTCTACTTTTGTAATTAAACATTTTGTTTACGGGAACATTGAAAACATGGATGAATTAATCGTTAAACTTTGTGAAAATAATACAAAATCATCGCCAACAGCAACTTCAAAGCCTGGCTACGGCATAAGCCAATTAAAAATCGAAATGTTCATCCAAAACTGACGTATTTAAATAAATCATAAAATACAGCTTACCAAGGAAACTCATTTAAAACTCGCTCGGAATTCGTGTCACACGTCAATTATTCAATCGGAATGTTTGACAGGGCTCCTTATTAATTCAACACATTGCCTAGCGCATTCTGCTGTGGAGGTGCGAAACTTTTTCAATTAAAGCCCCAAGGGTCGATTAAAATTCCGACATAATTTCCTAGCTAAGGGTGCCGTGTTATGTGAAGTCTTCGAACTCGATTAAAACTCGTGCTAATTATGCTTGCTTAATCATTTGTACGAAGTTTCACGTAGTTTTGTGACAAGTAATGAGAGAGATATATGTCACAAGTAAATAAATTTTCGAAAGTCTAAGCTTATTTTGCAAATTTCTGTAGCGTTTTTAAGTCTATTATCCGTTGGGATTGTATGTACAGGAACAGTATGAGTATTTAGAATAATGTACAAACCTAAAATTTGGTATGTTGCAAGTTAATGACGATTTGAGCCTTGGCAATTAAAACACAACGCTAGTTTGGCCCTCCAATAAACAAAGACAAGAAAGAATTTACTTTCCCTTCCCGCACAAGGTAAAAGACAAATAGAACTGATGTTATTTTTGGCGGGAAGTCGAAGAGTGATGTTGTCAATTTGTTTTAATTTCCATAACTTGTGTTATTTCGACTAATAATGTGTAATGTTGGTGGGACATTAACCATTATATGTTCTTATATGTGCATGAGTGAAGGTAATTGTAACAAAGTGATAAAACGTGCCTTTTCGACTACCCTTAAAACGGCCGTCGCAATTGGTATGTAAAGTGTCCACCGCTTTACTATCCAGGGTGGGGTACTTCATTGATTTCATTATCATCGTTATCATCAAGTTCATCGAAGAGTCGAATTAATTTAAACAAACACGATTACATATCTCGCTGGACACTGGCAAAATACACTTAAAATTAGTGTGAAGCCATAACTTAAAGAAGAGGAAGAAATAGAACTGATAAAATGAAGTCTTTTTATTGCACAGATTAAATCAATTTCATCCATAACGAAGGCAAAGTTAGGGCCGTTACCTTAATCCCTTCTCCCGTCAAGTTACAACAGAACAATTGAAATAATTTTGCACACGAAAATTAACGGGAATTCGTTAACAAAATGTGCATGTTTCCCGCTAAAAGTTTGCGCCGAGTCTGAATTATATGAACGCCATTTATGCGCTGTGTGCACGGCGTGTAATCGTATTATTTCATTTTGTGTTGGAACCCAATTTGTGCAATTCCGTAAACGGAAAGTCACGTTACGTTTGTAAAATGATGAGTGTTTAATTTTAGGAAATCAATGTGTCTACTAACCGTGTAATGTGTATACATACTTATATTTGTTCTTCAACTGAAACTTATTGAACTAGAACAGCGTGAGCTTAATGTTGTGATTTTAAGACTCGTTTTTGCGTTCCGTGATGTTCGGTTTTGATATCATTAATAATTGCAAGCTAAACATAACATACGACTATACATAGGTAAATATTCTTTCTTCTTTCACTCCAAGGTTTTAAAGTAAATAATTCAAATACAATATTTTGGTAAATATAACATAAATAACAGTAAAGAATTAGTAATTATATTATATAAAAAGCTTAGATGTATACTTGAATTAAAATTACAAGATGCAAAAATTTGAGTATGGCTGACATCAAAACTGCACTAAAAAAGCGGGTGGCAGAGGTGAACTAGTTCACACAACACCAACGTTTCGCCGACGATGTTAGGTCCCATGTAATAGGGGGCGAGCCTATTGCTATATACCGGGCACAATTCCAGACTCCGGACTCGTACTGGGAAATTTTCGTTAGAAAAACTACACTCGTCCGACCTAGGATTTGAACCCAGGACCTCGTGATCACAAAGCGATGCGCTTTACCACTAGACCAACGAGGTAGTCAAGCCTTAAGGCCGATATCGGATGTGATAATTTCTGACAAGCGCCATTTATATACGGTTTAAGTAGTAATCTATCAATAGAATATATGCAACAATTCCACATTCAAGTAGGTAACCGGCTGGTAGTATTCCTAAAACAAATTTCATCTATAATTAATAGCGTAACTAGTTTGCCAACGACACATACCACTATTAAGCTTGTGCACACAACCACTGGATTCATTTGTAGTGGAATGTTCGAAGCGTTCATCGAAAAGTGAATCTCGATGAACACGCGTGAACTCCGGAGCCCAAACATTAACGTAAATTCAAATTGCATTGGCATTCAAACTACACATTTCAATTCGAAACTGAACGGGAACTATGCGAGTGCAAACAGTAGATATACCTCTGAGCTTTTCGATTCATTACCGCGGGGGTATGGGAGAAAATGAAAGGATTGTTTTTGATTTATACTCTGTGAGAGAGGGTTTATGTTGAACGTTATTTATTTAGGATCTAAATAGTAAAGACATTGTGTTTTTTTCGATGAGTCTTTACGTATTCTTATAAATTTAACCCCTATTGATATTTATCCAGATATTTTAGCATCGAGCGTCTAGTACAGAGCGATTCGGGCTTCTGTCGAAATTAGCGGTCTTATTATTAAGATGTAACGTTAATTTTATTCTCGAAGTAAAACTGTTTACTTTTATTCCGATACTATACTTTTGTACCGTATATACTATTATTTTACCTTACTTAAGCCAGATTTCTCAATCATTTGATGTAAAGTAAAAGTGCTTCGCAGGATGAAGTACACAATAAACACATAAAAAATGACAGCTGTTTGTAATTTGGATACTGTATAACTTTTCATCATCATCATCATCTCAGCCCATACTTGTCCACTGTTGAACATAGGCCTCCCCAAAGGGGGGATTTGCCATACTCGCCACGCTTGGCAGGCGGGTTGGCGAGCGCAGTTTTTGATCGCAGAAGTGTTAAGAGAACGCTGCTGCCCATTCCCTAGTTTTCCCTTAGTCGCCTTGTACGACACCCGATGGGATGAGATGGGTTGGTCCTATTCTAAGCCGGGAACCACGCGGTATAACTTTTATTTTATAATATAATAATAATATCAGCCTATACTGCCCACTGCTGAGCAAAGGCCTTCTCTCACAAATCAAGGTGAGAGAGATTAGGTCATACTCCACCACGTGGACCCAGTGCGGTTTGGTGGAGACAGGTTTGTGGCCACCTGCTGTTGGAACTTATTAAGCCGCCTTTAAGGCTTCCAACTCGGCCTAACGACTACCACATTAAGTGGTAACCGGGACCAACGGCTTAACGTGCCTTCCGAAGCACGGAGATGCTCGAATATGAAAATGCCTCAAACGGTCACCCATCTCAGGCCGACCGAGTCGAACGCTGCTTAACCTTGGTAATCGGTAAGAACACTGCGGTCGCACAGCGCTACGAGCGCCAACTTTTATTTTATGACTGATAAATCATCACATCACATTGAGGCTCAAATTTTGTAAAAAAAACTCAATATCTTTTGTATCTCGACATCTGTTGGTGGTAAGTCAAACTAACATAGCATATAGGTGTCTAGATTATCGCATTATAGAATTTACTTCGAGTTACTGTGGTTACTCAACATTACATAATTATGTCAAAGATTATGTATAGCCGATCCGTTAGGTACAAGTAATTTCGGTTGTCTGGCTTCACGGCAGGGCACATCAAATATAGGCCTATTAATCATCCCTTACGGTTCTCGTTGTTCAAATAGCTATATTGGTTTCCAGTAGGGAAATTAATATTACTATTTGGAGACATAGACCAAAAGATTAATTCTCTAGTAAAATTTAATATGGAGGCTGCGTTAAAATAGACTCATATTATGAGTTTTTGGACAGATTAACTCGAACTTACTACAAATATAAAACTCAAAAACTCAAATCATTTATTTCGTAAAAATCCTGCGGGGTGCTTACATTATGGTCATATTAACTTTTTTTTTTAATTTACGGATCGGAACGCGGCTTTCACTGAGAAAATCCGGCGAAAAACTCAGCCGGCTTCTTTTCTGTTTAATTCTCCATTCATTTTTTTCATCATTTTCTGTATAGATACATACCAGCTCCAGTGTGATCCCTTACGACCGATATATGTGACTAATAATAATGTTTTTCAAGGATGATAAGCTAAAGGATTCTAGATAGACCAGCCTCCACAAGCAGCACCCGTTCATACGTATAACTACTACACACTGTTAAACCTTTAAGGTTTCACCACAAAGCCGATGCAGCGCGACAGAGACGCGACGGTGGTGCGACTTGGGGAGTAGTAATGTACTGAAATGAACGGTAGAAGCCACATAGCGCAGCCCCCTCGGCGCGACAGCCAACGTTACGACCGAACTAGGCGAGCGCTTCCATTGAGCTCCCGTCGCGCTCCGTTGGCTATATGACCAAACCTTTACTCCCGTATTTTTTCTCAAGCAGAAGTGTTACCGACATTTCTCCTTTGATTTTAGGTGCCAATTTAATAGATAATAGAGGGTTAAGTTGTTGCTGAACAATATCCCAGACTCCAAACTGCTACTAAGTATTTCGATAAATAAGCTCCAATAACACCTACCCAGAATTCTAAGCCAGTTCCTTGTGATAACTAGCCTGATCATGAGTCCCCAGACCACCAAAGCAATGAAACCTTGTAAAAATATAAGAAATATGTATTCTGAATACTAGATAATTGTACACACACACACCGTCACGCCTATATTCCCCAAGCGGGGGTGGCAGAGGTGTACTGAGTACACCCACGTTTTGCCGACGATTTTAGGTCCCATGTAATAGAGGGCGAGCCTATAGGCATATACCGGGCATAATTCCAGACTCCGGACTCATACTGGGAAGTTTTCGTTAGAAAAACCACACTTGTCCGACCTAAGATTTGTAAAGGTACGTAAGCCCTGAATAAATATGTGCGAGTATACATAGATAAGATAATACATAATATTCCTTACTAGCTGTACACAACTAGCACAACTTCAATCGCGTAATTTAAGGCGTGTAAAAAAAACTTTATTCGCGTTATTTTCAGCAGAGTAAAAATAAACTTCATTCGCGTTATTTTCAAGCGAGTAAAAAGAAACTTCATTCGCGTTATTTTCAAGCGAGTAAAAAGAAACTTCATTCGCATTATTTTCAGGCGAGTAAAAAGAAACTTCATTCGCGTTATTTTCAGGTGAGTAAAAAGAAACTTCATTCGCGTTATTTTCAGGTGAGTAAAAAGAAACTTCATTCGCATTATTTTCAGGCGAGTAAAAAGAAACTTCATTCGCGTTATTTTCAGGTGAGTAAAAAGAAACTTCATTCGCGTTATTTTCAGGCAAGTAAAAAGAAACTTTATTCGCGTTATTTTCAGGCAAGTAAAAAGAAACTTCATTCGCGTTATTTTCAGGCGAGTAAAAAGAAACTTCATTCGCGTTATTTTCAAGCGAGTAAAAAGAAACTTCATTCGCGTTATTTTCAAGCGAGTAAAAAGAAACTTCATTCGCGTTATTTTCAAGCGAGTAAAAAGAAACTTCATTCGCGTTATTTTCAGGCAAGTAAAAAGAAACTTCATTCGCGTTATTTTCAGGTGAGTAAAAAGAAACTTCATTCGCGTTATTTTCAGGCAAGTAAAAAGAAACTTTATTCGCGTTATTTTCAGGCAAGTAAAAAGAAACTTCATTCGCGTTATTTTCAGGCGAGTAAAAAGAAACTTCATTCGCGTTATTTTCAGGCGAGTAAAAAGAAACTTCATTCGCGTTATTTTCAGGCGAGTAAAAAGAAACTTCATTCGCGTTATTTTCAAGCGGGCAAAAAGAAACTTCATTCGCGGTATTTTCAGGCGAGTAAAAAGAAACTTAATTCGCGTTATTTTCAGGCAATTAAAAAGAAACTTCATTCGCGTTATTTTCAAGCGAGTAAAAAGAAACTTCATTCGCGTTATTTTCAAGCGAGTAAATAGAAACTTCATTCGCGTTATTTTCAAGCGGGTAAAAGAAACTTCATTCGCGTTATTTTCAAGCAAGTAAAAAGAAACTTCATTCGCATTATTTTCAGGCGAGTAAAAAGAAACTTTATTTGCGTTATTTGTCTTTCCCCTGGCTAAAATCTTTTTACTTGCCGAATTTGATCAAAATTTGTTCAGTGGTTTGGACATGAAATGGTAACAGACAAGCAGACAGACAGAGCTGTCAAATGTATAATATTAGTATTGATTATACTCTGCGGTACCTATAATCCTCATAAATATTTTTTTTTTAAACTTAGCTCCACGCTAGGATTAATTTCTGTGTCGGGGGTGCGTTTACAAACATGAAAATTCACATACACAAATACCCAGACCGGAACAAATAATCGTGGATCACACAAAGATTTGTCCCGTACGGGAACCGAACCCGAGATTATTAGACACAGTGGACGGAGCGGCTTAAGCTCTAAACCACTGCGCTAAGTTGTCCGTCGTTCCTATAAATATAAAAACTAAAATGTGCGATCGGGGGACCCCCGTCAGGAACGAACTTCTAATCAGACAATGTAACTCACTGTTAATTAAACTGTTAGTAATTGCAAAACAATTTTATTTAACGGGAGCATACTCTGACCATCGAGCAGATTTAACTAACACGTTATGTACATAACTATGGCCGCCAGCACTAACGATAAATTCCGAACCGAACGTCTCGTAACGTTTTTTCATGTTACGATTTCTACCTGTCAACTCCCACCACAAGACGCGTTAAGGAACTTTGTTCCAAAAAAAAACATAAATATGCATTTATTATCTACATAATGTTTTATCCCGAATAATCTCTTGATAATGAGATATGGTAAGTAAAGATAATCACAAAATGACATTGACATAAAATAAAAATAATAGCCCTGTTAAGAAACTGTCCCACCGTTGGGCACGGGTCTCCTTTAATACGGGTTGCATGCAACTCTTAAGCATGCAGATTTCCTCCCGATGTTTTCCATCAAGTTTCTAGCAAGTGATAGTTAATTTATAATACGCACATGTTTCGAAAAGAGAGGTGCGTGCCTGGGTTTGAACCCGAGATCTCTGACTTTGCAGTCCAACGGTCTAACCTAGTGGTTAGACCTGCTATGCTGGCTATAACTGCTGTTTCAACTGACATAAAATATTAAAATAAAAAAACAATTACAGCTAATTTTAATTAAATGAACACAAAAACACCCATTAAAAATATGCACTACATTTTACACAGCTCTATCTATCGTACATTTTCGCTGGCCATAAATACACAGTATTCCAGTGCGTGAGTAAAAAAAGTAAAAAAAAACATTTTGGGTCGGCCATTATCCTCGGCCAGCCCGCTGACGTAAGCTTGAATTAACTGTGGGCTCCTAGTCAACAAGCGTATAGAAAACTGGGTCCTTATTCGTTATCACCAAACGCGACGTGTTACGATAACTACGTGAGATGATATTGAGACCGGACACTTTTTGTAGTACGCTGTATTTAAAATGAACAAAAAAAACAACAATTTATCGAAAATATCCTACTAATACTATAAATGTCAGTTTGTATGTTTAGATGTTTGTAATATGTAAATCTGACACAGAGATAGTTTATTACCTGGATTGACACAAAGGGTACGGTTTATCCCGGCAAAATGGTACAAAGTTTACGCGGACGAAGTCGCGGGCAGAAACTAGTTTTCTATACTTTTTTTTTCTCGCAATGCTATACGTATACTCTTAAATAAATTACCTATGACCATAGGGAAGATATATTGTATTACGCATTCGCAAACAACAATTAACAGTTATTGAAGGAATTTTCAACAAATCGAACATTGGCATCTCGCACACACAGTGCGTAAATGTGGCCGCTTTTTGACGCCATGTTTGTTAGCAATGCTCAGTCTAATGTCTATATCTAAGCGGTAACTTTTACTCAAGTATTTACTTAGTACATCATTTTTATTCTATAGTTGAATAACTATCACAAGTAAGAAATGTCAAAAGTTAGTTTTCATAGCCAAGCAATTTCTCTACTCGCGTTTGATTCCCGCACGGGGCAAATCTTTGTGTAACCCACAATTATTTGTTTCGGTCTGGGTATTTGTGTATGTGAATTTTCATGTTTGTAAACGCACCCACGACACAGAAATAAAACCTAGTGTGAAAATACGAATACAAGTATAACATTTTAAACAAATGTCATTACTCGGCTAAGTAAATTCTTAAGACAAGTAATTAAACATCTATATATACGGGTGTAAGTCTAAGCGTATACTGCAGCTTCATCCCTCCTGAAGGTATTTATGTAGTTCAGACCTTTTAGTATATTAAAGTTCACTACTGAGCCAAGAGGCAGAAACCTGATCTGTAGTTGGGCAGCAGTTGGACTAAGTATCAAAATGTCTGACTTAATGGAAACCCGGGGTTTAAAAGGGGAATGAAAACAGAATAAATGCTTTAGAAATGCGAGCTCTGCGGAAGATGTGCGGAGTGAAGCTGACCTGAAGGTATGAAAAATAGTATCGGTGTAAAAATAAGAAAAGATATGCTCCGTTGGTTTGGATATATAGGAAGAATGTCAGATGAAATAATGACAAAACAGATATACATTGCAAAAGTGGAAGGATGTAGACAATGGGGAAGACCTAGACTATCTTATCATGACCAAATGGATCGTGTCTTATCTGAAGGGCAAGTTAACAGTCTCCGTAACCGGCGAGCGTGTATGAGACGAACTATGAGAGTGGAGGAATGTAAGGAAAGAAGCTGTTGAAACTTTGTACTCTTTGCCTTCCCCGCAAGAGATCTGGCGTGATGATATAGATAGATAGGTATTTTTTAATTAGTACGAAAGTGTTAATTGCAAGTCAGCAAAGTAGCCGTAGGAATAGAGGATGTAATAGATCGTAAACTGGTAATTTTAATATTAATTTATTACTAACTTTAACTAAATGATAATTTATGTGGTTAAAGTTGATACAATTCTGAGTGATCTTGGACTCCCTAACTAGCAAAAAGCTTCCTATTAGTGGCTGAATATAATTATGTAACATGACAATAAGAAACAAAATTAAAACATAATGAAAAGTAAAGAAGTTGAGAACGGGTATGCTCCGTTAGTTCGGGCATATAGAAAGAATGCCAGAAGAAAGAATGACAAAACAGATATCAATGCGAAAGTGGAAGGATGTAGGTACCGGGGAAGACCTAGACTATCTTACTATGACCAAATAGACCGTGTATTATTTTATAGGGCAAGTCAAGAGTCTCCGTAACCGGCGAGTGTGTATGAGACGAACTATGAGAGTGGAGGAAGCCAGAGAGGAATGTAAGGAAATAACCGGTTGGAACTTTGTACTCTCTGCCTACCCCGCGAGGGAGCTGGCGTGATGATATAGATAGATAGGTAGAAGTAAAGAAAATAATAAACATAATGGCAATAAGCTTTATGTTGGGTGTGTGCGCGCATGAGTATGTGTGTTTGTCACACACAAATGTAAGTGTATATTAGCATAAATTAATTTATAGATTTTGTACTTACTGCCTCGTTGGTCTGGTGGCAAAGCGCATCGCTTTGTGATCACGAGGTCCTGGGTTCAAATCCTAGGTTGGACAAATGTAGTTTATCTAACGAAAAATTCCCAGTACGAGTCCGGAGTCTGGAATTGTGCCCGGTATATGGCAATAGGCTCGCCCCCTATTACATGGGACCTAACATCGTCGGCGAAACGTGGGTGTACTCAGTACACCTCTGCCACCCCCTCTGGGGAATATAGGCGTGACGGTGTACTTACTATTGGATCAAGGGCTTTCTTTATAGTCAAATCCACTAAGCCATCTGAATATAATATATTTAAAATTATGGTTGGTCATCAGAGATGGGCAAAATGTAATCAGATCAATGATTAACCACCCCCGCTTGGGGAATATAGACGTGACGGTGTATTAATGATTAACGATTTCAATTACAATTTGTAAACTTCAACGTTTACGATTACACATTTAATCTTGAACCGTGATTTAATATTTCTAAATGCAATTGTAATCAATAATCTGATTACATTTTGCCCATCTCTGTTGGTGATATGGTATGGTGAATTTATACGTTTTATTTAATTTGTTATAAATGAAAGGTGCTAAATAATCAAAATGTTTTTAGCAAAAAAGGCTGAAAACACGGTATACAGTATGTTTCTCATGTATATTGAACGATAATTTCACGAACTTATCGTACCGCGCCGCGCTGCGTGATTATTCGATCGTCGAATAAGGGCCCTGGGTGAATAAAATGTCGCTCGTTGTACATTTTTGCCCGAAATGCCTCCAATGGGGCATGCGTATATTTCGCTATTTTTGTTTGCGGAGTCAGCGGGATTGTTATTAACGTGTGGAATTAAAAATACGACTGCGTTGCTTGGACAAAAATATAAGGTTGAACATTGTTCCAAGAAATTGAAATCGGCTTCCAATTTTGTCCGATGATATAGTAACGTTAAAACAGTTAGTCATCTACTTGGTGGGAATTTTGCACTTGGTGAAGTAATAGTAGTGAGGCTTTCATCTGAGAGAAGAGATACGCATACACACGTCCACACACACACACACACACACACACACACACACACACACACACACACACACACGCTTACTTCAGGCAATAACAATAATTTCTTAATATAATCATATTTTTTTTTTTTTTTTTTTTTTTTATTTTTTTTTTAAAAAACGTTGCCCCACACTAGGATTAATTCCTGTGTCGTGGGTGCGTTTACAAACATGAAAATTCACATACACAAATACCCAGACCGGAACAAATAATTGTGGATCACACAAAGATTTGTCCCGTGCGGGAATCGAACCCGCGACTATTAGACACAGTGGGCGGGGTGGTCTAAGCCCTTAACCACTGCGCTAAATCGTCCGTCAAATCATATAGGTTAAAAGTATCTATATTTCAATTAAATTAAATTAGGTAAACCTCTCTCATATTGCTGTGCCCTGCAGGGTCCATGATTCTATCACTCATATTTATATTAACTATACTATCATGAATATATGAATTTCTTGTTGATTGTTAATAAAAACTATTCATATTCATTTTATCCCATGATTTTATCATTGTTACAACAGATATCTCCATAAGGGTGCTTTATAATTTGTTTTTTAAACTTTTTCGAACATCTAGAATTCATAAAATAATTTTTTAAAGGTGATTCCAATCTATTCTAAATTTAACAACATGATCGTTAACTATATAGGAGAAATTCATTTTCCAATTTTAATAATAGGTAATTTCTCACGTTAAAATAAATTAGCTACGTTTTAAAGGCCCATCTGCTGGTCTAAACCCGATAAATTCTGAATGTATCCGTAAATTATCTTGTTTAAACTCAAAAAGGTGTATGGAAAATTAATTTTCAAACTGACCACACATTGCAGAGGTGTGTTGCGGGTAATTGAGCAATTTTTTATGGGCCCCATTTTGTATAGATAATACACAGCGTATCCATATATTATTTTATGCCCAATTCGAAGATTCAAGTTATATATATATAATGTAGGAAAATGGTTTTAGTAGGTAATCTACCCACCTGACTACCTCATTGTTCTAGTGGCAAAACGCATCGCTTTGTGTTCACGAGGTCCTAGGTTCAACTTCTAGGTCGAACAAGTGTAGATTTTCTAACGAAAAACTTCCCAGTACTAGTTCGGAGTCTGGAATTGTGCCCGGTATATGGCAATAGGCTCGCCCCCTATTACATGGGGCCTAACATCGTCGGCGAAAGGTGGGTGTACTCAGTACACCTCTGCCAACCCCACTTGCGGAATATAGGCGTGATTGTGTTTAATCTACCTATTTTAATAGGTAAGAAAATTTACCATCCACTTGATTTGTTTATCTAAATAACAAAGGCAAATAAGTTATAAAATTTAGGCGAATATTACATGAAATAACACTATTTACTCGCATTTTATCGTGGTCCATTCTTGGTTTTTAAGATCTCGACAAGAACTTAACAACAAAAAATATGACCCGCAAAACAGTTGTATTTCAAGAACAGATGGTCCCGTTTGATGTGCGAAACACCAAATTGTTGTAATATGGTATATCTGATAGGAAGAATATGGCCCGACGTCCAGACTTCAGACACCAAAATATTTTTGGTGTCTAGATCTGTCAAAAGATCTGTGCGTGGTTAAAAATAAAACGTATAAAGTATTTGGATATCGAAATCATTATTTCCAATCCGATATAACATTTGATTTTTCAGATATAACCCAAAACCAAATGACCCGTGGGTCCTGATTTGTGGGTTGATTTGGTGACTAATCCGAACGATGAGGCAGTCACTTTTTAAATTTCAAATAAAAGCATGATACACACAATATGAAACCTAAAAAAATCATATCTCTATCAAACTATCATTCGGGCCAGGTTCAATTTGCACGGTGGTTTGATATCGCATTCGATGCATATGTGCTTACGTGCCACGAACGTGCCACCCTTAGTTTGTAAAAGGATTTAGTTAGTTTTTTTAGTTGTTTTGTCGCTCTCTTCGTTCCTGCTCTGTGGTGATAACTATTGTATGACTAGCGATTTTTTCGGTTAGAATATTTCTGGACTATGGAAAATTTAAATCTAACGTTGTAGTATAGGGTTTGAATAAATTTATACATATTACTTGATTTAATCGGTTTTTAATTTATTGGGTTTTTATTTGGTTTGTCACGTTTTATTACCACTACTTTTTATGGTCTATCTACCTATATCATCACACCAGATCCCTTGCGGGGTAGGCAGAGGCTACAGTTTCAACAGGTTCTTTCCTTACAGACCTCTCTGGCTTCCTCCATTCTCATAGATCGTCTAGGAAGCCAGAGAGGTATGTAAGGAAAGAACCTGTTGTAACTCTGTACTCTCTGCCTACCCCGCAAGGGATCTAACGTGATGATATAAATAGATAGAGAACACACAGCACAGCACAAAGGCTGTGAACCTGAACAGACATTACGTATCATATGTGTCTATGCCAAAAAAACTTTATATTAAAAAAATACAGACGGCTTCGTCCATTCATTAAGAACATAAGCTGCTCCGCCCACTGGATTGAGTAGATAGTCATGGGTTCGATTCCCGCACGAGACAAATCTTTGCGTGACCTATAAACATTTGTTTCGGCTTAATGTGTATCCACGACACGGGAATAATTCCTAGTGTGAAACTATTTTCTTTTAAATACAAAATAAACGTAATATAATTTAAAGAAACACACAAAATAACGATATGCGTACTCCTATAACCAACGTTTAAACGATAATTAATAATATTATTTCTTTGCTAAAATGCCCATGCATTCTCAACCAATCCAAATTGTTCATTTCCAAAGTCATTCATTGCTGGAATGTTCACGGGAGCTTGCAAGTGCCCCGCGACCTGAGTTATTGCGCTGCATGCATATAAATTATTGCTATTTCGAGAAACGTCCGTCTGCAACTGCGCCGCAATTCTGTGGTTGCTATCCATTCTCAGATGAAGGATCTGATAAATGTATACGGTAAATTCTATGAGACAATATAATATGTAATCAAACGAACTTCGATCAAGATTATATTAGTCGCTTCATTCGATGGTATAATAAAGAACTACTTCGTTAATTATATCTGAAGAATAAAGCAAAGAAATATAATAGATGCAAACTTATCCGAAGTCCGATTTTTTTCATTATTTCTAACAAGCACAAGGTAAGTAAGTCGTATATAATTTTTTTTATAAAAAAACTTATCCCTACACTGAAAATTATTCCTGTGGGGTATGTTTACAAACGGGTGTGTTTACAAAAATGAAGTTCGCGTACCGAATCCAGACCGAATTAAATATTTGTGGCTCACACAAAGATTTGTCCCAATCAAAGCCGCGACTTCTCGATCCAGTGGATAGAGCGATTTTAACCACCGGTCCAAGCCATCCTTTTATTAAAACCACTTTTATTTCTCATTTATTTTCTTCTAATTCGAACAAGCTTTTATTTAACTTGCAATGTTCGTATGTCTGTCTGTCTGTATTTCCGGTACAAATCTTCTGATCTGTTTTTCAAGCACCTGCTGGTATCCGATGGAGCTGAAATTTGACATACGTATGTAAGTTCAGTGTTAATGCAATATTAAGGTACCATGGAGCTGGTCTAATGATGGAGTCGGAAGGTCATAAGAACATGTGAATTAAACAACGTAGCTTCCTCGTGTTTAGGCTTGTTAGATTGGTAATGGCAAGTACTATACAACCAGATAGTGTTTAGGGTCTGATGATGGTGCCGAAAGGTAGCCAATGTAACTAACCAACTATTTAATATAACCCCACCGTGTTTGGGCTCATTGGATTTGTCTTGACGAGTACTTTAGACCCGGATGGTGTCCAGGGTCTGATGATGGAGCTAGAAAGAACTCCTCAACTAAGCAATATATATTTTTTTGTATCTTTGTTGTGTTTTTCTTATAATAGCTTGTTTTTAAGAAGTAAAATTATTACATTAGGGAGAGAATATTGTCATAAGCAATAAACAAGGGCCACTTACAAACTTCATAATTCAACATACACCGCCAGATAGCAACGCGACCTCTGTCGAAAAGATAAAGAAAAAAATATCCAGACAATGATTTACTCGTACAGTCCTTGTAGCTATATATTTAGGGAGTCTGTTTATTTATGATCAACATCCCGAAAAGGCGGAGAATATTATTTTGTAATTATTTATTTATGGAAATGGGTTCCGTTGCTCCCTCGTAGACTAAAATATAACGTTGCCAAAGACAAGAACTGGCGTGAAACACTCCGTTTGAAAGGAATAAACTTGTATAATAGATTCTCTTTTGTTGTGTTTCCACTTCATGTGGAGATGGTCATTAATTTTAAGTGTTGTTTGATCCTTATGTACATACAGCCATTTACACTATGATAATTACGTTTCGTAAAATTAAAATGATATAACACTAACTTTTGCCGTAATAATTTACGTATATTTATCTCTATATCATCACGCCAGACCTCTACCCCGCAAGGGTCCTGGCGTGATTAATATTTTTGTATATTTTTTTGTTTTTAAAGTAGTATCGGTGTAAAGATGAGATAAGATATGCTCCGGTGGTTCGTATATAGAAAGAATGTCGGAAGAAAGAATGATAAAAAAGAATGTGATCACGAGGTCCTGAGTCCAAATCCTAGGTCGGTAAATGTAGTTTTTCTAACGAAAAATTCCCAGTCTGAGTCCGGAGTCTGCAATTGTGCCCGGCATATGGCAATAGGCTCGCTCCCATTACATTGGACCTAATATCATCAGCGAAAAGTGGGTGTACGCAGTACACCTCTGCCACCCCCCTTACCTTACCCTTGCCACACTTAGGGAATATAGACGTAACGGTGTAACCTGTTGGAACTCTGTACTCTCTGCCTACCCCACTAGTGAGCTAGAGATATAGATAGATAGAGTTAACGATAATAAATAGCAACACCAAATACATTATGTATCTAAAAGTACCTTTTATTTATCACTACTAAAAAGATAAACGAAAACCCTCAAAGGCATCTGTTTAAACGGCCCTAAAGTATCACGCCATTTAGCAGTCTATGAAAATTTAACGACATCAAACTTCATTGTTTAGTGAAATAAAAAGTGGTCTAGATTACAGCCTGAAACCGTAATGGCGGGCCAATGGCAGTATATACCGCCCCTAGGATTACACTGTAGTATTACAAGGAAAATATGGAGATGTGGTTAAGGAATGTGATTTTTTTTCTTTGTATTAGATTGGAGGTTGTTGATTTATCCGATACATTACTACATTTTCATAGGATCATGTCATAAGACATACTACTTTGGGGTGCTCTGCAGAACTGAATACCATATTCGTTCTTTAGATAAGGGCTGTTCGAGCAATTAACTATTCGTCCCCGAGAGCCTTCCTTAGGGAAAAAAATAGAGAAATATAGGTATATTCTAACTGTTGCCTCATAATTCACGTATGAAAATCTTCTACATGTTAAAAAGAATATCAGTAACTTAAAATATAGCGACCTCATCATATTAATACACGGAACAAAGATGATCTTATTGTACATTATACTCGTCTTCACAGAATTAGTAATTCTCTTATGGGGCAATATGTATACGCATCTGCAAAAAATTACCCATAGATATCCGAAACATGCCTATCAATAAGTTCAAAAAGACAATCAAAACTAGACTGTGTAAGAAAGGGTATTACAAATTTTTGTATTATCTTAACGATAAAATGGATTGGGTTTGAACAGCTCCTCAATCCATGTTTTTTCTCTTTGAATGCAATATTGAAAGGGAAAAAAATGGTTAACAGAAAGGTCAAACAAATTTAGTTAAAAGACTAGCCTATTGAGTTTCTCGCCGAATATTCTCAGTGGAGGCCGTATTCCTATCCGGTGGTAGATGTAAAATCCGTTACCACTCCGTATCCAATGAAATAGAATAATTAAACTTTCATAGGTAGGATATTTTGTAATAATTATTTTCTTAGCGACTATGCCGTATACAACAGATCGCATAAAAAAGGTCAGAGTTGCTCAGCGAGCTATGGAAAGAGATGGTCGGTGTTTCTTTTCCATATTGAATCAGGGATGAGGAGATTCGTACAGATACCAAGGCCACAGACATAGTCCACAGGATTAGCAAGCTGAAGTGGCAATGGGCGGGCAACATATCGCGAAGATCGGACGGCTGTCGGGACAGAACGATGTGAAGTACGGTGACGCTCGAATATAAAAATGCCGCAAACGGTCATCTATTTCAGACCAACGGACCCGAACGCTGCTTTACATTCTCCATTGCTCCTGAAAGCCTTATGTGATAGATAGAACTGCGCAGTGCTGGAGAACTGGATACGGCTCCATGCGCCAGTTGCTAGGTGTGCAGTGCTCTAGTATGACAGCCACTTGTATTCCTCTTGCTTTTTACTAAGACTAGTTCCTTAAGTTATTATTGTACATACTAACATTATGGAGTTTCTGGTCTAATATCAAACATTTTAATTTTATTCATTAACCTTGGTAATTGCTAATAACGCCGCGGTCGCACAGCGCTACGCGCGCCGCAATATTGTACTTCCATAGTATATACTGTTCAGTTTACTGTTTAACTCAATTTTAATAGTAATAATTTGTTCGCTATTTCTTTTAATAATTTACATAGCAATGATTATGACCGCCAATTGCTAATAGTTAACACCCTATTCATCAGGTTATAGTTCGCCAATCCGAACGAAACCAATAGGAACAAAAGGACGTGACGTTATCACAAAACGCATTTAGATACACATTCGCCATGCGGGCTAATAATATCCCAAATTCAGGGACCTATTCTCTATGACCAATTGAATAGGTAACGCGGTCGTTACGATAACTTGGTACTTCAGTGGGAAGCAGTATACTATTTCGGGGGCTCGTCTGTAGGATTCTTTCTCGACTTCACAATTCCTGGGCAGTGCTAAACGAGCAGCAACTTCTCTGTTGGTAGACCACGGCCATGATTATTCACCAGCCTTCCAGCAAATGCCACTAAGCGACCCAGTCGTGTTCCAGCATGTTGCGCTGGAGGCGGGATTAGCTCGATCATACCAATTCGAAACCCGGTCTTTACGAGTTAGCGAGCCAAAACATGGGCCCCATTGTCAACGCATTTGCCACATGATGGACGGTTTGATTCAATGGTTAAGAGCTTAAGCCGCTGCGCCCACTAGATCGAGTGATCGCGGGTTCGATTCCCGCACAGGACAAATCTTTGTATAGCCCACAAATATTTGTTTCGGGCTGGGTGTTTGTGTATGTGAAATGTAAACGCACTCACGACACATGAATCGTTCCCATTATAGGTCAACGTTGCATTTAAAAAAAAAAAAGAAAAAAAAATTTACATACCATTAGGTAAGATAGGAGTCAATCACCGACCAGTCCTTAAAAAACCCGGATCATTGCACAAGTTATCGTAACGTGTTGCGTTTGGGCATAGCGAATAGCCTGTCCTGGACCAATGTCGGTATTAAATTAAACAGGAAACTATACACTTATTTCCCACGGGAAACATATGGGACTACTATTGGACGATTTCAATCTCGAAATCGTAAGATTATTCTGGGGTTCAATTCTAGTATTTCATAGAGAAAGCTTTATGTTTTTTTTTTCTTTTTCGCAGTGTTATGATTTGGAGATGGCTTGGAAGCTGTTAGAATTGATTATGATGTACCGTGAGCCTTTGTATATTACAATTTTTGGGTAAGCAGTGAAGTTGTTATGTGAGTTTCGTTACCTAACCCATCGCGATAGGTGTGAGTTATTTTAGTAAGCCACGAAAAGTTATCCGTGTATGAGTTTGGTGATTATATATGTTTTCATAGCTCTCAATTCTTTTTTTAATTTAATTAGAAGCAGGGTACTCATATTTTCATCTTAAGATATAATAATAATAATAGTAGCCCTGTTAAGAAATTGTCCCACCGTTGGGCATGGGCCTCCTCTCAAACTGAGAGGGATTAGGCCATAGTCCACCACGCTGGCCCAGTGCGAGTTGGCGAACTTCACACACCTTCGAGAAACTCTTAGGCATGCAGGTTTCCTCACGATGTTTTCATTCACCGTTAAAGCAAGTGATACTTAATTTTTAAAACGCACATTCTTTCGAATAAACAGAGGTGCGTGCCTGGGTTTACCCGAGACCCCGGACTTTGCAGTCCAACGGTTAAACCACTAGGCTTTCACTGCTTTTATATTACACTATAAAATATTAATACACCAATATAACCCGTGGACTATTAACAAGAAATAATACGTAAATGTGTAACAATACACGTCGCTACCAAAATGGCTGTTCAGGGTACGGATGTGAAGTCCATTCCAGTTTATGTACGGGTACTATTTAGTTGTTTATTTCAAACACGCAATGGAAGTGACACTGACTAAATTAAAGTGTCAAAGACTAGGAACGTTTTGACCTCAGAGCTTTGTTCATTTCCTTGTCAGGGAGATGAAATGTTGATGACAAAGAAAGTCTGAGCGTAGGATTGGATTCAAGTTTGTATCATTCTGATGTAACTGACTGTAACTGATTCACGTCTATGACGTGAATCATAATCATCATCATAATGAATTGTATCATGGTGGCTATTGTATCCACTACGCTATAGACCACGTAATGAAGATTCAATAGCCACAGTAATACAATTGTGAACCCTACCTTGCTCAGGTTCACACTTTGACGTGATTTTGATTTATGTGTGGTAAAGATGAAGGTAATAATTAGATATTGAATCTGATATTTGTAGTATCCATAGTACCTACCTTTATTTTTTTAAGCATTTATCGGCCATCTCTATAGTAAATTCAATTTTTTTTTCAAAGTAGGTACAGTCCTACAAAATCTGAATTTACGCTGTCATTAGGTAAAATGTCACTATATGACAGTCTCAGAGTTGCCGTTTGCTATGAAATTAACCAAAGTTCTTTTTTAATAAGTAACCACCTAATGAAATATCGCCTTGGAAGTAGAAAAAAATATTAAGTATTAACCCTAATGAGGTGAAAATGCGGCACACCCAGGATATTTTTCTATCTATTGATATTTATTTTTAAGAATTTTTATTTGTAACATCACAAGATACACAATATTTAGTATATATAAAACATAAAGAAGAGAGTACGGAGTCCCAACAGGTTCTTTCAGTACAGACCTCGAGAAATAAATTGACGAAATATGAGAGAGGAGGAAGCAAGTTTTTCCACTGTCATAATTCATCAATTTATATTTGATTTCACATAACCAGATCTGCGGTCTAAAATAAGGAGATAGGCGGCTTGATAAGATCCAACAGCAGGTCCCCACAAAACAAGATTAATAACTAATTTAATAACGTTCTATCTATCTATGTCATCACGCCAGATCCCTTGCGAGGTCGGCAGAGAGTACGAAGTTCAAACAAGTTCTTTCCTTAGAGACCTCTCTGGATTACTCCACTCTCATAGTTCGTGTCATACACGTTCGTGATTTTCAAGTAATGTAATAAAATTTCTATATTATAGTGAGTACTGGCCGTATAGTTCTACTGTACTGCGGACAGTTATGCAGCATCGTATCGTTGTGCCTTTATGTACAGTTTAATGCACACTTGAGCCTTGATGGTGTTGTGTGCACGCTACTGGTGAAGAATAAAATGTAATTAACGCTGCACTATTTGCGTGTGCTACCCCTGATTTATCACTGCGTTTTTGGCAATCACGAGGTTCAAAAATTCGAATTCTTTAAGTTGGTAAAGCCCACCAGCACATTTTCACCACAGTAACTTCTGTTAGGATCTACAATGATCCTCCAAAGATGACACAAATGCTTGAGCCTTTTGGTGACTTAAGAAGTGTTTTTATTATCTTGTAATCCGAATTAAATAATTAGAAAACATAATAAATGACTGGTCAAACATTAAAGTCCACTTAACTTGGTCGGTAAACTGTTAAGATTTGCTGTATTCAACAATTTGTAGAAGCAATCCGAAGCCTAGCATAGTAGCCCAGCCTAATCCAGTATAATGACTACAGACACATCTACAGTACATTGGAAACTAATATTGCCGGTGAAATTTGGGTGTACACAGCACACCTCGACTAACGAATGGGGATTTTTTAAATTAGAGATCATATTGATGAACATTTGGTATATTTATAGTTTACGAACATCTCTGACTATCTTTTTTGTGATAACGTTCGTAATAAATACGGATATCCTTGTAGCTAACACATTTTTTTGTTCACTGGTACTAAAAAAATAAAAAACAACATATCAATAAGTAAAATCTCCATAACAGTACTGATTAGGTGCGTTATAAAAACAACTTTTAACCTGTACCACGCGCAAAATGACATTGAGGCGCGCCGCGGCTTATAAGCTGGCCGGTAGATACTTTCGGTGTTCCGGATTTTGACTCTAGTTGTGTTGTATTTGGATAGGTCATGTCACTTACTGAAGTGATACTTTTATTAATTTTTTTATTAACAGCGAATAACAGGCATTGGATACATCTCCTAGGCTTTCACTCCAGGACGACTAAATTTACACCTTGTATAACTCTGTTAGAGAATCCTAGCTTTAGAATTCATCGCTCCTTAATATTTTTATTTAAACGGAATCTATTCAACGATTTTTAAAATGTATACCTTCCGTTTACACGGCGTTTAGCTTATATTTATCATCGCTATTATACCAAAATCCTTTCAAATCACGGCGGCGCAAAGATAAACGACAAAATTCTAATTCACATCGGCTTAAAGGCTTGTAAAGGGCTAAAATCATTTAGGCCAGAGCTGGGCTCGCACCTGCGTGTAACCAACCTTTGCTACCTTGTGGTAACCATTAAATATATTTTTAAGGACCTCTGTCATATGCCAGATTAAGTTCCGCGTGAGTTATCTCTCAGATATTACCATATTATATTTTATAAAATTTTCAAACGTTTTTTGGTATTATTTTCTTTTGTTTTAAGCTGAACAATAAGCGTTATTTTATATAGTTTCGTTATTGAATTTATATTAATTGTTACATTTGACTTGTGGCTCCATCTACCGAGTATGCCACTTACTACGTTGTATGCTAATATTTTGACGTATCGTTATCCTCTAAGGAAATAAATGGTGAGATGAGAATTCTCTTTGATTTATTTTTGACCCTTGTGAACCTAGTTTACTCTTGTCTAGACGTATCTATGGTTTTCCTCAAAACCTTTAATTGAAATATTATATTGCACTTTTTAAGTCAAACAAGTAAGCTACTTTCTCAAATGTGGATATGCCATCAAAGTTTAGTTCAGTGGTTTATTTTCTTTATATATACAGAATGGATTTTGGAGATGGGGCAGTAATGGCTACTTTGACCGTTTTAGTCGACGACGAGTTTTAGAAAACGGTCGGTTTCTGACATTTTTAGTACTCCAACCTCAGTTGGTCCAATAAAAGTTCGGAATCCCTATAAGAAATAGGATCGAAAGGCATAAAAAAAATTGTGTAAATTTCCTATATTCTGGGCGACTGCATTTTTCAAAATCTGTAAATGTAGCTCAAAATAGCACGAAAAGTTAAGGATAGTCTCCTAAGATCGTTTTCCTGTAGCTACAGCGGTAAAGGTAGCTTATGGCCATTACTGTTCGGTCTCAAAAATCCACTCTGTATATTTGTGTTTTGATATCCAGCTTCTAACAACAATGTATAATTTTAAAATATAAAAAATTCTTTATTAATTTAAGGATTTATTTAGACCCGTACTAACAATCAAACAGATATTATAAAACATATAACACTTACTGAACACAAAACATTGTTTGAAATTGGCTGTAATTGTAAAGACAGTAACATAGGTCGCTCAGCATTTTGTAGTACATAGTTAAGTCGTAGTCAAATAAGTAATTCTCTTTACTAGTGGTCGCCCATTGGTCGAAATTCGACCTACTCATTCATCTTTTGCTGGTTATGTTTAACATTCAGTAAGACTATAGACAAATAATATTAAAGACAAACAATATTAATCTATTCTCAACTTGACCACAGACTTTAACAATAAACAAAAGAGTATATATGCGTGTATGTGTCAAATACATGAAAGCGTGTGTAATGTTTTTTTTATTGATTTAATGTATTTTTATGCATAATATTAAAAAAATATTAGCATTCTGCACTTCTTCTCTATATAAGCTATAAGTGTGGGAAATTTCATAATCCTCCGTCCGCGCAATTTTCGTAAAAAGTGGTAGAAAGTTTTTGCTTCACGTATTAATATAATGATTTTGATGAACATTGTCAAACTACTAACCAAACTATTAGGAACAAATTCAAATGTATTAAATTTTTAGATTTCCACAAATATTATACGTGAAATAAAACTATTTTTCGGATTTTATTGCGATTAGTAATAACAAAACGTCGGGAACTAAAAAATCGAAAAATAGTTTTACATACATACGCCTTTATCCCACTACTAGGTAGAGACTACAGTTTCGGAAGAGGTCGTTCAAAGAAAACCTATCAAGACCAAAATAATAGTCTCTTGGAAAAGGGTCAAGTAGCACTCGAAATCGACGGAAATGTATGAAGAGATGTATAAAAGTACATGAAGCGAAAGAGGTGTGTCAGAATCGTAGTATGTAGCAAACTCTCTGCCTACTCCAGTGGGAAAGTAGTTTTAATAATAGATAAATACCGAAAAATTGTTTTATTTCATATTTAAATTTATTAAGATCAAAATAATGGTTTTGACGCAAAATAAAAGTTTGCCAGCGATTGGAAAAACTGTGATTTGTGTGTCTTAAGTTGCTGTCCGTACATTCACCAACTCAAAAATACAGCCACCTTCTATTTATCTATATCATCACGCCAGATCCCTTGCGGGGTAGGCAGAGCGACAGAGTTTCAACAGGTGCTTTCCTTACATACCTCTCTGGCTTCCTCCACTCTCATAGTTCGTCTCATACACGCTCGCCGGTTACGGAGACTCTTGACTTGTCCTTCTGATAAGACTCGGTCTATTTGGTCGTGGTAAAATAGCCTAGGTCTTACCCGGTACCTACATCTTTCCACTTTCGCATTGTATATCTGTTTTATAATTCTTTCATCTTACATTCTTTATATATGCCCGAACCAACTGAGCATACCCTTTCTCATCTTTACACCGATACTATCTTTCATCTACATCCTACTCGCATTCTTACTACGCTGTAGCGAGTACGGTAGGTCAGCTTCACTCCGCACTTTCATTCTCCTTACATACCCAGCTCTCGCTACCATATAACAGCGTTGGGACAGGAACTCCGTTATGTATGGTCAGCTGCGCCTTTTGGTTTAAGTGCCGGCTCCCAAGTAGCTTTTCCATCGCACCATTTACACTGTTCCCTGCATTCACTCTTCTCTCTATGTCAGCGGTCTATTTCCCATCCTTACTGAAGGCGCATCCAAGATATACAAACTCATTCACTTGCCCCAGAACATCGTTACCAATCACACTCCTTGCATTCGTTCTGGTTTCTTCCCGTTCAAAAACCATAAACCAAAACCAAACCATCCCGGTTTTATTTACATTGAAATGTAAGCCATTACAGCCACCTTACGATTTTGAAAACAGAATATTATAGATGTACATTTTAATTTTCTGTATTCCTTATTTCATGGAAATATTTTTGATGAAATATTATGATTACATTTACTTTTTTCTTCAAATAACGGAATTGTAGGAAGCGCAAGATTAAAAATGCTAACATCAATCTCAAGGAAATCTTGTACCTTTTTTACAAAATAAATTACGTCAAGATTGTTCATAACGCCATCCATTTACTTGGTACAGGTAAGCAACTGAATTAAAAAATGTAATCTTAGAAAAAGATGTATTATGTAAGGATGAAATGGTTATTAGTAAAATAATTATTAATATGATAATATGAGTCCTGTTAAGAAACTGTCCCACTGTTGGGCACGGGCCTGCTCTCAAACTGAGAGGGCTTAGGACATAGTCCACCACGCTGGCCCAGTGCGGGTTAGCAAACTTCACACACCTTCGAGAAACTCTTAGGCATTTAGATTTCCTGACAATGGTTTCCTTCACCGTTAAAGCAAGTGATAATTAATTTCGAATACGCACATGCTTTCGAAAAGACAGAGGGGCGTGCCTGGGTTTGAACCCGAGACCTCTGAATTTGCGATCCAACGGTCTACCCACTAGGCTATCATATAAAATAATTATTACTTAAAGCCATTTTGTCTCACTGATGGGCAAAGGCCTTCATTCACTTTTTCTACTCTCCCCTGTTATTTGCCAACTCAGGATAATTTTTTAAAAATGCATCCAGTTCATCTCGCCATTTCCGTCTGGGCCTTGTCTTTACCTATTAGGCCAGTCTATAGTCAATCTACATAGCTTAAATAGGACTGGGCCTGACATGTCTGCTGCATGGCAATCAACCAATTGGTCATCTAGTGACTGGCCCCCATACAATGGATAAAAGAACTTAGAAAATGAGGTTTTTCATCAAAAAGCTGTCCGGGTTTTGGAACCGGAACTAGAATCGGTTTAATAGCAATCAGCTCGCCCCCTGTTATATTGAGATAAAACATTGTCACCGATAAGAGGGTGTTTACAGTACAGTACACTTTTGCCATCTCAGTTAAAAAACAGGCGTGATGATGCTTACATTTTTCTTTTAGTTAGTATAACATCCGCTGTGTAATCAAAAGAGCCAGGGTTCAAATTAAATGAAAAATATTAGAAACAGCAAAACATATATAGTCTATTCCCAACAAACCTTATAACTTTGCGAACAAACCGTCACCATATTTAGATGTTTAAGGTTGATTGCAATATTTGTATATTGATTAATTGCTTTAGTGTAACATAATAAACGCAAGACCTCAGACACCCCGATTAGAGATTGATTCATAAGTTCAAAACGGAAACTAAATTTCCAAATTTAAAGGTTTTTACCCTTTTTTAAGAAACTTGTATGTGTGCGTTTTGAGAAGTACGTTTTAAGAATGCATTTGAAAATAAAGTTAGTTTATTATAGCGCGCTGAAGAAGGAGAAGCCTTTTTGGCAAATTTAAAATAAAATGTTAGGTACATTAAAAATTCTTGGTATCAATTCAGTTACCAATTTAAAACAAACTTCTTTCAGGTCTTGCATTTATACGTTACACCTTGTATAAACAGTGTAATATGAAGGTGACAGTATTTCCGAAGTAATCGAAATGAAAATGTTGTTAGCAAGAAATCGACTGTTGAGTGAAAATAGTTTTATTGTATGATTGGAATAAACTGTACTATATGTAACATAATGCGGCAGCACTGAAAGTAGTTCGTTCTAAATCAGCAACTGAATTGATTCCAATTATTTTAAAATATGTTAAATTTTTTATTTTCGATTATCAAAAATTGCTGTTACTTGTTCTGTCCACTGTACTAAACAAAATTTTATCATGATCCACATCCTTACGGCGATTTTAAATGCATATCTAATATATATATATACTATGGAGCGAGCTATGCTATAAGGATGAAGAAATGAAGGATAAACGTAACGAGGTAATCCGACAAAGAACTAAAGTTACTGACATAGCTCGCAGACTCAGTAAGCTAAAGTGGCAATAGGCTGATCACATCTGGAAAAGGACCGACGGCCGATGGAGCAAGCGTGTCCTAGAGTGGAGACCGCGACTTGGTAAGCGTAAGGTAGGGCGGCCCCCAGCTAGATGGACCGACGACCTCAAAATGGTCGCTGGGACAGACTGGATGCGGAAGGCGGAGGACTGTGTGCAATGGCGCGTGTTAGGTGAGGCCTATGTCCATCAGTGGACTGCGATAGGCTGATTGATCTAATACATACACCTCAGATTTCACACAAAACACCTTGTATACAGGTACAAAAATAGAGAAAAAATCTTTTATAAAAACCGACTTCAAAAAGCAAAAATATAAATATTTGAAGTCGGTGCTGGTTGGTGCAGTCGGTTACTTGGCACCGACTTCAAATATTTATTTTTTTGCTTTTTGAAGTCGGTTTACCTTTTTTTATAAAAGATTTTTATTTTACAATTTTAAGTGACCAGTGAATTATTCTATAGTAGGGTACCTATAGAATTGACGTAATACCCATAATATCTCAATTTACACATGCCTATTGTTTGTCGTTAAGGAGTTCCCTGGTGTATCTTCTAAGTCCAAGGTCCAATGTCAATAAAATTAATATGGGACCCAACCCTTGAAGATATACTGAACCCAACGCAAAAAAAAATATCAAAATCGGTCCGCAATTGACGGAAATATCGCTGAACATACATAGAAAAAAAAAGCATACATACAACCGAACATAGAACCTCCTCCTTTTTGAAGTCGGTTAAAAATAGGCTACAATGGGCTGTTACTGCTAAAGGCAATGTCCGGTGTAAGCTGTGCCGAAAGACATTGCGACTAATCGCGACTTGGACTTCTGCATTTTTCATCTATCACGCCAGATCACTTGCGGAGTAGGCAGAGAGTACAGAGTTCCAACAGGTTCTTTACTTACAGACCTCTCTGGCTTCCTCCACTATCATAATTCATCTCATACACGATCGACGGTTTTATTTTTCATAAATTGAGAAGGAAAACATGACGAGAAAGAGTCTAAGAGAACCTGAAAAATAATTTGAAAAACACATCTACCGATATCTCTTATGATAAAATTGATAAAGCAATTTAAGCTTTACAGCGTGCCAAAGTAAAATGCCTACGTAAATACTATACTTTTGTATACAAAAACATATATTTGAAAAACATTACCCCTCAGAGTAAAACTAGTTACTTTTTTTAACCTGTATTGTCCTACTGTTGGGCAAAGGTCTCCCCATAACCTTCCAGACCGGTCTGTTTTCAGGCACCTCCGGCCAATCCCATCTGCAGGCACCCATTGCGTAACGACTCTAGCCCATCTCTGTGGTTACATTCAACAACAACATCCCACACTCCCGGTTACTACTCCCAGCCCTAAACTAGTAACTACCGTGGATTTAAATCCAATCTAATCTCTTAAAGCCAAAATTCACGTGCAATATCGAGAATATTAGTAGCCCGCTGACCAGACACTCATGTTCACATTTTGTTTGCAAATAGTTACACATACCCAATGCAGGAATTACATTTCAAATTCGAGCACGCGATCCCGCGTTCAGCACGTCTCTACAGAATTTCAATTCGGCATGTTTCGCCTTTACTCGACTTTGGACACGTACAGCTCTTCTAGCTGTAAGGATGAATTTTAAATTAGAATTCCGAAAATTTAAAAGGTTAGATCTTCTAAAGAATGAAATTAGTTTTGCCCTTTTTGAAGAAATGTATCTTTGTATTTAGTTGAGAGGTAACAGAATGGAATTGGATTATCCTGATTGAAGAAGCTTTTTATTTTGAGTTTTTTGAGGAATATGTTCGGAGAATGTTTATTGAATATAAAATTATTCACGCCCGTTTTGTTCTTAAAAGTACATAGAGCTACATATATCATCCATATTCGTCTGAATAGTATTAATCCCAATTTCATGACAGGCGGGTGTTCGTGATCTTGTGTGTGTGGTCAGGCGATAGATGACTTCAATCATTAGTTTATTTTTGATATCAAATACGTATATTTTAACTACAAGTAGTACAATTTTACAATAAAAAAGCACTGTATCCATGAAGCTATGTCGTCCCTCCGGCCCCGCATCCCTCCGCCATCCCCGCCGCTGCGTTGTGTGTGTACAAGGGGCAAGCCTGTTGTCATTCTTTGAGCACATCTTTGTATGATATCGTCGCTACTAGTACAAAAATAGGTAAACGACAGGAGACACTTAAAAATCTGTCTCAATGTTTTTTATCTGAGTACAAATGTTATATATTTCATTGCTTCAATTTAAACGGTACTTGATCTGGCAAAAACAATATATCGTTATAAATGGTATTGCTTGTAGATTTAGAAAAACGAACAGTGTGTGGCTTGAAATCAATCATTTTTACATACCACTTTTTAACTCTAAGTATTTCCTCGCAAATTCGCTATGTTTACTTTTACAAATGGCCGTATCATATTCAAATTAATTATTTAAAGTTCTACAAAAAAACCAAAGTGTGAGTAGGACCTTCGACCGATTCGGACCCCTGTATATACAGCAAGGGTTATACCAACTACTATATTAATAGTATCCGCCTATACCACTGCTAGTCAAAAGCCTTCTTTCACAAATCAAGGTGAGAGAGATTAGGTCATGCTCCACCGCGCGGCCCCAGTGCGGATTAGTGGAGGCAGCTTTGTGGCCACCTGCTGTTGGAACTTATCAAGCCTATAAGGCTTCAACTTGGCTTAACAACTTCCATGTTATCACCGGAACCAACGGCTTAACGTACCTTTTAAAGCACGAAGACTTTAGAATATAAAAATGTCACCAATCTCAGGCCGACCGAATTGAACGCTGCTATACCATGGTGATCGGTAAGAACACCGCGGTCGCACAGCGCTACGAGCGCCGATACTAACTACCTCATCATCATCATCATCATCTCAGCCCATACTTGTCCACTGTTGAACATAGGCCTCCCCAAAGGGGGGATTTGCCATACTCGCCACGCTTGGCAGGCGGGTTGGCGAGCGCAGTTTTTGATCGCAGAAGTGTTAAGAGAACGCTGCTGCCCATTCCCTAGTTTTCCCTTAGTCGCCTTGTACGACACCTGATGGGATGAGATGGGTTGGTCCTATTCTAAGCCGGGAACCACGCGGCTAGCGTGACCGGCGAGCGTGTATGAGACGAACTATTAGAGTGGAGGAAGCCAAAGAGGTATGTAAGGAAAGAACCTGTTGGAACTCTGTACTCTCTGCCTGCCCCGCAAGGGATCTGGCGTAATGATATAGATGGAAATAATAAGGCTATAGCGCTGCAATAGAGATTTTCATTTTGACCAGCAATTTGAATATTCCAACGCATTTTAGCGGCGGGCCAGCAGTATTTTACGATGGCATGGGATCAGTAGAGATTGATTCAAGTGCTAGATTTGTTTTACAGTCAAACCGGCTGGTTTTTATATCCGACGAAAAGATTCGACTCGAAGCTTTCTGTTCCAGTCTTGATTGAGTTATGTTTGCAGATGCGCCTGATCTTATGAGATTTCAGATTCGATGTTGAGTTTTATTAGTTCTTTGTGTTGACGTAGTTTTTTTATATAAAGTAGGTAAAAACTATTTATAGCATGGATTTTTTTCTTTTTGTATTTAATATAAAATTCGACTGTACATAGCTTTATCGGTGAAATTTCGTCGTAAGATTTTTATCTAATAGACAGCGATTATACTTATTACTATTACTTACACACCGTCACGCCTATATATCTCAAGCGGGGGTGGCAGAGGTGTACACGCACTTTTCGCCGACAATGTTAGGTCCCATGTAATAGGGGGCGAGCCTATTGCATTACACTGGGCACAATTCCAGACTCCGGACTCATACGGGAAGTTTGTTGACTGCCTCGTTGGTCTAGTGGCAAAGCGTATCCCTTGGTGATCACAAGGACCTGGGTTCAAATCCGAGGTCGGACAAATGAAATTATTCTAACGAAAACATCCCAGTATGTGTCCGAAGTCTTGAATTGTGACCGGTATACTATTACTTATTAGCGATTATACTTATTACTCATGGTAATAAGTTAAAAGTATAGCACTATATGCCGCTAGGCCAATGATATATTCAATTCATATTCAAATTTCTTTATTTGTAAACATAGGTGAATTATAATAGTATGTTACAGTTTGAATACGTACTTTATGTTTCGACTACAGGCAGGCAAATATTATCTGTCTATATCTATATACTCACGCCAGATCCCTTGTGGGTTAGGCAGAGAGTACAGAATTTCAACAGGTTCTTTCCTTACAGACCTCTCTGGCTTCCTCGACTCGCATAGTTCGTCTCATACACGCTCGCCGAATACGGAGACTCTTGACTTGCCCTTCAGATAAGTCATGGTCTATACAAAATATAAATTAATTAGCGCACGGTTGCGCACGTGTTTATTTTGTAATTTGACATAGGTAGGTAGATAAAATTACTCCAAGACCTAAGACACCTCCATACTAAGTTTCTTTAAAATCTATTCAGTCACGTTAATATGGAGAAAGAAAAACCTTATACAAATCTTGCCTTAACAATCTCTGAAAAATCCTTCATTTTTCAGTGATAGACCATTTAAAATTGGTTCCGCCATTCCTGATATTAACACGGACAAACAAACATTTTTATCGTGCAAATAGTCATATGTGCTTAAAATACTTTGTTTCAAAATCAAAAATTAACACATCAATTATGTTATTATATTATATTCCCATTCCCGTGCGCCAGGCGGGGGTCGTACCTGCGACTACAATGTGAATTGAGCAGTCTACATTTACCAAATGTCTAACAGGTCAACTTAAAAATTGGAATTTTTTGTCGTAGATCATTTTTAACAGTCCTCCAGCTACGTGTGAAGGAAGAGGAAAATAGACGGATTGCAGGTTTTTCATTTAGCCTTCATGTTGTCCGGCAAACATTTCAAATCCATATTGGTGCGATTTTGTGCTACGCTCCATGACCCGCATTGTAGAATTCGGAGTTAAAACCACGACATTAAAATAGAATTGGGCGGATCACCTGAGCGAAAGGATACAAATAGGTGGGCCAAACTGTGTTCTGAGTAGGTTCCACAACAAGGTCATCATCACAGGGGCAGGCCCAGGAAGCGGTGGCGCGATGACGTATCGAAAATAAAGGCCATTATTGAAGGGGGAGGGGGGGGGGGATACAGATCGTTGGAGAAAGTAGGGGGAGAAAAAAAAATTGGTGTGATTTTATACATCACTTATACGGCATACTATTGGCATGATCTAGTGAGTAAACAACGCTATCTTGTACTATTACTTCACGGCGTAAGATACTTTCATACTAAGTTTCTTTAAAATCCATTCAGCCGTTTCAGTATGAAGAAATAATAATAGCTGTGCTATATTTTCGGGATATTAAGTGTTCTGTTTATTATTTTACGATGTAAAATACCTTTATATAAAGTTCCAATTAAATCCATTCAGCCATTTTAGTATGAATAACAGTTATCCGTGTCAGTCTTTTCGAAAGAATATACAGTTCATTTTCAGGATCAAAATTATATTAACATATCTTAAATAAATGAATATACAAAGTTTCGTGTCCAGGTTCACGATGAATGCATCGTTATAGAGTTCTCTCCAGAGACAATCCTGATGTATCATCGGTTCATGCACGAAATCATGTTTGAGTGTTTAAATCAAACGTGTTTGAAAAATTTCAGGTCAGTGCTTTTAAGCACCGATAAGTTTGTCGTGAGGAGACGAACCTGAGTCCAATGTCAATTCATGCTTGCAATCAATCAATCAAGCTTGAAACTAACAATAATAAAATTAATAAATTTTTATGGTTTATCCCGCGATTATCTCGGATTAGTTCTTGCTTCCGGGATGAAATATTTTTTTTTTAACAAAATTGTTTCGGTCTCTATATCGATACGGAAATATACCCCAATTAATATTTCCAAAAAATATTCAATGTACAGATTTGGCTCGGTTACACTTTTATTATATGTACTATATATAGGTTGATAAAATGAATCTTTAACTACTACATAAAAATTAATTACAATTTCATAATAATATCTAAATATATAATTCAGTAATAGAGTCGTTGTCATAAAATTGTATAATCATGTCAATTTAGTGTGCTGTAAAAAATTCAAAGGAAATAAATTGACAAACTTATCGTTGAATTACAAATTGTTATGCGATTATGCAACAATCACTTAAATTCATGCAGTTTTATTTTTCTACTTTTTCTACTATCCTACTAATATTATAAATGTGAAAGTTTGGATGTTACTCAATCACGCAACAACGGCTGAACAGTTTGGACAAAATTTGGCACACAGATAGTTTATTATTATAATAGGATACTTTTTATTCCATAAAAATATTATGTTCCTGTCTAAAGTCGCAGGGAGAAACTAGTATATTCATAATTTTCATTTGAGTTTCAGATTTAAACTTGCATATTAAACTAGGCAACGTAATAACATTGATCGAGTTTACCGGCAGCCGTGGGATTACCGTCACCACGGTCCTAAGCCTTCGATTTAAACTGTAATGGAGCTGCTATCTCGCTTGCACAGTCTCCGAACACCTAAGATACGGCGCAAACGTAGATACTTTAATGTTATGTGTCAAAAAACTGGTAACATTCTTTAATCGATACAATTTTTTTTCCGACTTGAATTCGCAGACACAATTACTTATTGTTATTTATGACGGCATCCTCTCGACACACCTAGCTAGTTGAAGATCTGTTTAGTAGGTAAACACCTAATATTGTTATCGGCAAAACAATGTGTCTTATCTATCACACTACTTTTTTCTTATGCATTCTGATTCTATTCGTTATACATACACAATGTAGTAGACTTATGAAAGTCACTCACGAAGTCGTATCATCTGTTCGCATCTGTTCAAAAATTTGTACCTATAAGAGGGTTTTTTTAGGAACTTGAAAAGTATTGTTTTTCACCAACAGACTTTAAATTTTTCAAGTGTGCAATTTTATTTATTCTTTATTTAGCACATTTTACTTTATTTAACTATGCTAGATCACAGTTTGAATTGATAGCGATAATGATCGCTTTTAAAACGTTACAGAATTCTTGCACACAATAACGCAACAGTTTTGTCGTTCGAAAGACAAATCACATTTTACATACGATTTTTGGTATAAGCCGTCTTTAAAATCACACCTAACGTGTACCATGTCAGAAAAGTGGACCGTAACGAAAAGATCTATATAGTTGTACCTTAACAATTTCAAAACAATTAGTCTTAGAAACATGAATCCAGTGTCATTTTTTAGTTGAGTGTGTTTGCATCGGGGCCGGGCGGGGCGACAGGAAGGGGCGCTCCTTTCTATCATGCTTTAACACTAAAAGTGACTCGCTGACATTTTACGTTAAAACCAACGGCCGAGTTCAAATTCAAAACACCAACACAGTTCAAATTAACAGACAGAAACTTTCTTTTTTCATATACCTATCCATAAATTCGGTGTCTAGTGTCGGAATCTGGTCTAGTCAAACGCCACTCTGTTCGTCGGCAACAAAAAAGTTGCTACGTCTGTGCACCATCTAACTCGGTATACTTCGATAATATTATTGCAGTAATCCATGGAATGTGTTCGCGTGCCTCCGATTTCAATGTGTTGGAAACACGAGAGAAGAATTTCTATATACGAGTATTGGACGGAATGTTTCGCGTTGGAAATTTCCCACCTTATTTGTTAAAGCTGTTTTATTAAATGTGGCTTAGTTTGGGCATATGTTTTTTATAAAGATACTCAAGCCACTAATAACATTGAAATAATTTCAAGCCTCGTTTGTCTAGTGGTGACTACTGCGCGTAGTGATAACGAAATCCTGGGTTTGAATCTTAAGTTCCAAAGCAAAGAACACTTTGGATCCAGTCACTTGTCTACCAAAAAACAAAATCAAAATAACGTTAAACTTATAGCACCTCTCTTTTTGCGTAGAGAGTTAAAATAAAATATAAACCAACTAGTTTCTGCCCGTGACTTCGGCCCCGTTGACTTTGCACAGGAACCTTACATTTTCCGAAAAGAAAACTATCCTATGTGTTGATTGAGGTCATAAACTGTCTGTGTGCCAAATTTCATCCGAATTCGTTTTGCCGTTTATGTGTGATTGAGTCACAAACGTCCAAACATAAATACTTTCACATTTATTAAAACCATATTATAAACAAATATAGTCCGTATTCCTTAATAGAACCTAGAAATCCTTAATAGAACTTATGGTCACCGTAATGCATCGTAATGGGTGCCAGCGTGACACCGGGCTCCAGGATATTGCTCTCACTCGTCATGGTTTCTCGACTTCTTGAAATCATAGAAAATTCAATGTCTGTGAGTAAAAGCATAATTTTCTTTAGCAATATTTTGACAGTACTCAATCCATTAAGGGTTATAAATTCATGGTATAACTAGAATAGTTTAATTATTTCACTCTTATATTCAGATTATAATTTTATAGTTAAATAACTTATCGGAGGGTTAAGCATAAAAAGATTGACGTTAGCGAGTTGATATGCCATCCTTTTCATACTACAAATTTCCTAAATAAACATGAACGTGACAGCACGATAACTATCGTCACGCTAACATCAATGTTTTCGTGCTATGCCTTCTGATGATCGAAATATCAACCCTTAATGAACCAAAACATCTCTAATATCAGGTCCCTCGTGAATTTATTACGTAATCTCTCGTTCGACGAGGCACTTAAGAATTCGTTAAGTTCAAGTTCCCATTAAGCTTCAACAACTTAGAAGAATCTATAATTAAAAGCGTCTTATACGTTTCCTTGTAATGTTTTTGGAAGGAAAGTGTATATTGTTCTTTAATTTGAATTCTGACTAAGTGGGAATCAGTATTTGTTTTGTATAGTTTCTTCTCCAACCGCTGCCAGCCACCCTGCGTATATCGTCGCTCCACCTAGCTGGAGGACGTCCTACATTACGTTTACCGAGCCACGGTCTCCTCTCAAGAACACGTCTACCCCAAAGGTTCTTTATTTATTAAACGTATAACTACTAATTTAATCAATAATAGGGACCTTATCCCATCTTAATAAGGTATAAAATACGTTACATGTAACCATACGATTTCCTTTACTTAAAGACTAATATATTCTTGGTAGATAATCAATTCACCGTTCCTAATCTTTATAATATATCATTGCTAGTGGGTAGCTTGTTACATGCCTTAGAAAAAGAAAAAAATCCTCACCATATGGTATAAATAAAAAATTATACACGGTGTAAATTTGGCCGTCCCGGAGCGAAATCCCAGGTAATAAATCTAATGCCTATGGCAATAAAAAAATAAAATAAAAAATTACATTTCAATAAGTAACGTCTCCATAATAATACTAATCTCCATAATAATACTGATTTAGTGCATTAAAAAACATATGCCAAACGAAACATAACATTGAGGGGCGGCGCGGCGTTAGCTGGCTGGTAGATACCTTCGGGGTTCCGGATTATGACCCTATGATAGTCGGATAGGTTAGTAAGTAGACGATACTTATTGAAGTGTTATTTGTTGTCATTTCTGTATTACCAGTAAACACTGGGCATTGGATACGTTAGCTGAACTTTCGGTCCAGGACGACTAAAATTACACGGTGTATAAAAGGCCCAAAGTCAGCACTTATTTTGTCCCGGGTCAAAAAGAGAATATCCACTGCGAATCTTCTCGGGTCAAAGTGACTTTTATCTGTACCGATACGCCACCGGGTGAGAAGGGGTCAAACGGATATGTATAAATTTTCACCCACAAAAAAAGGTTGTACTCACCAGATTAAATGTAATGTAAAAAAGGTTTTAAATGTGTTACGTGTTTATTTTATAAATGGAACAGATAATACTCAACGCAATTGTTTTTAATTTAAATTTGAGGGTTTGGTTTAACATTATTTGTATATTGTTCTGATGAATGAATAGGGAACTAAATAAATTAGTAACAAAAACCTTTTAACTTACATCAGTCTTCCCTAAATAGGGTAGTAGGGGTACTTTTCTGAAGTATTTTTGGTCTAACTGTGGGGTTAACTTTTTGCCTTATACAAGCTGTAATATAACGCAGGACCTAAAAGTAGTTTGTTCTAAATTGGTAACTGACATAATTCAAACAACTTTTAATGTATCTTACATTTTTTTCTATCTATCTATCTATATCATTACACCAGCTCCCTCGCGGGGTAGGCAGAGAGTACAGAGTTCCAACAGGTTCTTTCCTTACATACCTCTCTGGCTTCCTCCACTCTCATAGTTGGCGGACGATTTAGCGCAGTGGTTAAGAGCTTAAGCCGCTCCGCCCACTGTGTCTAATAGTCGCGGGTTCCATTGCCGCAGGGGACAAATCTTTGTGTGATCCACAATTATTTGTTCCATTATAACAAACTAAATTTATTCTTGATTTAAAGCAATATGGAGAATTCAAGTGCATTTCTAACACACGTTTCTTAATACGCACACATACATGTACAAGTTTCATTGTTACATGGGGTATAAAAGTGCTTAAAAAATTTAAATGTGTAAATTTGGTTTTCATTTTGAATTTGTGGAGCAATTATCTTATCGGAGTGTCTGTAGTATTGTGAAAATGAGCGCTGAAGTCGAGCGTTTAGCGCTGAGTCGACGCTCACGAGCGTTAAAAACACGTAGAAGACGCGAGCGTTTTAAGCGCCGACTCGAGCGTTTTTACAACACTAGGTGTCTGAGGTCTTGCGTTATTTACGATACAGCTTGTATAAATAAGCCTCTTCCCTTACGTTATTGTTCTTCATTATTAGCAAGAGACGTACCAACACATAGGTGAAACCTAGAAATGAACTTCGTACCTTCAGAAAACTCAGCAAGCTTCTATCAACTAGGCTATCAAAGCTTTGTTAGAAAATTAATGGCTGCATCTGTAGAATATTATGCAAACCTCATGCCGGGTTTTTGATATTGTTTTGATGACGTTTTCTTGACTAAAATTTGTCAAGACGGAGTATTGTAAACAAAAATAACGCCTAAGAGCGGCCTCGTGATGTCAGTGTTGAATATTTTGGAGATTTGTTCAAATCTGTCAATGTATGCATGCGCGTACATGAGCATACTATAATTTATGTATCCTATGAATAGGTAAATTTTATGCAATATCCGTACGCGTGATGTTCTATTTAGACAAGTAGTTCATCTAAAGTTTTAAAATATAATATACATCGTGGCGGTTTCTTGCCATCACTTCAAAATTAACGGTCTTGATGACAAGCACCATGAAATTAATATAATCGTTAAATATTGTTACAACCGACAATCACAGATGTAGTTGCTGGATTCCATTTAATTACTATGCTGCGTTGATTGTCGTTCGGAATCATTAATGATGACGTCAATAAATCAGGAGTCAGGCGTGAGTGTATTCTACATACAAAATTATATTATTGCTATTTTATGACATTCAATATAACTAGTTAGGTATCTGCCATTTGACAGAAAAAAAATTCCTTTCATTTACCTCTCTTTATCATAGCGCCAGATCCCTTCCCGGTTCGTTTATATCTTCGTTTTCGATAACGGTGACCCAAATGTTATTTTCTATCATGACCCCTAGTGATCTGAAGCATGTTAGCCAGCATTTGCGATACAAAAATGCACTCAAAAGTCAGATTAACTCCCGTTTATTTTAACCCCAAAAGTTAGGAGAAACTCGCTCTACACAGGTAATCTTGGCATAGTACTATCTATTATAACATTCAATCTATATCATCGCGTCAAATCCTTTGCGAGGTAGGCAGAGAGACTTCCAACACTTTCTTTACACTTGTACTTCCCTGGCTTCCCTCTCGTCACATTCAAATATTTGAAGAAACTCGTCTTAATTTTTTAACAAACTCATTGGTCTATAAATGATTCATTTGACACATTAATTATCAAATTTGTGTCGCGCATATCTGTAGAGATAGATGTCTGTATAATATCAAACGGAATTTGGAAAGTTGTATAACTGGTGTGTGTTCCAATTTGGTTGAAGCCACTCAGTTGAATGAACTCCAGCCCGAGGAAGTATGGGCTATCATATATCGTCGTAATTATTGTTTATTACCCATAAAATTTGGCTGTTTTCGTGTCATTCTGAAAGAAAACGGTGTACCTGGTCCCTGAGTGCATATACTTATTATGTTTTATACAAATTGAATTGTGTATTACTGAGTATTTACTCAGTATTACAAACATAAAAATGTACCCTATTTATTTTGTCGATTTTCAGTAGATTAGGCGGATTGCTTAAGTAGATGGTACATGGTTGGGGTCAGAGTTAAACAAAAAATAATGGTGAAAAATTTAAATTGCAATTAAAATATTTTGAAAATTCATAGCGGTTTATTTTTGGTTTTTAAGTTTCCGACGTTTTGAGTGATCTACAACAGCCATGGTCATGGGAGGGACTGAAACGTTTGACGTCCAAAAGTCATTGTTATTCTGGAGTGCTTTAGGGGGATTAATTTAATTATTTATTTTTTTTTGTTTAATAAAAAAAAAACTTTTCTTCTTTCTTTTTTAACCTCTTTCGTCCCACTGCTGGGCAAAGGTCTCTCCCATGATTAATTCAAAAAAAGATTAATTTAATTAAAATAAAATTTCAATCAATTGATTCTACAATCAAGAGATTGATTGAATAATGCCCAATATTGGCGGCGGCATACCATTAAGAAACTTTAAGGATGACCACGATAAGGCTGCATTTTGTGTACAGTGTCCCGCAGCTACCTGCGGCTTAAACGACACGGATAATACGACAGATGCGAAGAAATGAGAGATGTTTAACATTTAGACAATTTCCAGGAGTCATAAGACCCCTTAAAACAAATTCTATCAATCTACATCATCACGCTATCTACCTATCCCCCAAGGGATCTCCCTTGGGGGATAGGCAGAGAGTACAGAGTTTCAACAAGTCCTTTTCATACAGAACTCGCAGTATTCTTCCTTTTATAGTTCGTCTCACACTCCCTCGCCAGTTAAAACAAAAAAGGGCTTTTGTCTAATTAAATGGTTTCCTCTCGTTGGACGACTATCTCATGGACGGAGCGCCCTTGAGCTAGTTGTCCCTTTGCCCTTCTGGTTCAAACGTAGCGGTTGCACGCTCGCCCTCTTGTCCGGTGAAGCTGTAAAGTCCCCGCGGCCAACAGCGTAGATCATTCACGCACATACTATATAATGGGCGAGGAAACCTATGATTACTGCTTGCAAACAAAAAGTTTTTATAACTTTCCTCATCCTTACAATTTGTTGATTACTTGGCTGTTATCATCGTAAACAAGCGCGCTTCATACTCCTCTTTAAATCATGTTAATCAATCATCCTTCTTCCTTAGCCATATATCATGTACAGAATCAACGCACACGATATAAATGTGGAGGCAAAAATCTTCTTCAAATAAAATTGAATTAATAGGGAGTACGGCAATTTGTGTATTCAGCAATGAATTTTTAAAAGCATGCTTCTGGGTTTCGGGAGGAAGCTTTCCGATTAAATTATCTCTGCTCCTTTACCGAAGATTACATTTCGAATCAACGTACGCAACGTAGACACGTGTATGAAAATTGTTCGTATAAGAACATGTATATTTTATCTTATCAAGCAAAATTTGGTATTGGTGTTCGGGCTTGGAAAGGATTTATTGCGAATTCGGGAGTTGATTTTAGGATTTATAAAAAGCGAGTTGAAGTGCGGTAATGCGTCCGCCTTGTTATCTTGTCCGCATGGTGCAGCTAGCGATTACTAGCTCCTGAATTTGAATACGAATAATAAAGTATTACTGGAGCTTTTCTATCGATAAGTCCATAGAAGTCTAGAGGCTGGAAGGATATATGGAACTAGATTTATTTTATTACAATGTTTTTCAATATTTTCATGATGATTAATCCACTATTTAAATTCTAATTATTAATTTAATATCATAATAGCCAGGGGGTCTGTAAAAAAAAACCTGTGGAAACCCTGAGCCCTTTGTCTACTCTCAAGGGATCTGGCGTGATGATATCGATAGATAAATAAACAATTATCAACATATTAATTTAAATACATGGATTGAAATTACCTTCTATCTATCTATATCATCACTCTAGCTCCCTCGCGGAGTAGGCAGAGAGTACAGAGTTCCAACAGGTTCTTTCCTTACATACCTTTCTGGCTTCCTCCACTCTCATAGTTCGTCTCATACACACTCGCCGGTTACGGAGACTCTTGACTTGCCCTTCAGATAAGACACGGTCTATTTGGTTATGGTAAGATAGTCTAGGTCTTCCCCGGCACCTACATACTTCCACTTTTGCATTGTATATCTGTTTTGTCATTCTTTCTTCTGGCATTCTTTCTATATGCCCGAACCAACGGAGCATACCCTTTCTCATCTTTACCAAGATACTATCTTTTATACCTACTCGCTTCCTTATAAAAGTACTTAGAAATTACCTTGTTTTCTTATAAAAGTAAACCAATTTCCTTTCCTTCGTTATTTGCTTCCAATACATAAATACCTTTAATACACACAATAAGAAGATACACATGGCGTATATAGACACGTGTATATTCCGAAAAAGACGCACATGGTGACGTTACTCGTAATCATTTTCGTCGTAGATTCTCCGAAAACCGACGATAATTATTCGTCTCAGATTTTCCAAACCGAGGATAATTTCAAAGGTTTCCTTCGTCGTGAGATTTATTTGCCATGATCCTTTGAACAAATTGAGTACAGAACTTTGATAAATTAAGTGGGTAGCGATTGGATTTACTGATGATGAAAATTTAAATAGATATGTATATTTGGAATCCTTTAGACACTCTTTATAAATAACTTCATTCATCTCATATCTCGGTCGTACGGCATCACACTGGAGCTAGATCATAAACTATTTAATGGTAACCTAAGCATTGTATCCACACAATATGATAAAAAAAAAATTAAAGGAAAAAAGAGAAAGAGAATTAAATAAAAAAGGACAAGCCCGCTGCGTTTCTGCGCCGGATCTTCTCAGTGGAGGCCGCGTTCCGATCCCGTGGTAGATTTGTAGTTAAATATGATTTAAAAAGAAATTGACTATTTGTAAAATTAATATACGCAGGGCTTATACAAAATAAATTATTTGAGTTTTTTTTTAGTACAAAAAATGTGAGTCTCCATTTTTAGAATCATTTCTGTGTCGTAGATGCGTTCAAAAATATGACATTTATATACAGGCAAGATGATTACCATAATCAGATAAACCGTGTCTTATCTGATGGGAAAGTCAGCAATGTGTAATGCGTATGAGATGAACTATTAGAGAAGAGGAATCGAGAGAGGTCTGTAAGGAAAGATCTTGCTGGAACTTTGTACTCTCTCCCTACCCCGCTAGGACCTGGCGTAATAATATCGACATATAGCTTCACATATTAATTTCGATTTATATTTGTAACTACCTATATAATTTCCAACGATTTTTTTCTATCGTAATATGGTAGTATACAACCTTTAAAAAAAGGAACATTAATATGATTTTTAATAAAAAAGAATACGCATTCCTCGTTCCATGATCGCTTCTTTCCTAATTGAAAAACTTTACACAGGGCAACACTGAAAAAAGACGAGTGTATTCAACGCATCACAAACTTGTTTGTTATTATTCGGTCCAATACTTGGGGCGTTTAATTTTCTTTTTTATTTGCAAACTAAGCTATAACGCCCCAAATATATTTGTTCGAGGTAAGTGCTTTCACAGCTCCTATCAGTTGTGCCTTTTTGGATTGTTCGATTTATTGACTTTTCGTGTATTTTCGTAAAAGGGACATTTTTGAGGATATGATTACGATAATGCAAAAGTTTCGTTAGATGTTCAATGTGACTTTTTGGTTTTATACATCTATAGCCACAATTTATTAAAACGTTAAATTAAGTTAAATAGTGTTGTAATGACTAAAACTTCCCCGGTGTAAAAGTTGAGAAATTCTGAATGTAAAATACCTAACGTTGGTACATTTACGGGGTTTTAATTTATTTACCTAAGTACAAACAAGGTAGTCAGTATTTTTACCTATGTGCAAACTCCTAACATGCTCAAATATTGTACCTTTTTAATTTCATAAAAGGACACACAATATGCACTTTTTGAAAGTGGCTGTACCTGTACTGTGTGCCTACAGTAATAACTGAACGTAAGCATTGTTTTTCTGTTTGCTAACAAAGTATTTTCTCAGTCTAAAAATAACGTATAACTTTTTTGTGGTATTTTGTATTTTCACAGCATAAATATGATGTGTAAATGTTTTTTATTGTTGCGTTTCGGACGCAAACTTTTGAAACACTTCATGCGAGCTAAGATGACCACGTATTTCCGGGATAATATTTGAAAATTTAAATTCACCGACGAACTTACGTCGTCACCTCGCCGCGTCTAAATTGAATTCCCGCCAAGAGCAGGTAATGTCTGCATCAAAACTTATATGGCACATCATAATTTTTATTTAAGTTATTTTTAGTACTGGTTATTATTCATAGACACGTTTCGTTAAATGTTTTAAATTATTGCCACTAAAAATAAACTTTTAAAATTGTTTTTTATCTTTTCCTTCAATTATTATATAAAAATACACAATAGACAAAAATAATTAATGGAAAGGTTTTTTAAACAATAAAGATTTATACAAAGCGTTATCAGGTAACATTGAGATTCATTACAAGAAAGAAAGAAATATAATTATATTATTACAGCGTAATAAGAAAGCAAGTAGGTATGAAAGATACTATCGGTGTAAAAATGAGAAAGGGTATGCTCCGTTGGTTCAGGCATATAAAAATAATGTCTGAAGAAATCATGACAAAACAGATACACAATGCGAAAGTGGAAGAACTTAGGCACCGGGGAAGACCTAAACTATCTTACCATGACCAAATAGACCGAGTCTTATCTGAAGGATAGGCAAGAGTAATAACGGGCGAGCGTGTATGAGACGTACTATGAGAGTGGAGGAAGCCAGAGAGGTATGTAAGGAAAGAACCTGTTGGAACTCTGTACTCTTTGCCTACCTCGCAAGGAATCTGGCGTGATGATATAGAATAATTATAATATAATATTAAATATAATTTATTCAATGTAATATAAAATATTAGAGAAGAACATCAATTTAATGCATTATTAGTAATAACATACTTCTATTCATTTTTATATTGTATGCCAATAATTTACAAAAACATTTGGACTAATGCATGTTATAAGTTTTAAATATCTCTGAAGCCGTTTTCTGATTTTGATTTTGACCCTATCTTCTGTTGCTGTCTATACTTTTCTAAAACCTACCACCTTTAGAGCTCGTTGATAAATATGGAAGCCAAGGAGACGTGTTTCTTTTGACGCTTCCGTACTAAATTATATCTCCAACTTCGGAACACGTTTCCGAGTAACTGAAGTTACCTAAAGTTTTATTATGTAAAGTTCATCCGTTGAGTATTGTATGTTCTTGGACTATTAGGAAATTGAGGCAAAGTTACATACATACATTTAAGAGCTTATTATTAATTTTTAGCGTATGTAGAGATATTCGAAATAAATACTGGTTTGAGTTCTGTGAGCTATAGTCAGGAGTACTCGTACGTACTTTGACATAGTTCTTTATATAATCCCTCAAACTTGAATTTAATAAACACAAAGACACATACTGGACAAAGGTCTCTTACTATTCGAGGTGAGAGAGATTAATAGACAGGTTTGTGGCCACCTGCTTTTGGAATTTATCAAACCGCCCATGGGGCTCCCAACTTGGCTTAACATGCCTTATGAAGCTCAGACACGCTTAAATAAGAAAATATCGCAAACGGTCACCCATCTCGGACTGACCGAGCCAAATGCTGCTTAACCTTGGAGGATCACTACGAACACTGCGGTATTACAGCGCTTCTACAACCTTAAAGAATAATACTGATTCTAAATAAACAAAATTTTAGAAAAATCCACCGTGCTGTAGCATAGATCCAGCTCTACCAACATAACCACTGATACAGGTGTTTATAGAGCCATTTTTTTCTGTAGATTTTTTTATAAAATGTAACCTCACCGTAGGATTAATTCCTGTACCTTTGGTGCGTTTACAAACACGAAATCCACAAACACCCAGGCCGAAACAAACATTTGAAGATAGAAGAAGCGAAAAGAGAAGAAAATCAGAAGCGAAGGAACATAATATTATAGATGTAAGTTTGAGAAAAAGCAGCGCTTTTTTCGAATGTGTTATATTATTTTTATTTTTTATTATTTCTTACAAGCACAAGGCAGGTACGGTATCCTTTTTTATAAAAAACATTGCTCCACACTAAGAATTATTCCTATGTCGTGAGTGCACACACATGAAGATCACATATCAAACCAGACCGAATTAAATATTTGTGGGTCACACAAAGATTTGCCCCTTACTGTAATCGAACCCATAACTACTTGATCTGGACCCAGTTGTCCGCCAATCTGTAAGTATATTCACATCGTTAAAAACTCGACGTAGTTTTATCGTACATTTACATGCTTACCCGATTACATAGATTCAATTTTCAGTCGCAGGCATAAGTTTTTCTTTCTATTCAAAAACTTTATTCTATATATTCATCAATACTTTACATCTTGTTTCTCTTCAGATGTTTTTGCGCTGATGAAATACATTCACATGTTTTATTCAGTCGAATAACGAACGCGCGTCGCGGCGTGAGTGCTGTTATATTGGTGGCTTTTTGTTGGTAACAGTACTTTAGTTCTTTCATCGCACAATAGTTTGTACAATAGATAGTTATACCATAGTCTATATTTTTTGTGAAGACAAAGATTTTTAAAAAAAGCAAGATTAAATCGATCATGTTTTATTTTTATCCGCTTGACAAACCTATCTACCATTAATAAGAATTAACCAATTCTTTGCAGGAGAAACGTAAAACATAAACTGCAAGAATAGAAATTAAAAGAAATAGTTCAATATTAACATATTGTAGATCTAAATATCCCGCAAATAGCTTCTACTCGAAATACTTTGACAGATATGGTAGAAGAGAAAGCTTAGCATATATCTAGTTTATTTTGTCCTACAGAATCGATAAGGCAATCATTAAGTAAACTGAACCAAGACCACAAAACTAGCTAACTAAGTAAGACTATTAATATACACAATAATCTAAGCTCACAAATCACGAACTAACCAATCTCTGAATTTCAACCTTCCAAATTTCAAACTCACATGACACTATTTCAAAAGCTATTACGCCGTACGAATTGATATCACCTCTCGCGCAACCCTGTTCCCTCGTTCATCCCTTTTAAATCGATTCACCCCGTATTAAACCCTTATATATTTAATTTGATAAACAATCCCACTATCAGAGAGACAAGTGTCGTTAATATGTAAAACCGATTGAATTTCTCCACTCGCATTTCTGATAGGAATACGAGAGCCGTGTCACGTATCCGCAGACGCGGATATATGCGGATATTAGAGTTGGGTCTGTCTTTAAGCGGATATTTAAGACTAAGATAAAGAAACACGAATACGAAGTGACGTACTTTTTCTTTGACTTGGGTGTCAATATAAAGATTTAAGTATCTGTAAGAATTTTGTTTATGAATATTACTTCTAAATAATTATCTCAGGCTCTATAACAGAGGGAATCAGTCTATAGTGGGGGTTTGGTAGGACACATACCTCTATCGCTGTAAAATGATTTTAACTTCTTTTATTTGGTTTCTATAGCATCCTCTAGAAGTAGACATGGCACTTTTTTCTATCGATCTATCTTTAGCTAAAAGACGTCCACTGCAGGACATAAGCCTCACCCAAAAACTTAATTACGTTTACGTTCCGAACTCACACACACAGATTATAACTAAATATTCTAAAATTAATAAAACAAAAAGACACGATCCCTACGGTGTTTTTATCTTTATTTGCCCTGGCAACATCTAAATAGGTACTAATATTAAAATACTTATCTCAGTCGGTGCGGATACGCCCGCCACGTATCCGCGCCGAACCAGAATTTCCATTAAAGCGCTATTTACACAACCCTCGACGCTACGTGAGTTATCCCACCGCGTTCGGATATTTTTACTCAGAAAATAGTTTTACGTTCCATTTTTAAAAAACGCCCGATTTGAAATCGGCATGGGGAATTTTTATTAGCAAATTTTTTCGGATTTTTGGATTGAAAATTGACACTTGAATGGAGAACACAATATACCTACTTTAAAAAGTTAACATTTTAAAATCTTTGATTCATTGAATTTAATGAGTCTATAGTAAAAAAAACCATTAGTTTATTAGAGAAGCTTTGTCAAACAAAAATAGCGCGCATTTTGATGACCGCGGGGTTAGCGGGGATGTTTGTTTTATATTCATAGATACTAAAATATTGTTTCTGAAGTCGTTTAAACGGTTCCTCAATGCACATGATGGTATATTTTTTAAATAAAACTTAACAATCGAAGGTCTCACGTCGCACAAAGTGAGATAGAGTGTATGCACTTTTGATACAAGAAGTAGTTTAGATGTCTTTTTTAGTACGTCGTACATAATACCTCAATATAGAGGAACAGACAAATTATTCTATCTATATCATCACGCCAGATCCCTTGCGGGGTAGGCAGAGTGTATAGAGTTACAACAGGTTCTTTCCTTACATACCTGTCTGGCTTCCTCAACTCTCATAGTTCGTCTCATACACGCTCGCCGGTTACGGAGACTCTTGACTTGTTCTTCAGATAAGACTTGGTCTATTTGGTCATGGTAAGATAGTCTAGGTCTTCCCCGGTACCTACATCCTTCCACTGAATTATTATTATTAACAAATCATTATTATTATTTTTTAATTTACCTACAAGTTTATCACCGGATTTGGACGCGGACTTCATTGAGAAATCCGGCAAGAACCTCGGCGGGATTGTCTTTTTTCATTTAATACTATATATATATAAAATTGTATTAGTGAGATTATTTTGTATCGAGTTTTAATATTAACACGTCGACGCCCTACCTTATATCTTTATTCATTTATGGTATCGATATAACCCATATTATTGACTATAACTCAATTCGATCGTAACCATTTTTCGATTTAAATGTACGCTTGTTAAAGTTCCTAAATACTTTAATTATAACGTATTTATTTAGCTCAGCTCAGTAATCCTCACCAAACATTATAAGATTCAATTTTCTCACTAACTATCTATAATATCACCATATCGATTTAGAGCTAATATACATCCATAATACACACAGTACATCACTCTAAGCAGCTAACACAAACCTCCAAACCTTTCTTCGTATCAAAATGATAACTTAATATTTACTCGACATTGTCAAACCCGTGATGGATTCGGGCCAGGAACACCTGTTGGTGTCTGTCAATAAATTGTTACGTGTTACCTCGGAAGACTCGGAACACAATAAAAGAAAATATTTCTCCTAAAGGTAAAAATATATTTTGCGAAGTAACGAACGGTTTTCGGCGGTTACCGTATCTAATAAAGAGGAATTGTCTGATAGAAACGCTTTCTCTTTTATGTTGCCCTGGTATTTAGTTAGTGATAGTATGATATTGGGATGTTTTAAATAAATAGATATAATAAGAATACATTTAAGATGCTTACGATTGCCTATTTTTAATACAAAAAAAGGGAAACAAAAGTATTTTCTTTTTTTTTTGGTTTTTGATACTGAGAATCTGATATTTACTAACCAAATCGAGGATTTTTCTCTCAAGTGTCAAGTAACTTTTTCTTAATTAATTTAAAACCCCGTTGTAAATTATAATAATGAAAATATCTGTACTCTAATCAATTCTTTATAGTCCAATTATGACAGGCGTCCTCGGGGAAATTAAAAAGTCACGTTGCGTCACTTTGTTACAATTACTTTTATTCAAGCCCTTCACTCACACCGATGAATACATAATGGTTTATAATTATTTATCAACTATGCCAAATTATCACTATAATAAATAATATGTAAATCGAATTACACTAAATTATCATTTGCACTTTTTTGATTCCCGCCTAAACTCCAAGAGGTATTTCTAAACGAAACGGACATTTTAAATAAGAACCTTTTTAACGCCCATAGCAAAGAAAATGAAAACAAGCCCATATTCATTTGCATACATGGATTTCCGAAAATCCATGTTTGCACAGAACAAGACAAGACTATAGTCATACAAGGATCTTTTGGCTCGCAGTCGAAATCGGCACTAACGCTGTCATCAAGTGAAATGTCACTTTATGACAGTCGCAGACTTGCCGCTTGCTGTGAAATTTACCCAAAGTTTCATTTTAATTAGTAACTGTGTAGACCCAGCTGTTGACCCATATTTCCCTGGAAATAGGAAAATTTTACTTAATGGTAACCCTAATTTCATAAAGTATCCTTGTCGCATTATAGTGTACTTTATTCTTTGGTTATTTGAAAGAACAATGAAAATACCAAAGAATATAAATTTATTGAGAGTGTCGGCATAAAATTCTTATTTTAAAAATCTTACCTCCTTGTATTAAAACTTCTTAAAGTAACCCAATCTCCTCTGCTACTAATAAAACTCCGCGACATAACCTACACCCATGATAGATATACCAAATAGGTAATTCCTATTACATAAACGCCTCTACATAGTTAACATTCATTACCAGTTGCTCTCAATCAAGCAGAATCGCTTCTTCGCTCGCGAACTCAATTAAAACTACGGCAATTTGTAACGGGAACCAATTGCAATAAACGTCTTTGTCAGATTTAGTTCCAATAAACCAATGAGTGATCGTCAAAGACCGATGACGAAGCGGACGGAGGCACAACGGAATACTAAAGGTGTATTCATAATGCGAGTATAATTGGTAAGATAGGAATGGGAATATTCGATATTTAAATTATAATATTTTTAAATCGGGTATTATTCGGAAACGAATAGAAGGGTATGATATAATTTTAGATATTTACACAAATAATGAAATCCACCAAAAAATAGTTCATTTTTTAATAGTTTCTATAATTTTATGACTACAGTAAGTGTCACAAAATTTTTGATACAAAACATTTACAATATTTTTTTTTACTTCAATATATGCATGGAAAAATACTAATTTTTTAATTTACAATGTAATTAAGCACTTAAAAATGGCAACAATGATAGCCACGTTTAATGCTCAAAGAATAAAAAGCATTGGGTTGAGTTGAGTAAAATTTATTCGAGACAATTTATGCTTACTAAGCATAGAACCAGCAAGGCGATGGCCATGTTTTGCAGTATCGAAGATTAACATTTGAGCTAGTGTTGTAAATACGCTCGAGTCGGCGCTTAAAACGCTTGCGTTTTCTACGTGTCTAAACGCTCGTAAGCGTCGACTCAACGTTAAACGCTCGACTTCAGCGCTCATTTTTACAACACTAATTTGAGCAATTCGTGAGTCAAATATATTGTTTTTAATCTTTAAGTACTAGTTTTACACACTGCTCAGGGAAACAAGCAAAGTTACCATGGAAACGATTTTAAACTGTTCATTATCACTCTGATGCCCTACAGCTGCTACGACTACGACGTAGCACTATAATTTATCGTAGCACTAGTAACTTATTATCGAATTCCGTTCAGTAGCTTTTGCGTAGAAAAAGTGCGTAACTTTTAATATTAGTAGGATGTCAACATTTTACTGGTAGTACACAAATCCATATACCAACCGATATCTCAACCGTTGCTCACTTCATGTCAACGTGAACACGCTCTTAGAGCAATCGGATTAGGGCAATGTTCTTAGTGAACCACAAACCGGAGTATGCATTAGACGGGTCTGTATTGCAGTGATCAAGCTTGCGGTGTTGCGATCCATCGATTCTACCCCCGATTCAGTCTAAATGCGGTGTGTTGGATTGTCAATTCCATATTTCGAATTTTCGAATATTGTAAATGGCGGTTAGTGCTCCCTGGTGCAATTTTCATTTTAATTATGGCAGTCTGATGATTGTTGTGTGATAGATCTTTAATAAATAAATGTCGCACAGTTTAGGGGTTTTTCATTCCAAATTAAAACTAATTTTGTGAATACCAAGAAATTGTTTTGTAAAAAAAACCTGTCGTTTAAGTAGATCCATTTGGCTTTTATAAAGTTAATCAAGTAATTACAATCTGATAAGATAACAGGCATTTTTGAGTTACACGTTATAGTAATTTCACTGCGAGATCCAAATAAAAACACACAATTTATCATGGCTTTGTTGGTTTAGTAGCGCACGGTATGGCTGGCAAACACAGGGTTCTAGATTCAAATCCTAGATCAAACAATTTGACTCAAGGATAGATTCGCCTACTACGTATAGAAATTTGACACATTTTTTATGGAAATTCTGTCAAAATTCTACTGACCAAAATCAAAATCACAAATGTTTTTTATTCATGTAGACCAAAAGGCACTTATGAATAGTCAAAAGGAGAAAATTATTGATTACTTAAGATTCTACCACCCGTTCGGAAAGTCATTCCTGTGGAGAAGAAGGGCAAGAAACACCACGGATACTATTTTTAAAAATGAGAGTTTTACAATTATTTTGGTATACATTGCATTCATCCCTATGAATGCAATGTATACAAAAATAGTTGTTAAACTCTCATTTTGAAAATAGTAACCGTGGAGTTTCTTGCCCTTCTTCTCCACAGGAATGACTTTCCGAACGGGTCATCCCATACCCCCGTATGGGAGAACAATGCAGAACGAGGTAAATAGATGTGCTTAAGAATAGATGAATCATAAGTGTACTTAGATTCACGGTATCGGTCAGTGTCTACGTAGTCCTCGCATTTACAAAATAGAGATATTAAGTATAAGAAGAGAAAAAAACGTTACTGTAAAATATGCAAAGAATGCGTACAAAATAATTAGTTATAGCTCCAGTGTGATGCCGAACGAGACAAAATTCAACAGTACTACGGTAAATGTTTATTCAGTCAAAGGATAGAGGACGGACCAGTCCCCACTAGCAAGACTCGTTTACGAGCGTGACTTGAGAAGCAGCCATCACTCTCCTGAACCATATTAGAGGGAAAAGAGTGATCCGCTCCACAGACTGACACTGACAGTAAACAAATTTATCATTGAGTTGAATATTTAAATCGGCCATAAGCCGTATGACTACCAGGGCATCATAAAATCCTCGATACATCTTTATAACATATAAATGAAAATTATCCGCACATCCATAAAAATCTACCAGGACAACATAAAATATCGCGAATGAATCCCGACCAAAACCCGACTAACTTCAGCCTCACGTTCGAATTTTGTACCGAGCAGTTCCCAACACAATAAATTGCGTACGAACAAAAGGCGTCGGCTTTAAATCGTTATTGCACGCGCGTCACAGTTCACGATGTCGTTTATCAATAAATGTAGATGCGGCGCAATAAATTATCAGAACATCGCAATATGTACATTGAATGCAAACAGCGGATGTCGAAATTAGTGTCGTAACCCACCAGCGTGGTAAGTCACGCGCGATTGGTGCGGGTTGTCGCGTGCGTTTTTATTTTCAGTATAACTTACGGTGCGCCCGTGCTGCGGTAATGGGCGTAGTGCCCAACATTTATATCTCCATACTAATGTTATAAATATAAAATTGTTCTCTTTGTCTGTTACCTTTGGATGTCTAAGCCCCTTGAGCATAATTTGTTAAAATTGGGCAAGGAGATTGATTGTATCTTGGGTAACGACATTGTCATCGTGTTCGTGTGGTAGATAAGATAAAAAATGTAAAATTGAGAATTTGTAAGTACGTCCGTGGTATGATTTAATTATCAAAATATTAATACAGGATTTACAAATAATGCCTAGAAGAAATTTAAAAAAAACACGTGCAAAAACCCGCATCAGGTCGCGTCGTGACGTACCGTGCTAGTGGGTTGCGGTACTTACAGTGGGGGAAAAATAATGACACGCAAACGGCAGACAGTGAATAATTGTCGGCCGAATACCGACGTGTAGTTGATTCCGCTTATTTGTATTTTCTATGTTGTTCCGTTTTGCACCGTGGCGGAGTTTTGTCGGTTTTCTTCGGAGTTTGTTATTGTGTTCGAAGAATGAATTTCAATTTTATTTAGATTTTCTTTATTGTGAATGGTTTTAGGCATATTTTCTGGAGTACAAAATATATTTTTCAGTGTTGTCGTAATTTTTGCCTCAATTTTTTTGAAGTGTATTTTTCTTTAGGCTCGTTGGGCATTTTTGAGATGAGAAAAAACAATTGAACTCGCGACACTGTTACCGAAACCTCTTTGAAGTGAAAACTTCTTTAGACGCGTTGGGCATTTTTGAGGTAGGAAAAAACCATTGAACTCGCGACACTGTTATCGTTACCGACACCTCTGTATATAAGTATGTACATATATTGTGTATGTACGTACATAGATACACATGCACGTTTTTCAAGTTTTCACTTCTGTCGGCACTCCCGGAGTGCCACTGTTGTTTTTTTTTATATTGATTTAATATCATGGTAATAAAAAATGGATAAAATCATTGATATTTTGTTTATAAATACTTGATATCTAACAAACATAACTTTTTCGTTTAGCAAATTAATGTAATACGATATCTATTTCATTTAAAATTTTGAGGCGAAAGAAAATAACATTATTTCGCCACTAAGATGATTCAGCTTACAAAAAAATAGTACACCTTTATTACCAGAGTATGAAAGCATTTTATTTTAAAGTCTACACATTTATGATACAGAAATAATTCCCTTCAATTATAAAAAAAACTACTTATATAATTATATAAATGTATTTTAAATTCAAATTTACTTTCCATTAATTCCAAATCTAACACAAAGCAGATAAGTACTCACATTTAGCGGAAGCAGTGCACTATTTTTAGCACAAGCGATGCACAAAATACTTGAAGTGTAGACGCTTTTCACAAAAAGAGTACTTTTTTCACAGAACACTGTCTATCTAAAGGAAGCCCCTTGGCTCCGTTTCGTATTTCCCTTTCATGAAGCATTCAATTCGCCGTGTTTTTAGCAAAGTTAATCAAACTGAGCTTAGTTAAAAGAATATTCGAGAGAGTGGAGAATCCCCAAGTTATTGGGTCAATTTTATATAAAACGGTTGACTTTATTATTTACTTTGGAAGAACGTAATGTCGTTTTTTACTCACATTTAGCGGATGCAGCGGCAGCAATTTTTAGCATGTGTCAGGATTTGTCAAAGGGAAGACCTTTCGGCCAGACGGGTGTTGTGTCTGGCGGAGCCTGCCACTCCCCCGAGAGTTGTTTATCGGGCACTTGTATATATGCAATGCGTCGAATAAACTCCCATATCGCGTTCAAGACATGTATAGAGAATCATTATTAATGTTATATTCGGCGCCATCTGTGGACAGTTAGTCACAACTTTGTAGCCATATATAGGGGTCGCTATGCACAAAATGCTTGAAGAGTAGACGTTCTTCACAAAAAAAATACGTTTTGCGTAGAACACTGCCCACTTAAAGGAAGCCCCTTAGCTCCGGTTCGTATTTCGCTTTCATGAAGCATTCAATTCACCGTGTTTTTAATCAAACTTAACCAACCTTAGCTTAGGTAAAAGAATATTCAAGAGAGTGGAGACTTCCAAGTTATTGGGTCAGTAGTTAATGGAATCAATATTATGCAAAACGTTTGAAATAAATTAGTTACTTTGGAATAATGTTATGGCGTTTTTCTTGGGAATGAGTTTTGCCATGGTTATTGCCGGAGATGACTTGGTGTTGGTCATCTTTTGCTGTTTCACTAAGATTAATAGTAAAGTAAATAAGAACGTTTTCTCCTTTATCTTTAGTTGTATTTTCATTTTAGTATTGCTTTTTGACACCCTTATACTATTGCATAAGACAGGATATTAACACAAAATAAATGTATATGTAATATATTAATCTTATGGCGATTTAAGTTGAGTTTTTAGCATGTATAGAAGAGACCTAAGCACAAACAGATTGATGTTATCGTAACGCTTCCTCTCCCCGCGGATGCCCGAGTAGTTCGGACGTGTTTAATAAGAAACCAGTGTGCTCGTCGTATCATTAGAGATCTACTTATAGTGGACGGAACAACAAATTGTACTAAATCCTCGATACCGACCAACTTACGTTGACCCCTGCAGCGCCAAGCAGATACAAATTAATTATTGAACGGAGGCCTACATTAAGTGGACGGAACAATAATCAGTACTGAATCGTCGATTGCTGCCAATATAGGCTGACCCCTGGCTTCTCAAGTGAGTGCATTATATTATTGCAACTAAACATAAAATTAAATAATTATTTACATTTAAAAATAATGTCGTTAACACGTACGCCGCCAAAAGAATACAGCGGTTCTGCTCCCGATCTTTCTGATATTAAATTTAGCAGTGAAAATACACCAACGAATAATGTGACAATCAGACAAGAGAAACGTAAACGAGGGGATGTAATGGAAGACGAATTAAAAACATTTATGGAGGAAATGAAAAGAATGTTTGTATCTGTATCGGAAACACAAAATCATAAGTTTCTCAATTTACAATCCTCAATAGAGGAAATAAAACAGCAAAATAGTGATATCTCAAAGGCGATGGAATTTATGACCGTCAAGTACGAAGAAATTATGGCTAAACTAGAAAACAACGAAAAAGAAAGAAAAAAACAAATGGAATACATAAACGTCTTGGAGAATAGAGTCCAACAATTAGAACGAGCAGCCCGAAGAACTAGTATTGAGTTACGAAATGTTCCCACAAACAACGTTGAGAATAAAGAAGATTTACTTAACATAGTACAAAACATTGGGAAATCAATCAATATTAACATTGACAACGCAGATGTCAAAGACGTTTTCCGGTATAAATCCAAGACAACGTCAAAAATGCCCATAGTCGTCGAGTTTTCTACGGTGACAAAAAAGGAAGCTGTACTAAAGACAGTTAAGAAATTCACACAAGATACTAAAACTAACCTATCAACTTCACATGCTAATATTAAAGGTCCAAAAGAAACCATCTACATATCCGAATGTCTCACCACGCAGACCAAAAAAGTTTTTGCAATGGCCCGCAAATACGCTAGTGATAACAATTATAAATTTTGCTGGGCCAATCATGGCTACATATACTTACGCAAGGAAGAAGGTGCCAAAGCAATCAGATTATCCAATGAGAATGACTTTAACAAACTAGTTCACACAAAATGACTAGCAGGTTTCTGTCAACAGATTTGCATGCTCTGTTTTTTGTCTAATCTCGCGATTTATTTGTTACCTTGTTTTATGCTTTTTACTTACATATACTACACACACTTAACACGATCTTACACACTACTCATATCCTACATAGCTTACGTGCATATATTCAAATACTTATACTCTCCATATACTACACATAACCCAAACAAGTATAGAGGACTGGTTAGAGGGAGGTTCAGCATGAACACAGTGTATTGTATACACAAAGTATTTCCCATATCGTTTCCACTAGTAATACCATTATTCAAAAGTCTGCTCAATGGATAATAACAGTATACCTAACATACAAAATGATCTAGATCACACAACCGTTTCAGAGTCAATTGAAGTGGAACCTGACGACTGTTCCAACATACTGAACCACTCCGACAATAGTTTAAAAATAATAACGCACAATATCAGAAGTATCTACCGTAACTTAGACAATTTTTTCGTATTTCTTAAACGATTAGATACAAACTGTGATATTTTAGTATTCACAGAATGTTGGATATCGGAGCACAAGCCTTTACCACAAATTGATAATTACAAACTTTATTACTCCACAACAAGACATAATCAAAATGACGGCGTTGTAGTATATATTCATATGGATTTGATCCATAGAATAGAAGAACCTGAATTTATAGATGCTAGCTGCGTGCTTATTAAAAGTAACGATTTTGCCATACTTTGTGTATATAGGTCGCCCTCTAACCATGTTATAGACCCTTTCCTTATATCTCTCGAAACTAATCTAAGATCATTACGAGAATTTAAAACAGTTGCAGTTGTTGGTGATATCAACATAGATATAAAACCTCTAAATGATGACCGTAAAAGTCAACAGTATCTCAATCTCTTAGCTGAAAATGGTTTTTTGCCAGCCCACGTTTTTCCTACACGAGAATCAAGTTGTCTAGACCACATTATTCTCAAAACAGATCGACAATCACAAACACTCGTAATTAAAACTCAAATAACTGATCATTTTCCAGTTCTTCTCAATTTAATACTAACAAAACAACTTAAAACTCCAAAATCTAAACAAATCACTAACTATGACAGTGCTTTTCACTCACTTTCGGTTACTGATTTATCACATATTACTTCCATAGACGACCCAAACATTGCAATGGAGACTTTAATAAAGCATATCAAAGACGCCATAGACATTAACACTACAGTTCGTAAAATCCCTAACAGAAAGCAAATACTTAAGCCATGGATCACGCCCGGTTTACTCAGATGTATCACTCATCGTGATACTTTGCATAAAAAACTGAAAGTGTCCCCAACAGACGAAACTATTAAAACTTCGTATCGCAGATATAGGAATTTCTGTAATGAAGTTCTAAATAAAGCTAAAGAGAAATACGAAAGCTCTATGATTGACCAATGTAAAAACCCAAAACAAACGTGGAAAATGGTGCGGAAAATTACTAACACCACAAAAAATAAAAATCCAGCAGAAGAATTATTAAGTTCTGCATCAAGTGACGACTCTGTACCTATAATAGACCAAATAAATAAGTATTTTGCAAACATTGGCCAGAATCTCGCTGAGAAAATTAATAACTCTAACGATACAAATAAAATACAGTGTGATATTAAAAGTAATCACAGACTTAAGTCATTCGTATTGTTGGAGACCGATAACAACGAAATAGAGTCGCTAATACAAAACTTAAAAAATGATTCTGCTACAGGTTCTGATGGCATACCGGCTGCGTTCCTAAAACGCATAAAAAATATTATAAGCCCCATATTGACTTACATCTATAACCTTTGTCTAAACAAAGGTATTTTTCCAAACTGCCTCAAGCGTTCACTAATACATCCCATTCATAAAAGTGGGCCTAAGAGTTGTGTCGAGAACTATCGTCCCATCTCAGTCTTACCAGCCATGTCCAAGATGCTTGAGAAGCTTATCAACGTCCGTCTAATGAATTTCTTAAAACAAGAAAACATTATATCTCATTCTCAATTTGGTTTTCAATCTAATAAATCAGCAGAGGAAGCAGCGATACAGCTCACAAATCTTGTTGCTAGCAACTTGGACAAAGGTCGGAAGTGTATCGGTATCTTCCTTGACTTGGCCAGAGCCTTCGACACAATCTCAACGGACTTACTTCTGAGGAAGCTTGAAATGGTTGGTATACGCGGCTTGCCCCTAAAAATTATCAAAGATTTTCTCACTAATAGGTTCCAATCTGTAAAAATAGGAGATCAAGTCAGTTGTCCGTCTCCTATAACCTGCGGAGTTCCTCAAGGAAGTGTGCTGGGCCCAGGTCTCTTCCTGATTTATATCAATGAGCTCTGCGAATACAAGCCTTCAAAAGGTAATATATTTTCATATGCAGATGACACTGCCCTCATATTTCAGGGAGATACCTGGGCGGAAGTGCGACACCTTGCGGAAAAAGGACTTCAACAGGCATCTCTGTGGTTAAATAAAAATCTTCTTACATTAAATGTTAACAAAACGAAGTACCTAACGTTTTCTATAAATAAAACCACACAACCCAATTCAAACTTCACTCTCAAAGCACACAGTTGTAACAACATCCACTCAGCAACATGCGATTGTCTACAACTTCAGAAAACCAACGTTATCAGATATCTCGGCACTCAAATTGATGATAACCTATCATGGCATGCACAATTAGACATCCTATCTGCACGTACGCGCAAATTAATATGGCTTTTCAAAAAACTTAGAAACGTACTTAAATTTAAAATGTTACGGACAGTTTACTACGCCCTAGTCCAATCAATCCTAGGTTACTGCATACCAGTATGGGGTGGAGCATGTAAGACAAAATTCATAAAAATTGAACGAGCACAACGATCTTTACTTAAAGTAATGTTAAAAAAGCCCTTTCGTTATCCCACAGAGAGTTTATATAAAGACTGCAATATATTGACAGTAAGACAACTATTTATCCTGCACACTCTACTTCGAAAGCACAAAGATATGACATACGATGCTAATATAAACTATCCTGCGCGAAGAAATAACAGAATATGCAAAACCACCAAGCACAATACTGCCTTCTTCAGAAGACATTCATGTTTCCTTGCTCCTTACTTATATAATAGACTAAATTCACTTCTTAATATATTCCCAAAGACCTCGTATCAATGTAAATCTACTATACAAAAGTATCTATTAAGCTTAAATTATAATGACACTGAATCCCTATTAATAATTGTTACCTGATTTTACATACTGTAACTACTTCAGCACTCACACTTATTTATTCACTTATAAACACACATTCCACGCACGCGTATTTAAAATTATCACACTTACACATTGACATACACACCCAACCGCATGCACGCTCACACACACATACACACACATACACACACACACACACACACACACACACACACACACACACACACACACACACACACAAACATACACACACACACTCATATAACCATAAACACCACATTGGATAGTTACCTTCACCTATAAACCTTCCGTGGAGAGAGACCTGGAGTCCTGAAATACAGGGTTACCCTAGTTTAGGCTCCAGTCCACTCCAAATAGAAACTTCATAAACAATTTTACATTAAATAGATTTAATTATAAAATATTAATGTAGCTAGCATTGTTGTGGAAAAATAAATAATTTTTTACTTTTTACTTTACTTTTTAACGCTATCGAGTTGATATTCCGTCCTTTTCGCACAACAAATTTATTAAATAAAGATGAACGTGACAACACACTTTTTCGACAACATGACGCTAAACTCAATCTATTAGTGTTTAGCCCTCAGTTTAACAGTTGCAATAGATAAAATAGTTTATTTTAAATCTCTTAGAGAAGATATACTTACAAATCGTGCGAAATAATTTAACTATGATTTTTATTATTACTGTACTATAAAACAAAACTACAAAGGTTTTCATCAATTGTGCCTTCCCATTTGACTGAATAGCCCAGCTGTAATAACGCTAGAAGTTGCCCGGGGCATTTCTCTCGCAGAATTAGAAGTAATTATTATTTCAAGGCAAAAAGCACTTAGGAGGTGTCTCTAAATGAACAATGTGTGACACAGCGAGGTATTTTAGTCTTTTGTTTTCACAGGAAAAATCCTCTGACTGGAGGAACATCCAGTCAGAGTGGAAAAAGCAATGGGAGAGTTCGGTCGCCTCAAAGGGTAACATCACCATAGCCGACCCCTCGACTGTAGTACAAGGCTTCAAAGAGCAACGGCTGGTGTGGTCCTCCATCAACCGAATCAGAACCGGAGTCGCAAGGTGCAATTATCATCTTCATAGGTAGGGTATCACTGAGTCTCCTTGCTGTGACTGTGGAAACTCAGTGCAGACTATCCAGCACATCGTGGAGGACTGTCCCACTCGTAAATTCAGCGGCGGATTCGAGGGGCTACACCAGCTGACACCAGAGACTAAACGATGGCTCTTCCACTCTGACATTAGGTTCTGATCGTGGTTCGCATTATTTAAAATACACCGCCATACGATGATGATGATGACAGGAAAAAACCCTGCATAGAACTTTCGCGAGTCTTAGGGGTAGGTCAAAACTATGCTTACAGTTTTGATATCAGACCAATCGGGCAAAATTCAGATCAAGATCAGCGCTGGCTGTCTACAGCCAGCAAACCTGCTGAGTTAGGACCTATTTTGTAATGCACTTTAAAGTTGTTCCGCCTCTTTTAAAAGGTACTTACTTATGCCATATTTACTTATGCCATCATGTACTTGCACCGTGTAATATTTAATCTTATATCTGTATAAAATCCTGCATATGACTATTCGGGAAGGAAATGTTACATCATTTCAGAGATGGGCAAAATGTAATCAGATTAATGATTAGATTGCATTTTGTAGTTTTCAGTCATGATTCAAGATTTAAAGTGTAAACGTAATCGTTGAAGATTACAAAATGTAAATGTAATCATTAACATCACGCCTATATTCCCCAAGCGGGGGTTAATCATTAGTCTGATTACATTTTTCCCATCTCTGCATCAAATCAATTACATTTTATGTAGAAACCATTACAAATGAACGATTTTCACAAACACAAATACCCCGGGTACCTTTTGGATATAACCAAATGCGGCACGTTACAGTAACTTTGTTAAATGGTATTCTGTATGCCACTGGTAAATTTTCTATTTTCATCTGCAAAAGTGGGGCATTATTGAGTCTTGTTGCGACTGTGGGGACTCAGTGCAGACTATCCAGCACATCGTGGAGGACTGTCCCACTCCGAAATTCAGCGGCGGATTCGAGGGGCTACACCAGCTGACACCAGAGGGTAAGCAATGGCTCCTCCACCCTAACATTAAATTTTAATCTTAAGTATCTATCTATCTATCTATAACCTCACGCCAGATCCCTTGCTGGGTAGGCAGAGAGTACAGAGTTCCACCAGGTTCTTTCCTTACATACCTTTCTTGCTTCCTCAACTCTCATAGTTCGTCTCATACACGATCGCCGGTTACAGAAACTCTTGACTTAAGTGGCATTATTAAAAGTAAATCGTCATACAATGATGATGTATTTTTCCACTGGAGTACCATTAAACGATCATTTCGCTTAGTTATCGTAACGCGCTTAAGTAGTCCAAATAAGATACAAGAATAAGATAAAAGATACAAGAAGAAAAAAATTGTGGGTAACACAAAACGTTTCGCGTACTGGGTTCTAATCTGTGACGTAATCAAGTTCGATCAAGGGAGTGCAGAGAGTTCTATTCAAATCTTTATAACAAGTTCTCGTTAAAAAATTGGTAGTATCACTGCGGAACATAATGTTATATCACCCATCTTTCCATTTCATTTTTATCTAGTCTGTAACGAAATCCATGGCATTATCATTTTGGTCTCAACTAATCCGACCCTGTACAGTCGTCGACGAATTCATTACGAATGTCACAGCAAAGTAAAACTCCTTTATACGACAAAAACACGCAACTCCTTACCTTATTCTCAAGATATGATGTGTCACTTTCCTCTGAAGATTCCCACGTCAAGGTGACATGCCAAATTGGACTTACGAGTGACACATTATGGGTGGATTTTTGTATGAAAGGTAATAACGTGTGGTTTCAATGGAAGTCGGTCCTGCAGATTCCAATTTCAATGATAATGTAATATAGTAGATATGGGATATCCGGCTAATTGCTGTTTATTTGCTAAAATCTCCTTTCGTGTGGAAAATTAACGTTTCCAAAGTTAATAAGGGTCTTTGGATGTTCAGTCATTTGAATATATTAATGTTGGAATGTAAAATTGTAGATAATTTCGGCTTTGAGTGTCAATAGGGATTAAGTCTCTGAAGGATGTGCGAGGTTATTATATGAACTTCTATACAGGGTGAAAGGGACGGGTGCAAAAACCAAGTAATAATCCTCATTAATACAATTTTTCGAATAGACCACCCTACCCTACTTACCGCTTGAAACCGCTTATTATTTTCCCAATGAGTGTCCACGGGGACACTCATTGGGAAAATAATAAGCGGTTTCAAACAAAAAAGGTAATATTTTGTAAAAACAACATATTTCTTTCATATTTTAGGTCAATCAACATCTATGTCAGCAAATTATTATTATTTTTTTAATTTCTGGTAGATAGCGTCATAGTAAAAGGAACTAGACATATTTTTTAAGCTTGTATTGTTTTTTTTTGACGGGAAGTCGAAGAGTGATGGCTTCAATTTGTTTTATTTTCCAAAACTTGTTATTTCGAATAATAATGTGTAATGTTGGTGGAATATTAACCATAATTTATTCTTATATGTGCATGAGTTAAGGTAATTGCAACAAAGTGATAAAACGTGCAATTGGTAAGTAAAATATCCATCGCTTTACTATCCAGGGTGGGGTACTTCATCAATTTCATTATCACCCTCCTCATCAAGTTTATCGGGGAGCTGAATTAAATTAAACAAACACGATTATGCATCTCACTGGGCACTGGCAAAATACACTAAAAGTTAGTGTAAAGCCATAACTTAAAGAAGAAGCTTGTATTGAGAATAGGTAAGTGTTAGGAATTCTTAAAAAGGAATAAAGTAAAACTGGTAAATTTCAAAATTCGTTTAATATTGATGTTTCTAAACTACGGTCTGGACCAAATTGTCTTTTTTCTGGTGTGATTGCCCGAATTTCACATTCAAAATTACTTTTCTTTATCTAAATTACGCACACAACTTCGTAAACGACCGTAAAAAAATCTGCTGACATGTAAATAGGCAAAGGTATACGACAAACCGCCACACGCCGTGGATGCCGTTAATCTTTTTGAAAAACTAACTGGGCCGTTGCCGAGCGATAAAAGGATGTTTTTTTTTTCACGATTCTTTTTTCTTTTTATGTCCATGTTTGTTCCTTTGATTGTCGATACTAGCGCCATTGTAAATCGGGCGATAGAAAATTGAACGCGATTGAAAAGAACGAAATGTTTTTGTTAGCTTTTGAATATTTTGATGTAACTTTTCGTATGATTTTAAGATTCAGATTAGTTTTTCAGATTTTTGTTAATCTATGATAATTACGATCAAGGTGGTATATTTATAAGTACGTTCTTTGACAAAGTGAAGTTGAAATTATGAATGCTTGCATTATTAAATACCGAATGTTGATTTATATAGCAATACCTGTACTGCTGAAACTAAATAAAAACATAAATAAACACATTTTCGATCGTTTGTCAGGAATGTACATACATTAAGAATAACAATACATTATAAGAAAAATATAATTGTAATTATTGTTTTCTAGCTAATCAATGCCTTAAGGACGTATTTTTGGTAAGAAAAATTATTAATAACAGATCATAGCACATCCATAATAGAACATGTATCATAATAAGTACAATATTTACTAAACAAATTTTCCGGCACGACATCGGTCATTCCCGTCACTGGGTACTAAAACACAAGTATAGTATACGTAATAAAAGAAGATAAACTAATTTATGTATGTAGGTCTCCCCGGACATCTCATAAATGTGTAAGAATCGAGTAAAATGAGTTTATGGCCAATAATATGGTTTTATTGCCGCTGTTTGTTTGTTGCTGTTGTGGTTATGGTATGAGGTATTTATTGATTTATTTACATTTTTATTTATTATGATAAAAACATACAAACAATTTGAGTTGCGTTAATTGTCTCTAATTGGTAGTTGCAACATGTTGGCTGAAGAGTTTTTATACACTTCGTCGTTTGTCCATACTATTGCGCAGCACACATCTACACTCTGTAATCTGTTTCTAAATAAAAGTGACGTGGCTTGAAGGGACAGGTTGTGGGATATCGATTGAAATCGCGCGACATCACAAGCAACACGTTTCTCGGGATATCTGTCTCCTTATGAATGCAAGCCTTAACGCGCGTGAATCAGGCAGAATATCTGTAAAAAACCTATAAAATATTCCATGTCATAACATAATCAAAAGTTCCCATTTCATTGTTGCTTACTTCGCAATTTCACTCAGCCTCAGCGGAGATACGTCGGACGACATGTTGCACCCGAATGAGATAGGTCGGGAAACATTTGTCGACCAACATGTCGCCCGAAGAGGTTTCATACTACGTTTGTTCATAGTTGTCAGTCATTTGAAGTTTTATTGTTAGTCAACGTCTACACTCTGTGATATGATCTTAAATAAAACCGACGCGGCAACAAAAACCAGGTCGCCGAATGTTGCTAGACTTGATGAGCGACATCGCTTGACAATCTATGTCTGAAGTGACCAACGACATGTGTCGACATGATATGGAACATTCGTTCCCTTATGAGGCTTAACGCGTGTGGAATAGGGTAAATAACTAAAAAAAACTACAAGGTGTACCATGTCACATCTTAACGTAAAGTTGCCATTGCACAGTTGCTTGCCTCGCAATGTCACACAGCCGCGTCGGAGATACGTCAGCCAACATGTTGCAACCGAATGACAGGTCTCGTAATGAATACCCATGTGGAGCAAGCATAATAACTGTAAGAAAGTAACAAAGTTTTCTACGCCACAACATAATCTAAAGTTTCCATTTCACTGTTGCTTGCCTCGCAATTTCACACAGCCGGAGATGAGTGCACGCATAATACACAAATGAGACGTTATGAAGGAGCCTGTTATAACGACGTCTTGACGAGATCTAATATTCCATTACTACGGGAACAGTTGACACCAGCCCCCACGTTAGACTATGTTATTTATAATGAGAATTACCTGAGCCCTGACACACAAGGTACAACCTAAATGATGTAAGACTTCAGACACCACAATTAGATCTTCCCTTTACAAATTCAATATGAAATCAATATAAGCCCAATTTTAAATGATTATTTACTATTTTAAACACGGAAAGGGCTATGCTGGGAGTTCCTCTGAAGGATAGAATCTGAAACGAGGTCATTGGATAGAGAACCAAAGTTATCGACATAGCCCACCGGATTAGTAAGCTGAAGTGGCAATGGGCCGGTCTCATTAGCCGAACAACCAAGGACCGCTGGGACAAACGAGTTCTTGAGTGGAGACCACGGACTGGGAAACGTAATGCAGGACGTCCTCAGGCTAGGTGGAGCGATGACCTTCGTAGGGCGGCTGGCAGAAACTGGATGTGAGTAGCCGAGGATCGTATCCAGTGGCGTGCACTTGGAGAGGCCTATGCCCAGCAGTAGACTACTATAGGCTGACGATGGTGGAATTCGAAAATATGAAATCAAGGATTGCGCTGATATAGTGACTTAACAAATGATTTAGTACAGTGGTGATGAGCTTAAGCCACACCGCCCCCTGGATCGAGTAGTAGAGGTTTGGATCCCCAAACGTCTAGTCTGTTTGTGTATGTGAATTTCATGTTTGGAAACGCATCTACGATAACGGAATAATTACTAGTGTGGGGCTATTATCTAAAAAAATAAGATAACTAACAGATATACAATGTGAAAGTGGAAGGATGCAGGTACCGGGAAAGACCTAGACTATCTTACCATGACCAAATAAACCAAGTCTTATCTGAAGGAAAAGTCAAGAGTCTCCGTAACCGGCGAGCGTGTATGACACGAACTGAGAGTCGAGGAAGCCAGAGAGGTGTGTAAGGAAAAAACCTGTTGGAAGTCTGTACTCTCTGCCTACCCCGCAAGGGATCTGGTGTGAGGTTATAGATAGAATAAGACAAGTATTAATAGCAAGTAGACCGTGTTTTATCTGAGGGACAGGCCAAGAATCTCCGTAACTGGCGAGCGCGCGTGAGATTGACTATGAGAGTGGAGGAAGCAAGAGAGGTCTGTAAGGAACGATCCTGTTGAAACCGCGCAAGAGTTCTGATCTAGAGAGGTGGGAGGAAGAACTTGTGGTAGATGCTTATGCCCTGGAGTTGATTGTAAAAAGCTGATGATAATGTTGAAGAGTTCTGGCAATACGCTCGCTCCCTATTACATTGGGATCTGACATATCATAGATCACAGCAATATGTGTGTGTACGCAATGCACCTAGGCCACCCCCCATCGCTTAGGATATATAGCCAAGACGGTGTTTATGTTTATACTAGATGACTCAGGAACTTTGTACCACCTAAGATTTATTTGATTGTATTCATAAGTAATTATACAAAAGTAGCAATTTCGACTATATCGGCTTTTTGGCTGTTCCTTTGGGTTTCACCTAATTTTCTTTGTACCCCAGTATTGCAGCAAACAATAAAAAACAAATCAAATCGGCCGAGCACTTTCAAGTTTTTGTGAGACTAATGATTGATTTGAATCATAATAAAAAAATAAACGCCGTCACGCCTATATTCCCCAAGCGGGGGTGGCAGAGGTATACTGCATACACCCACTTTTCGCCGACGATGTTTAGCCCCACGTAATAGGGGGTGAAAATTTAGTAAAGAAAAATTAAGTAAACAACGGCTCACAGCTCTGTTTGTTTACTTGTGTTACGAGTATTATAGTAAAAAAAGCTTGTAAAAATAATAACTACGTCGAATTCGAATAAACACGAACAAACAACTCGTAATTATGAATAGGCGTATAATTTTGAAATAATGGGATCGTGAAAAAGTATACGAAAAACAAGGAAATAATAATAGACATTAAAAGAAAAAACCGTCACGAATTTATTCCTCAAGCGGATATGGCAGAAGTGTACTGTGTACCTGAATTATAGCTAGATATTAAGTATCAATGGGAAGGAATGAACATTACATTACTCGTATACCTGAGACAATTCCAGACTGGACTCCAATAGGAAAAGTAAACTGCCAACGTAACATTTCAACCAGATCTTCGTGATCGCCTCTCACACTATGTTAGATGAACAAAAAACCCAATCAACGATGCTAGTAACATTTAATCGAAGTCACGTAACAATAACGTTAATTCAAAGTTACTTATTTTACAAACCACATCATAAAAAACTATCATATTATGTAAGATAAAATTTTCATTGAAACAAAAGGCTGCTCGAGAGATGCCATGAGGTCGATGTGCGCAACTCAGCTCATATAATAAGCAAACTACCATATTATAAGAAAACCATCATAATTCCTTTGTTGTGCGAGTTCCCACCGCCAACCGAAAGACCTTCATGAGCGAGGAGTTCTGGCCGAAGGGTGTCGTCTACAGGATTTTCGTGGAAGACTACGAGACGTCCCTGCTCAGCGCAACATGTCGCCGTCAACACATGTGTCTTAGATTATAAGTTTTTATAAATTATATGTATGTTAGTCTGTAAGGTATATATTCTAATTATATGTATGTTAGTCTGTAAGGTATAATTATTTTTGTGAAACTTCAGTTGCCTAAAATTAATGAAATATTATTATTGTTTTGTCTATCTATCTATCTATATCATCACACCAGATCCCTTGCGGGGTAGGCAGAGAGTACAGAGTTCCAACAGGTTCTTTCCTTAATACCTCTCTGGCTTCCTCCACTCTCATAGTTCGTCTCGTTATTGTAAGATCATTAAATAAGAAAGTCATAATAAATACCGCAAATACTAAACCAAACTATATCATACAAAAGATCTTCGAAAACGATATCAAAGTACATAAAACTAGAAGAATCTTAAAACGCTCAAAGATATCGGTTACAAAAACCAAGAAACACTATAAAACAAAACTGTAAAACCAAGTACTCTTTGCTACCATAAAATTTGGACGTGTTCCTGTTTTTTATTGCGAAAGATTTATATCATTCCCCGTTACATTAGTAAGAATTATTGTCACAGTTAAATATCAGAAAGGGAATCACATAATGGTACGTAGAATTAAATAAACAACTTCCCTTTTGCTTTGTATTGGAAAGATATCTTTTGTGTCAGAATCTATAATCGAATCGTCACTACCTTCCGGTCTCTTACTTCCGTTAATTCGCAATTCACGAACGTTTACTCTTACAAAAATAAACACCCTCATTATTATATTACTCAAGCGGGTATGTATGGTTTAAAATCACTTGTCATCATGGATGGGAGAAGCTCCATTGTGAGCACCATGAGATTGTAGAGGAAGTGATTTTGATTCCCCAATATGTGCTCAAGCGAGATACAAGAGAGGGGCATCTGTGCGTTCCATTTGAAGGTCCCGGAACTCCTTACCAAGTACCTCCTCCACATACCTCAAAGGATCCTCTTCTGAAAAGTTTTCATTGTGCAAGAAAAAATAACCGAAAAAAAACGAATAGGACTTGTATTGTAGAGGGTTAGTAAACGTGCCACTAAATGTCACTATTTTCTTTTTCAAATTTGAGGGGTCTTTTATTTATTACATACGTAATTACAAGTAAATAATTTTCCCATTTTCCCTTCTCTCGTGTTGTAATTGTATAAGTATAATAGTTTTTGATGGGTTTGTTTAAATAGCCTATATCTTTTGAATGTACATATTTTACATTAATTTTAACTGGATACCTCTCTCCATTCTTGAGCAAAAGGGCCTTAGCTATCGGACAGCGGACGGACATTAAAGTAATCCTATGGGTTCCGTTTTTGGTACGGTTGAGGTACGGAACACTATAATAGATCTCAATGTAAAAGAGGGCAAGCATATTAACATTAATCACATACCATGGAAATTCCGGAATGTAGTATCCGGAATTTCCATGGTATAAAATTATACTTTCTTTGACGTAGGATTCAAAACCAAGACTTCGTGATCGCCAACTGCATTATAAGTAAGCCAATATACCAACGAGACATCTATTTCTATCTGAGAAGAATCCAATCCCTGTTATTGGTAACAAAATCTGAAACGAATTTAGATTGAATTTACCAATTACTTGTGCCCCTTGAGTCTCAACAACACTTGGTTGAGGCAAACATCTTTCGGCAATTCCCCTTCAAGTGCGGTGTTTACGTCAGCAAACACATTTCCAGATATCGTGACCAATTTTAGTAGACCTACTTCAGTTTCTGTTATTCTTTTCGGTTTTGATTAAATAAGGAAGAATATTGCATGTTTTAGAGACTAATTTCTGTTGGTTTTGACCCTTTTACGCTGAGACCAATTGAACACGTAACGCAGCGTGTTAAGGTAACTTCGTGTAATGATTTTATAGTACTCCAGTGATATACAACATAGTATTCTATCTATATCATCACGCCAGATCCCTTGCGGGATATGCGGAGAGTACGAAGTTCCAACAAGTCTCCAAAAGTTCCAAAAAAGTTGCCGATTTAGAACAAACTAATGTCAGGTCCTCCGTTATTTATGTTACACCTTGTATATTTGCTAAAATGATATGCAATAATATATTTGCTATTTGCTGAATTAAAACAGTACTTTATTTAATATTTAACGACTATCAAAGTCATTAAATATTAGAAAATTAAATTATGTTTAATTCATTTCAATTTATTTTCTAATTAAGAATTTTTGAAATGCTCATACTAGGTATCAGGAGCGCTATTCTACTTATTTTTTGTTTGATTGTATCTATACCCTATAAGTATTGGTGTTGGTGTGACTTTTTATGATTACATGCAAAGATAAAAGTATTTTAGAGACCAGACTGGTCATGATGGTATAATTATTATTATACTTACAAGCTCAACTCGAAGAATTGCGAGTGACGCGTCTGTCTCAGCATTCTATGGAGTTTTAAACGCAGGCTGAATAAAACATGAGACACGAGCAGTATGAAAATTCTATTTAGGTGACGTCTGCGTTATTTTATTTTTTTAATAAATATACAATTTCTTAGACAAAACCTTGGCGACTGAAAATATTCAACATTGTTTGGTATAAGAGTTTATTTAAGTTTTGCTTCCTCTTGCCGTAGTAGTGAATAATGCTTAGAAATCTGCAGGTCCTGGGTTCAAATCTGGGGTTGAACAAGGTGTGATTGTACTATAAAAAAAAAACCAATATCAGACTGGCATGCTGCCCGGTATAATTGAAAAAGGGTTGGCCTCTATCCCGTTGAGACCTAACATCGTTGCAAAATATGGCACCCTCCTAGGGGAATATAGAAATGACATGTTTTGTTTAAGATACTTTATTTATACACCTGTTATAGTCCATCTTTCAGGAGTCCTGAAAGATGGACTATAATAGTCACGCAATGGGTGCCTGCAGATGGACATCAACATGGGGGCAGGCCTAGGAAACGTTGGCGAGATCATCTGGATGATTTTCATAAAGATTGGCTAGATATGGCCCATCACAGATCCACGGGGAAAATTATGTTAAATAAAAAGAAAATACTCCACTAAAAAATGTTCGCAGTTTAAAATGTTTGCTGTATTGAAAAAAAAAAATATAAAAATAGACATAGAATATAGAACATATTTTAACAGATGGGTCCGCACAGTTACTATTGATTAAATTTGGGATAAATTTCATAGCAAACGGAAATTCTACGTTTTTCATGAAGTGGCATTCGCTTGATGACAGCGTTAGTTCCTATTTTGGCCGCGGGACATAAGATCCTCGTAAAACTGTACAAACACGTTATTATCGTATTATGCTAAATAATTATTAAATTATATATTATTTAAAGCGTTATAGACTGTTGCCAAGTAATGAGACAGTATGAACTGACTTAGTAAGTACGTATTTGCAAAGTGTAAAAACCTTAATAAAGTATCAGAGTTGACAGAGACGACAATATATCATGCCGTAAAACTATACGACCAATTTCAGATAACCTAAAAACTTGCTATACATTTTTTCATCTTTATAAACTAGAGAAACAGAACGATGAGTTGTTATCAACAAAATTGATCGAAGAAAAGCGCTTAAATTTCTATGTAAAAGCAAAGACCAGTTTAAATTAATAGACCGTCAGTTGCCAATCATCATAACTATTAGTGTTCCGCAAAACTTGTATCATGCATAGATGGCGCTGGCTACAAACTTTTGTAACAGCCATTGAAGCTAAGAAATCAAAATTATTTCTTCAGTAAAAACCACAAAAAATATAATAGTTTATTTTTTTAAAACCCGTTTTTAATAAAGTCGTGCGCCTTTATTCCCTAAGAGACTGTGGCAGAGATATACTGCGTGCACCCACTTTTTGCCAACGATGCTAGGTACCACGTAATGGGGGGGTGAGCCTATTGCCATATACTGACTCGATAAATATTTTGACAGAAAAACTACATTTGTCCGACGTAGGATTTGAACATAGGACCTCGTGATTGCAAAGCGTATTAGTCGCAACTTGAACAACGAGCCAGTTTTTTTAGAATAGCAAATATGATGTAAAAACATTAAATTAAATTGATAGATTTTATTTAGGTAGGTAGGGGCTACCCCGAAAAAAACCTGTTTTTGTAATCCATGCACTTCAAGAAGTATATGAATTAGAGACGAACGTTTTAGTACAAAAATCAGTTTATAAAACTAGATTCACGAATGATTTACTCTGTAATATGGGGCTTAATATTTCGAAATCTGTTTTTTGACTAAATATTTTAGAATCTTGTAAAAGGAATACGCGGTTAAACGAAATATTATCAATAGAAAAAAATCTAAAGTCATCGCTATTGCTTTACATTTTCTGATTCCAACGCTGAATGCTAAAGAGCTAATCAATAAAATTTGCTTTAAAATATAGCAAATAATTGTGGCAAAATTCTTGTAAAGCAGGTTATTATTTCATAGTGCAGTTTTTTTTTTTAAAATTACACAATTTGTTTTTGCACAAACGTCGTTTATTTCCAAGCGCCCGCTCAATATATCCGTCCCTTATTATTCTTTTGTAAAATAATTTCATCACTGTCACTCTCCTAGTCGATAGAAGGACGATCGCGGTAGGCCCCTAATGCGAATAGGTATTTTACCACTTTTATGTGTTTATCAAATGGCGTAGAGAGAACGTGTAAAGTTATTTTGTAGGGTATTGTGAATCTATTTACTTATACTAGTCTGTGGTAGAAGCCATCAAAAGCAAGTAGCAACGTTAAATATAGTTTATAAGCCATGCGGTTTGGGTCCTCGTAGTAAATTCTAAACTGACGTTTCGTCTATAAAGTTCGGCTTTAGTTCCTCGTAAAATATTTACTTTAAGTATTGACATGTAATACTTAAAATAATGTAGGACGAAATGTTACTGGAAGACATTTTGTTACCTAGTTAGTGATGCTTCGATGTTTTAAATGCTGTGATGAAACTATCTTCTGATTACTTACCTGAAACAATTGAAAACAATTAAATTATTAGTAAAACAACAGTATACAAGGTGTCACATAATAAACGCAAGACCTCAGACACCCCGATTAGAGAATTGCTTCATAAAGTCAAAACGGAAACCAAATTTTCAAATTTAAAGGTTTTTACCCTTTTTTAAAGCATTTTTATACCCCAATTAACAATGAAACTTGTACGTGTATGTGTGCGTTTTGAGAAATACGTTTTAGGAATGCGTTTAGAATCTTCTTCTTGCTATAAATCAAGAATAAATTTATTTTTCATAGCGCACTGAAGGAGTAACAGCATTTTTTGAAAATTTAAAAAAAAATGTAAAATACAGTAAAAATTGTTGGAATCGATTCAGTTACCGATTTAAAACAAACTACTTTCAGGTCTTGCGTTTATTATGTTACAGCTTGTATATTCTCTAAGCAGGGGTGGTAGAATTATTCTGTGTATATCCAACTTCGCTGATAACGTTAGAAACCAATAGTACTACACTTAGTCTATATGTTGGAGCACGACCTAAACTCTCTCATGTCGACTTCTAAAACAAAGCCTCCGCCTAACAATGGGATAAATAACACAATACATGGACTGGCAGAGGTGCCACCGACGCCAACTGGATACCAAACGGTGATCGCAGAAGACGAGGTAGTACTTAAAAATGATGGCGCGACGATATGGACACCTTTGCAGGTACTTTGTCGCCTGAAATAGCAATAGACCGACAGCTGTGGAAGTATAAAAAGGAAACATTTGCTCAGGAGTAGGACAGTAAAATAGGCTAATATAGAAAAATTACAAACACTAATACCTCATACGTTAAATACTAACTCTTTAAAAATCTAAGCATACTGACAATCCTTTCAATTTTATCTGCACCTACTATCCTTATTCAGCAGTATTTATATAAAAATGTACAGCTTTATCATCAGTCTTCATGCCATAGACTTGAAAAGAAGTAAAAAATGTCCCTGACGCTGTCAACTTATAATTAGGTTATCCCTAACTGAAAGAGTTACTTTCAACCATTAATCACCTATCATTGTAGCGGTGATGCTAAAAGCTTTGACTTCTGCTAAATCACGACGGTTTTAAAGCGCTAAATAAATTTCAACGTCGCATTTAATCATGTTGTTGCGAAAAAATGGGCAAAGTTCTAAATGGGACGGTGACATCGGTAGAATTTGTCAAGACAAAGCTTTTGGAAGCAGCGAGAGATCCGTTTAATGTTTTAGGAAAGGAATTTTTGGAAATAAATGTCGTATAAAATGAACTGGTTCATTTTTGCGCTGATGATAATGATAAAAGAGTCGGGATTGAACGTTTAGAGAATTTTATGTTCATTTAACTTATTTTTAGATACTTTTCTTGTAAAACAAAGGTCATACAATCTGTTTGCTGTCAGTCAGAGAGATTATGTGTTAAAATGGGAAGGGAAAAAAGCTTTTCGTTTTACGTATAACGGTAATATTTCTTTGAATGCCCTGGACCTGGTCTTTAAATGTGTTGAGTTATATAGCATATTCGTGCGGTAGTGCTCAAGGAAGTGGTTAGAAAAGCGACCAGCCTTGGCAGGGAATGTTTACATAACTTATTTAATTGTGTTCGTAATATCCCTTTACTTTCCTTGATTTTTGCTGCGGTTGACGCGCTGTCCAATTTCATGTCAAATTCTTTGTTTTATGCAAAATCAGTCTGGAATCTCGCGTTCTGCCCGGTATAATGCCAATGGGCTCGCCCCCTATTACATGGGACCTAATATCGTCGGCGAAAATTCGGTACACATTACACCTTACCACCCTCGCTTCGGGAAATATGGCGGGATGGTGTTTGTTAATGTGTAACATCTTTCCTCTCGGTTGCTGGATATTTTTTGTGAGAGTGATTTTGGAAAAGGGACGGAAATGTGTTACAAGAAACCGAGGAAGCGCGTGATATTTGATTTGACCAATGAGCGCGCCCTATTTGATTAGACCAATGAGTGCGCGTGATGGAACCGGGGAAGCGCACGCTATTTGATTTGACCAATGAGCGCGCGTTGGAGCCGGGGAAGCGCGCGCTATTTGATTTGACCAATGAGCGCGCGTTGGAACCGGGGAAGCGCGCGCTATTTGATTTGACCAATGAGTCATCTCAATTTCACAGTAGGATAACATGTCAGATGTTACACATCATATGCGACTACTGTAAGGCGCGCTCGTTTTTTTTTCTCTTCTTTCGCTGCCGTGCGCATGGTCTGAATTTAATCCAAAAGCAATCAGTACAGTAAAACAATTTAATAATATACTGTATTAGGAACGTTATCAATTTGGATTATACTTCATCACGTAATTTTTGATCAGCTCCAGCTCAACGAATAACGTAAAATCCCTAAGCGACTTATCGTCTCAATTCCTTGTTCCGAGAATCCCTAAAATGAATGCCCACAAATTAAATATTGTCTTAATTACTTTCACCATCAAAACTTTCAATTTTGCGAACGATACAAATCGATTTAACGCCTCAATCATTTTAATATTTCGTAGTCACGGTCCGGCGTTTCAGTATTATGAATATTTATCAAGTTAATATAGTACTGGATTAGGTCTGGATTTTGCGGCCTTTATGTAGGCCTACACTTAGACAGATGGCCGGGTACCGTAATAAAAGTAATATTACATAATCCCTTTAGTAAGATAATTGTAATGGGAGTGTGTCCGAGCGAGACTAGACAAGTTAGGTCTAAAGGTTGGGATTACTTTACGACTTTTATTATTATGTCATAAGTACTTATTTTGTTTGACAGAGACACTATTAATATATGAGAATGTAATAATAAAGATGGATCAAACAGTCGTAGACTCAACCTCTAGTTTGAGCACTTTCGTGATATTTTAACATTTTGTTTTATTGCTATTACATAGTTCCATGTTATTTTTAACTATTTGACCCATTGGGTGGAGCGGCTTAAGCTCTTAACCACTGCGCTAAATCGTCCGTCATTCCGTCCGTCTCATGTTGATTCAGTATTCTATGTAACATTGAATCATATAAAATAAACCAACGAGTTACAGAGTGCATTCACAATCCAACGGTTATATACAAACATAAATATATATATGTGCATATGTATGTGAGATTATACAAACGGTAGCGCTAATTAATGCCAGTGACTTTTCATACGTCGTCTAACATAAGTCGCTTAACATACTCAGTTGTTCAAATCGCCTGCAGACTTTGGGTTTGTATCAGATCCATTATTTTCGGTGACCTAAATATATTTGACTTTGTTGCTAATCATTTAGTTTTGACAAAGTTCACCAACATTTGTATAATAAAGACTATCACTGATTTAAATAATTGAAAATGTTAAACGACTTATTTGCTGACTGTACAAATACTGTAATTATTTGCGTAGCAACAAAAATATAAAACACTCATAGATTATTGTGTCCCACTCAATGAGTATAGTGTTGACAACCAAGTTAAAGCTTTAGGGGCGGGCTTTAGATTTTTAACATGCACCGTTTGCGTGACCGTAAAGCATTGAAAAACTCACAAACCGACTTAAAATTATGATATATTAGATGAAAACCGGCTGATCTATCCTATATCCACTCGTATACTACGTTGAGGTCAAGTTGCATTTCTAAGCTATCAAAATTTAAAGTTCCCATCATAATCCATCTTGTAATTCTGCGTATTTCTGAACAATCATTTTTTTAGGATTGTTTCAAATTCTTTGTTAACTGACTTCAAAAAAGAAGGATGTTCACATACTGAGTTCTTAGATTTGCGCGAATATTACAAATGAAATAAAACTATTTTACGGATTTTATCGCGGTTTACTTTTGATTTTTAAGTTCCCGACGTTTCGAGTGCTTTGCAGCACCCATGGTCACGGGATGTACTGAGGTGTTAGACGTCCAAAAGGCATAGTTGTTCCGGTGTACCCTCAAATTTCTTAATAATTTTTGTTGGTCCGATCTACGCAGAATGAGTTCACGGTGTCTTGAGGTCTTGCAGTGTTATGCTTGGTTTTGGATTTGATTATATTAAACACCGGATAACAATGATAATTTTTAAAAGGTTTTTATTTAGGATCAGATTCATAGTGTTAGTAATCTATGTTAGTAACATTTATATCAGATAAGTATGCACCTTGCATGCTTATCCTTCTTCTTCAGCCGAAAGACGTCCACTGCAGGACAAAGGCCTCCCCTAAATACCGCCACAACGACTGGCTTTGTGCTGTACGCATCCAACTTCTACCCGCAACCTTCAACAGGTCATCGGTCCAGTGCTTCATAATTGTTCCGTAAATTGTTTCGTTATTAAAGACCTTCAAATAGTATAACAACCATTTATTTTTGAATATCTACGTTTAATGTATAGGTCTATATAGAGCGTGTATGTATGAAACCGTTAAACCGAAAGGATCTATGTGCCGTGAACGACATGTCATAGCCGATACGGGTCCGTGTTTGCTTGCAATCCGTTTTCCGGTATGTCATGTGTGTACTATTTGCATTGGATCGGCCAGAATGCTACAGACACCCACGATCTTAATAGAATCATATGGAACTGTGATTCTGGGTCATAGTTATGTTACTTCTGCTTCTGTTTGTTTTTTTTTGTCTCTCAATGGTTCATATTTGTCCTGACCCATAAGTCACGATCAGCTCTTCCTTTGTACAGATGTTGGGGCACAAGCAGCAGATCAGTAGATGTGCCTAAGTTTGTGAGAACATATTACAACCACAGGCTATTAGATTTGGATCTCTGAACAATCTCTACAAATTTTGCCTCCTCTATCTATTAAAAACGGGTCCTGGTTAGGTGCGTGGGTAAAAAAACCTGGTCAAAATTAGCTCAGGATAGGGATATATGGCATAAAAGGGAAGAAGCACTGCAGTAAGTGGAAGTGGAGATAATCTACCTACCTAAGTGCAGAGCTGATTTATTTAGGTAATAACTGAAAATCGCCATCACGCTAGCAACGACAATTTTGTCTGTTGGTTAGAGAATAGGCTGCTCCGTTTACTAGACTGAGTAAAAATAAATGTGTCAAGTTTTGTGTGTTTTCTGTTTCAACCGGGGTGTTCGTCTTTCTATATTATCAGGCCGTCTATCTATACCAGATCCTTTGCAGGGTATGAAGAGAGTACAGAGGTCCAACAGGTTTTTCCCTAACTTCTTTCCTTACTGGATGTATGTGTGTATGTGCAATCTATATTAGTAAACGCACCCTTAATATAGGGAATTGCTAGACTGTTTTTTTTTTTAAATGAAGAAATAATTATCTGTATTTTTGACTGCCTCGTTGGTCTGGTGGCAAAGCGCATCGCTTTGTGATCACGAGGTCCTGGGTTCAAATCCTAGGTCGGAGAAATGTAGTTTTTCTAACGAAAAATTCCCAGTACGCGTCCGGAGTCTGGAATTGTGCCCGGTATATGGCAATAGGCTCGCCCCCTATTACATGGGACCTAACATCGTCGGCGAAACGTGGGGTACTCAGTACACCTCTGCCATCCCCTCTGGGGAATATAGGCGTGACGGTGTGTGTGTATTTTTACTTGTTTTGTTTCGTTTATGACTTCTTATTGGTTTTTCTGCAACTGTAAATATTCATTGAACATACTTTTTTTCATACATTTCTTCATTTACAAGACCATTATATAACATTGGCAGTCTTTTTTTAAAACTGTTCATACCTATATGTTCACGTCAATGGTTAATTATAGAATCTTTTGTTTTAGCGGTCATCTTTTAAGGCCCTCTTGCACAATCCAGGTTTAGCGTTACCTATTGACTAAGTCGAGGTTATACGTCAAGTTAATGCCAATTAAAAGTTGTAACATTAGGTTAGTCAATAGAAAACGCTAATCCTGGTCTATGCAAGTAGGGCCTACGCTACCTAAAATAAAATAAGCTAAGAACATAAACCAAAAACAATCCATTATGTACTATTTTTTTCCGCCCCTATTCATTCTATTGTACAGTTTCTGTTCTATTTAATATCAGAATAACTGACCTAAATTTCAGTTCGGAACTAATGAACACGAAAAATCACTTAATTGATCACTCATTAACGAATTCATGCAGATTCTATGTCACTATAGAGGATTTTTGTGTGTCGCGGTTCATAATAAATGAGCTTATTTTGACCCACTGCTGGGAAAATGGCTACTCTCATAAATCGAGGTAGAATAAATTAGATCATACTCTACAACGCGGATCTAGTTCGGTTCGGTGGAGACAGGTTTGTGGCCTGCTGTTAGAACTTGTCAAGCCCTAAGGTATCCAAGGTGGGTATAGGTATCCATAACGACTACCATTCTCCAAGCGGGGACAGAAGATGTCCAAAAATGTACACCCACACTACTGACAATGTTAAGTTCCAAAATTCGAACTTAGACGAATACGGAGAATTTTTCGACAGAAACACCCCAATAACATCTTTTCCAACCTATGATTTGACCCCTAGAACTTACCTAGCAATACCTAACCACATTATTGGTCGCTAACTAACAAGGCAGACTGTATTGTTATACATTTTTTGAGTTAGGCCGATTTTATAATATTTCTCAACTTTCACTAATTGTTCCACACAAAATAAAATTCGTGTTTCTTCCCAAGGGACGACTTAAAACCAAAAATAAAATAAATTACAGTACTAATTCGATTATTTCAACGAGGATCGACAAAACGCGTAAAACAATTCTAGTAATATTATGAACGAGAAAGTTTGTGAGGATGTATGTATGGACGATTGTTACTCTTTAACACAGAACCTGCTGAACGGATTTTGATGAGTTTGTATTAATATGGCTTTTAGATCAGAATCATCATAAAGATACAGACGCAGACGAAGTAGCAGGTGGCACCTAGTATAATCCTTACTAATATTATAAATGCGAAAGTAACTCTGTCTGTCTGTCGCGCTTTCACGCCAAAATTACTGAACCGATTTAAATGAAATTTGGTACACAGATAGTCTGGAGCCTGAGAAAGGACATAGGCTTCTTTTTAATGTGAAAAAAGGGTTGTAACCGGTTGAAAGGGGAGGATGAAAATTTGTATGGAAGTATCGTCATTTTTAGAGCTAGAAGCTTGAAACTTATTTTTCAGGCTGTTGATTCGATATAAATAAATATGACATTCAAAGTTTGCAAAAGTTTTCCCCTTAAGGGTGTGAAATAACAATAGGGAATGGGGGATGAAAGTTTGTATAGAAATACACCACACCGTCACGCCTATATTCCCCAGAAGGGGTAGCAGAGGTGTACTGAGTACACCTACGTTTCGCCGACGATGACAGGTCCCATGTAATAGGGAGCGAGCCTATTGCCATATACCGGGCACAATTCCAGACTCCGGACTCATACTGGGAATTTTTCGTTAGAAAAACTACATTTGTCCGACCTAGGATTTGAACCCAGGACCCCGTGATCACAAAGCGATGCGCTTTGCCACCAGACCAACGAGGCAGTCAGAGTGTATGGAAATATGTAAGGTTTATGTGAATGTTTTATAAGTTTGCGACAAGAGACAAAATGTTAGAGCTACGAGTATTCTGATGTAACATTTACGGAGTCATTACAAAATGTGAAACTTAAGTTAACGCGAGTAAGAAACTTGCCAAGCACCGCGCCGTTCACAATGAGCGCTACGCAGCCGCGCGTTGCGGAGCGCGGCGTGGTACGGCGCGGTGTATGTGGGGAAATATGCCCCTCTACACTGCAAATAGCCCATTAAAGTATTTATACGTATGTGTCTTATTTGTAAAATAATTAGCCTAAATAATTAAAAACGCTACCCAAAGACACTATTTCACGCGGGCGAAGTCACGGGCACAGCTAGTATATTATAAATACCTAGTTGATTATCCACTGTGGTTCATTGGAAACTAATTCGTCGTTTAAGGACCGGTAACCGTTTGATGCCGTTTTCTAGTGTAGATGTGTTCTTGAGTCCACTCAAGAACAGATCTACACTACACAACGGCATCCTACACTACGTTTGCCAAACTAGTGTGGGATGTCCTGCAGCTAGATGGAACGACGATATACGCAAGGAGGGACTCAGTCCCTCCCGTGACCATGGGTGCTGCAAAGCACTCGAAACGTCAGAAATAAAAATCGAAATTAAACCGCGATAAAATCCGTAATATAGTTTTATTTCATGTGTAATATTCGCGTAAATCTAAGAAGTCAGTAAACTTACTACTATCTTTATCATTCAGATGATTAAAGTGGAATACACCGATCCATGATATGTGTATTCATGATTCCACAACCACGTTGATTTAAGCTAATTGAAAATTCTCAGTTGTAATGGCATTTCAATTTAGGGCTATCAATCGAGTTCGTTGCCGACAGCTGCCAACAAACGGGTCCGACAAACGGGCCCAACAGGCGGGTCCGACAGGCAGGTCCGACAGGCGAGTAGAAGAGATACGGGCGCGTATAAACGTTCATTAACTGCCGATTTGGATGTCAGTAAGTTCAATTGAAATCCTTACCCTACTTTTGAGTTAATTAGATATAAATAAAGAATAAACTTGGTCAATTTTTAAATGAAAATCTCCATTTTTGAAGACATGAAATTCACTTGCATAAACATATACAAACATTTTTGCGCCACACACAATCTGTCCTGTGCGGAGATCGAAGCTGCGACTCAATCCAGTTGTCTGGTGGAGTGGTTTAAGCTCTTAATCACTGGACCAAGCTATCGTTGAACATATCCTTTCTGGCCTAACGGCTATCAGTTCTAAGAGAGATATGTACCTCCTAATGCCATCTTTTTTCTTCTATTATATCATCACGTCAGATCCCTTGCGGTCATTTTCTATACGATCTTCAAAAATCTCTAATGGTTCAATCCTATATACGTAGAGTATAGTCTTTTTAACGAGACATGGGTACGGTGACGTTTGATCATATTCCATTTTACGCATATTGTATTTAAGAATATTGAAAATATAGAATCCAAAAAAATAAACAGGAATATAAAAATAAATTAAACATCTACTTTACTTATCATTTAAATCATATACTGTTCATAAATTTGCGGAATTATTTTAAAACTTAAAACGTAATAAAACTCTATTACTCAATTATGTAAAGTAACGGTTTGCGTTTCAGGGACTGACACAATGAAATCGTTATAATCGATGTTGTTTTTTTTTAAATATACCAAATCGATTGCGGATTTTTTTTACGAATATATTGTTCTATGTATCTAGCTGAAATATTTAGTATTCTCATGGCCAAGATTATAAATAAACGTAGATGCGCTATCTTGACATATTAAAACACAGTTTTATAGATTTTTTTTAATAATACATATAAGCGACGAATCCAGCGAATTGTCAGGTAGTTTATCTGACCAATGGCTTGATTCGTAAGTAAATAATGTAATTATTTTTTTTTGTTCTTTTTAGTTGTTGTAAATTATTTTATTAATATCGATTCGTTCTTCGTTATAACTTTTCTCGATACGATATTCAATCGATTCTATTTCCCACTCACCACATTTCTAGAAACGTCATATTCTAAACGTCAGCGTACCCATGACTGGTGAAAAGGACTATAAGACAAAATGAAGCCAAAAGCGGAGTTTTTTTTTTTTATGTATAAGTGAAGGTAATTGTAACAAAGTAATAAAACGTGCCTTTTCGACTTCCCTCAAAACGGTCGTCGCTATTGGTATGTAAAGTATCCACCGCTTTACTATCCAGGGTGGGGTACTTCATTAATTTCATTATCATCGTTGTCATCAAGTTCATCGGGGAGTTGACTTAATTTAAACAAACACGATTGTATATCTCACTGGTCACTGGCAAAATACACTTAAAATTAGTGTGAAGCCAAAACTTTAAGAAGAAGAAGAAGAAGAAAGCCGATACCGTCATCAGTTACTCTCTATGTGTGAGTGATGCAAATGTTCGATTTTTTGAAAATTCATTCAACATTTGTCAATGTGTGCATGTGCGTACTACTATTTATGTACCCGAAGGGTAGATACATATTATGCCGTTTCTGCGCGCGCAATGTTCTATCTAGACAAGTAAATTATATATATTATTTTCCCACACAAATGTGAGACTGCCTCGTTGGTCTAGTGGCGAAATAATGTGCTTTGTTATCATGAGGTCCGGTGAAATAAAACTATTTTATAGGATTTTATCGCGGTTTATTTTTTGATTTTTAAGTTCCCGACGTTTCGAGTGCTTTGCAGCACCAATGGTCACGAGAAGGACTTCCCGTGACCATGGGTGCTGCAGAAAAAATAGTTTTATTTCATGTGTAATATACGCGTAAATCGTATGAGGTCCTGTATTTAAATCCTAGGTCAGACAAAAGTAGGTTTTCTATAGAAAAATTCCTAGTATCAGTTCAGAGTTTGGAACAATGCCCGGTGAATGGCAAGATTCGCCCCCTATTACATGGAACCTAACATCGTCGGCAAAAAGTGGGTGTACACAGTATACTCTGCCACCCCCGCTTGGGGAACATAGGCGTGAGTTCATTATCAAATTCAAATAATGCTGAATGTATGCAAACATAAAATATGGGAAGGACAGTTGATACCGTGGATTATCCCCTGTGTTTACATTGTCGATATTATAATATCAACGTATTATCACACAGCTTTCATTACCCATATCCGTGAAATTGGAAATTTATCCGATAGACAAGCAAAGATCTTAAATGTAATTTACAATAATATTATTGAAAAAGATAGAAAAGGAATAAATAGAAAAGACAAGCCCGCTGGGTTTTTTGCCTGGTCTTCTCGGTGGAGGCACGTTCCGATCCGGTGGTAGATTAGTAGTTAGATTAGAAAGTTTATACAAAGTAAATTATTTGAGTACGACTTTTGATTACTCTGCTAGTAGTGCGCCACCTACTGGCTCCAACGAAACCTAAGAAACCAGGTGATTCTATAAATACAATAAATAGTGACAAAACTATTGTCATTTTCATCACCATAGCCAAACGACGTTCACTGCAGGACAAAGATCTCCCCAAAGATCGCCCTGACGACTGGCTTGGCAATGATAAATATAAGAATTTTTTTAGCAGTTCTTCGGCTCGTAAATTTTCCTATTAGAAAAAGTGTGGCCTGAACGCCACAAAACGCTTTAAGCTGTTCACATCCAGCGGAGCACATTTCAGACTGAGATTTTTTCCTACACAAATATCACATTGTTGCGATTTAAATTTCGATCCCAAGTCTTCGTGAGCTAGTCACATCCTACGCCAGTATACCAACAAACTAGAATTCATTCATAACCCAAATAAAATCCTTTACAGTTTTCTTTGTACAAGCTCCTTTGAACATTCAAAATTTGCATTGGCTCACCTCCAATGCCACAATTGTTTTTTGGATTGAAAACATATACTTTAGTGATATTGCAAGAACCTCCACTGAGCCAAAAGACCTCAATTTCACCCTTCAATTACATTCAGCTTTCTTGCATGGCAGTGCAGAGAAGACAAAGGAAAGAGACAAGCATAGACAGTTACAGACAGATATAGAATGTTTGTAAACAATAAACTCTATAACACCAGAGCGGATCTTAATAATTCTTACATCATCAAAGAGGGCATGTGAGTACGCCGTTCTCATACTTGTATGTTATGGCAGCAGGTGGGCGAGCCTTTAACTGATTGCGTTTGGCATCAAGGTCAGCTTTACGCTGAGCCTCGAACTCGTGTACTTGGCTGTTCACTATCCTGCGCCATTCTGGCCGCTGTGCTGCCAAACGTTCGTCTATCTGTCTATATGATGTGTATGTGTAGCCCTGAAAGTGATCTGGCGTGATGACTTCAGATCACTTTCAGGGTAGGCTGAGAGTACATAGATCCAATAGGTTCTTTCCTTACAGACCTCTCTGGATTCCTCCATTCTAATAAGATTTCAGGATGACATATTAGCATTTGAAATATTCATAAAGACAATACTTAATAAACGCAGCCGCGAGGTAACAGCACGTTACAAATAATTTGAGCATATATCGTTTATCAATCATTTACATATTATTTCAGCAAGTCATGGCCGCATTGTTGCCAGCTAAAATTAAGGAAATGTCGGAAAAGTCAAGAATCACAAATAAATAGAAGCAAGTAGCTCCAGCGATTAACTTACATCTTTGTCTCCTCCTTTAATATCTTTAAGTGGACGAAGGCAATTTTACAAAAAGGCAAAAAAAGAAATACCCAGTAATTTGCGGCCTCCACTCGGTTATAAATGAAATGAAAATTTTTGACGAGGAAAAAGGACTGAATTTGCGTACTTACGGATTGACGGTCTTAAAAATGACGTTCTTTTGAAGGTATATCGCAAATTTTGATGATATAACTAGATGAGTGATTTAACTTTAAATATTTTTAGTAGAATTAAGAATTATAAATAAAATAATCATTAGTATAGTTGCGGATGATGCGCGTAGCGATCACAAGGACCTGGGTTTGAATGCTAGGTTGAAATTTATGTATTTTTTCGAGAAAAAAGATCCAGTATCAGTCCGGATTCTGGAATTGTGCCCGGGATGATGGTAATAGGCTCGCCCGTTATTACATGGACCCTAACAATTCCGGCACAAAATTCAGTGTCCATAGTAAGCTTCTGCCATCCCCGCTTGGAGAATATAAGCGTGGCGGTGTTTATTTTTTAATTAAATTATTTTAATTATTTAAGTCTCCGTAACCGGCGAGCGTGTATGAGACGAACTATGAGAGTGGAGGAAGCCAGAGAGGTATGTAAGGAAAGAACCTGTTGGAACTCTGTACTCTCTGCCTACCCCGCAAGGGATCTGGCGTGATGATATAGATGGATGTTTAATAAATTCTGCCATGCTCATATTCTCCAAGCGAATGCCAGAGTTGTACTATGTTAACTCATATTACCGACGTTCATAAGTCCCTACCTAATCGGAGCAAAATTTATTGCCATTGTTTCGGGCAGAAATCAAGACTCAGGACCGCCTGTCCGCAGTCTGAAATTGCCTATAGTAGCAAATGAGAATTGATAAATAAAAAAAACGCATAAACACTTTGCTGACCTAGGATTCGCACCCAAGACCAGATGATCGCTAGTAGAACCATGCGCTACTATAGCAAAGTGGTGTAATATCATCATCTCAGCCTATACTTGTCCACTGCTGAACATAGGCCTCCCCAATCGCTTTCCAGCGTAACCGGTCCGATGCCACCTGCATCCAACGACTTCCTGCGATTTTCACAAGATCGTCGGTCCATCTGGCAGGCGGTCGTCCCACGTTGCGCTTGCCTATACGTGGTCTCCACTCTAGAATCTTTCTGCTCCAACGCCCGTCCGATCTACGCGCTATGTGGCCCGCCCATTGCCACTTCAGCTTGCTAATCTTAACGGCTATGTCGGTGACCTTGGTTCTTCTACGAATCTCCTCATTCCTGATTCGATCGCGTAGAGATACGCCGAGCATAGCTCTCTCCATAGCTCGCTGAGCAACTCTGAGCTTTTTTATGAGACCTATCGTAAGAAAACCTATTGTAATGTCAATAATGACTTATCATCAGCACACCTCTGCCACCTCAGCTGTGGAATATAGGTCTTAAGTTATTTTACGACAGATACATAAATATCTTTTGTACAATGATGGAATCGGAGCATTGAAATAATAAAAAAAACCTAACTAATATATTTATTGATATTACTTTACTCAACCCCGAAGACTTATCAACTTCCGTTTGTTCCAGATTTCTACGCTGAATTTATTTTAACGCCGAGCCGTGAAATAATCCCGGAAATTCCAATTGGCGCAAAGGATAAAGTATACATTTTGTGGAAATGATAAAAAGTTTCTGATGTTTTGTTTTGAGTAATTAAGCCCCGTTTTATTTTAACAATAAAATGGAGAGAAAACTAATTCGAAAGATATTTAAATGGCGACTTTAGTAAAAATACCTATTAAAAATAACTCGAAAATAATTTTGAAAGAAGTCTAAGCTTTAGTAAATGCCTATTAAATTACACTTATGGTGTGTTTCTAGTCGTTCGCCATTATGTTACATTTGATATGTCAAATCATCTTATACTGTCCGACTGCTGAGAAAAGGCCCACTCATAAAAATTAAATATTTTCATACGTGTTGGTCATCTACGTGATAGAATTAGGAATGAGGAGATAAGTAGAAGAACCAAGGTCACCGACATAGCCCTCAGGATTGGCAAGCTGAAGTGGCAATGGGCGGGCCACATAGCGAGAAGATCGGGCGGGCGTTGGGGCAGAAAGATTTTAGAGTCGAGACCACGTATGGCAAGCGCAGCGTAGGACGACTGCCTGCCACATGGACCGACGATCTAGTGAAAATGGCAGGAAGTCGTTGGATGCAGGTGGCATGGGACCGGTTACGCTGAAAGCCGATTGGGGAGGCCTATGTTCAGCAGTGGACAAGTATGGGCTGAGGTGATGATGATGATGAAGTATTGGTTTACATTAATAAAATATTCTGATTCACAAATTGAAGTGATAAAGAATAAAAAGTGGATTAGTAGAGGTAGGTCTGTGGGCACCTCCTATCGAAATTTATCATACCGCCAATAAGCGCCACTTAACGAATAACACATGAAGTGCTCGAGCCGCTCGTAGCGCTGTGTGACTACGGTGCTCTTACCGATCACTATGGTTAAGCAGCGTTCAACTCGGCCGGCTTGAGAAGGGTGACCATTTGTGGCATTTTCATATTCGAGCGTCTCCGTTCTTTGGAAGGCTCGCTAAGCCGTTGGTCCAGGTTAGTACTTAATGTGGTAGTCGTTAAGTCGAGTTGAAAGCCTTATAGGCGGTAGGAGTATAGGAGATAAGTTCCAACAGCAGGTGGCCACAAACCTTCCGCCACAAATCCCCACTTGGTGCGCAAGATGGAGTATGACCTAATCTCTCTCACCTCGATTTGTAAGAGAAGGCCTTTGCCTAGCAGTAGGACAGTAAAGGTTTGTATTTATGCATGAAGTGGTAGCCGGACCGAACGTCTTAACATACCTTCTGAAGTACAAAAATTCTCAAAAAATAATAATGGCACAAATGGTCACCCATCTTAGACTGACTGAGCCAAGCACTACTTACACTTAATCATCTCAGCCTATACTTGTCGACTACTGAACATAGGCCTCCCCAATCGATTTCTAGCGTAACGGGTCTATGTTGCCCGCCCATTACAACTTCCGCTTACTAATCCTGAGGGCTATGTCAGTGATCTTGGTTTTTTTACGAATCTCCTCATTCCTGATTCGATCACGTAGAGAAACACCCAGCATTGCTCTTTCCATAGCTCGCTGAGCAACTCTGAGCTTTTTTGTGAGACCTATTGTAAGAAACCACGTCTCTAATCCGTATGTCATCACTGGCAACACACATTGACTAAAAACTTTAGTCTTGAAGCACTTTGGTATTTCGGATGAGAAGACACTGAGGTATTTTACTAGGCTATCTAAACTTGGTGATCGCTGAATACACCTGAATACGACAACGCTTCAAGTGCCTTGACACAATAAAAACAGTTTAATGTTATTTGGATATAAGTTATGTTCAAATTCACAAAGCTGAACACACAATTCATAAAGTCTCAATTTATAAAGTAATAACAAAAATTTAACTTAATCATAAACATGTAGCCCACCTCCTTTCAAAGAAACCTATTCTATGCATAAAAATTCCACATTCTAAAGGTCTCGTGCTATAATCAACGATAAAAATTAATGTATTTGCAGATGTTACAGAATTCCCAACTTTTATTAAAGTGAAAATATGCAAATCGGCAAAAGCTGTTGGTGAAAAAGTTGGTTTTGCTAGTTCAGTTCGGACCTTAGTTAAAATAAATTGGATGTCAACACGTTTGTGATGCAAAGCTGAGTTCTACATAAGCACCCGTTTCTGCTTTGCACGATATAGCCTTTGGGAAAGGTTTTTTTTTGCAATTACAACGCCGTAGGGCGTCGGCAAAGGTGGATTTGCATTTTTATTCAAAAACGGCTGAAAAGGACGGCCCTGTCTTTTGAATGTTTTTATTGAGGTTTCAATAGGTGCTGCATATTATTTTTGGTGGGTTTTATAGGTGAGTAATACCCTGCGTGATCTCTTTTTGTAGCAACATAATCTTGTACCTTACGGTAAAAGACGCGTTTACCACCAATACAATTGAAATATCGGTAAAAGTCTACAGAAGAATTTAAAAAGAACCAATATCAGAATTATTGGGACACTTAAAATTATCTATTTCATCTATCGCTATTCTTTAAACTTAATATAACAAACATAAATTGGTAAGCAAACGAAAAAAATATTAACTGACTATAATTCTGTATAGCTGCTTCATCCGCGTTACCTAACGCCAGTTTTACCTCCAGCGTAAAAATACGCTTTAATGGCTATGTTTCTTAGTTAATATGTGAATTATTGCATTCCAACGCAGATGAAGCAGCTGAATAATAAGTAGAAAGAGAACCAAATAGATGAAAAGGTAATTCATAAAATATCTCTAACTAGTTAAAAATTGTGACTAAGTTTAATTTAGAATTTCTTACATCACCATACATTTCCTCATTTCAATTTAATCGTTCATAAATAAGAACCTAAACGCAATGAAGAGTTTAACGGGACATTAACTTAAAGGTCTTTAACAAGACAGTTAAGTTTTATTGTCACTTTGGGAAGCCTATAAATATCATGAGGCTTCCAAGATCACCGATATAATGTTCCCTTAAAACGATTAAATTTACTTTTTCATCTTGCATGCCGTAAATATGAAGGCGTATGATAACTTAACAGCATGATGGCAGGAAACAACCTTTTATGTCAAGTGGATATGTTAAGCAGTTATAGCTCGTTTAATAAAGAGGTGGTCGTGAGGTTATGATCCATATAACATTCATTGGTACATATTGAATTTTATTATAGAATTTATTGAGACAGGTATAATATGCAGTTATGAGTAACATGAATATGCGGTGTCACGATAATTTGATCTAATATTCTTAGTTTTGCTTCTTGGCTTACTACATCGACAGTTACTTGTTCCTTCCCTGAAAGACTCTCGACTAATCGCTTTGATTGTTTCTAAATAAACTTATGTCTATACAAGCATACGTTCTAGATTATTTCAGTAAGTATTATAAGTGTCGATTCTAAGGGTAAAAAGCGTTTTTAAAACAGCATTTGGCCTCCTGATATTAAATACGGAATGATTGATGCTTCAATGATAATACTAAGTATTAATTTTATAGTGCCTGTCGGAAACAATGAAATCATTCATATACACGAAAATATATTTGTTAATTATAAGCAAACAAAAAGCAATAAATTCCAAAAATCAGTGCTTAACAAGAAAATTTCCGCCACAATAGAAGCATTGTTTTTACATACATCCAGTTTAATTTCGTATTGATTATTTAATGATTAACTTTTACTTTAACTTAAAAATTATTTAATTAATGATTGTTAATTGGTATTACCCATTGTTTGATACAAATAGTAGGAAGTATCGATAAATACTTTTCGTTTTGTTTATGTTCGTCATAAATCATGTATGTAAAATATTACATACTAATTAACGAAACAAGGATTACCTATAGTGATTTTTTTTTTTTTTTTTAAAAACGTAGCCCCACACTAGGATTTATTCCTGTGTCGTGGGTGCGATTACAAACATGAAAATTCACAAACAAATACCCAGACCGGAACAAATAATTGTGGATCACACAAAGATTTGTCCCGTGCGGGAATCGAACCCGCGACTATTCGACACAGTGGGCGGAGCAGCTCAAGCTCTTAACCACTGCGCTAAATCGTCCGTCGAAGACTTGACGAAGACTTAGTTCATTGGTTACAGTGTAGTACACTGACTAAATCGGGTATTTGCGCGTTTGATCACTATAGAGCATACATTTTTGTGTCGACTAAAATTTTTGAGGCGCTCGTAGCGCTGTGCAACCGCGGTGTTCTTACCGATCACCAAAATTAAGCAGCGTTCGTCTCGATCGGCCTGAGATGGGTGACCGTTTGTGGCATTTTCATATTCAAGCATCTCCGTGCTTCGGAAGACACATTAAGCCGTTGGTCCCGGTTACCACTTAATGTGGTAGTCGTTAAGCCGAGTTGGAAGTCTTAAAGGCGACTTGATAAGTCCCAACAGAATGTGGCCACAAACCTGCCTCCACCAATTCCGCACTGGGTCTGCGTGGTGAAGTATGACCTAATCTCTCTCACCTCGATTTGTGAGAGAAGGCCTTTGCCCAGCAGTCGGCAGTATAGGCTGATATTATTATATTATTAATTTTTTTGGTTTCTGTCTAGGTGTGTTTGTGTGAGTGAATTCGCAAACACATCCATAACATATAAATGATTCTAGTTTGAGACTACGCTTCTTTTTTAAATATACTTAAACTTATATTCAAGTCTAATTTATTAGTGTATTTTGAAGAATCTGGCATGATGGTATAGATAGTTATATAGATATTCAAGTATATTAAGTATTTAAAACAAACTTCTTTTTTAATAATAAGTAAACAGACTTCAATAAGCAAAAAATAAATATTTGAAGTCGGTTACTTGGCACCGACTTCGAATATATATTTTTTAGACTTTTGAGGACTTTAATTTTTTTTTTTAAAGTTATTTAATAATTTTTAATGGCTAGTGAATTTAAGGCGTACCCTGATGTATCTACCAAGTCTAAAGTTCAACACCGATTTCATTAAAATGGGACCACCTCGAAACTATTAGTATAGTTTCCCCAACGCAAAAAGTCATCAAAATCAACAAAATCAGTTCATAGATAAAGACGTTATAAAAAAACACAGACGAATTGTCAACCTCTCCTTTTTTGAAGTCGGATAATATTCTGATTAGTTCTATGGTAGGGTATCTATAGGATTGATGTAATACCCATAATATCTCAATCTACGCATTCGTATTGTTTGCCGTTAAGGAGTGCCCTGGTATATCTTCAGAGTCCAATACCGATGAAATTAAAATGGAACCACCTTGGAGCTATACTGAACCCAATGCAAAAAGAATCAGCAAAATCGATTCATAATTGGCGGAATGATCGCGTAACATTCATAAAAAAAACATACAGTCAAATTGGAACCTCCTCCTTTTTTGAAGTCGGTTAAAAATTGTTAAGCACTGATAAGGTTACTATATTATTTCCTTTAAGAAAAAGACAAAAATCCTGAGGAAAAGGATGTTTCCTTAAGATGTTGTTTTATTCGGCAATAATTCTTATCGAAGCATACATAAAGCAAAGTAAAATTATTTTTATATAGTCTCTTACATTTTTAAATAAATCTCAACATTTAAGCCGGCCAGAGACGGTTCGTGCAATTTATATTAACTGAAGCAACCCAGCAACTTTGGATATTTGCATATTTTCATCATATTTACCGTGGTCACTAAGCGAATTAACATTACTTAATGATTTTATTATATTTGCAGAGGACAGCCGCCCCTGGATTTTACATAATAATAGAATATTTGAACCTCGTCAAAGTTAGTTTCACACCCTATGGTGAATTGTATAATTTTATAGATATCATTCAGTGTTTTATTAAGTAAGTGTACATATTCAATGTGTTAGTCAAATGTTATACAGTTATGTAATTAACAACAATAGATATAAATTTTATTGGTAAAATGGCTTATTTTTCCAGTTTTCTACTAAATGCAACAAGCGCAATTGGTGGTAAAGAGTTTTGTTTGATTGTGAAAACGAGTTTTGCTACATAATTTTTATGTGTAGGGTATATAATATTTGACTATTACTGTAACAACATAAGCTGAGTCTCCATACTCCAATCAGTAAACAAAAAAAAATTGCTTACAATTTAATTCAATTTATTACTTCAGAAATGTTTTAAAATTATTTCACTATACTGCTCTAGCTATGTAAAACGGAAAAAATTGATCTTTAACACCAAATTGGTAAAAAAGGCACCGTCCATGAACTGGCCAACAAAGGGTGTATCGAACAGGTCGTGTCAAATCCGATACGTGAACTTACACCTATGACATCGACATCCGTGCCAAAAAGAGGCCTGTCGCGTAGTAAACATTTTTAGCACCCCTCTGTTACCATTTAAAGCTACAAAGTTATTTTGTGGAAAAAATCAGTTAAGGTAATTTATTTTAAAAACATAAAACACGAGACCGTGTTTATGTTTTTAAAATAAATTACCTTCTTTAGTCGACGGTTATGTGTAGACTTTCTGGCAATTAATGATTATTTCTGAAATACCCTATTACGTTTGAAAATTTTATGTGGTGATTAGAATTTGAATTGCAAACATGTATATTAATGGAATTATATTAAGAATGAAATATTACGAGAGTATTAGCAAGTAGGCATGAAAGATAGCATCGGTGTTAAGATGAGAAAGGCTATCATCCGTTGGTTCGGGCATATACAAAGAAGGACAGTAGGAAAAATGACAAAACAGATATACAATGCGAAAGTGGAAGGATGTAGGTGCCGGGGAAGACCTAAACTATCTTACTATGACCAAATAGACCGAGTCTTATCTGAAGGACAAGTCAAGAGTCTCCGTAACCGGCGAGCGTGTATGAGACGAACTATAAGAGTGGAGGAAGCGAGAGAGGTCTGTAAAGAAAGAACTTGTTGGAACTCTGTACTCTCTGCCTACCCCGCAAGGGATCTGGCGTAATTATATAGATAGAAATATTACGCCTAATAATCGTAAGAGCTTATTAGAAATTGGCAAATTTCTTCATAAGTGTTTTGTCCTCGCATTTTTTATGAAACCTACCAACATATTAAACACGGTCTCTATTGACAAAATCTCGCCAGATTTTCTCAGTAGAGACCGCCAGAAACAGCGGGCTTGTCTTTTTTATTTAATTTTCTCTCTATTCTTTTTAATCATATTGTACATAGGTACCAAGAAGCCAATACGAAGAAGAGATGACGTAATAAGTTATTCCTATACAATTTAAGCGTGGCACTGCGCGGGGTGGAACAGGGCGAGAGAGACATTACGCCTAACCCACTTTTGTATTTGCCATCTGGCGGGGACTAGAAAAACTAAACACTTCGTCCATATAAATGTTACTTGTAAGTTCAATTATATTACGGTATACGGCATTTTTAATATAGAAGTATTCTAATAAATTACAAAAAAAATACTTACAAGTGAAATGTTATTTGTGACCAAAATGTCGATCCAAGTAATTTTCGCATGTTAAGATACATCACTTCATTTTAAAGGTTAAATTTTTCGTAAAAGTAGACAATATTTGATAGCTATGCGAACTTGAGCGGACGTGTGAATGGAGCCAGTAGCAATGACAAACTGAGGTAAGCCACGCCCACGACGATGACATCAAGGCTTTTAGGAATTTATAAGGCTGGCTAGCTTAGGCCATCTCCTCTTACAGATAAGATGTTTATAGTATCCTTTTTTTGTCATATTTATTAAAAAATCACTATCATCATTATCAGCCTATAGCAGTCCTAAACATAGGACACGCCACTGAACACGATCTTAGACTGCTCTAATTCAATATCAATATAGCATAACTAAGTATACATTAAGTTAGGTGGTAACCGTTTAATACACAAGATTAAACTGCATCTTTGTTCTAAGCATATAGTTGAGCAAATAAGACTTCCTTGTAGTTGTAATAAATCGAATTCGCAAGTTATTTCGGCTCAACAATGTCAACGTTTACGAGACTCCACATGTACCACACTCAATAAACTCCGGCTGTATACTGCACTCTACAAAATAGCATTGATGTAAGGCATTTGTGATGTAGTGGTGACTATAAAACCTAATATTATCGGCAGCTACGTGAAGGCGCAGTCAACTGCTGTTGAGTTGTAGCTTTTATTTTAAAGTAAGTAGAAAATAAGTTGTTGAAATCTGTGTTTGTTTATACTCCCACTTGCCAAGAAGTCTTTAAATGTTGATGTACTAACAGAAAGAGCTTCAGCCGCTTCGCTCACTGAGTCGAATAGTCGCAGGATCGATTCCCACACGGGACAAATCTTTGTGTGACCCACAATTATTTGTTTTGATTTGGGTATTTGTGTATGTGCATTTTCATGTTTTTAGACGCAACCACGACACGGAAGTAAATTCTAGTGTGGAGCAACGTTTTTTATAATCAGAATCAGAAATAGACTTCGGACACAGGTCTGCCGGAGCAAGAAAAACATGTACTAGTTTTTCACCGGAAAATGCCTAGGCTTGTGTAGTACATGTACTAAAATAGTTCAAAATTGTGAACTAGAACGTCTTATTTCGCTTGCTTTATCGATCATCGTTCATTTAGTACATTTTGGATCTGAACCAGGCAAATAAACAAGGTTTTACTGGCCTTCATAAGCTGTAGACTCAACTAGACGAGACGTTCTTAATAGTTCCTATTGGTACATATAACTAATACATTCTCGAAATCATCCGCCACATTACGCCTTTTTATAACTAATATATACTCGAAATAAACAAAATAAATACTTGAAATCTAGCCGATTGTTATTTGACATATTTAGTTTTATATATTTGTTTTATAAGACATTCTTTATTATATGTATTTTCATTTAGAAAACAATATTTCGAAGAATAACAGTTCCTACAAAGTATGAAAGAAGATTTAAGAATAATTGTGATCTGTGCTAGTCGGAAGCGGCATAGGGAAGCAGTGTACTATTGAACTAATAGTACTAGAAGACCGGACTAGTTCACTTGACTGACTGTACTAGATCGGAGCGCTCTTTTCAGTGTCCGAGCAAGCACAAGCCTAACAATGCCAACCTGTAACAATAACAATGTCCCACAATAAATCGTGCTCGGCGTGGCCCAACACTTGCACGCAGCAGGACTTAATGGATGCCTCCGACAATGCAGCGGTGGCCGCGTTTTGGGCCGCTTCTATCACAGTGCGCCTGTCTTTGAAACGATAAGAAGAAGTAATTTTACCCACGTCGACTTTGCACATGTGGCACTATCTGCAGTGGAGTTCTCTTTATTGATCTACACATGCTTCCATTATTCAGAAGGCTCAATTGATTCTGGATTAATCAACAATTATCGTTAAAGTTTCTCCAGTTTTCATATTCACGAATTATACAAGCTGTAACATAATAAACGCAAGACCTGAAAGTAGTTTGTTCTAAATCGGTAACTGAATCGATTCCAACAATTTTTAATGTATGTCTCATTTTTTTTTAAATTTGCAAAAAGTGCTTTTACTCCTTCAGTGAGCTATAAAAAATTAAATTTATTCTTGATTCATAGCAAGAAGAAGATTCCAAACGCATTCCTAAAACGTATTTCTCAAAATGCACACATACACCTACAAGTTTCATTGTTAATTGGGGTATAAAAGCTTTAAAAAGGGTAAAAACCTTTATTTTTGAAAATTTGGTTTTCGTTTTGACTTTATGAAGCAATTCTCGAATCGGGGTGTCTGAGGTCTTGCGTTTATTATGTTACACCTTGTATACTTACTTACGCAAGCTTTGTGAATCAATAAGAATGAAAATCTGTGTAATAGTCACTGAGATTAGCCCGTATGTATGTTTATAGAAAAGACGCAGTGAAAGACTTCAATTTATATGCATTACTAGTTTCTGTCCGCGACTTTGTCCGCGTGGACTTTTAATAGGAACCTAACATTTTTCCAGGATAAAAAGTATCCTATGTGTTCGTCCAGGTATTAAACTATATCTATCTATCTATCTATATCATCACGCCAGATCCCTTGCGGGATAGGCAGAGAGTACAGAGTTCCAACAGGTTCTTTCCTTACATACCTCTCTGGCTTCCTCCACTCTCATAGTTCGTCTCATACACGCTCGCCGGTTACGGAGGCTCTTCACTTTTCCTTCAGATAAGACTCGGTTTATTTGGTCGTGGTAAGATAGTCTAGGTCTTCCCCAGTACCTGCATCCTTCCACTTTCACATTGTATATCTGTTTTGTCATTCTTTCATCTGGCATTCTTTCTATATACCCGAACCAACGGAGCATGCCCTTTTTCATCTTTACACCGATACTATCTTTCGTACCTACTCGCTTTCTTAGTCGGTCAGCTTCACTCCGCACATCTTCCGCAGAGCTCGCATTTCTACCGCATTTATTCTACTTTCATTCTCCTTCTTACATACCCAGCTCTCGTTACCATATAACAGCGTTGGGACAAGAACTCCGTTATGTATGACCAGCTGCGCCTTATGGCTTAAGTGCCGGCTTCCAAGTAGCTTTCCCATCGCACCATTTACCCTGTTCCCTGCACTCACTCTTCTCTCTATGTCAGCGGTGTATTTCCCATCCTTACTGAAGGCGCATCCAAGATATACAAACTCATTCACTTGCTCCAGCACATCGTTACCAACTACAATCCTTACATTCGTTCTGGTTTCTTTCCTTTCAACTAAACTATATTTATGCCATTTTTAATCCAAATCCGTGTAGTCGTTGTTGATTTCGCATTTCTAAAAAGCTTGTCATCTCATAAATAGGTTCCCGTGGATTAGAAGGCCTGCCCAGTCCACATCGTTCGATACGACACACTAATTGCATACTTACTAAACACAATTTGAAAAAACCACTTAATATCGTCCAACGATGAAATTAACGATTCCTCGTTAAGTTCGCAGAATAACGAAAAGTTGGACGCTAAGTAAAACTTCCGGCCATTTTACTTCTCAGTAAAAACTCAACTTAGTTCGTAGTTAACGAGGCGGGGGAACGAAAGTTTAATCAATTCCGTTACCGTTGAAACTGTGGAATGACGACCCTTGATCAATTAGTATACTTAACTTCGGAAAGTTTAAAGACAAACGCTTATTTCAACTCGTCAACTGCTTTGCGATCCTGATTAAAATCGTCACGTTTAAATTTCTGTAGGACACACCGTCACGCCTATATTCCCCAAGAGGGTGTGGCAGAGGTGTACTGAGTACACGCACTTTTCGTCGAGACGATGTTATGTCCCATGCAATATTGGCCTATTGCCGCATGGGTACAATTCCAGACTCCGGTCTCATACTGGGAATTTTTCGTTAGGTAAAACTACATTTGTCCGACCTACGATTTGAACCCAGGACTTTGTGATCACAAAGCGATGCGCCTTGCCACTAGACCAACAAGGCACTCAAATTTCTGTAGCAAAGGTGATAAATGTGTATTTCTGTACTCCAACATTTAGAACAATTTGTTAGGTCCCAATATAATAGGAGGCGAGCCTATTGTTATTATTACATTGGGCACAATTCCATACTCCGGAAAGTCACTAACAATTTAATTTTTCGATATAAAACACTTTTACTGGCCGAAAATTTTAACTCAAGATCTCCGAAAGATAACACATATTTGGTCTTTGTAAGATATATATATCGTGAGAGATTTTGATATGTTAGGTAAAATATCAACAATTTTAGAACAAGACGTGCTATTGATAAAATTGTAAATGCAAAAAAAAATTACTTATTTTAACGGTAATTACTCAAAGTCAAATAATGTTAATATTCACGGTGTACACCTTCACGCCTATATTTCCCAAGCGGGCAGAGGTGTACACCCACTTTTTACCGACGATGTTTGGTCAATGCCAGAGTCCGGACTGATACTATTTATTTTCCAAACGTTACTTTTTGTCTGACTCAGGGCCTCATGTAGGACCTAGCAATCATGATACGCGCATTATACGCCACTAGACTAACGAGCCAGTTGATTGCATCTTTTAGGGGGAATCCAGAGAGGTCTTTAAGGAAAGAACCTATTGGAACTCTCTACCTACCCCTCAAGGAATCGTGATGATATAAATTACAATTCTTTTCCAAGTTTAGGGTTTAGTTTTTACGGTTATTGTGCTACAGATGGCAGTAGCCATCCGTGTCGTAAATGTTAATTATTGTAAGTTTTCAAAAGTGCCATCGCGCAGCTACTAGTTTAATTTACGGGAAAATGTTTACCGGTAATTGATTTAAAGCATACTCGATGGACTCTCATTAAGTTAATTGTAACAAGGGCTCGTAATATTCATAAATCAAGTGAGATTGAAATTCGGTGAAATGATGTTCTTTTTAATTGAACTTATAATATCAGAGGTTTTAAATTTGAATGTATTGTAGCAAAGGCAAAGGTTTTTTTAATATCTGTATAAGAGAGTTTGATACGTGAAGCGTCTACGTAACTGGCGGTGGAAGAAGCGAAAAAAGTCTGTAAGGAGAGATCATCTTAGAACTCTGCACTTTATGTCTATCCCCCAAAGGACTTAGTGTGAAGATTAAAATAGAGATAGACGAAAGATTATTACTTGAAGTGCAGTTAAGGTATTGTAATGCTTTTTACTGAAATAATTTCAATCGTTAGATGACTCAATCAAGTGATGTAACAGGGCTCACAGTAGTGCCGATTTATTTATTTATTTGGTAAGGAAAACCAACAGCAACACTAACGAGAATATAAGAGTAATACAAGCAATATTAAGCAGTACACCTCTGCCACTTCCGCTTGGGGAATAGAGGCGTGACGGTGTCTAAAGCCAACTAAAGGTTTTCACGAATAACTGTAAATTTTTGACAGAAACTATAGCAAACAGTAGTAATACACAAATTCACGTTACAGAAGTAATTAATGACATGCTATTTTACCCATTGCACTACCGGTAGTATGATGGGAAAGGAAAATTTCCCGTGAAACTATCGGTTGGTTATACCAAGCAGTTGATACAACTATCACGGAGTATAAATATAAATTTGGAGATCACACTCTGTAATTTAAACTTCTGTTAAATTTAGATACTCAAAAAGTAAGTTTTGAAGATAATGTGATAGAAATGCTACTTCAAAAGTTTTTGTTTGGTATTTCACACCAACTAGCTCAGAATATCTGCAGTATTTCTGCGGCAAAGAAAAATGGCGACCCATATGGCTTACGGACAAAATATTCAAAACACCCCGCCAACCACTAAAGAAATCGATTCCACACCAAAATGCAACATTGAGAATCACGTATCATAACATATAAATAAGCAAATATAAATCGTAGGAGAAAATGTCGATGTTTGCGGTGCCGACGTGCTTCCAGTGTAAAAACACCACAAAACGCCCGATGTACTATCGGCTATGTGCCAAACCAGTGCTGCCACGATATATTTTATGGTGGCGACAGATGGCGCTGGCGGCGATGGCATCGACTGAGAGAAATTTAGAAGCTGCAGCTTTAGTAGAACTCTTTTATTTTTGTTCTCTAGTGAAGTAGCAAGATTTTGCTCGCGATTGCAGTTTTGGGATTTGTACGATACTATAATGTGGAGTTTTCTATCTTTAGATACTATATCAATGATAAATTATTTGCTTTGTATCTTTAGAAGCTACATCCTACTAATATTATTAATGTGAAAGTTTGTATGTTTGGATGTTTGTTACTCAATCACGCAAAACGGCTGAACGGGTTTGGATGAAATTTTATTACCTGGATTAATACACAGAATACTTTTCATCCTGGAAAAATGTTAGGTTCATATCTAAAATCAACGCGGACGATGTTGCGGTTAGAAGCTCGTTATTAATCATTTATGCTTTTCATGTTTATAAATTATTGTCATGATTAGCTTAAAGTCATTCTTAAGAGCTTTTGTATACTGATTATTTGCTTATTCATGAGAAAATTTAAAAGTATCTAAAAAGTCTTAACATTCACATTTTTTATGATTCTTCCAACGAAACCTTTTTATTCCAACCAAAACATAAAAAAGCGCTGTGTAGTGTGAAGAAGATAATACTTGCATATAAACTATTCTTAACGTACGACGTAACGCCATTGTTGATATTATAGCAGTGTATAGTAGTTACATTATTAATATTATCTATCTATCTATCTATATCATCACGCCAGCTCCCTCGCGGGGTAGGCAGAGAGTACAGAGTTCCAACAGGTTCTTTCCTTACATACCTCTCTGGCTTCCCCCACTCTCATAGTTCGTCTCATACACACTCGCCGGTTACGGAGACTAATAATATTAATATTATGATCTCCAATATTCAAAATTCGACCTATTTCAGCCAGATAATTTCCGAAAATACTCTTTATTTGATCCAGTCGTTCATGCCATACAGAATTAAATTCACCAAATCAAATCACTAAAAGCATGCAGACCTAAATCCGCTACATTTACTAAATCTGAAACACTGTTGCATGCCCGCTTTAGTGCCCAAATAGAGGTTTCAAAATAGTCCTTTCAGAGCGTTCGCTTTGACGTCACTTCGGCTAACCCAGATGGCGCTGCGGACGTGAGATGTCGCCTTACATTAATTATATCGGGACAGTTGCTAGCTTGCAAGCCTTGGTTAAATTTAGGCTCGGTGAGACTACTGGTGCGGTTCAACGGAATTATCCTATGGGTTTTATTGATAGCTTGTTAAAGATTTTTCGTATAGAATGTCTATAATATTTTCCCGTATCTTTACTACTATTTAGTTAACAATTGCTTAGGTGGTTTGAGTGTGGAATAATAATTACTACTTTTTTCTTTCTTTCTAGCTAACTTAATTCATGTCCCCGAGACTGCTAGGTCGTTGCAAATTATTGCCAAATATAGGTGCTATGCCGAAAATAAGCAGCGATTTTAAAATATACGCTACATTTATCCTAAAATTTCCTGTTAGCTGGTACACTATTAGTGCCATTCCTCAATTAATCTTTTAAAGAAGGTACTAATCTAATCTAACAACCAAACGTAAGCAACAACTAATCAAGTAAGCTCAATGATCCTTTCAAAAGAGCACAAAGACTTTGTGTCAAAGTAAATAAAAAGGCGAAGTTGGAAAAATGCATCGGAACATAAAGTAGGTAAGACAGAATTTGCTGTCCACTACAGCACCCAACTCTTTGTGTGGGACATTTCATTTTTCCAAAGTGACCATGATTTGTACGTTCCGAGGACGCGGGAGTGGAATTGAATCAAATGAAGCGTGCACCGTCTTTGATGCATGTAATGGAAAGTTTCATGTGGAATTTTTTGATGCGCATACATATGTATAGCGAATTTTGGCCTCATTTCCGTTTATTATTTTTATTTAAAGCTAAAAATATTCTTGATATTACAGCTATCGCAATGCATTTTGATAATGGCGTATAAATTGAAATTCTTGTTCTGGCTGTTATATCAAATCCTGTTATTAAAAAAACAAAACTGCCGTAAGAAGTTTTAGTCAAGAAGTAGAAGTGCCACGAAGATTGCCAGAGGAAACCACGCTTTTCGTAAAAAAAACCTATAGTATCATTTTTGGAATGTTTGCATCAGTTGAACTTTTCCAAGTACAAAATTTCAATTCCTCTCCGTAGTGCTTTACTGCTGGGATAATCTTAGTTAGATATATCATGAGTTGAAAAGTAGATCTTTTCTATGGATAGTCTGCCATTTATTGTGATCTGCCTTACGGTTTGCAAATGAATTAGATTCTTTTTTGGAGAAGTGTAATTTAAATTTTCTCGCTCCTCCCGCTATTTTTTTAGTTAAATTTGTTTGCGTGTGTCTTGGAGACAATTAAAATGCTTCCCGGGACACTTTAAGCTTCAAATCTTGTTGGCATTGACGAAGGCCATTTAGATCCAGGCGTACAGTAGTTACAGTGAAAAGAATATGTTACTAGCTTAGTCCTAAGAAAAAAAACACATACAAACACAAAATATGTCCTCAGATTGTGGATCCATTTGCAGTTGCATTGAATCGACTAAAAAGTACTTGAGCGAGTTTTACGTTACAATGTCACCTAACGTTATGCTTGTTATCTTACGGAGTTTAGTTCGAGTACAATGCAACGCAAACAAATGGTTTTAAATATATCGCTGCGACCGAAGATTTGTCGGTCAATATAATTCCTGAAATTAACAGGGATTTGGAATTTACACGGTTTTGTAGAATTGGATACTGCCCTGTAAACGCGTATTCCAATGAATCGGACCATCTGAACTTATTTCTCTATTAGACCAACTTTTCGGACAAAAAGAAAGCATGCAATCTAAATGTAGGATTTTCCGGAAATAATATCAGAAATCTAATCTAAATAGTTAGATCCATATAAATTAAAATTTTGAGACTAGACATGCATACAAAATAGAATACAAAAAAAATGTTGAATTTCTTGTTACCAAGATTATGGTCACTCTACAATAAGTACACATGTACTCATATCTGTTCACAGTTGCACTGAATCGACAGAAATATACTTGAGCTAGTTGCACGTTACAATGTCACCGGGCGTGTTGTTTGTTAACTTACGGAGTTTAGTTCAAGCACAATGCTACGCACACAAACCGCCTTTAAAGATATCGCTGCGACGGAAGATTTATCGGTCAATGTTATCCGTAAAATGAATAGGGATTTCGAATTTACACGATTTGTAGAGTTTTGTGCGACTGCTTAGTCCGACCAATAGGACGCTGTGAACATTTTTTTTCTGTTAGTTCAATTAATCGGACAAAAAGAAATCACGAATTCTCAAAGTAGGATTGCCAGAAAAAATATCAGGTAAATCCACTCCATTTTTGTAAAATAGTGACATTCTTTTTTTTATATCCATATAAGTTTAAGGACAAGTCAAGACTCCGTAACCGGCGACGGTGTATTAGACGAACTATGAGAGTAGAAAAAGCCAGAGAGGTATGTAAGGAAAGAACCTGTTAGAACTCTGCACTCTCTGCCTAGCCTGCAAGGGATCTGGTGTGATGATATAGATAGATAGATAGAAGTTCAAGTTTTCAGACTAGACACATACAAATGATATCAACAAAAAGTAGTTGCATTTTATATTATTTATCAAGAATGTGGTCACTCTACAATAGATACACTTGTACTCATATCTGTTTACAGTTGCACTGAGTTGACAGAAAAGTACCCGAGTGAGTTGCTTGTTACAATGTCACCGGGGCGTGTTGTTTGTTATCTTGCGGAGTTTAGGGCGGGCACGATGCAGCGCAAACAAACGGCTTTAAAGATATCGCAACGGAAGATCTGTTAGTCAATATAATCAGGAAATTAACAGGGATTTTGAATTTACACGGTTTGTAAAATATTATGCGATTAACTGGATATTGTGTCGATGTTGAAACATCTATCTATTTCTATATATCTATATCATCAGGCCAGATCCCTTGCGGGGTAGGAAGAGAGTACAGAGTTTCAACAGGTCCTTTCCTTACATACCTCTCTGGCTTCCTCCACTCTCATAGTTCGTCTCATATACGCTTGCTGGTTACGGCGAAACATTTGATATTAGATAAAATATCTTTTAATAATTTTAACTTCAGTAATCACCCACTCATATACGATGATCATCTAGCAAGTATAACAATTAGAATATTTATATCCAAACAGTCATATAATCGGACTTCTAATAGTAAGTGATGGAATAAACGGCTTTGTATGATATTCACGGAGAAAAGTAGGTGTGGTATTCTATTTGGTCAACTATTGTAATGCTGAACCAAAAAAGAAATAAACAAAAGTAAAAAGGGAAGCGACTGTTGATAATAAAGGTGTACGTAACCATATATTGCATAATACTGCTGTCGATGAAGCTGTAAAGACCCTGCAGCGCACAACATGTACGAGTCATAATAAATGTAAAAACGCTCCCTTTAGAAAGGCAACAATCTAGAAAATTACAAAATTAATTGTAATATACCTGCTACTCTATAGCACGTAACATACTTTTCTTCGATACCCAATTACGATACCAACAAAGCACAAAAGATTTATAATTGACAATAATATACTTGAACGTCAAACGCTCAATATCGTTTTCAATTACAAATACATATGTAATTCCAACGCAAGTTTCATCCAATTAAATACTTTTGGTGAGTACCATTCTTAAACTTTATACATTTCAACAAAGTAAAACGTTTCGTTTTTCGTTTTTACCTAACGAGTACAGTTGAGCCAAGCAAAGCTCTAGATTTATACCACTTACTGTTAAATGCGGGCATTTCAAATTCTAATGAAGCGTGAAGAAAGGTCTGCTGTTTCCATCAGGGCGTGGTAGCGAGAACACACAACGGTTTGAAGAAATAACGCTCTTTAAGTTACTTTTGTTTTTTAAAAAGAATATGGTAACTAAAGTGCGTATGCACAACACTTTGTTATTAGATACAAAAACACTTACTTAACTAGATGCAAAACGCATAGAATTTGGTTAGTTCATCCATAGAATGAACTTGATGACTGGTTGATGGCGTGGAAAAACTAACGAGCAGTTACTACACCGCCGTATGTAATATGTTTATGATCAAATCAAATAAAGACAATATCTAGTAAGTATATAAATTTATCATATACTATTTTTGCTAAAAACAAAAACAAGGTAAACGTAATGGCAAAAAGTCGTTATATTTTGTTATACATAGTAATTTTGCCAGCTATATTTCGATAGAAATGTTACGCTTCAACTTATTCATCATAATAATTATTCGACATTTTAAAATATAAATATTTAGTTTAAAACAAAAACGTAGCGTCATACTTTAAATAATTGCTGTGTTCTGGGTACGTTTACAAACATGAAATTTATATGCATAATAATCCAGACCGAAACAAATATTTGTGGGTGACACGAAGATTTGTCCCGTGCGGGAATCGAACCCGAGACTATTCAATCCAGTCGGTGGGGCGACTCAAGCTCCTAACCACTGGACCAAGCCGTCCGTCGAAGTAAATCGTGTGTAACATCAGGTTTTAATAAGATAATAATGTACAAGATACTGTTGTATATAATAATAATATTAGCCCTGTTAAGAAACTGTCCCACCGTTGGACACGGGCCTCCTCTCAAACTGAGAGGGCTTAGGCCATAGTCCACCACGCTGGCCCAGTGCGGGTTGGCAAACTTCACACACCTTTGAGAAATTCTTAGGCATGCAGGTCGCCTCACGATGTTTTACTTCACCTAAAAATTAATTATCACTTGCTTAAAACAAGTGATAATTAATTTTTAATTCGCACATGTTTTCTAAAAGACAGAGGTGCGTGCTTGGGTTTGAACCCGAGACCTCTGACTTTGTAGTCCAATGGTCTAACCACTAGACTATCACTGTTGTATAATATTACGATAATTATAATATCAATTAAAATTATAATTTAAACTCATTATTTTCACACAACTATAGCTGAAAGATGGCGGCCGATGCGACTGTAAAGTAGTCAAAAATGCCCTGGAAAAACTATATTGCTATGTGCTTATTTATTTTAAAATAAAAATGCGTGAGTTTTTTGTGACGGCTTTATTGCAAGGGGGAGATTTTACATACTCTATGTTCAGAGAGCTTTAATACAAACCATAAACAAAATTATCTACTAAAATATTAAAATCAACTATTCAATGTTTCCAACAGCGTCCACTGGCCCGGTAATTAAATCAATGGAAGTTATATATTTATAGAATACTTTATTTTTAAACGTGATTACTAATTGGGCTGAAAATGTACAGCAGGGTATTACAGTTCAGATTCAAATTAATGGTATATAAATAGTGCCAGCGCATTGTGACGCATCTTTAGCCCGATATTGGGAATTCTCCTTTACTGGTTATTTTGGTAATTACGTTTTGGTGATCGCTCAGTATGAACACAGACTGTCACGCCTATATTCCCCAAGCGGGGGTGGCAGAGCTGTACTGAGTACACCCACGTTTCGCCGACGATGTTAGATTCCATGTAATAGGGGGCGAGCCTATTGCCATATACCGGGTACAATTCTAGACTCCGGACTCGTACTGGGATGTTTTTCGTTAGAAAATCTACATTCGTCCGACCTAGGATTTGAACCCAGGACCTCGTGATCACAAAGCGATGCGCTTTGTCACTAGACCAACGAGGCAGTCATCTCCGTATGAAACTTTGGCAAATGAAACAAGAAACACACATTTACTTTATGGAAAATAATAAAGTCTTCAAAGTCTTCAAAGACTGAATGCGATGACTGAAGGCGTAAAAATGGGTGATCTAGTGATACACCACCTATTGTATGCAGATGACGCGGTTTTCATAGCGCCAACAGCCACTGATCTGCAAACACTAGTCACAGTTATGAGAGACGACTGCATGAACAATGGCTTACATTTGAATGTGAAGAAAACCAAAATTATGGTTTTTGAACGGGAAGTAACCAGAACGAATGTAAGGATTGTGGTTGGTAACGATGTGCTGGAGCAAGTGAATGGGTTTTTATATCTTGGATGCGCCTTCAGTAAGGATGGGAAATACACTGCTGATATAGAGAGAATAGCGAATGCAGGTAATAGAGAGAATGGTGCGATGGGAAGACTACTTGGGAGCCGGCACTTAAGCCAAAAGGCGCAGCTGGCCATGCATAACGGAGTGCTTGTCCCAACGCTGTTATATGGCAGTGAGAGTTGGGTATGTAAGAAGGAGAACGAAAGCAGGATAAATGCGGTCGAAATGCGATCTCTGCGGAAGATGTGCGGAGTCACGCTGACCGACCGTATTCGCAACAGCGTAGTAAGAAAGCGAGTAGGTATGAAAGATAGTATCGGTGTAAAGATGAGAAAGGGTATGCTCCGTTGGTTCGGGCATATAGAAAGAATGCCAGAAGAAAGAATGACAAAACAGATATACAATGCGAAAGTGGAAGGATGTAGGTACCGGGGAAGACCTAGACTATCTTACCATGACCAAATAGACCGTGTCTTAGCTGAAGGGCAAGTCAAGAGTCTCCGTAACCGGCGAGTGTGTATGAGACGAACTATGAGAGTGGAGGAAGCCAGAGAGGTATGTAAGGAAAGATCCTGTTGGAACTCTGTACTCTCTGCCTACCCCGCGAGGGAGCTGGCGTGATGATATAGATAGATATAGAAAATAATAATCGTATGGTTTGGAATGTGTGGTTTCTACGTGTTCACCGGGTTCAAAATGCAGTATGGTTTTTACGTAATTGGGGGTCAACAGTTGTTGTTTTTATGATAACCAGTTGGTTATCATAATTCTAACTACCGAAATTAACGGTAATAAGTAGAAATTAATGGGAAATAAAATAATAAAAATCACACTTGTTCTAACCTAGCTTTCGAACACAAGATTTCGTAATTACCAGCCACACTATACGCCACTAGACAGTCTAGGTAAATTTATAAATTTTATAAATGAAAAATAATAAATTTGTATAAATCTAAGAACGCATAAAGTATATGCTATAAAAATCGGTTCATACACAACAATATAAAAACACATGAAATAAAACTATTTTTACGAAGTTTATTTTTTAAGTTTCCGACTTTTCGAGTGCTTTGCAGCACCCATGGTCATGGGAGGGGCCATGCGTCAGTCCTTAAAAATCAAAAATAAACCGCGGTAAAGTCAGAAAATATTTTTATTTCATGTGTAATGTTCGCGTAAATTTAAGAACTCAGAATATAAAAACACATTTGCCGCATTAATAAAATCATCAACGTAACCTCCAATTAAAATAATTGAACGCCAAAGGGTCCATAATCATTTCGCAGCGAACATTATCTCCACTTCAGCCAGTATAAAAATATTACCAGCAATCAAATTTAAATGAAACTTTCAAAGCAATGAAACGGCGCGGCGGCAATTGACAGAAATCGCGACCTCATTTCAGCTTTTATGTCCTTAATTTGTTCCACTTACTGTCAAATGAAAAAAGTACATTTCCTACTTTCTTTGGTTTACGGCTCAATGAATTCGGGGAGACATAACGAAGGTTAATGAACAATACATGTTGCTGTATAAGTATTATTATAATATTGAATAAGACTTACCTAGATGACAGGTAAGAACGTCGGAAGAAAGAATGATAAAATAGATATCTGTTGTATATACAATGCCAAATTTGAAGGACGTAGATACCGGGTAAGATCTAGACTATCTTACCGTGACCAAATAGACCGTGTCTATCTGAAGGGCAAGTCAAGTGTCTACGTAACCGACGAGCGTGTATGAGACGAACTATGAGAGGGGAGGAAATCAGATAGGTCTGTAAGGAAAGAACCTATAGGAACTGTGTGCTGTCTGCCTATCCCGTTAAGAGACCTGGCGTGATGATATATATAGACAATTTTTATTCCTTTAAAAATAAACCTAAATATTGTACCCACATAATATAATTAAATAAAATAGCAGGAAAAACGAAAAAGAAATAACAAAAACCAAACCTGCTGTGTTTCCCGCCGGATTTTCTCAATGGAGAACGCACTCCAACCCGGTGGTGAATTTCATAGTAGATAGACAGTTTCCTTCGGCTTCGCATCCAGTCGGCAACAGCGCCACCTAGGGGATCCAAATAAAAACTATCCAGGTAATCCCATAAGTATAAAAATAAAATTTTATCAATATAGGCCAAATCGTTTATAAGGAGAAGAGTTACAAACACATACCGAAATTTAAATAGATGTTTTATACCTGTATAAAGGTATATAATGATCCGAAATAATGAATGATAATCATGCGCATGAACAAATATAGCGTTACCATTATGTTTTTTTTTCAAAACCTTTAAATAGCCGTTCAGTAATTACAAAAGTTTTGCAATACACATTACAGTACTGCGCTCATGGGTAAAATAAAGTAATGTAAAATTTCTTTAATGGAAGTTTTACGAGAGTTTCAAGGACACAGTAAAAAGTATATCGTATTTGAGGGGTCCCGCAGAATGTTCGGTGAAATTACATACAATTTGGCTTACATCCAGAAGTGGTATTGGTTTGTGGTGAGTAAAAAAACTAACCATGTTCTATCTATCTATATCATCACTCAACATCCTTTTTGGGGTAGGCAGAGAATGCAGAGTTCCAATACAGACTTCACTTAACTGAAACTATAGTTTTAGAAAATTTTCAACATTGATATCTAGTGATTATTAAACGACAGAATACAAACATGACAGCAAGAACAAATAATGGAAAGTCCCGTCAGCTAAAAAAAATTACTTAACTGAAAACAGAAAAAAAATATAGCTTTTATCGCTACCGTAGCATAAAAGTCTATTCTAACGAAATATATTTTATTCCCACTTTTTTTTAATCACAGACGGCCATATTTTATTAATATACCTGATATGACTACCAAGAGATAACTCTAACGATACTCGCAAGTTAGAATCTATTCGACCGTTAAGTCTTTAGAGTAAACAGGAGTGAAGGTTAGACATTACACTCAAAAAAAACAAGCCTTCCGAAGCAGTCTGGCACAAAAACAGATTCTTACAATTATAGTAAAAATAAACTCAATAACAATAAATTCTTAAATTATTCAAAGACCAACAATGCTCTATTGATGGTGCTCCAACTCCAAAATTCTCGCTCTACAAATCTCCAGAACTCATATCATTACTCCCAGTTCACCAACACTTTGGAGCTTACTCGAAATTAAGTAACTCCCCAAACTGGGCACTTCCTACTGTTGTTAGTGTTAATGGAGAACATTCCTGCCACGGAATTCCTCGTTCGACGCCACCCTGGGAATTTCCAGGGTAACAGCCAAGCTTTGCGCTCGTAGAGGAATTTTTCTGTGCATTTGTTTAAACATTAAACCTTCCTTATTCGTTATAACTAAACGTGGCGCCTTACTATATACGACGGACGGCTTGGTTCAGTTGTCCGCTATGCGATTGAGAAATCGCGGTTTTGATGTACGAGACTTATGTAATTCGACTGGATCTGAAAACTATCTTACCTATTTCGTTTTTAGTATTTTATTGTGCTAAGGTGTTACTATTGTGAAAGTGCTTAGGAAAAAGAAAAATGTGTAATATTTTTCTTAAAAAAAAATGTAACCCCATTCTAGGAATTACTCTTATGTCGTAGATGCGTTTACAAATATGAAATTCGCATACACAAACATCCAGAACAAAACATATATTTGTGGGTCACACAAAGATTTGTCTCGTGCGGAGATTGAACCTGCGACAGCTCGATCGAGTTGGCGGAGTGGCTCAAGCTCTTAATCTCTGGACCAAGCCGTCCGTCATTTATAAAATCATTTTCAGGATGATCTAGTCTACAATAGAACTACAAGAAGTCTACATTTACTTCAAATATAGTAGTATAAGATGTCTAAATTTATTTTCAGGTTTCTTTGCTATTTAGAATATATTTCACATAAGATGGGTAGTGGCAATTCTAAGTGCCAAAGGAAATTAATATGTCATTAAATGGTATTAAGGCATAAAACCATAATTATAGGAACGGGTCATGACTTTTATTGCCATTGAATAAAGTATAATTTTCTTTGATACTTACAACTCTCACAGTATCCGTTTTACATGAGAAATATTATAATATGTGATTTATAATTCCGCTACTGTACGGTGCGGTAATCGAAATCTATCGTTTTTTTTTTCGAGTTTCGAAATCAAACTTTGTTTCGGTCAGGGTGTTTGTGTATGTAAATTTAATGTTTTTAAACGCACCCACAACTCAGAAACAATTCCTAGGGTGGGCTAAAAAGAGATAAGTGATCATGTATTCTGTGTGCCGCTGGAGTTGTATTAAATGAACATTCCACGAAGCTATCGTAACGCGCCCAGTTTTACGTTTTTAATTGGACATAGCGAATAAGGGCCCGGCACGTTATTACTGCGTTGCTAAGTGCATTCAAGATCTTGGTTATTATGTTCTGTGAAACGATTATGGGAATCTGAATTATTTGAATTTGCTTGTGATGCAAATTTAGATTTTAAATGCGAGTAAGAAGGGTGAATAGAGACAATTTATAAGGAAAAACTGGCTTTGAAATTTTTTAGTTGAATAAAGGAAAGTACTGTTACTATGTGATGCGACTTTTAATGCAACGTTGATTAATTAATATAAATATGAGGATTATAAAGATTACAAAGCATCTCATTTAAAAAATGTAACTCAGTTTAATAAAATGAGCGAATCCGGAATGATAAGTCAAGAGTCTCCGTAATCGGTGAGCGCCAAGAAAACGAACTATGAAATTGTAAAGAGAGGTTTGCAAGTAAATAAACTATTGGAAGATTCTAAGGTACCTGGCCCATTGGGCCGAGTAGTCACGGGCTCGATACCCTGCACGAGACAAATCTTTGTGTAATCTACAAATATTTGTTTCAGCCTGGGTGCTTGTGTATGTTAAATGTGCATTTCGTGTCCGTAAATTCAACCACGACACAGGATTAATTCCTAGTGCGGGACTAGGTTTTTTCTATCTATCTATCTACGTCATCACGCCAGACCCCTTACGGGGTAGGCAGAGAGTACAGAGTTGCAACAGGTTCTTTCCTTACATACCTCTCTGGCTTCCTCCATTCTAATAGTTCGTCTCATACATGCTCGCCGGTTACGGAGCTTCTTGACTTGCCCTTCACGGTATATTGGTCATGGTAAGATAATGTAGGCCTTCTCCGGGACCTACATCCTTCCACATTCGCATTGTATATCTGTTTTGTCATTCTTTATTCTGACATTCTTTATATATACTCGAACCAACGGAGCATACCCTAAAAAAAGACATAAGAGAGATAACTTTGGGTCATGTCATGGAAAGAGCCTGTTGGAACACTGTACTCTCTACCTACTCCGCAAGGGATCTGGTGTGATGATAAAAATAGATGTCTATCTATTTTAATACTCAACAAAGCTTTCATGCTTGCGGCTATAAAGATATCCGCCGGTAACCTCTCGCTGAAACTTTTTCACGACCGTTTTCACGGTTTTTTCACAAACTTTGCTGTTTATTATCATTGCCTTGGGCACTTACATACTTTTGCTAACTATGTTGAGTTTGGGTTTTATCAACTTTTGGTTTCTCAAGCTTGTATTACTTATAATATTTTAGTAATATGATAAATAAACTACGGTGGAGTTTATGCCGCTCCAACAACTGGATAAGAAGAAAGAAAGAAAGAAAAACATTTATTTGACTTTTATAGATATACAATGCGAAAGTGGAAGGATGTAGGTACCGGGGAAGACCTAGACTATTTTACCATGACTAAATAAACCGTGTCTTATTTGAAGGACAAGTCAAGAGTCTCGGTAACCGGCGAGTGTGTATGAGACGAACTATGAGAGTGGAGGAAGCCAGAGAGGTATGTAAGGAAAGAACCTGTTGGAACTCTGTACTCTCTGCCTACCCCGCGAGGGAGCTGGCGTGATGATAAAGATAGATAGACAGATTTCTTTGATCTACACACTACAGTAAATAGGCAGTTATCTGTAAGTAAGGCACAATTGTGTGGGGGCCAAACAGGACTCTGCATCAGCATAAAAATATGTATGCAGAAGAAACTAACATAAATAAGAGAGCACTCAGCTCAGAAGAAGGCAGTAGTAAAAATAAGGAAAAAGCAGTCCCTGGTGCGATCCTCATCATCATCATGATCATCTCAGCCTATACTTGTCCACAGTTGAACAAAGGCCTCCCCAATCGCTCTCCAGCGCAGCCGGTCCGATGCCACCTGCATCCAACGACTTCCTGCGATCTTCACAAGATCGTCGGTCCATCTGACGGGCGGCCATCCCACGCTGCTCTTGCCAATACGTGGTCTCTACTCTAGAATACTTCTGCCCCAACGCCCATCCAATTTTCGCGCTATATTGGACGGACGATTTAGCGCAGTGGTTAAGAGCTTAAGCTCTTAACCACTCCGCCCACTGTGTCTATAGTCGCGGGTTGGAGTCCCGCGCGGGACAAACCTTTGTGTGGTCCACAATTATTCGTTTCGGTCCGGGTATTTGTGTATGTGAATTTTCATGTTTGTAAACGTACTCACGACACAGGAATAAATACTAGAGTGGAGCCAGGTTTAAAAAAAAACGTCGGTGACCTTTTTTCTTAGTTCTGATCCTCTATCTCGATATATCCTTTTTGCGGCATTTTATGCTGCACTTTCAGATTTTGAGAAAAATGTAAAGTCAGCAAATTTTTTTTATTTTTCTTTTATGGGCAATTTAAAAAAAAATGTTTAGAGGGAGCTGCCCTTACGCTATCTCAAAAAACTACCCTGTATTTTAGGTACATATGTGGATGATATAGACGATATAGATATAAATAAAAAACCGAATGTTTTCATGTCATCTCATTTCCTCTCACACGTCGTTAATAAGACTATCTCATTGCGAATAATGCGCTTTGCGAAGACGAGATCCTGGGTTCAAAGCCTAGGTCGGCAAATTTAATTTTTCAATCCAAAAATTCCCAGTGCCAGTAGTCATATGCTCGCCCCCGATTAAATGGACCTAGCATCGTTAAGAAAAAGTTGACACTCAGTGCACCTTTGCCAGCCATGCTTGAAAAAAATAGGCGTGACGGTGTCGGCAATATTGGCAAAGAGCATCATTAACCGAAAAAAGTCCACTGCAGGATAAAGGCCTTCCCCCAAGATCACCATGGCGACCGGCTTGGCAAAGACAAATGAAACAAATTTTTAAGTAGTTCTTCAGTTCGCAAACTTTTCCTATTAGGAAAATTGTACTCCGAACACCACAAATTAATGATACGGCACTTCGGGCGTGTATTCTCAGTTTCAACAAAAGTTATATTGCAAGAAGTTTCGAATTCCCATATCAACGTGACGATATATTGTGTTTCAAAATTAAAGTACACACTTTACACTGTCCTGGATGCTAATCCTGTAAATTGTTTAAATAAGGATAGCGAGAATGTTTCAAACTAAAACTCCAATAATTTACTTAGTTAAACCCTGCGGGGGCACTTAATATTTGTTTAAGGGAAACCAACAGCTACACTTATGAAGCAAGTCAAGAGTCTGCGTAACCGGCGTGTATGAGACGAACTATGAGAGTGGAGGAAGCCAGAGAGGTATGTAAGGAAAGAGCCTGTTGGAACTCTGTACTTTCTGGCTCTGGCGTGATGATATAGATAGTTAGATACACTTCTAAGAATATAAAGTAATATATGCAATATAAAGCCAATTATTAGTTTTCACGAATAGCTCTAAATTTGTGACAGAAATCTTCATTCTACTACCAAATCAGAACGCGGCATCCACTAAGAAGATCCGGCGAGAAACTCAGCGGGTCTATCTTTTATAAATAATTCTCTTTCTCTATTTTCTTTCAATTTTTGTAACATATTGTGCGGGCACGATGTTTAGAGTCAGTGAACTTATGATCCAGTTCCAGTGAACTTATGAACCTAACGACTTAAATGGAACTAAAGATATTTTTTGTAATGAGTAGTAGTAATATCTGAATAATGCCGGATGGACAATAGCGGCATTTTTAGTAAACTGTAGCATTCCAACGCGTCCTTTCGTGAGCGTTGGATCGAACTAATTATATTAGCCCTGTTAAGAAACTGTCCCACTGTTGTGCACGGGCCTCCTCATATACTGAGATGGTGTAGTCCACCACGCTGGCCCAGTGCCGGTTGGCGAACTTCACACACCTTCGAGAAACTAGATAGATGTGACTGTAGATTTCCTCACAATATTTTCCTTCGCCGTTAAAGCAAGTGATAGTTAATTTTTAATACGCACGTGTTTTCGACAAGACAGAGGTGCGTTCCGGGGTTTGAACTCGAGAACTCTGTCTTTGCAGTCCATCGGTCTAGCCACTAGGCTATCACTGCTTAATCTAGTACAAGTAATCTTTATATTTACTTTATTATCATTTATTTTACTTCCACAAATGTGACCTACAGTTACGTTTAAAATATGATTTAAGTTTGGTCCTTTGTGAGAGACTGATCCGCACTAGGAAACCCTGTTACACAGAGTATCGATAGCTGTAACTGATGTATTAACTAACCAAATAAACGAACCAATCTATCTATATCATTACACCAGTTCTCTTGCGGGGTAGGCAGAGAGTACAGAGTTTCAACAGGTTCTTTCCTTATAGACCTCTCTGGCCTCCTGCACTCTCATAGTTCGTGTCATACACGCTCGCCGGTTACTGAGACTCTTGACTTGCCCTTTACATTAGACACGGAATATTTGGTCATGGTAAGATAGTCTAGGTGTTCCCCGGTAACTACTACCACTTTCGCATTGTATATCTGTTTCGTCATTCTGTCTTTCGACATTCTTGACAACGTACCAATGAATTTACTATACTCAAAGAAATTGAAACTGGGTAATCATGTAAAACACAATTATGATAATAATATAGGCAAAGGTGGTAAAAGTCCGTAAAAAGTAATAACCCAATCTACCCAAATTACTTCAAACTGTAACGCCGGTAATTTGACGACCCCAACGCTTACGGGATTCATTTTCAAGATATTTCGAGTTTGAGACTGCCTCGTTGGTATAGTGGGGAAAAATGCGCGTAGCGATCACGATGTCCTGGGTTCAACGACAAAATGTTGTTTTGTATCGAAAATTCATCGGAGTCTAGCGTTGTGCTCGGTATGGCAATAGGTTCGCCCCGTGTAAAATCGTACTGGAACTAATCGTTCATCGTTAGCGAAAAGCGAAAAGGTGTACACCCCTATCACCCCCACTTGGAAGATATAGGCAGTTTACCTTTGGAGGTATTTTTTCAACGTCAGCTGCATTTATTACCCAAATATACGTTTTCTGTGATCAAATCGATTCAAAATCGATTTTTTCACCAAAATGTGTATATTGGCACCATGCATCAGATTTAATCGAGTTTTACTTTGCTAATAGTGATGATGCACTTTTAGCAGTGGGAAACCGCGGTATTCTTTACGATCACCAAGGTGAACCTGCGTTAGGCTCAATCAGTCTGAGATGGGTGACTGGTTGTCATTCCCATATTCCAGCATCGTCATGCTTTGGATGGCACGCTTAGCCGTTGTCTCGAGTATTTTCTATCTCTACTTGTATCATCAAGCCAGATCCCTTGCGATGTAGGCAGAGAGTACAGAGTTTCAACAGGTTTTTTCCTTACAGATCTCTCTGGCTTCCTCACTTCTGATAGTTCGTCTCATACACGCATGCTGTCTCGAGTTATTACTTAAATATAGTAGTCATAATCCAAAGTTGAAATCCTTGTGGCCTACTTGGTAAGTTTTGACAGCAGGTGGCTACAAAGCTGCCTCTACCAATCTACATCTCAAACTGACCGAACCAATCGATACTTAACCTTAATAATCACTAGAAACCAGAGGTTTTACAGTGTAACGAGTATCTTCACTAGAAACCGAAGACTCACGGCGCTACGAACGCCTCTGAATAAGATTGCCACAGACATATAAAAAACAACAAAAATACAAGCATAAAATTGTAACCAAAAGCCATAAAGCTAAATGTAAAAAAACGCATTACTAATCATAACAAAAAGGTATTCATAAAACAAGGCAGCTATGAATAAAATTAACATTATCAAAAGTTCGAATTCCTTATTTACACATATCACTAGTAACGATGAGAAAATACAAACTTATAATACCTACATCGTATTCGTCAAGCGGAGTTTACGTTATAGCAAAAACCACAAGCAAAGCGAAATTTTCCTCATTTTTTCTATCACTTTTATCTTATTTATAGATTTAAATAACACTTCATGCATCATAATTAATAGGATTTACACAAAACGAGCGATGCCATGAATATAAATTACATTATCTGAAGTTTTAAATTCTTATCTATCTATCTTATCATGCCGGATCCCTTGCGGGGTAGGCAGAGAGTACAGAGTTCCAACAGTTTCTTTCCTTACATACCTCTCTGGCTTCCTCAACTCTCATAGTACGAATCATACACGCTCGCCGGTTACGGATACTCTTGACTTGACCTTCAGATAAGACTCTATCTTTTTGGTCATGGTAAGATAGTCTAGGTCTTCTCCGGTACCAAATCCTTTCACTTTCGCATCGTATATCTGTTACGTACTCTCATCATCATCATCATCATCATCATCTCAGCCTATACTTGTCCACTGCTGAACATAGGCCTCCCCAATCGCTTTCCAGCGTAACCGGTCCGATGCCACCTGCATCCAACGACTTCCTGCGATTTTCACAAGATCGTCGGTCCATCTGGCAGGCGGTCGTCCCACGCTGCGCTTGCCAATACGTGGTCTCCACTCTAGAATCTTTCTGCCCCAACGCCCGTCCGATCTACGCGCTATTTGGCCCGCCCATTGCCACTTCAGCTTGCTAATCTTAACGGCTATGTCGGTGACCTTCGTTCTTCTACGAATCTCCTCATTCCTGATTCGATCGCGTAGAGAAACGCCGAGCATAGCTCTCTCCATAGCTCGCTGAGCAACTCTGAGCTTTTTTATGAGACCCATTGTAAGAGACCACGTCTCTGATCCATATATCATCACTGGTAACACACATTGACTAAAAACTTTAGTCTTAAGGCACTGAGGTATTTTGGATGAGAAGATGTTGCGCAGTTTCCCGAACGCTGCCCAGCCGAGTTGGATTCGTCGATTGACCTCTCTCTCAAAGTTGGACCTACCTAACCGGACTACCTGTCCCAGGTAAATGTATTCGTCGACAACTTCAAGAGTAGAGTTCCCAACGGTGAGTGCGGTGGGTACGACATGGACTTTAGACATTATTTTCGTTTTGTCCATGTTCATTTTAAGACCCACTTGTTGAGATACTCTGTTGAGGTCACCGAGCATTCGTCCTAGATCTTCCAGCGACTCCGCCACGACCACAATGTCGTCGGCAAATCGAAGGTGAGTGATGTATTCGCCATTGATGTTGATGCCAAGTCCTTGCCATTCCAAGAGCTTGAAGGCGTCCTCTAAGGTGGCCGTAAACAGTTTCGGAGAAATGACGTCTCCCTGCCTTACTCCTCTTTTTATGGGGATCGCCTTCGTGCACTGCCCCTGTACTCGGACTGACATGGTGGCGTTATTATACAAGCACTTCAACACTTCGATGTACCGATAGTCAATGCGGCATCGCTGGAGAGATCTAAGAACCGCCCAAGTCTCTATCGAATCGAAGGCTTTCTCATAGTCCACAAACGCCAAGCATAGTGGCCGATTATACTCCTCGGTCTTCTGTATAATCTGCCGCAGCGTATGTATGTGGTCTATGGTACTAAAGCCTTTCCGGAAACCGGCTTGTTCGGGAGGCTGGATGTCATCAAGCCTGCGTTCGAGACGATTCGTGATGACTCTCGAAAACAACTTATAAACATGGCTCAGCAGTGTGATGGGCCTATAATTCTTCAGTAAAGTGTTATCACCTTTCTTGAAAAAGAGTACCACCACACCCCTGTTCCACGCTTCCGGCGTTTTTCCTTCGAGCAAGACGGAATTAAACAGCCTCTGAAGGACTTTAAGTACCGGCGATCCGCCCGCTTTCAGAAGCTCTGCGGTAATTCCGTCTTCACCCGGCGCTTTGTTGTTTTTAAGGTGTTTGAGAGCCATCCTAATCTCGTACAGGCTGATGTCCGGGATATCTTCAGTGTAGTGTCGGGTTAGCTTGGCTCTTGGGTCTTTTACCAAGTCAACAACAGGTTCAGCTACTGAGGTATACAACTGCCCATAGAACCTCTCTATCTCCCTGAGCACCTCTGACCTATTCGACGTTACGTTTCCGTCCTCCGTCTTCAGCTTCGTCAACTGGCTTTGCCCAATAGACGCGTCTCTTGCAAACACTTTGGAGCCCTTGTTCTGCTCTATGGTCTCCTCAATACGTCTTGTATTGAAGGACCGTAAATCGTGTCGCAAGGACTTCAATATCTGTCCATTGAGCTGCCTATAGGACTTAGCATCATCGGAGGTTTGGAGTGTCATGGTACGTCGCTCAGCCATAAGGTTTCGGGTGTAGTCAGATAGCTTTTGAGGTCTATTTTTACGGTGGGGCTTAAAATGCTTGGACCTGACCGTATGGACAGTCTCTACCAACCTATTGTTGATTTCGTCCACTGATGCGCTGCTGTCTAGCAATTCGAAGCGGTTTGACAATTCGAGTTGAAAGTTCTCGGGGTTTTGGATATGTGCATTAGAAGGTCGGAGCGTAGACTTCATCAGACGCGATCTTTCCATTTTGACATTAATATTTAATGTGCCTCTGACCATTCGGTGATCACTGCCGGTTTTTACCCTGTGAATCACGGAGACATCATTAAATATTTGTCGCTTGGTGCTCATGATGAAGTCTATCTCATTTTTTGTGGAACCATCAGGGCTCATCCAGGTCCATTTCCTATGAGGCGGCTTCTGGAAGAAAGAGTTCATCATAAAGAGTCCCTCCTTCTCCAGATATTCGGCCAGCCTCTGACCCCTGGGGTTGCGTTGCCCATATCCAAATTGCCCCACTCTCAATTCATCATCGCCCCGTTTGCCCAGCCGCGCATTGAAGTCACCCATAACCACTGTAAAGTGTGCTTTGGAAGTATGTATGGCTCTACTAATGTCCTCATACATTACTTCGACGTCATCATCTGAGTATGCCGAGGTCGGTGCGTAGACCTGTATGACCTTCAGCGAATATCTTTTGGATATTCTGAGTATCAGGTACGCTACCCTGCTCGACACACTAGTGATGGACACAACGTTGTCTATGAGTGACTTGTGGACGATAAATCCGACACCACCTTGGGACTGCTGTTCGCCCTCCCGGTAGTAAAACAAGTTGCCGGATTTTAAGGTTATCGTGTCCTCGCCCTTTCTTCGGACCTCCGATAAACCAACAATATTCCACCGCAACTTGTTTATCTCTTCTTCCAGCTCAACAAGCTTCTCATCTGTCCTTAACGTGCGTGCGTTGTATGTCACCAGGGCCAAATTTCGGTGTTGGTGGTAGCCGAATCTCTGCCGGAGATTCTTAGCACCCCTTGTCCTGTCGTTACCATGGCTGCTACCGTGGCCAGGACGAACAGGACCGCCGGGGACTAGGGGCCTGGTTTTCTTACATTCGTCCATAATTGGGGGTGTTTGCCATACTCGCCACGCTTGGCAGGCGGGTTGGCGAGCGCAGTTATTGGTCGTCGAAGTGCTAAGGGAACGCTGCTGCCCATTCCCTAGTTTTCCCTTAGTCGCCTTGTACGACACCCGATGGAATGAGATGGGTTGGTCCTATTCTAAGCCGGGAACCACGCGGCACTCTCATCATAATTAATAGGGTTTACACAAAACGAGCGATGCCATGAATATAATTTACATTATCAAAAGTTTTAAATTCTTATAACACATTAGTTTTAGTGAATTCACCAAATAATTTAAATTGTACAGCTCTTTAACTTACAAGAAATGTGTTGCTACCGTTAAAGTCGCATGTAAACATAAACACACACAAGTAAGACAGAGAGCATGAAGGAAAATACTATCATAGAAAGAAATCGCTAGTTTGCTGGTAAAAAAATCGCTAGTTTGCTGGTAAAAAAATCGCTAGTTTTCTAATATAATTAGTAAAAAGTAACATAATTTATTATTCTGCATTCCAATTTCAAGTTTTCCAAAACATTTATCAAACACAATCAGTTTCTCTGCTGCGTTCAAAGTTGTTCTAAACTGTTCACACAAAAAGTTTACTCAAACTCATGGAAAATTCAATTCAACGACGGAAACACACATTGCGAAGTATTTGACTGAATATCGTTCTTGCTTCAACCTGTCGTCCATTCTTTGTACCACCGCGAATAGGGTTGCTAGCTTAGAGGAATCGTGTGCATTGTAAACTATAGTATCTCTATTAACATGCTTGTTCTTTCAAATCAGTTTAATTTTTTTATTCACAATCCCTATGTATTTTCTATTAAAAAAAACAAAGTAATGTATTACAATGCATGAATACTAAATATAATTCGTTTTAGTAGAAATAATATTAGCCCTGTTAAGAATCTGTTCCACTATTGGGCACGAGCCTCCTCTCATACTGAGAGGGTTTAGGTCATAGTCCACAACGCTGGCCCAGTGCGGGTTGACGATCTTCACACACCTTCGAAAAACTCTTAGGCATGCAGGTTTCCTCACAATGTTTTCCGTCACCATTAAAGCAAGTGATAGTTGATAATACGCACATGCTTTCGAAAAGACAGAGGTGAGTGCCTGGGTTTCACCCCGAGACCTTTGACTTTGCAGTCCAACGGTCTAACTAAGTGCTTAGACCGTTGGACTGCAAAGTCAAAGGTCTTAAGTCAAATGACTTAACTGGTTATATTTAGAAATAATATTAAATAAAAATTCAATGAATTTTTTCACGTACAGTCAACATCGTATGCCACTTAACATTCTCAGTTTTCCAAGTCAGTTATACTCTTCATTTTACAAATGTAGGCAAACATTGTCAAAACAAAATTATAAGGAGCTATTCCAAAATATTTAGATAACCAAAAATAATAGATTTCATCTAAAATAAACGTGTGCAAGCAATTTGAAAACCTGAAAATGTTAAGCGACTTATGTTGCAGATCATGCTGCGTTGCCAGAATGTTGAATTGTTGTTGAACAATTTAACACAACACGTAGACTTGTAAAGATATCACTCAATTTTTAATATCATCCAATTAAGATAAGAGTTTTTGCTAACTAATAAAAAGTTGTTCTTCTTTGAATAAAAAAAAAACTGTGTGTAATCATCAAAAAAGTTATGAAAAAATATACTATTACACATTTTAAGTAGTTTTGTAAAATACACACAGACGTTTATAGATATTAGTAATAATATACAAGAACTCGAACAGTAATTTTCCATTCCTCCTCAGAAATTATAATGCTAACAACCCTATACACTGCGCAAAATTGTTCTAAAACTCTGCGCGACACCGGAGTGGTTACATTGTTTGTCTAAATTGAAAATTTTCACGGCATTGCACAAAGCGTAAGGAAATATCATTCAAGGCGAACCGTCTTTTCATTTGAGACAGTTCAATCTACCTGTGTATGTGTTGATGACTGTACATGAGTGAAAATTAATTTAAATTTAAACTTAATTTTTAATTTAATGAAAACGCCAGCTTTCAACGTTTATTTAGTTACTATTGCTTACGATAAATGGCGTTGGTTGTATGTAGTTTTGTGGTATGTTTTATTCATAAGGCAAGTTAAATTACTTTAGAAAATGAATGTTTTGCGAACAAATATTGTATACATGTGACATTTTAATTTAGATTAACATGTGAATTTCCATTAAAATAATATTTAAGTTACCGAAAATTGAAACGTAAATTTGATAACGATAAAAAGAGTCAAATTACGAGCAAAATAATTTAGATTTAAGTATTTTAGTATTTTTTATAGTAATATATAAAGACGTGAGTTTTAAAGCAGGCGTTACTAAAAAAAATGCTTGAATATTATGGCAATGCGAACTTCACAATGAGACCTTTACCTACAAAACTATATTTCTAAATAAGATAACACACATATAACTATATTTTCCTGCTATAACGCCAACAAAAGGTCTAAAGATACGCACTCGTACGTTACACCAAATCCCCCTAAATGAAAACATAGCACGGACCAACAAAAACAGCAATAAATAAACTTACATCGTTTGAAAGCAGTGGACGCAATCTCATTGAGGCCTATTCTCCTCAGATACGGCGTTACGACCCGTTGGGGAGTGGTGCACATATAAAACTAATATATTGTGCCATTTTTGTCCCCTATTAACCATATCCTTGCGCTCCACGTTCATCATACGGTTTGCTATAAAATTGGATGATACGAAGGTTTCGTGGTATAAAAACATAAATAAAGTAACGTTAGTATTCTTTGTTAAATAATTAACAAATTTTAAGAAAATAGTGATTTATTGCAACACAATAAATAGTCATTTAAAGATCGACTGTGACGTTGACTGTGTCCTTGCCATGGATATATTACAATGGATTGAGGATGTCAAAATTATGCTAAAGAAAATTAAATTCTTACTCACAGACACAACATTGAATTTTCTATGATTCTAACAACTTGAGAAACCATGATGAGTGAGAGCAATAACCTGGAGCCCGGTGTCATGCGCGCATCCATTATAATGCAGTACGGTGACCATAAGGTAGATCTAATACGGACTATACCTATTTATGATATGGTATAAATACGCTGTAAACCATTTATTACCGAGTTCAAAACGAACAAGCTTCTCAATTCGTCTTTATATACAGGATGGATTAAGATGAAACAGTAAGGGCAGCTATCTCAACCGTTGTAGATACAGTAAAATGGCTCTAGGAGACTATCCTTAATTTTTACGGTATTTGGAGCTGAATTTACAGATGCTGAAAAAAATGTACAGTCAGAAGGAAAATGGGCAATTTAATCAAAAACTTTGACTACTACTCCATTAAGATGTGGCATATGCGTAGAAAGAAAGAGTTACGGCAATAAACAGTACCCGAGAATTATACGTTAATTAAATGTCAACAAGTCCATAATCGTACCAACGTTTGGTCACTTTACTTAAAAAGAGACGTAGGGCTCTAAGTATCCTTGTCATCACCTTTTTTAAGCAGAGTGCTCAATGTAATATATCCATGGTCCATGCATAACATGTTAACCAAAGTTTGCTATATAATTGGATTATATTTTTATGCTATATATAGGTAATCTTAGTTCCAATAGATTAATATCAGCGTGATATTGATGAGTGAGCGTCATCACTTTCATGTTTATTTAATAAATTGTAGTATGACAAGGATAGCATATCAACTCGCTAGCGTCACGCTATCGTCAAAATTATTATTTTTGTGCACGATTTGTGCTACAAAGTAAATGAAGTTATGTCAGTATTCCTTGTTGAGAAGAATATAATGAGAAATTTTATTAAAATAGTGATTTATTATAATTAACTAATTTTATAGCGACTGCCATGTTTATCATAGGGTACTAAGTATGTCGTCGTGGTGCTCTGCGCTGGCCGATGGGTAAGGGATTCTTCGGCCTCAACATCAGACCAGTGTCTGATCCTTGGTGCGGTTTCTGTATTCGAAAGAAGGGATTCAAAAGGTTGGTGAAAATATGCCGTGGGCGGCGACAGCGACTGGAAGAAGGGGAGTCAGGTGCATAGTCGGCGGTAGCTATGATTAAATTATAAACTCTTTGACCGATTGATTCTAAGTTCGGTGGACCATAACAAGGACCATTCTGTTAGGGTTTGAAGCCAAATTCGAAAAAAAGTAAAATTTTATGGAAAAATTTCTAGTATTAATCCAGTATCTGGAACGTACGTGTCGTGTCATAGAATACAAATTTAATCATATAGATGAAAAAATACTAGAACTGAACAATATTAAAACTCATTTCCAAAAAACTTCAGACTTTGATAATCCACTGTTTCTGGAGAACAATATAGTTCTCTATGAAAATATATTATCTAGTCCACTAAATTAAATCTATATCTAATTATATTCAAATGACCATTCATTATTATACACAGGTGTATAAACAAACCATAATAATGGTAATAAAACCGTTGCTGTTTATAAATTACACTAAATTGGAGCAATCACCACTATAATTGTCATCGATAACTGTACATTAAATTTTAATCATTATTGCCAAGCATTAACATTCAAATTTGAGAGTGACTCTACATTTATTTGGATATTAGATTGTGAGCTCTATGGATAAGTAGTTAAATGTGATATTAGCAGCACAATTATTTGTTTTAAAGGTAACTATTTATTAGACAATACATGCTTTGCATTGGAGAATCCATGCTTTTACACCGTAATCATGGCAGACTATAATGCCAAATTAGGTAAGGGTCAAGAAGACGAGGAATATGTTGGAAATACTGTCTCGGTCAACGTAACGCAAAGGGTAGTACAATAGAAAACTTCCTAGAACAAGGAAGGACTCTATACCATGAACACCTTCTTCAAATAGAAAGATTATAGGCTTTGGACCTTTCATGTACAAAGCCATCGAACTCGAAACCATGGTGCAAGAACTCTTTGTTGCCTCCCAAGAAGTCGGCCTACGAATGAACATTTCAAAAACCAAAATAATGTGTACATATTACAACGTAGACTACATTACAGTGGACGCCAAGAAGATAGAGCGAGTAAATGAGTACACATATCTTAGCCACCGACTCTCCATGGAGAAAAACGAACTAGCTCTAGAAATAGACCGTCGTATCCAACTTAGCTGGGCTGCATTCAGTAAGTTCAATGCCATATTCAGGAGCAAAATGCCTATAGCCCTCAAACGCTATAGCACTCAAACGCTTTCGCGCAATGCGTAATGCCTGTCATGGTTTAAGGGTCAGAGTTATGGATTCTTACCAGACAAAGCATACAGAAGCTACAGGTTGCACAGCGGAAGATGGAACGAGTAATATTGGGGATCACCTTACGCGACCGCGTGAATAACTCTAAAATTCGAGCACGCACTCAACTAAACGATATCGCTCGTGTAATCGCGCAAAAGAAATGGTAATGAGCGGGACATGCCAGTCGAAGGACGGATGGTAGATGGAGTCGAAAGGATCTGGACCGGAAAGCGAGAACAGGACGCAGAAACGTGGGCCGCCAGCCTGCCCGATGGTCCGATGATATTGTCAGAGCGATAGGAAAGCACTGGATGAGGAAAGCTACCAACAGCCAAGAATGGCGTGCTAATGAGGAGACCTACACTCAACAGTGGGGGACTACGGGTTGACATAATGATGATGATGATAATTTATTCGGCAAATTGTCGCATATCAGTTACGGCATTAAGCGAACGTATTAGGTAAACTTACACAGTCATGAAACCCCAAAAAGTATTACTGAATCCCGAAAAAGATGTTTAAGCCGATGATGTGTCTAAGCCGCGATTATTAAACATAGTGTGTTTAATAATCGTAGGTTCGATTCCCGCATGGGACAAATCTTTGTGTGTTGTTTCGGTCTGGGTATTTGTGTATGTAAATTTTCATGTTTGTAAACGCACCCACGACACAGGAATAAATAATAGTGTGGGGCTCCGTTTCTTAAAAAAAAGCTATTTTTCAAGCACACAGGCACAGGCTTAAAAAAGAATGCATCTTGATAGGCTTTTCTTGCCTGATTCACTCAAAAATGTTGGTTAAAGAATTATACAACTAAAATAGAGTCATGTTGGAATCTAGTGGCCCGCGGCTAAGATCGGAACTAACGCTGTCATCAAGCGAAATTGCAGCGTTTCCGTTTGCTATGAATTTCACACTAGTTCTTGTTTTAATTAGCAACCCTGCAAACCCACCTGTTGAAATATTTCCCTGGAAGTAGAAAAATTTTACTAAATGATAACCTTAATTTCTAACTAACACCCCCTGTCAATGACATCCACGGGCCAAAATATCTTTGTAGCACTATACTCTTTAACTTTAATTAAGATTCATACTCTTAACAAATTAGAGTGTCATAAGGACATAAAATAATCGAATACACGATTGACTGCTCTTTGGTTTAATGACGCTTAGTACGGCTGGCGAACAAGATGTCCTGAATTCGAAACCTAAGTGACACAAGTTATTATTGAGATTTGTCTATTAAAAACTTTCAGTAGCAATTCAAATTTTTGGTATAGAGCCAATGATTCAGATACAATAAGGACTTAAGGGGCTACTGCGAAAAGCACGTATTTTTATACTCCATCTATTTCAAGAAGTATATAGATTAGAACTTAATATTTAGAAATATGAATTTTAATTGAACATTTTAGGATCTGCTAACAGGAATACACAATTAAACGAAATTTTCTCAATAGAAAAAAATGGAAATCATCTCTATTCCTTTTTTGATTCCAACGCGAAACGCTTAAGAACAAGTCAATAGAATTTACTTGAAAACATAGAGAATACCTGTAGCAGTTCTTGTAAAATATTATAATATCAGCCTATACTGCCCACTGCTGGGCAAAGGCCTTCTCTCACAAATCGAGGTGAGAGAGATTAGGTCATACTCCACCACGCGGACTCAGTGCGGATTGGTGGAGGCAGGTTTGTGGCAACCCCCTGTTGGACTTATCAAGCCGCCTTTAAGGCTTTCAACTCGGCTTAACGACTACCACATTAAGTGGTAACCGGGACCAACGGCTTAACGTGCCTTCCGAAGCACGAAGACGCTCGTAGATGAAAATGCCACATACAGTCACCCATCTCAGGCCGACCGAGTCGGACGCTGCTTAACCTTGGTGATCGGTAAGAACACCGCGGTCGCACAGCGCCACGAGCGCCTCACATCAGATAACTAGACAGTTCTTGTAAAGCAATTATTTATTTCATAGGGGAGGTTTTTGTAGAAAATGATAAAGTTTGTTTTAGCACATATGTCGTTTATTTCCGAGCGCGCCCTCAATATATCCGTCCCTTATTATTCATTTGTAAAGTAATTGCATCACTGTCTCTTTTCCGGTCGATAAATGGTCGACCGCCGTACGCCCTTAACATCGTCGTAAAATGTGGGTGTATGCGCATGAGACGAACGTGCTTGAGTAAGCGTGTTAAAGTACGTGGAATTATGAGAATGGAGGAAGTCAGAGAAGACTGTGAGGAAAGATCTTGTTGGATCTGTGTACCCTTTGCCTACCCCGCAAGGGATCTGGCTTGATGGTATAGATACATAGAAACCTCAGAACCTCCGCATGGGGAGTATAGCACGACGGTGATTATTTACAATATTCAACCCCCATACATTTTTTTAAAAATGTATGATTTTTATGTCAAAACAGCAGAAAATGAAATTTACGATTTATGACGGAAAAAGAGAAAAAAGACACCCATGGAGCATCGCTTTGGTCTCATAAATCAACCCCAAGCTTAGTGGACGATTCTCCGAATCTCACCAACGGCTTATAATGGCATAATAAATTATATGTGATGATTATTTAGAGGCTTTGAAAGCGAAGACAATGAATTCTATATCAGTTATGGAGATGATAAGTAGCGATAGAAAAAAAAATCACCGTCACGCCTATATTCCCCAAGCGGGGGTAGCAGAGGTGTATTGAGTACACCCACGTTTTACCGATGATATTAGGTCCCATGTACCCCTATTACACATGCGAGCCTATTGTCATATACCGGGCACAATTCCGGACTCCGGGCTGGTCCTGGAAAGTTTTCGTTAGTAAAACTACACTTGTCCGACCTAGAATTCGAACCCAGGACCTCGTGATCACAAAGCGATGCGCTTTGCCACTAGACCAGCGAGGCAGTCAGGTAGCGTTAGTATTGAAAAATTAATAAAGAAATTAATTTGGTTCCCGTACAAAATACGATAAACAGATTGTCCAAATATATATATATATATATATATATATATGTATTTAGGGCATTTTTCATTGTCTCTATTATTGAAAATGTACATTTTTATGCAAAACATTACATTGGTTACTGGTCAGTTTCACATCAATATTTCTGCTTATTGTTCAATATGCTGTATGTTACTCGTTTTGTTTAAGGACAATTTGTAAATTGAGTTTTTTGTTGTATAACAAACAGTTGTATAAAACATTGATATTGGAAACTGTTAGCATTGGATCAATCACGTTATTGTTTAACTATGATAAAGTTAAAAGGGTTTATATTTTATTTTAGGCTTTTCACCAAACCGGCACTCTGAAGTATTAATCCAGCTGACGTTCTCACCCAATAACGTTTTATTTTCTAAAAAGGAAAGACAATAAGGAAGAACAATTGTTTGGTCGCTGATGTGGGACTTTCCAAAGTAGGGATGTCAGGGGTATACTATGTACAGATGGTAGCATTTTCTTACAAACTCTTCACCACTTCGATATACCAGCAGTCAACTTGACACCGCTGGAAAGACTGTAGTACACCCCATGTCTCGATCGAATCAAAGGCTTTCTCATAGTGTTCACAAACGCTAAGCATAGTGGCAGGTTGTACACTTACAAATTTCCGACGATGAAAGGTTCCAACGTAAGAGGGGGCAAGCCTATTGCTATTATACTGGGCACAATTCCAGTCTCCAGACTATTACTGAGAATAAAATTTTGAAGCGTAGCGTGTTGTGCCCAATGAGCTCGAAGTAGCAGACTTTTTCTGACTGCTCTCTGGCGTCTAGGATAGGTCACGCTCACTAAAAAGTGAATGCTTGCAGTGGCTATTTAATGCGGGCACTTCCTTCCCTCTAATATGGTCCAGGGAGGTGATAGCTGCTGAAGTAGTCATACTCATGAACGGGTACTGCTTGTGGAGACTAGTCCACCCAGAATCCTTTAGCTTATCAGTCTTTAAAAATATTATTATTAGTTTTGTATGTCAGTTGTAAGGCATCACACTGGAGCTGAATCGCATACTTAATTTTGTGTAGTACAAAAATAAATGTAACAAGGACTATGTAATCGCCAGGCGCACAATATCAACGTGAGGGCAAGCCAATAGTCTCCGTAACCGGCGAGCGGTTATGAGACGAACTATGAGAGTGGAGGGGCCCAGAGAGGTATGTAAGGAAAAAACCTATTGGAACTCTGCCTATTCTGTAATGGATCAGGCGTGATGATGTATATAGATAGATTAGCAACAGAAAATGCAATTTTTTTTTCGCTTGACGCAGTCGGCCGCCTTAGGCGTCGGCCAGCATACCAGTGATGTAAGTGTGAGTGTGTGTGAGGCACACGAAGTATGGTGGTGTGGCATGTATGTTATAATAATTACGTATAATAATTATACGCCCCCAACTGCCTATATTATGTATTTTTATTCTTATTCTTTCACTTTCGGTTGTCCGCAAGAGATTATTACCGACAAGGCCGCCAATTATACCTGTTTCTTTTGTTTTACATACATACACTCACGCATTTATCTCACTGGGGTAGGCAGAGACTACAGTTTGCCACATACTACGATCCTGACACACCTCTTTTGCTTCATCTACGTTCATACATGTCTTCATACATTTCCGTCGATTAAGAGTGCTACGCACTTGATTATTTTCCAAGAGACTATTCATTTGGTCGAGATAGTTTTTCCTTGGGCGTCCTCTGCGTCTCTCTTCCTTTCATTAGCTGCCTGTTACACATCCTCTCCAGACGCCCGTACCTATTCAACATACATCCTTACACTTACATCGGTTTCTAATCACATTATTCTTTCATTGGGTCAGCAAGGGGACTTCACATTTTTATTGTTTTATTTTTTTCTATGTAAATGTATAGGTGTACAATAAAAAGTATTCTATCTATCTCTTTACAAATAGGTCGCAGCGCTGTCCTCCTTTCTTTCTACTTCGTTTAGGTAGCGATATATTGTCCATTTTTATGTGTTAAAGCTTCAAACAGTATTGTACTTACGAACTTACCTGAAACAACAGAAATTAAAAATTAATATTTCCAGATACATTTAAAAGAAGTGCATTAATAAGTTATTATGTAAATAAACTTAGAAAAGTGCATTACTGCTACCTACAGAAAAAAGACAAAAATAATAAGGATTTTTTCTTCTGATTTAAGTATTTCAGATAATTATTATGTAAGTAGTAAAGTTGATGGTATCCAAAATTAAATAGATTTATTTACGTCTAAAAAGACGTAAATATATTATATGTAATATATAATTTTGGATACCACATATCACCCAGCTATATGTTCCAAAATGGTATGATGGTATTGTTTTTAAGGTTTCCAAAAATAACTATTTATGAATATTGGAAATCTTTTGAAAATTGAGGTATTGAATCCAAACATGATGTATGCCGGCGAAGCTGCAAATCAAAACTAGTGCAAAAATATACACAGTGTAATTTGAGTCGTTCTGGAGCGAATGCCCAGGTGATGTTTCCAATGCCTGCTGTTCACTGGTACTATAAGTATCTAAAAAAACAATATCTAACACTGTCCGAACCCAGAACTTCATAATCATTAGTCGTACCATGCCTCACTATAGCAACATTTTTAAACACACTAACGTTAAGTACAATTGTTTAACTATTTGAACATCAGAATTCGCTGAAATATGTACGACCAAAAACAAAAATGTTTAAGACACAGACTTTCGCTCGAGATCCGCTTTTGTTTCGTTAAAACTTGGAGGAGATTAGTTCTTTCTTTTTTGTGAAAAGAAAATCTTTTGAAAGCTTTATTTGTACCTAAGATTAGATCAGTAAGTCTTATGATTTTAGTATAGTTAAGAGGATTTGATAACGATTGCAAGTTAATGCTGGGTGCGTACATTACAATGCTGGTTATGGTGGCGATCTTTGAGAGGCTTATTAAGTTAATTATAAAAACAACTAATCGAAATGAAACATGAATAAAACGCCAAGCAAATTTGAATCAGCGAATACTATAAATTTCCCTATTAATCCAATTTCGCGTCAAGGAGCCATAAAAATGATGTATGCTAAATTCAAAATAACAGGTATTATGAGATAATCCAGTGGTAAAACATTAGGATTGCATTTCATTACTTATGTACCAGCCTGACCACATTTCTCGGTAAACTTACCTGATATTACACACAAGCCGTATTCATTCGAAAATGAAGCCTATGAATAAAGAAGTAGATTATATTTTACTTTGTACCCTCGGAGAGTAAACGCTGACAAGGGTCTGGTGCAAGTTGTGACATTAAACGTTAAATAATAATGAAAATAATCTCTCAAGTTATTTATTAAGTGGTGAGCAAAACACACAAAATTAGCTATCATAGATTGAAAATCGACACACGAGTGATCGTGAAGGTTTTGCTTTTATATTGAAAGCATAGAAGTATAATAAAACAGTGAAAAGTAGAATATCAAAATCTATATAAGGAGAATTGAGAGCAGGCCTCAATTTTGAGACACCCCGACCATAAAGAACATCATTAGACAAAAATTTCTCCGAAGATTTCAGCAGTAACAATTATTGTCATTTAATCACCCAAACGATGATCGAACGAAGGTCGCGGTTTGAAGCTAGATACGTACAACGTGATTTCGTTGTGAAATCTATTGCCTTGCTATTGACGTCTCACGGCTAAAGACGAATCGCCTAAACAGAATTAACTTTCATGATAAAGAAAATGCATATCCTATATTTCAAGTTCAGTACCGCTTATCTCTTAGTACTTGAACCAGCTATCAAAAGCTGGCATGCTGCGGTGATATAAAATATTAATGTTATTTTAGTAGCCAACACGAAATTAGGTAGATTGTCCACCGAACGACGTGGTAATCATTTTGCTTGTCAAGTGGATGCTGCATGGAAATTTCAGGCTTGTGCTATTTGATTTGTGGACGATGTTAGTTTGCATAGTTTGTTGGCATTATTTTAGAAGGTAATTCAGAGAACGTGCAGGTAGGACAATTTGCAAAATGGAGTTAATTTTACGTAAGTAACGTTGTTGTTTTTCATAAAGGCATGTTTCTGTTGATTATATTAAAAAAAAATAAAGGAAACATATTTCCAGTTGCTACTGGCGGGCGGTGGCCTGTCTGTGAATACAGTCTTCAGTCTGTCAATGTCCTTGACCGTACCCACCATAACATCGGATTTGATACATCCCAAATCCTCGTGAAAGAACGCCGATTCCTACCAACGACGTTCACGAAGCTATTAAAATTTAAAAACAAAATTTTTATTTTAATAGAGAACATGGCTGGGTTCTTCCATCGACTTGGGATCCGGTAATTATTATAATTATATTAAGGAAAGAACCTGTTGGTACTCTCTGCCTACCCCGCAAGGGATCTAGCGTGATGATATAGATAGATAGATAAATCCAAAACCAAGCATACTACTGCAAGATCTCAAGACACCGTGAGCTTGTTCTGCGTAAATCGCATCAATAGGCCTACCCTCTAACCTCTAGACCAGGGCATGGTTGTTGCCGTCATAATGCACATTTTATACGTTAGTACTATCACATTTACAAAATGATTAAAACCTGGCCCGCAATCATAACGTTTCATTTATATTATAAAGAGATAACTTTTGCCTAACAACAGGCTTTTAAAAAAGATTGTTATCAAATTTATTACACAACATTACGAATTTTCTAGACCCTTTTATATTTTCTCCTATAATATTGTTTCATCGCAAATTATTTTCACAAAACAATAACATCAAACTTCGTTCAACTCTGAAGAAATATAAAGACAACAATTATAAACTATTCCAAAACTAAAGTGCTGAGGGGAGTGATATCGTCAACATCTAGAGCATACCATCATACTCTATACAAAAACAAGTAGATTCATGTTGAACGATAGTTCGAAACTACGAGAGACTGATGACAAAAGCAGCTTCTTACAAAAGAAGTGCTTTCGTGAAATCTTACAAAGTTATGTGATGAGCCCTCCCCTCTCTCCACTTCGCAGATTTTTCAAACGAGACCCCCTTTTTTGTTGTTTGAACTATGTGATGTTTTACAAATAAGTTTCCGAGGCAAGTGCTTGGTGCTCCAACAAGTTGGTTTTCGACCACTTTCATTTATGCATGATTTGTAACAAACTTAAGTGGTTCAAGATAATCTTTTTAAAAATATCTTCGATATTGAAGCTTGAAAACTTGGAAATTCTCAGTTATATAAACATGTTTACGTCATTGAAGTTTTGTAGAACAGAAAAGATTAAAGATAACCACCATTCGGATATAATCTCATTCGTTTGACCGAAGCGAGTCTATGAAAACGCTGTAAAAATACAAATGAGCTCTACATACGAAATCAAAAAAACGCGTTTCTACACTCTAGGGTTTTTCACTTTTAGTTTACTGTTTTGGATGCGCTTACTGACACAAATTTCAAATGCACGAATAAAAAGCTATAGATCACACAAAGATTATAACTACTACATCAAGACGTCATTAATAATTAGGCCAATTAGACGTTATCGTAACATTGTCGAAAAAGCATGCTGCCACGTTCTCTATAGCAATATACCATCGTTAATCTGTTCGTGCTAAGTCCTAAAATGTACCGAAATAAATATTTGTGAAACGAAGATCTGTTCCGTGCGGGAATCGAATAAAGTAACTAGAGAAACCCAAGCTCTTAACACCCGCCCCAAGTCGTCCGTCTTAAAAAAAAATTAAATAGAAAATCTTTTCGTGTGTCCAATTTCCTTAATGTAAACGCCTTTTTTTAACGTCTTACTTTCATACCCTAACACTAATATCTAAGACTAGCCTCGGAATTAATTATTAAAAAGATAAGGAGAGGAGATGAAAAGCGATCCCCTAGGGGAAAAAATTCGGCCGTTCCATCCCTCCGCCCTTTCAGAATGAATAATTTCATGTATAATTCCCGGCAATAGATTTAAAATACGTTATTCTCTTTGAACTCCGTTGTAATGTTACTTAGATAAGATTTTTTTATGAATATCTGACCTTTTTGGGTTAATTAGTAAATGGAAGTGTTTTTGCCAAATGGTTAAACTGTTTTATGTTTTGGAGTATTACATTTAAATGTTAAGCTGTTTATTTTGCGAGGGAAGCTGTTTATTTTGAACGTCTTCTTATAGCCATAAATATAACTGTAAATTATTATTATCGGCGTCTTCAGAAGTTTTATAGTTCAGAAAATGGGCAGAAAGGTTTTTAAGTTCTTTTTGACGTTAAGAGCACAATTTTGGCCACAATTGGCCCTTATTTTTGATTACTATTCCGCTTTTATTCTCCAAGTGTAGATGATAAAAATACGCCAATGCAATAGGGAGTGACCCTATATAGCAATAGGGTGTAATAGCTTATATCTGACATAATTCAATACTTGCCATCCAGAAGTTTTGGTTAGACCTCTTTGCGTGATCTATAGTTGGAGACCAAGATCTTGAAATCGTGCGGCTAGAGCAACAATGAGGTCAATTGATAACTATTAGAACTTTTACCTACCCATACTGAACGATCAGGGGAAACAAGCATAAAATGTTTAGATAAAATCGCCGTATAATGCTGTAACTCGAGTAATATAGTGAAAAATGAAAAAAAACGAACTGTGGTGTCATAAAAAATCAGTTACTGTTAAATACCTAAAATCAAAAATACTTTACTGACTGGAGGCCTAACACCAAGAAAAGTTAACTAAGACGAACACACACTAAATAAGTATTATAAAAAGCTGTCTTAGTAAAGACTTTATCACAAAAAAAACATACCCGATACAGACACGAACTCCAACGACCTTATCATTCTCCGCCACAAGAAAACATAAATAAATTATTACCTATTTTACATAACAATACCCACTCTATACCTCGACCTTCTCAAAAAGGTCACACCAGTCCACAAAATTTCGAAACAAGCAGCGTAAGCAATATATTACGTTAAAGGAGCTCTGTAGTAAAAGATCGGACGGCAACAATAAATAGCATGGACGTTGACCGAACGGACTTATAGGCTTCTGAGAGTGGTACTTTGGACTTACAAACCAAACACATGTTTGGGACGTGATAAAATCGACCTCTCGGCTATGAGCTTTGATACTTGACCAGTTTTATATCGACCTTTCGTAAAACTAGGCTTCTAAGTATGTGATATCGAAAGTGCAGATCAAGCTGACGAGTAAATTATTTATGGATTAACATACGCATTGTATTTTTCTAGGTTGCTAGAATAGAGCACCCTACTTATAAAAAATGTTTAGGAGAGCAAATATTTTAGTAAAAAAGTGGATCCTTTTTCTTCTAAAATTTAGATTGAAATTTATGTGTGTCACGAAAATCGATCGCTATATCAAATTTTAGACTTAAACGTGATTTAAGGACCTACAGAAACATCTTTTGTAGATAAAGAAACATTTGCATATTCACATTTTGCACCTACTATAATAAAAAATTGAGATTGGTACTTCCGAGACCTAAATTTAGCTATCTTTTCTTCAATTTTCATTAATGTGGTTGTAGCTTGTTTAAATTGAATAAGCTAGCCATTGCAATACCGATTTTTGCTAATTAACTCATACCAAAACGAACGCATAAAAGTACATTAACAAACACTTATCTCAAATCTACATAAAAACTTTTTCGATCACCTATTCTTTTCCTACTTCTTAATGGATTCCCTACCCTTCAATCAGAACCAATGACCAATCTATTATTCCACCAAATTATTCTGCCCCAAAAAGTCGACATGCAACAAACATCTTACGCCATTCCTTACAAATCAACCCATATGTTTCATTACACATACAGTTCGCGTAAAAAGTAGTAAATTAGAACAATTTAATACTGTGAGGAAACGTTTGAGAGAACTCCAGAGCCGTACTTAACAGCGCTAACGGTCAATAAAGGCAATAAATTACTGGCGAAGCCGTGACCAGAGCGCTAACTTAGGGGTGCCAGGTGGCGGGAAAAGTGGGTAGTCGAAGTTTCCAAAAATTGTGATGATATTTCTGGACTGCCACGTGACTCTAAAAAGCGCATAGTGTGAGTGGCGCTCACGAGATCTTTATGTCAAATTCTATATCGGACTAAATGTGATTTTTCTATCGAAAAATACCCAGTCGCAGTCAAGACTCTGGAATCATGCCCAGTATAATGGCAATAAGCATACCCCAAATTACATTGGGATCTCACATTATCGGTGATATGCGGATGTACACCCGCCATCCCGCTTAGGGAAAATAGGCAAGACGGTTTTTTAAATTCTTATCACACACACATATATGTATATCTCGTCGAATATAGTACTAAAAGACTGTTAGAACATTAAAGTACTTGTAATGACTATTTTCGTTTGATAAAATGTCACAAACAGTATAAGTAGTGAGTCTATTGGATTGTTATTAAAAAGATACTTACATATAATTATAATGCCTCTTACGTTTCCTGAAAGAGGTAGATAAAGGCGTTTATTGTACACCTACATTTCGGCGAGATATTTGTCTCAATGTGACAGGGGCCGCGTCTGTCGCCATCTTTCGGACGTCATTTTACATGTAATATCATATTCCAATAAAGTTTATAACTCTGATAGAATGATTAAATTCAATTTTCAAAAAAATCATTGATTGATTCGTTGCTCTGTAATAAAATTGAATATACATCATGTCTTTTGCTCAATTTATGATCCACACATATGAAACTAGCTCTTCGTTTCGAGTCTAATTTTAAACACTGATTACTACATAATGAAATTCAATGTATAGTAGGCGAAAAATGGGTGTACCCAGTACACTCTAGCCACCCCCGCTTAGGGATATAGGTGTGACGGTATTTTTTTACAATCTAATCAAAAGTAAATGAGCAAAAGATATTGTGGAGGCGGATCCGTGATGTTGATCCTTTGCTCGTTTTATGGTCGCCACATCGACGGACGATTTAGCGCAGTGGTTAAGAGCTTAAGCCGCTCTGCCCACTGCGTCTAATGGTCGCGGGTTCGAGTCCCGCACGGGACAAATCTTTGTGTGATCCACAATTATTTGTTCCGGTCTGGGTATTTGTGTATGTGAATTTTCATGTTTGTAAACGCACCCACGACACAGGAATTAATCCTAGTGTGGGGCTACGTTTTTAAAAAAAAAAAAAAAAAAAAAAAAAAAAAAGAAAAAAAAAAAAAAAAAAAAATACGATACCGACTCAGCGTTTCGAGTCCGCCCCAGTGACGGATTATTGAAGGTTTGAAGGTGACTTTATTTTATTAACCTTGTTTTTCTCCTTGCGAGTGAACTCAACTTATGTGACCTTTATATTTTTATTTTCTTGCAATAGTAAATATTTTAAGATAATTTTAGTGCTTAATGGACTGTAATAAAATAAGTGTACTCATTTAAATTCAGTATAAAGATATTCTATTGAGTTTTTAACTTGAATTGTGATAAATATTTATTAACATTTTAACGTATCTTATCTGACGTTGATTATTTCTAAAAATGAAGAAATGATTATGTATTTTTTTTATTATTTGGACTGCCTCGTTGGTCTAGTGGCAAATAATGCACTTTGCGATTACGTGGTCCAGGGTTTACATCCTAGGTTGGACAAATGTAATTTTTCTATAGAAAAAATCCCAGTATCGGTACGGAGTCTAAAATTGTTTCAGTATATGGCAATAGGCTTATTACACGGGACCTCAGCGGAAAGTGGGTGTACCCAACTTGGGAAATTTAGAAGTGGTGGTGTTTTTTTGTTTGATAGTTATTATCGAAACAAATAAAATTTACTACGGCGTCACAAAAAAAACATTTCACTATAGTGGAATAAGTATTAACATTTTAAATGAAAAAAGGCATCATAGTTCTAATGATCGTTTTGAGCGATGCTATCAACTTTTTCAAATTAAGCTCATGTGACCTTACCAATTAATCATAATAAAAAATAAATAAACACCGTCACGCCTATATTCTCCAAGCAGGGGTGGCAGAGGTGTACTGAGTACACCCACTTTTCGCCGACGATATGAGGTCCCATGTAATAGGGGGTGAGCCTATTGCCATATATCGGGCACAATTCCAGACTTCGGACTCATACTGGGAATATTTCGTTAGAAAAACTACATTTGTCCGACATAGGATTTGAACCCAGGACCTCGTGATCACCAAGCGATGCGCTTTGCCACTAGACCAACGAGGCAGTCAATTAACGCAAGGTTATTTATTTGACGCGTTCATAGCGCTGTCCGACCGATAAGTTCCAACAGCTAATAGCCAAAACCCTGCATCCACCAATCCGCAGTGGGTTTGCGTGGTGGAGTTAGAGATAATCTTTCTCATTTCAATTTATGAAGGAAGACCTTTGACCACTATTGGGACAGCAAAATCTGATGTTATAATTAAATGAAGGACGAGAAGATCAGCCCAGCAAAAATAATTAAGAAGTTAGTTGGTACCCGGGAACAACTATGTCTTTTGGACGTCTAACACCTCAGTCCTTCCCGTGACCATGGGTGCTGCAATGCACTCGACACGTCGGGATTTTAAAAATCAAAAATAAACCGCGCTAAATTCCGAAGAATGCTTTTGTTTTATGTGTAATATTCGCGTAAATCTAAGAACTCAGTAAATGAAGGAAGTGATAGTAACAATAGATTTCTGTACCAACCTTAAGGAACGTGGTAAACTGCTCGAAAAGTCGAAAACTTCTATTTTTACACCAGACAGTTTTGTATCATGATTGATCTACATACTAACAATGTTTTTCTCCGGTTTCCTCGCTATGCCATCCTGACATATATTTTGATTAACGCCGACATCTTGGAGACGTTGACATCACATAAATTCGGATTCCAAAAGTGTCTCCAATAGATTAAAAGCATTTTATGGGGTTGTCGACTTACAACCTGAGGGCTTAGCACGAAAAGACTGACGTTAGTGTAACGTTGTCGAGAAAGTGCACCGTTTTGTTCATCTTTATTTAGTCCGGAGTCTGGAATTGTGCCCGGTATATGGCAATAGGCTCGCCCCCTATTACAAGGGACCTTAGATCGTCGGCGAAACGTGGGTGTACTCAGTACACCTCTGCCACCCCCTCTGGGGAATATAGGCGTGACGGTGTTTTTTTTTATTTGTTTAAGTAGTGGCAATGGGCGGGCCACATAGCGCGAAGATCGGACGGGCGTTGGGGCAGAAAGCTTGTAGAGTGGAGACCACGTATTGTCAAGCGCAGCGTGGGACGACCGCCTGCCAGATGGATCGACGATCTTGTGAAAATCGCAGGAAGTCGTTGGATGCAGGTGGCATCGGACCGGTTACGCTGGAAAGCGATTGAGGAGGCCTATGTTCAGCAGTGGACAAGTATAGGCTGAGATGATGATGATGATGATGAAGTAGTTTTGCCCCGCAGTTTCACCTGCCGTTCACCACGAAGATAATACACGTTCATACGCACGCGTTACCACTTCGTTTTCGCTTAGTCTTCTTTCTGACTTTTTTATTTTTGCTCGGCTCCTAAGGGCGGTGGCGTGATGTTAAATAGCCTGAAACCTTCTACATGCAATAATATTTTTTTTCAAAATTGACTACGACTCTCAAAGAACAGCGACTTCAAACCTAAAAAACAAACTCTTTAGCTTTATTTTATTAGTATAGATTAGTAGAGTGATAAGGATGGCACATCGACGATGGCAACTCGTCAGCGTTACGTTAACGTCAATCTGTTCGTGCTATCCCTCTGGTATGAAGTATCTCCTAGATTCAGAGATGACAGAAAATAATCGCGAGGAGATAGGACAAATAAATATAATGTTTGTGACATACTTGTGTGTGTATGATGATTGCAGGGGTTATTGTGTTATGTCTGTTATGTTATTTATCTTGTCCTGTTTGTGACTTCTGTTTAATGGTTCTATCTAGACAAACTATTAAAAAGGATATATAGATATATCGCTACGCCAGATCCGTTGCAATACATAGAACTATTAAACAGGATAATATAATTTAATCATAATATTAGCCCTGTTAAGAAACTGTCCCACCGTTGGGCATGGGCCTCCTCTCGAACTGAGAGGGTTTAGGCCATAATCCACCACGCTGGCCCAGTGCGGGTTGGCGAACTTCACACACCTTTGAGAAACTCTTAGGCAAGCAGGTTGCCCCACGATATTTTCGGTTACCGTTAAAGCAAGTGATAATTATTTTTAAATACGCACATGCTATCGAAAAGACAGAGGTGCGTGCCTGGGTTTGAACCCGAGACCTCTGACTTTGCAGTCCAACGGTCTAACCACTGGGCTATAACTGCTCTTTTAAACAGAATATATAAAATATATTGTCAGGACAGATCCCTAGCGAGGTTAGCAGAGAGCACATAGTTCCAAGTCTGGCACAGTGGCTTGATCTGCAAGCTTTACCAAATGGGTGTGCCGGACAGACTCGTGCTCAGCTTACGAGACTTCCTATCAAATCGCGCCTTTCAGTATCGCGTCGGAATGACGGACTCTATCTCGGTCTCGAACCTATTCGCGCCTTTATTAAAAAGGCGACAACCCGATATTTTGCGAACGCGAATCTGCTAATCGTAGCCGCCGATGACTACGAACCCAACTCCACTCCTATCAACCGCTAACGCCGTCCGCGGCATGTTCTCACTGAGCCTCCCGATGCCCTTACATCCCTTCTTTCGGATACAGATACCGCACACAGGATCAGACGCAGACCTCGCCGGCGAGGTCGAAGAATCCCTTGCCCGCCGGCCGGTGCAGAGCACCACGGCGAGACACCTATTATACGCCCTCCCCCATATAATAGCGACTGTCCAAGCCGAGGCCGCTCCTCCTTGAGGCGCCCTTGTGCTAGTGGCCCCCTTGTCCTTCTGGCACGCTTGCTCTCTTGTCCGGTGAAGCTGTAAAGGCCCCGCGGCCAACAGCGTAGATCATTCACACACACACCCACACACACAGAGTTTCATTAAGTTCTTGCCTTACAGACCTTTTGACGGACAATTTAGCGCAGTCGTTAAGAGCTTAAACCGCTCTGCCTAATAGTTGCGGGTTCGATTCCCGCACGGGACAATTTTTTGTGTGACCCACAATTATTTGTTTCGGTCTGGGTGTGCATGTGAATTTTCATGTTTGTAAACGTACCCACGATACAGGAATAAATCCTAGTGTGGAGATACGTTTTTATAAAAAAAAAAAAACGAAAATAAAAACAAGACCTGTCTGGCTTTCTCCATTGTCATAATTCGTCCTCCATGTTCACCGGTTACGAAGACTCTTGACTCGCCCTTTAAAAAAGACGAAGAATGAAGATAGTCTAGGTCTTCCCTGTATTGTCTGTCTGTATTTAATAGTTCTTATTCATAAAATATACCTTTTAACATTTATTTGAATTTAAATTGATCTTCCAATTCTTCCTTACTGGGCTGGAAGCGAAAGAAAAACTTAGAATGCCCCAGTAGCCATACTTTTGCTTGGCTGGTGGTAAGAGTCCACCAAAGGTAGTAACGTCATCCGATCAACGACCAGAAAAGGAAAATTTGAAACAAACCCTATACCAACCCGTCTGGCCAGCGTGGTATAGTAGGCCAAAAACCTCTTAATATGTTAAGACACCAAACGCAAAGGCCCCCAGTTCCCGGTAGTCCCGCTGTCCGCTGCCACGGTAGCGGTCGCGGTAACAGCGGGGCAGGGGGTGCGAAGAATCTCCGGGCTACGACACAAGGCTACCAAAAACACCTGACCCTGGCTACGTACAATGGACGCTCTCTACGGCTGGACCAACACCTCGCTGAACTCGAGGTAGAACTAGGTCGCATAAACTGGCACATATTGGGGTTATCCGAAGTCCGAAGACAGGGCGAGGACACGATAACCCTTGAGTCAGGCCACCTGTTTTACTTTCGGGAAGGTGATCGGCCCTCTCAGGGCGGTGTCGGTTTCCTGGTCAACAAAGCTCTCACTAACAACGTTGTGGAAGTCAGCAGTGTGTCGACACGGGTAGCGTACCTCATAATTAAAATCACCAACAGGTACACCCTGAAGGTGGTACAGGTATATGCGCCGACCTCGACATACTGCGACGACATAGCGGAAGCCATGTATGAAGACATAGCCAAGGCATTACATGGCACCACCAAGGCTCACTACAACGTTGTTATGGGGGACTTCAATGCCAAAGTGGGAGTACAAGAACGCGGCGAAACGATAATCGGACCCCACGGCGTGGGGCGCCGAAACCACAGGGGGCAGATGCTGGTCAACTTTCTGGAGTCGCAGGGGCTCTTCTTGATGAATTCGTTCTTTAAGAAGAAGCCTCATAGAAAGTGGACATGGCGAAGCCCCGACACTGTGACGAGGAACGAGATAGACTTCATCATGACTGACAGGAAGTCTATATTTAGAGACGTCTCCGTGATCAACAGGTTTAATACCGGCAGCGATCACCGACTTGTCCGAGGCGCTCTAAATATAGACTTCAAGGCCGAAAGACGTCGCATGATGAGGTCTACTCTCAGACCTACTGCGCCTCAAATAGCTTTAGGGTCCGAAAAGTTCCAACTGGAGCTTCAAAATCGTTTCGACCTGCTGGAAACCGAAGGCAATGTTGACGAGAAAACCGACACAGTGGTCAAAACGCTACAGGATGTGTCTCGAAGGGTGTTTCCCGGCAAAAGCGGTAACAGAGAGTCTAAACTCTCGCTCGAGACTCTCGAACTTATGAGGCAGAGACGGGAAATGTCATCCACGCAGGCGTCTTCGCCGGATGGGAGGAACCTCAACCGGAAGATCCGGAAGCGGGTGCGACGTGACCTCCGATGTTCCAACACCCGCGCCATCGCGGCTGCGATTGAACAGAACAGAGGCACCAAAGTCTTCGCTCGCCAGCTAGGTAGATCCCATCTGACGAAACTTAATACAGCGGATGGCAAAACCGTGACCTCCAAGTTCGAGATACTCGAGGAAATTGAGAGTTTCTACAAAGACCTGTACGCATCACGGATGGCTAAACCCTCGAGACCCAGCGCTGACGACCACAGAGCCCCACTAGCACGCCACGATACGGAAGACATCCCTGATGTCAACCAGGACGAGGTCAGAGTGGCTCTCGAGCAGCTCAAAAACAACAAGTCGCCAGGCGATGACGGAATCACCACTGAGCTCCTAAAAGCAGGCGGGACTCCAATCCTGAAAAAGCTAGCGAGTCTCTTTAATTCCGTCATCCACCAGGGCTTAACACCTCAAGCGTGGAGCGGGAGTGCGGTGGTTCTGTTCTTCAAAAAAGGTGACAAAACCTTGCTGAAGAACTACAGACCCATCTCACTCCTGAGCCACGTCTACAAGTTGTTCTCGAGAGTACTCACAAACCGCCTCGCCAGAAGACTTGACGAGTTCCAGCCACCGGAACAAGCCGGGTTTCGAAAAGGCTACAGCACCGTAGACCACATCCATACTGTTCGGCAGATTGTACAGAAGACCGAAGAGTACAATCAGCCGCTGTGTATGGCTTTCGTGGACTACGAGAAAGCCTTCGACTCCATCGAAACCTGGGCGGTTTTGGATGCTCTGCAGCGATGTGGCATCGATTGGCGCTATATCGAGGTGTTGAGATGTCTGTATGATACCGCCACAATGACCGTCCAGCTCCAGGACCAAAAGACCAACCCGATCGAGCTGCATCGAGGGGTAAGACAGGGGGATGTAATATCCCCCAAGCTCTTCACCAATGCACTCGAAGACGTCTTCAAGACGCTGGACTGGACTGGGCGGGGCATTAACATCAACGGCGAATACATCTCACACCTTCGGTTTGCCGATGATATCGTCATCGTGGCAGAGTCACTGGAACAGTTGAGCGGAATGCTGCATAGCCTAAATGGAGCCTCTCGAGGTGTCGGTCTCGGCATGAACTTGGATAAAACCAAGATCATGTTTAATGAGCATGTCACGCCGGGACCGATCTACGTCGATGGTTCGATGCTCGAAGTTGTTCGGGAGTATGTCTACCTTGGACAAGTTGTCCAATTTGGTAGGAACAACTTCGAGAAAGAAATCAACCGCAGGATCCAATTGGGTTGGGCAGCATTTGGCAAACTACGTCACGTTTTCGCTTCGCCTATACCGCAATGCCTGAAGACTAAAGTCTTTAACCAATGCGTTCTACCTGTTATGACTTACGGGGCCGAGACGTGGACACTCACAGTGGGACTAGTCCACAAACTCAAAGTCGCACAGCGGGCTATGGAGCGAGCTATGATCGGCGTCTCTTTGAAGGATAAAATTCGTAACGAGGTAATCCGACAAAGAACCAAAGTTACCGACATAGCTCGCAGACTCAGTAAGCTAAAGTGGCAATGGGCTGGTCACATCTGCAGAAGGACCGACGGCCGATGGAGCAAGCGTGTCCTAGAGTGGAGACCGCGACTTGGTAAGCGTAAGGTAGGACGGCCCCCAGCTAGATGGACCGACGACCTCAAGAAGGTCGCTGGGACGGACTGGATGCGGAAGGCGGGGGACCGTGTGCAATGGCGCGTGTTAGGAGAGGCCTATGTCCAGCAGTGGACTACGATAGGCTGATTGATTGATTGATTGATTGATCTTCCAAAAAATATTCTTTGTATTTTAGATATTTGGGGTGATGATAACAATATAGATAGATGTATTTTTTTATACTACCTTGTTGGTCCCGTGGTGTGCAACAGGCTATCACGGAGTCTTAAGTTCGAATCCTTAACTGGACCAGATATTATCCCGTTTTTCTATTGAAAAATGGTTCGTGGCAATCCGGATCCTGGATTCAATAACTGTGTCTAGAATATTAAAATAACGCAACCTAACAATAAGAATGCCCCGAGTGTGTTTACAAAATTTACATCCTCAAAACCTTTCATTTTCAGTAATAGATATTATTTTAATCTATAATAGATTTACATGAATTTACTCTAAGCGGCAGATTTTTAAGATACTACACAATTAATGTAATATCTTTAATACTAAAAATCACACTTATGAATAAATGAATTTGAAAAACCTAGACCAAAGCAATTAGTTTTGAGTCACACATAGATTTGTCCAGTGCGGGAATCGCATCCATGACTACTGAGTATTTCTTCGTACTGGAATGAAATCCTACTCGTTCCTGTGGGCGGGACGGCTTAAGCATTTTCAATGGACTAAGCTGTCCATCGTCTATCTATCTATATTATCACGCCAGCACCCTCGCGGGGTAGGCAGAGAGTACAGAGTTCCAACAGGTTCTTTCCTTACAGACCTCTCTGGCCTCCTCCACTCTAATAGTTCATCGTAATGGCTATAATCTCGCTTACTATTATATAGGGACCCAAGTAATCTACCTACTATTGTTAGCAAAATGTGGGTAATAAAATCTACATTTTACACCTCTGCCACCACGCTTAGGGAATATGGATTAACAACATATTCTGGTAAAACAACCTACGTCATACATACGTCGTTGAACATTAAAATATACAGAACTCCGTCTAACTAAAGGACCCTAATTTGCTAAAACTAATGAAACACGTAACGCGGCGCGTTACGATAACTTCGTGAAATGGTCGTTTAATAGTACGGTCAGCAACGTAAGTCGCTTATAATTCTCAAATTGACTACACACTTTTGTTTTGTTTTATTAAATCGATTCGATCGATTTTGTCATTAAATCGATTATTTTTGTTCCATCTATCCATCCATATCATCACGTCAGATCCCTTGCGGGGTAGGCAGAGAGTATAGAGATCCAACAGGTTCTTTCCATACAGTTTCTGAATTCCTCCAGTCTCGTAGTTCGTCTCATACACGCTCGCCGGTTACGGAGACTCTTGACTTGCCTTTCAGATAAGACACGGTCTGTTTGGTCATGGTAACATAGTCTAGGTTTTCCCCGGTACCTACATCCTTCCACTTTTGCATTTTATATCTGTTTTTTCATTTATTCTTCTGACATTCTTTCTATATGCCAGAATCAATGTAGCATACTCTTTGTCTTTTTGTTATTTTTGTTGATGTAAATATAATCTAATATGTTGCTAATAATTTGGGTTCGACATTGTTAACCAACTCAAACTCAAATAATTTTGGGGCGCTTAAGATAGTCAATTTACATTTTTTTTTTAAATTTAAGTAACTACTAATCTACCACCGGATCAAAACGCGGCCTTCATTGAGTTAATCCGGCGAAGAAACTCAGCCGGCTTGTATTTTTTATTTAATTCTCTTTGTCTTTTTCCTTTCTTCTTTTTTGCAATCATATTGTATGGATACAATATAGGTTACAATTAAATAGTTTACGATCTAGCTCCAGTGCCTTACGATCGAGTTATGAATCTAATTATGTTATTTGTAAAGAGTGTCTAAAGGATTCCAGATGGACCAGTTCCCACAAGCACAATGTTTGTGAAATAAAGAGTATCACCGATTTTAAAAAACTGACGTCGTTGCGGACTGTACCTCCAATGGCATATAGAATAACATTACACGATAATTTCTCGAAGTCATCGTAACGCGTCGCGTTAGGTCATAGCGAATAAGGGCAAGGTCGAGGTATTGGAGCTCCCAAATCCATTACTCACTTGTCCGTTTCAGCTTATCGTACAAAACATTTTTTTCTTTAATAGTCTTGCAATTACAATACATTTACAATAGAGGCGCTCGTAGCGCTGCGACCGCGGTATTCTTAGCGATCACCAAGGTTAAGCAGGGTTCGGCTTGGTCGGCCCGAGATGGGTGACCGTTTCTATCATTTTAATATTCGAGCATCTCTGTGCACGTTAAGCCGTTGATGCCGGTAACCACGTAAAGTGGTAGTCGTTAAGCCAAGTATGAAGCCTTATAGGCGGTTTGAATAGTTCCAACAGCAGGTGCATTCCGCTTGGTGGAGGATGACCTAATCTCTCTCACCTCGATTTGTGAGAGGTATTTGCCCAGCAGTGGGACGTTAAAAGCTGATATTATTATTTATTATTACTATAAAGTAGGTATGTCGATTCATTCTAAATAAAATTACTAGTAAAAAGACATTTAAAAACAAGCTTTCATGCAACCGCATAATGGTGCAACTTAAAATGGCCAACTAGTTGAATGTGTATACAAAATGTCGTATCTATGCTGCTGGCCGTTGAGGAGTACCTTCGTCTGAAGCCTATACGTCTAAATGCATTGCCATCAGAACTAAATCAACATGCCAAATTTCAACTCCGTAGGATAATGGAAGTGGTTTTTAAGATTTGACCTAAAAAGAAACATTGTAAGTTATACAAAAGCTTTTAAAGAAGCAAATCTTTGAACCGATTCAAATCAAACGCTCTAGTATCGATTCTCAATTAAATCGGGGATTAAGGATCTATTCTCGATAATTCGAGTCAAAGTCGATTATAATTAACGAGCCGATGGAATAATATTTTATTCATCCATCACGAATAATATTTCTGGGGAAACAAAGACGTGTTTTGCTATTATCTAAATCGTTACACAAATCGAATAAGTTATTTTAGATTAGAACTCTTTACAAGCTTTTATTTAACTTACAACGTTCGTATGTCTGTCTGTCTGTCTGGCTTTCAGGTTCAAATCTTGTGATCCATTTTTCAAGAACTTGCGGGTATCCGATTGAGCTGCAATTTGGCATACGTAAGTAAGTTTGGTGACAATGCAATAATATGGTATCATGGAGCTCGTCTGAATATGGAGTCGGAAGATGTCCATAGGAACATATGAACTGTACACCGTAACCCCCTCGTGTTTAGGCTTGTTAGATTGGTAATAACAAGTACTTTACAACCAGATAGTGTCCAGGGTCTGATGATGTAGCCAAAAGATGACCAATGGAACCATCCAAAAAATTTTCAGTTAATCGATTTTAAACCGGCATGCTACAATAAAGATAATTTTCATCCAAACCTTATTTCTTCGCTCCAATAAGTTCAAAAATTTCAACTCATAAATCTCCACTTGAACTTTCGAAGTAATTTCTAAGAAATGACTAACGGAGTCGCACTTCACCGTTGCTTGAAATTATAATTGGAATTTGAAAGTCCAAGTCAAAGTTTCAACTCCATGAATTGGTGCTTAAATGGGTGTGATGTATGTTTGTTAATGTGACTTTAGTGGTGTGTAGTTTATTTTATTTTTTATTTTATTTTATGTTTATGTACTGGAGGACTTAAGTTCATGGTACCTATGAGAAAGCTCTTGAAGATAAATTAGGCAATACCATAGAAATCTATTAATCTATATCATCACGCCTGATACTGTCGCCTGATCTCTGTCTACCGCGCAAGGGGCGCGGTAGACAGAGAGCGCTTCTTCAATTACAGACCTCTCTGGATTAATCCACTCTCAAAGTGTCTCTCATACGCGCTCGCCGGTTACGGAGACTCAACGGAATAAAGTAGACTTGCCCTTCATATAGGACACGGTCTATTTGGTGATGGTAAGACACTAGAAGTCATAAAACCGCGTGAAATTGTCGAAAAAATTATCACAAAATGCTTAAGAACTACGTTGACCAATTTTTGTGATCCAGTTACTGAAGTTCGTATAAAAGTCTTCTAAAACTAATTCAACATAATAAGATAAGATACAGATGAAACAATTTATCGAAAAATATTTTTGACGGACGATTTGTCGCAGTGGTTAAGTGTTTAAGCCGCTCCAACCTCTGCGTTGAATAGTCGCGGGTGCAATTCCTGCACGGGACAAATCTTTGTGTGCCCCACAATTAATTGCTTCGGTCTGGGTATTTGTGTGTGAACTTTCATGTTTGTAAACGCACCCACGACACAGGAACAAATCTTAGTGTGGGGGAACGTGTTTAAAAAAATCAACAGTGGCACTCCGGGAGTGCCGACAGATGTGAAAACTTTAACAACGTGCATGTGTATCTATGTACGTACATACACAATATATGTACATACTTATTTACAGAGGTGTCGGTAACGGTAACAGTGTCGCGAGTTCAATTGTTTTTTCCCATCTCAAAAATACCCAACGCACCTAAAGAAGTTGTCACTTCCAAAAACAACTGCCTCGTCTGTCTAATGGCGAATAATATGCTTTGCGATCACGAGGCCCTGGGTTCAATTCCTAGGTCGGACAAATGTAGTTTTTCTAACGAAAAATCCCCAGTATCAGCCCTGAGTCTGGAATTGTGCCCGGTACGTGGCAATAAGCTCACCCGCTATTACATGGGATTTAACATCGTCGGCGAAAAGTGGGTGTAAAGAGTGTACCTCTGCCACCCCCGGGGGAATACACGTGACGGTGTATTTTTTAAAACAATAATGCAATTTTATAAACTGTATATGTATGTAATTTGCGGACGATTTGGCGCAGTGGTTAAGAGCTTAAGCCGCTCCACCCTCTGGGTCGAATAGTCGAGTTCGACTCCCGCACGGGACTGATCTTTGTGTGACCCACAATTATTTGTTTCGGTCTGGGTATTTGTGTATGTTTGTAAACGCACCCACGACTCAGGTATAAATCTGTGGTAGGCTAGGCATCGTTAATTGAAAAAAAATGTCAAAGTGGTGACAGAGGTTTTGAACAAAATCATGTAACTATTACAGCTCTAGTGTTTTATTATACTGATTTTTGGGGCCAATGCTATCCCATTGGTGAGATAAAGTCTACTTTCATACATTGAGGTGAGAGAGAATAGCTCGTCCTCTATCACGCGGACCCACTGCGTGGTTCTATATAGGTAGCTAAGGCAACCTGCTGTTCAAAAGACATTGTTCTGCGCCCAGCCATGATTGCCCCAGAACCAACAGCAATAAAAAAGTACTTGTATGATTTCAAATCACTCATAAATTCTCTGAAGGCTTTTATTACTAAACGGAGAAGCGGGGGAATCGCAATATTGCACAAAAACTATTCGATTTTGAGGTTATTATTCAGTAGCCATTAATACATATGAGGTTATATTGTGTGTGTGTTGACCATTCAGAAAAAATGTTGGCGACTTCGATATAAGTACTTACAATACTTATTCGTTTTAGATTGCAAATTGTCCGTTAGATACAGATAATTGCCATTATTTTAATGAAATAGATAAATAATGATGGCATGGGTCAAATGTTTGTTAGTTCTGGACAATTTTCGATAATGTCCTTTATCAAGACAAACGCGCCTTGAGTGGTAACCAGGTCCGATAACTTACCATCCACACCGAAGTACGCCGAATCTCCAATATGAAAATGCCACCATAAAACGAGACAGATCTGTATAAAAGAACCTGTTGAAATTTTGTACTCTTTACCTATTCCATAACGGGTTTGGCGTGACAATAAAGACAAAAAATCTAAAACAATTAGCTTGCAAAAAATGCGATAGGTGGACACGAATTCGATATGACGCATTCAATGGAATCTATAGAGTTTAGCATAAAGGTATTGATGTTAGCGTACCGTTGTCGAAAAAGCGTCCTGTCATGTTAATCTCTGTTTTAAAGATGTGGTATGAAAAACATGGTATAACAAGTCTAAAATGTTACGATAACGTCAATCTGTTTGTGCTAAACCCTCTAAAATGAGAGTGTTTACTGTTTAATTAGTATCGAGTTTGTCTTCAACTACATTCAGTCACCTGTAAGCTTGAATTTCTATGCGGAATGAATTTCACTTTGATATGCAAACAAAACTTTGAATTGAAATCAATCCTTTGGAATCTCACCTCTCTCTATACACAAAGGAGACTTAATAGTAAAACAATAACTAGAATCAGAATATATATTATTCATGTAAACCATTACAGTTTTCATGAATTGTTAGAATAGTAACAAAGACTACCACCACTTTGGAATGTCATTCCTGTGGAGAAGAAGGGCAAGAAACTCCACGGTTACTCTTATAAAATAGTATTTTTTCAATTTTTTCCATCTACATTTTGTTGTGGGGTATGGGAGAACAATGTAGTATCAACTGACTCTAAATTAATTAACCAAGTGATACTAATCATGAGACTGGCTACATGGTTCTCTTATTTACAGATAAAGAAATGAAGAAAAAAACAAGATCAATTTTAATAAACTACGAGAAGGAAGAGAGGGAACAATAAATAATAATACCACCTATCCAAGCATTTTTATCATTTAAATCATCATCTAGGGTATAGTAAGCTCGTGTGAGTGTACGTTGAAAACAAGATTTGAATTTATTTTCACTAAGTTAAGTGACGTCAACTGGGATTTTATTATAGAATCTAACACAGTACCCCATGAAAGACGTGTGAATTTTAGATAGTCTATAGCATAAAGGTCGAAGTTATAAAACCTGATTGCCTTGTTGGTCTTGATAGTGCAAGTAGCACACACGAGATCATAGGTTTGAATCATCAGTACAACAGTGTGGCTTTTCAATCGGGAAATTCTCAGTCCAGAGTCAGAAATTTTATTATATTATAGGATAATGGCAAAAGACTCGCACCCGTTACCTTAAATCATTAACAATTGTGTATGCTCACAGCACACCTCTGCCGCCCCCGCTTAAGCATATATACATGACAGAGATATTAATTTTTAATTATTCTAGTGTTAAAAATCTTTCTAAGGTCACACCTAGTGTTTTGTATTTTATCCTGCATGCAATTCCGAATACAAATTTCGCATGCATAACGTGCGTAAACACCATATAAAGTGCGTAAATTAAACGTACCACCATTAAAGCCAGCTGTATCGGTCGATTAATCGATGTGCCTAAAGTGTATTGTCTGGTAAGCTATTAGGTGATTTATGTATGCCACTGAAACCTTTGTTAATGTGTGTAGGTAGGTGATAAAATAATGAATCAGCCTGTAATGTTCCAATGCTCGGCAAAGGCCTTTTTTAATAAGGTGGGAGAGGTTCGGAGATACTCAACCTAGCCGACCCAGTGTGGATTGTTGAGGGCAGGTTTGTAGCCACTTACAGTTGGAACTTATCAACCCGCCTATAACTACATTCACATTAAGTAGCAGCCCAAAACAAAGACTTAATAACGTGTTTTCCCAAACACAGAGACGATTGAAAATGGGATTGTCACCAACGGTCACCAACTATAAGAATGAAGAAAGCTAGCAAGGAAAGAACTTGTTAGAACTCTGAATTCTTTGTCTACCCCGCACTACTGATCAGGTAAATCTTAGTAATTACTAAGAACATCGTGGTCTCGTAGCGCTACGAGCGCCTTTGTATATAATGTGATACATTATACGTGTTAAGTTTTTAAAATTTATGGAGCAAAGTGGAAAAGTTATCCGCAAAGACAATCCCGTTCAATTGCCACATTAAATCCGATAACCTCGCTTTACGAACGCTAAGAGCTCTAATGCATTCTCGAAAAAACAACTAAAAGTTGACATTATTCGTGCACATTCCCCCGATTTCACGACTTACCGTCCACTCCCTCTGTCTTTTAGTATCGAACGAACTTAAAAGAAGAGAGATGGCACTAGAAATTGAATTTTCAGTGTGCTTTAGATATTTTTAAAATATCTAAGAGCTACGGTGGCGACATCAAACGTTGATTATTGGACTTTCAACCTTATGTATGTAGTTTAAGAACGTGTAAGTATATAGTATTTTGGCGGAGGAAATAAGATTTTTAAATGACGTCTGGGAAAGATGGGACGGCGGAAATCTAAGTGCACGTCGGGCAAAATCAAAATACGGTTCTTCAGGAAGAAGGTTCTCTCACGAGTTTTTCCTCAAAGTGGTACTTGGACACATCCAATGCACGAGAAATGCACATTGGTAATGCTCACAGAAATAAAGAAAATAAGCCATTACCGACACTAAGTACTAGGAAATCAGAATCGCTAGATACTGGTGCAGTTGGATTAAATTTTATTTTATGTGAACTAGCGGCCGAATTGTGAATTATATATATAAGCAATAAGCATTTCAGTGACAAGCTGATAATTAAATTCCTCCTTACATTTTTAAATCCTACGTAACTACAAATGCTTAAGTCAGAAACCAGTCGTAGTTTGATAAGGGTTGTGTCAATAATAGGGACAAAGGTGCGCCCGAACTAAAATTAAATTTAGAGAGCAGAAGTTTCCGTTTTATTGATTTAATATTAATCAATAAAACGAAAACTTCTGTTTATAAAATATTTAAAAGCACTCAACCACTTTGATATATTAAAATACTCATATATCAGAAGCACAGAGAACTTAAGAGAAACACTTTTTTACGAGAAAGGGATCGATATAAATATTTGCCAAGGATCTGTTATATTGTGCGGAACTGACATGAAATTTTCATGACTACACAACGACTATAAATAGAAAGTTATTGATGATTATTGAATTTGTTTAAAAAAAGGTTCCAATATTCATATCTACAGAAACATCTAAATCACATGGCATTAGAAACTTAGTCAAATACCAGGTGATCAGAAATAGCGAGTAAGTCACGCAATAGTCTCATATTTTACGTTTATAGGGAAAAAGGACGAATCCAATGTTTGTGAAGGGTTATAGTAATAACGCCTCAGAGGAGGCTGTGTAATCCCTTTCGAGAGTAGCCTGACCTAAAATTTAAATTCTCAGCCCTACTTAAGTGGCAATGTTTCACTGGAACAGAGTCCACTTCGTAACATTAAAGTTTAAGGAATGGGTCCGTTGGTGGGGTCCAAATTATCTCAGTATACAATGGACGTAATTTACTGGTTTTATTGCGGAAGGTTTTTGAGATGCGTTTCGGTGCGGGCTAATTGCTTTTATGTGGTTGACGCTGGAGGCGTTCTTGTTTTAAATTAAACAGTTTTAATATAGTTGTATATAATTTAAAAATATGGGACATTTATTTTCGTTTTCATTGCTCAGTAAATAATTCAAATTTTGCTCGCCTAAAATAATAAATTGATAGCTGAATATAATACTGAAATAAGTCAACATTTGATCAGTAACGATAACACTCTAGTGTTAAAACTAAAAAGCATAATTTTCCCTGCTCTTGCTTTTTATTTCATTCAGTCAGTAAAATATAACATATATTTTTAGATAGATAGATCCATGATGATAGATAGATTCAAGATAAATTCGTTATAAGTGTAATACTGAATTTAAATTCAGTTTAGCGTTTGTTATAGCAGATAAGGGGGGCTCTGGAAGAAAAAGGGGTCTCTTCCAGCGCTGATTTTCAGTCAGGCGTCTGGATCACTTTTCTCTTAAATGAAATATAATGCAAGCATAGGCGTAGAAAAAACTTGCTTGTTTATAAAGACGCCTTCAACTGGCCCCCTATTCTATAGAGTTTTACTTCTCTAACAAGCACATATTGCGTGAGTCGAATTGCCTACTTTACGAGCCCGCTGTGAAGTTGGACGGCAATAAACTAACTTTAATTGAATGTAAGTCATTTTTACCATTCTATTACGTGGTTGATACATTTTGTAGTTATGACGTCGTAAATTTTATATTTGGCAACGTTTAATTGCGTATTTTGTTGTTTACGGTTGTTTATTGGTGATATAAATACCCATATTAGTGCTAGAATAAAAACGTTTTAGAGAAGTCAATGATTTTTGTCCCACTATAAAACCTTCTCTCAAAATCGTTGGTAAAATAGAAATTTGCCAGTATGGTGAGAGGAAATCCACATAGATCATCAAATCTACATTTCCAAGTTGAGGGGCCAGATATGTAAAATCATACTGAGTCGAAGATGCTGGGTTCCTAAGTAATAGGCGGGAAGCTATTATTCCGGGCATAATGTCAGATTCTGGACTAACTACTACTTAAAGTAGAAAAGCCCAATAACGCTTTGTTTGGGCTATAATTCCAATAATATTGAGACGTCAACGATCAACGAGGAAGTTGGTGAGAGAGTCAATATAAGTCAGTACGAGAAATGAAAATATAACACCTCCTCAAAACACTACATGAAGAAACTTTGCTCGTGTTGAACAAGAATTTAGTAATGTAAAATTGTGGACAATCGGAATACTATTTACTAGTATTTCTATTACCACTACTTCAAAGGGATATAAAGAAATGCATGTGTGCTATTTTCAGTGCATACATACAAGTAAAACATAAAGCCAACAAGTACTAGTTTTAAATGGAATTGTCATACAAAAGTTCAGTGCACTAAGTTGGATGTGTTTGCATCATACTGTTTTCGTACGGACCCGCCGTTCAAAGGATCGCTATATACGGATAAAAGTTTTGTCGCACTTGTCCACGAGCTGAAACTTTTGCTAGAAAAGATTTTACTTGCGTCATTGGTATTATTAAAATTGTTTGTGTTTAGCAAGCGTGTCTCAAAAAATCTATTTAAAAAAAAATAAAACCGACTTCAAAAAGCAAAACCTAAATATTTGAAGTCGGTACCGGTTAGTGCAGTCCGTTACTTGGCACCGACTTAAAATATTGATTTTTTGCTTTTTTAAGGGGATTTTCTTTTTAAAAAGATTTTTATTTTAAGTGACAAGTGAATTATTTACTAATATTTATATACCTATATTATATTATTTTGCTGAGTTGTACAGCAAGGTACCTGCAGGATTGATATAATAACCATAATAACAGAATCTATACATTCGTGCTGTTCGCCGCTAAGGAGTCCCCTGATGTATCTTCCAAGTCCAAGCTCCAATACCAATGAAATTAAAACTGGTGGTGGTCCCACCACTTTAAAGCTATACTGAACCCAATCCAAAAATAATCATCAAAATCGATTCATAATTGGCGGAATGATTTCGTAACATACATACAAAAAAAAACATACAGCCGAATTGAGAACCTCCTCCTTTTTAAAAGTCGGTTAAAAACTCAGTAGGACTGTCTTTTATATTTACAGCGTGAACTATTAAAGTGTGAACAGTTGGAATATTATTTACAAATGTCTCTTTTACCAATGACTACTTAATAGGGATATAACTACAAAGATACATGTTTGTTATCTTCGAAACTATTTTCAGCACATACCTACAAGAAAAACGCTGAACAAACATTTTCATAAGACAAATAAAATGAAATACAAATATGACGGGGAGTCACGTAACGCCAATAACTGCTTGCTTTAAATGGAATTATCATACGAATGTTTAGTGCACTAAGTTGGATGTGTTTGCATCATATTATTTTCGTACGCGCCCGCCGTTCAAAGGATTGATACATACAAACGAGAGTTCCGACGCGCTTGTCTAGAAGCTAAAACGTTTGCTGAGTTCTTTAGGAAAAATATTTGTGGCATTGATAATATTAAAATTGGATGTATATATATAACGTGTATGATGAAACATTTGTTATGTTTTCGCCTTTAAGATTAATCAAAAATACGATTTTCATTCTTAAGACAGCGGGACACCATTACAATGAATGTGCCTGCAAAAATCAAGTGGCTTTCGAAGTTAAACAAGTTGAAATAACTGCAAAATAATTAAATGTTGTAAATATTACCTAGGAAAAATCCTGCTGCTGCTGGGTCTTTCACGAGCCTTGAGGGAACCACGCAAAGCTTACTGACTAAAACATATTCAACTATGTGCGTTGATCTAGGAAAAATCCTGCATTGGGCTTTCGAAATTCTCGAGGAATGCACCACTCATGGTAAAAACCCCCAGGGCGGCCGGCATTGACATTATGGATGGGTTCAGGGATCTCCATGAAGAACGCACAAGTGCCAATCTGTGCTGTGCTTTAAAGAACCCGCCATCGGAGAGAATACTAAAAACACTTCAAACCTGACTAAATATTTCAGCGAACAAATCACCCATTTACCACGTCCGTGTGTATTATAGGCATTCTTATTCAGTAGCAAGTGCAATGACCTCGGCAGCTGTATAAAACCAGAGGAAGGGTGCAAGGAGAGCCTATTGTTAGTCCGACGTGACTTGTAGATCGTAGCGGAGGGCAGAGCAAACTGATTTTTAGTTAGTCTGCGTAGAATACACCTTTGTTTTTCTATATTACACTTAAATAGGTATGTTTAGGGAACTCGTGAAAAGAAAATATGTAGGTAACGTGTAGAATGGGAAAAAAGTTGTTTATGGGTGTATAAAAAGCTTATGTGTGGTAATAGGTAACATTTGTTGTGTGGGATATAAATTTCTTTCTTTTCTTTTTGGTTATGTTGTTGCGATGCGTATTGTGTAGATACATAATAGAGTTATATAGTAGGGTATAATTGTTTGAACTCTAGCTCAGCGAAAATAAATAGGCGTGGAGTGTATAAAAAGGTGTATTTAGATAATACAATAAAGGGCCGCGGTTGGTGGTGTCCGTTGACGCCGGTGGATGCAAGTGAAATGCATCGCCGCAGTAGTGGTAGAGGCTGTCGATGGTCGCTTGCGTCTGCGTTCAGGTCACGCCAGAATAATAATAATCTAATGTGCGGATCTGATTTTGTCTCTTCAATATAATACATCGTCTAAATTTACTTAAAATGTTTGTGGATTAGGTCTGTTAAACTCAATTATGTAGGACGACGCGTTATCAAACGTATGTGACGTGTGTTTTCAAGTCATTTTGATGGAAGGTAAATAGTGACAAACTGACAAAATATATGTATAAATTAGCGCTGATTAGCTATAATTTTCTATCCTCGGGGGAAAAATACCTACTGCAGGACAACTATTGTAAAATTATTTTAGTCAATAGCTTAAATTTAGTTGGCGGATGGCTTGATCCACTAGTTAAGAGCTTAACCCGATCAGCCAACTGGATCAAGTAGTCGCGGGTTCGAGTGTACAAGTGTTTGTTTCTGCCTGGGTGTTTGTGTATGTGAATTTTGTATTTGTAAACACACCCACGAAACAGGAATTGTTTCTAGTGCGGGGCTACGTTGTTCTAAAAAAAAAAGTTCACACATGATCATTTTAGAACACCTAGTATACGCCGTCCCCCATAGCGACTGCCCAAGTCTAAGCCATTCCTCCTTGAGGCGCCCTTAAGCTAGTTGCCCCCTTGCCCTTCTGGTTCGAGCGTAGTGGTTGCACGCTCGCCCTCTTGTCTGACGAAGCTGTAAAGGCCCCGCGGCCAACAGCGTAGATCATTCATATACACACACACACACTAAAAAAAATTCAACATGAACTGAAAACAGTTGGAATCGGTTCAGTTCCCGATTTGGAACCAACTATTTTCAGGTCTGGCGCATACTTATTGTATACAACTAACAAAGTAATAATTTTGGTTAATAAAACAGCGTAACTCATTTTTATACAGATCGTCATGACGATAAGCTTTTAGCTATATGCATTCAGCTAATAATAACTTATTCATATACATAATTTTCTTTCTTTCTATAAAACTACATTAATAATAATAATATAAGCCCCGTTAAAAAACTGTCCCACTGTTGGGCACGGGGTTCCTTTCCAAGTGAGAGGGATTAGGCCATAGTCCACCGCGCTGGCCCAGTGCGGGTTGGCGAACTTCACACGCCTTCGAGAAACTCTTAGGCATGCAGGTTTCCTCACGATGTTTTCCTTCACCGTTAAAGCAAGTGAAAAGACAGAGGTGCGTGCCTGGATTTGAACACGAGACCTCTAACTTTGCAGTCCAACGGTCTTACCACTAGGCTAGCACTGTTTTTTTTAATAAATTTTAAAGAATACTGCATTATTATATATTAATTCACTATTGGATGCCTACGAGTTTCTCGAAGGTGTGTAAATTTCGCCAACCCGCACTGCACCCGCGAGGTGAACTATGGCCTAAACCCTCTCAGTTTTAGAGGTGGCCCCTGCCCACTGTTGGGATAGTTTCTTAACAGGGTTATTATTATTAATTTTAATTCACTATAATCTATAATTCTACACGAAAATAGAAAATATTTTCAAAATCTTCTAACCCGTTGGAGCTCTAATCTCTACCCACTCTGCAAGAGATTTTGCAAGATGATATAGACTGATAAAAGGAAAAGCTCCTAAAATAAAAACATCAAATAGTACTAAGTAGTCATAAATTTTCTCGGCCCACTCTTATTTAATTCTCCTACAGATTTCCCTAAAGATATGCCCCTTACCTTTCTCTCCAATACTGTAACATACTAATGACGTCATAATTCAGCACAACATCAACCGAAACTATTCAACGGCCAGTCAAATAGTGTACATTCAAAATAATGGCGCGATCAATTCAGAACGGTCGGTATAGAGCGATGAACCTTCAAGACTGCATCTAAATATGAATGTAGAAATCATCTATAAAAGTTTATGACTGATGTAACTCATAGTTACCAAATATCATACAAGCAAGTCATACAAGGATCTTTTGGCCCGCGGGCCAAAAGATCCTTGCTTTTGGCCAGAAAGCAAAAACTAAATATTTGATTTGGTTGGTGCAGTCGGTTAAGTAACCGACTGCACCAACCAGCACCGACTTCAAATATTTATTTTTTGCTTTTAAAAGTCGGTCCTTTCTTTAAAAAGTTTTTTATTTTACAATTTTTAATGATAAGTGAAGATATTATTATTATTTATATACCTCCGGTATATCATCCTATTTATACAGTGAGGTACATACAAGATTGATATAAAACTCATAATAACTGAATTTTCACATTCATGCTGTTTGCCGTATAGGATACCCCTGGTGTATCTTCAAAGCCCATTGTCCAATACCAATAAAATTTAAATTCGGCCATCACGGAGCTATACTGAATCTAATGCAAAAAGAATCAACAAAATTAGTTTATAAACAAAAAAAATTACAAAAGAATACAGACGAATTATGAATCTCCTCCTTTTTTGAAGTGGGTTAACATTCTGCTTAATTCTATACTAGGGTACCTATAGGATTGACGTAACACCCATATTGTCTCAATTTGCACATTCCTATTGGTTGTCGTTAAGGAGTTCCCTGGTGTATCTCCAAAGACCAAGGTCCAATACTGATGAAATTAAAATGGGACCACCTTGAAACTATTGAATCCAGCGGAAAAAGAATCATCCAAAACGGTTTCGGTGAACATACATAAAAAAAGCATACATACAGCGAACATAGAACCTCCTCCTTTTAGAAGTCGGTTAAAATAAGGCATATTTGTTACTTAAAACTAAAAATAATTTTAATTTATAACAAACAAGAAGACCCTTTTAAAAACAAGCTATATACCAAAAACATCACAAATATCTTACTTAGTTGAGGAGTTCCTATGGCTTCCTTCCAGCTCCATCATCAGACCAGCTTCATGACATGGTCACTTTATCATCATTTAGCTTAATTAGATACCTGCAAGCGCTTTTAAAATCTGAAAGACAGACAGACTTACGAGCATTGCAAGTTAAATAAAAGCTTGTAATAAACTCGATAAAATTCCTATTTTTTTCCAATTCCGCCCTTTTTCAATAGGTCCACACTACTGTCCCACAATACCTCACTTATATTTATATTTCCAGAAGTCTTTTTTCTCCTGTTTTTCTCAGCTCACAGCTAATGTTTATCTTTTTTTTGCTCACACGATATATAAGAAAATATATCGTGTGCCTATCGATTTTTTTCTATAAACAAAAACTACGTAAGGAATAAAAATCGCCGGCCTAAAGAACCGATTTATAAGGACAAATAGATTCGTTTTGACGTTAAAGAAGGGTATCTTCACGTAAACGTTTGACAAACTATAACTCTTTGCGAATCGTAGCCGAAGGGCGGAGATCTTAATAAATCGATGTGACACCAGAAAGCTGGTATCATTGAAAATGACTCGAAGAAAAATAAGCTAAAATTGATGTGGAGAATTATTGTGACACCTGTAACTAATTACCTCTGTGACGTGGACAGATAGCCCTAAAAAATGTCGGCGGTGTGCGGCGCTGTAAAATATTGATGTCGTTTGTCAAAAACTCCTGACTTTATAGGTAACAATTTGGACTTTATGATTTTTGAAAAAGAAAAGGACGGTTTTAAGAATTACATCACCAATTTCTTCAAGCTTTCCTCAAATCTGGTCAACTGCAGTCCTACCTACCTATAGTCAAAAACCATCTAGGTAATGCCATCACTACAAACATTTCCATAGAATTTAGTCAAGCCATTTAAGAGGAGAAGAATTAAAAACACACCCCTTAATTTCATGTATTATAAAGAAATTGGGTAAATAGGTATGTATGATCAGAGTTAAACGATGTGACAGCAGAAAGCGAGCAAAATTCAAAATTAACTGGAAGAAATATGAGCTAAAATTGATGTTGACAATTATTTTGACACCTGTAACTAATAACCTTTGTGATGTGTTTAGATAGCGGCACCCGCGCTGTAAAATATTGGTGTCGTTTGTCAAAAAGTCCTGACTTTGCAGATAGGGGATATGATGGTTTTATGATTTTCAAAGGAGAAAAAGTATCCGGCCAGTGTGATTGCGTAGGTATTGGGTCCGATAACTACATTATTAAAAAAACTACAAGATACCGACACTATTTACTTTCGATACCTTTAGTTACAATACTACAGGTATACTAAAGCTGCGTCGCTACACGCGAGACCTCCGGAAGGTCTTATATTGAGCCAAAGAACATCGTATAAACAGTTACCGCCACATGACTGTCTCGTTCGACCGATGGCGCATCGGCGAACTCTAGGCCCTAGTCTCAATACTTAGGTCGGAAAAAGTGTGATTTTCCTATTTAAAAATTCTCAATTACAGCCCTGTATGTCTGTATCAGTAAGTTTGAGTCAGTCTACATTGGGAGCATACATCTTCGACGAAACGTGACTAGTATACAGTAACTATGATGGGATTTCCGTTTTTATTATCAAATATAAGCTTATAAAAATAAAACCGATCGCAAAACAAGAGGTCAATATCCTTCTAAAAGCCACGAAGGAGATATCGCAATAAAATACAACCGAAGCTAAACCGCCACCCGACACCGACCCGACTTATGGGATCCTAAAAACACCTCCGTATCAAAAAGTAGAGTACCACCACTCTAACAATAACCTTTTTTAATAAAACCTTTGATATCCGACTTGACTTAGCAAAAAAATATTACATCAAGCCTAGTCAAATTGAAGGTATTTTTTATCTATTCACTAGCCGACACCTGGTTCTGACCACGTGACTTAGAAAATGTCACTGAAAGAAATTCATCAATAGAATAGTAACATTCAGTTGTTAGTTATTTTTAGTTATGAGTGATTGGAATAATTTCTTTTAGAATTACACCAATCCAAATCCTTCCATCCAAGGCATTTTATTATAGACCTTAGGCGCTCTACAGAATATACTTTTATGCATGAGCGCTGTCCTTGATGATCGTATGTCAGTATCATATCTGAATTTTTTTAAGGTTTGAGTTTAATTGTTTTCACAAATAATCCAATTTCGAGGATATATAAACTAGGTAACGTTAATAATTTTAAGGGTGAAAAATATGGCTTACAGCAGTCTATAGATTTTATGTTAACTTTGGCTCAGATATATCTCTTTGAGTGTGTGACAGTGCTGTGTAACAGTTTAAAGGGAGTGACTCAATCACTTATGAGTGTGTGCGCTAGAAAAAAATTTTAAGTTTTGATGACGATGACACCATAGGCCTAGATTGTGTAATCTATATACTAACTTGCATAATTAATGAATGCATGTCACCTGGAAATTGCCAATATATTGCAAGAAAAAAACAGCTGATACACTAACGTTTTACTTAGCCCTTAACTAGAAATTATACCAAAGTCATAGGTGCCTTTAAAATCTTGAAATTCACGTACACGGATATTGAGACCGAAAGAAGCATTAATAAGTTACTCATGATTTTTTCCCATTGCGAAGATCAAACCTGCGATTGCTCGGTCCAGTTAAGGGCGCGCTACGCTCTGACCGCTAAACCAAACCCTTGTCTGCTTAACTTGACATCCCTAAAATCCTCAAGACAAGTTGACACAAAAGCCGGAAAAAGAAGCCTGTAATAACACGTAGCCAAAATAAAATCCGGAATTCGTCCGTCTAGCGGGCACAATTGCTATCCATTGGAGTTCACGCACCGCCGACTTTTCGCCATAGCCGCCGATGACGTAATTAGGTACCGTCAACAACAGAAGATTCTTGAAGAAACTTCTACCAAATTACAGAAGATTCTTGAAGAAACTTCTACCGATTTATTATAAGAAGTGTAATATGATAATAAAGATTAAAATGTCATGAAGACAATGTCCATCTCTCTATCTATATCATCACGTCAGCGCCCTTGTTGGACGAATGCAATGTTTAGAACAATATTTAATTTAATGTAATCAAATTTTCCAAGAAAAAACTTTAACAAAGCCCTTTTTTGAATATAAATTGTATGTTTTCTTAAACGGCTGAACGATTTAAGACTTGTCAAGGTCAGCAGCTAAAGAAAATTTTCGAACAAAAGTTCTCGTTAGTTTAACATTTTCAGTTTTTTAAATACTTGCACACTTTAGTTTTGCTTCAAATCCATTATTTTTGTTGGTCTAAATATATTTTAATATATTGCTTTAATATATAACTTAATCTTTTGGTTTCGACAATCGCCATCTTTTGTAAAATGCTGAGTTTAAAAACTGGGATTGTTAAGCGACTTAAATTGCTGACTGTACCTACCCATCAAACCCCGGGTTTTACAGTAATGCCGTTTTATTTCCAGGAAGTCTGCAGATAAATATCTCTTGGTACGGTGATCTGTTGCGTGAAGGCGAGATTAGCTTAAGTTGGGGTTTAACAAATTGTATGTTCTTGAAAGTGGTACATTTTGGGACGTATCCCCGTACCGTAGTTTTGTAAAGGAGGATGCTGGAAAATTCTTTGGATATTGTTTTTAGGTCTGAGATCGCAAAAGTGTGACTAGCTTTTTAATTATAATTTTGGCTATTAAAGCGGCTATCCACGCATATATTCCTCATAAGGTGGACCAAAACCCTGTTTCAACTGATTCTATTCTTATCGATATCTCTAGCTTCCACCAGTCTCGCATTTATAAGCTTGGCTCTGGACAGGAAATAAAATAAGCGTCTTAATACCTAAGTGATAACTCCATTAAATCTGTACGCATAGAATTTGCCTACAAGCATAAAAAAATAAACTCCGGTACACCCATATTCAAGCAAGTGCAGCAAGCCGGTTATCTTAGGACCCAGTGCATTTTTTTTGTAGTAACACCTAATTAATACACCGTCACGCCTCTATTCCCCAAGCGGGGGTGGCAGAGGTGTACTGAGCCAGTTATTATCACAAATTAATACATTATCTAATATAGGATTTCTACCCTGAAGCTCGTCAATGCCAACCGCCAACGCAACGAGTCTAAAAGTATTACAAAAATAATGATCTACCCAAAATAATAAACGACCACACTAAATTAAACTTCTAAATTTGCACGAACACAAAGAAGCTCCCGCCTAATTAATTAGCTAATTTAAAACCAAACACTAATACCAAACGAAAGACCTTTGTTTTAAATTTCCCGAGATAATCTCGCTGGATGGGGGAGCTCAATTGATGAAATCTTATCTTTATTGTGACAGCCTTGATCCCGGTTCGTTCCCTAGACTAATCATGAAGTATGGTCAATAACAAAGTTGGCTATCCCAGTTGCGGAGTTAAGTTTCATTAGACATCTTTAGGCTCAAGCTGATACAAAAAAGTCGATGTAAACTTAAGTTGGATTTATTGAGTTTGGTGAATCTGGACGGCTTAGTTAGTGACAGAAAACTTTAGCAAGTATGAGATCTAGGGTCAAAACCACGGGCGCGTGCTTCTAAGTACATATTTCGGAATTCATATCGAGATAATTCAGATATGCAACAATTACATTTCGATCCCGGTCCTCGTGATGATCTTAGGGGAGGCCTTATTTCTATAATGGATGTTTTTTAGCTGATGATGATGGATGTAATAACTTGGATACGTTTGTAATTAGAAAGAAATACACAATTAGAGAGAAACAAATTAGGAAACTTTGCCTATTTAGCAATAGCTGACGACGAAGCGCTGATTCAGAAGTAACATTTTTATAGAATACCAATTCATTTTCGAGTCAGGGGAGTCTTTTTTTTCTTATCTAACCAGCTTTTTAGTCAAAAGAAAAACAAGCGCTATATCCATAACGCCACAAGGCAATAACAAAATTGCACTTGTGGGAACATACATCTACAAAATTGCAATAAGCCGAAACTTTTAATGGACAGCGCTGCATTATATTAGTATTCAATTGTCGAAAACCACCGTTATTTTTTTATTTATCGGCAGAAACATTGAATACCAAAAAAAAAGATACGAAAAATAATTTGAAACGAATCCAAAATTTAAATAAAGCGTTTTATATTGTTTTTACGGCCGCAAAGTTTTGCATTGTAGCATTGGTACGGTTGAGTTAAATTCGGATTTAACCGATTCTAGGAAAGTTGGCACCGCGTCAAAAATTGGTGCAAGCTAGGGTTGCGCCGAATCGGGGTGGTCTGCGAGTTATCGGAGCGAATAAATTACAGGAAGACAGTTTTTGCTGAATTGGATGATAGTTGCAATTAAGCTTCTGCAAGGATAGAATTTAGTTTTCTATTTTATAGATCGTTATCTTTCTTGGTTTCATTAATCTATCTCTATTTATCTATCTATATCATCACGCCAAATACCTTGCAGGGTAGGCAGAGAGTACAGAGTTCCAGCAGGTTCTTTTCTTACGTACCTCTCTAGCTTCCTCCACTCTCACTATCGTTATTAATTCTTTTCTAATATCGACTATAGCGAGTGACCGATTCTTTTTAAGGGCACTTTATTAAGGGCAAACATATTTTCTCCCTTGTATATGTAACTAGGACTGCATAAAATGCATTGGTTCTAAAATTTCGTTAATTAGAACTCCTGTGTTGCTAAAACCTAATAAAAGAGCCAAGAGGTCTACCATTCTTCATCTCACTATGTAAGCAACGTATAACAATAACACACATAAAACAACAGTTTTAACGACTGCAATTTAATTCCACACTTTCCGCGGAACATTTCCGACAAACTCACATATCCATGCTCCGCTCGGTTAACAATAAAACTTCTCTCACTTCAGGAGCATGTAACACCTTGAGTTGCGAACTTTGAGATAAGAATCGCCACAAGCTCAATTTAAGGACACTTGAATGTGCGGCACGGCATCTGTAGTTGCATTGCGGGACAGGGGCGGAGTTGGCAAGCGAATGCTTGGAATAGTAATGATTGAATTGGGTTTTGTTGAGTGCAGAGTGTCCACGTCTTGGCCCCGTAAGTCATAACAGGTAGAACGCATTGGTTAAAGACTTAAGTCTTCAGGCATTGCGGTATAGGCGAAGCGAAAACGTGACGTAGTTTGCCAAATACTGCCCAACCCAATTGGACCCTGCGGTTGATTTCTTTCTCGAAGTTGTTCCTACCAAATTGGACAACTTGTCCAAGGTAGACATACTCCCGAACAACTTCGAGCATCGAACCATCGACGTAGATCGGTCCCGGCGTGACATGCTCATTAAACATGATCTAGTCCCACATTTGTGGACTAGTCCCACTCACAGTGGGACTAGTCCACAAATTCAAAGTCGCACAGCGGGCTATGGAGCGAGCTATGCTCGGCGTCTCTTTGAAGGATAAAATTCGTAACGAGGTAATCCGACAAAGAACCAAAGTTACCGACATAGCTCGCAGACTCAGTAAGCTAAAGTGGCAATAGGCTGGTCACATCTGCAGAAGGACCGACGGCCGATGGAGCAAGCGTGTCCTAGAGTGGAGACCGCGACTTAGTAAGCGTAAGGTATGACGGCCCCCAGCTAGATGGACCGACGACCTCAAAAAGGTCGCTGGGACAGACTGGATGCGAAAGGCGGAGGACCGTGTGCAATGGCGCGTGTTAGGAGAGGCCTATGTCCAGCAGTGGACTACGATAGGCTGATTGATTGATTGATTGAGTGCAGAGTTGGCGTCATACAGACTGTCGATTGTGAGGAAAATATGATTTAAGAGTCGCTTATACATTAATCTGTCAATAACTTCACAAGTTGATATCATTAGTATAATTTAAATTTAAAAACTGATTCTAGAACTAAGTGAATCATTTATGTTCCATTTACAAAAATGTTATAATTATGTGTTATAATGTTATAATAATCATAAATCAATAGAAATGTGTCTATCTAAGCCAAATACCAAACGAAGATATAGCAGTTTTTTAATTGAAACTAAGTAGTTTGATACTGAAATTATTTCATTAACTTCTGTTTAAATCGGTTTAATTAATATGATCAAATAATTGTGACAGACGTATTGGTCTGATAAATCTTTCACAATTATTATAGTTCCAACAAATTCTTACCTTCCCTTTGGTTTCCTCCACTCTCAAAGTTCCTTTCATACACGCTCGCAGCGCCAGTAACTAAGACTCTCGACATGACAGATTTATTGACCATTCAAACAGAGCTCAAGTATGAATCATTTTACATTACCATCACTTTACCTCACCTAGATACCCCTGAAAGTAACACTACAAATACTAGCCGTCATAACTCCGACCCTGGTTATCGAGTTGTCACCAACAAACTCTTTTACGACATAACTGCGCCATTCCCGAGAATGGGTTTAAAGTACTGTAGGTTTAAGTGTACTATTTCTGGCTTGGAAGGGTACATATTAGTGTAACTTATCTTTACATTCTTGTTGAGTATTTTTCAAGCTTTTATTTAACTTGCAATGTTCGTATGTCTGCCTGTGTGTCTGTCTTTCCGGTTCAAATCTTGTGATCCATTTATTGAGCACTTGCTATCCAATTGAGCTGAAATTTGGCATACGTATGTAAATTCCATGGAACTGGTCTGATGATGGAGTCGGAAGGTGGCCATGGAAACATGTTTAGGCTTGTTAGATTGGTATTGACATGTACTATACAACTAGATAGTGTTCAGGTTCTGATGATAGAGCCGAAAGCTGGCCAATGGACCAACTAATCAATATACCCTCACCGTGTTGGAGCCGCCGCTTGCTTTCCAAGGTCTAATGATGGAGCCGGAAGGAAACCATTGGAACTCCTTAACTAAGCACGCAAGAAAAAGAAATAGAAAGACCTGCAAAATGATGTATCCACAAATAACGTCAGGTTCGCTTGCCATCGCTGATAACAAATACTAAATGATGTAGTTTGTGCATCTGTATCTACTAAATAGCGAATAAAAACAAGTGTGAGGCCTTTTAGGGCCCTATTTCGTTATGACCAAAGGCGGCGCGGCAATACCTTTGTGAAATGATGGTCTAATGGAATTCTGTGTATTTTCGACTTGTTCTAGTTCTGGCCAGCCCGCTCAAAGGATGGAGTAGTCATAGATTCGGTTCTATCTAATAAATCCTTGTCTGACTCTCATGCTGGGTCCATACTTGTCAAACCTCGTCAAACCATCTACAAATTCAAACGTGGAGATAGAATATTTTGGCTTGACTTGCAAAGGTTTACAAGCGCTTGCTGCCGATCCTTCTGGCGTTGGTTTTTGAGGCCCAAATCAAAGGAAGTTTGCGGCAAGCGCTTGCGATCCTTCCATACCATTGTAGCAGCTAGTATCGCTCGCGCACTGAACGCAAATAGAGGTGTACGCGCGTGCGTATTGTACTGTCTTTAAACGTGCTGCGTAATACTAAACAAATAGTAACTTGTCTAATATATATTTTACACTTCCCCGAATGCTACCAAGCAGACCCTTGGATTTGGGATCCGAAGCACAAACGCCATAACGATAAGAAAAAGTAGCCGATGCATAGAATTTTCCCAGTGAATTTTTTTTAAACACTTTCAAAAACACATTTTTCTGTTTCAATTTGTTTCTTTTTATAATATCAAATTAGTGCATCCAGTTACTTGGCGCCGACTTCCAATTTTTATTTTTTGCGTTATGAAGTCGGTTTAGTTTTTTTAAAGTTATTTATTTTATAATTTTAAGTGACCATAGAATTATTTATTCATATTAAATATATACCTATATTATATTATCCTGCTTAGTTCTACAGTAAGGTACCGGTACAGGATTGATATAATACCCATAAGAAGTCCCCTGGTGCATTCTGAAGGTTCAAGGTTCAATACGCATTTCATCTCAAAGCTATACTAAACCCAACGCAAAAAGAATCATCAAAATCAGTTCACAAATAAAGACGTTATAAAAAACACGCAGACGAATTGTAAACCTCATCCTTTTTTGAAGTCGGTTAATATTCTGATTAGTTTTATGGTACCTATAGGATTAACACAATACTTATAATAACTCAATATACAGATTCGTATTATTTGTCGTTAAGGAGATCCCTGTTGTACTTCAAAGTCCAAAATCGAATACAAATGAAATTAAAATAGGACTACCTTGGAGCTATATCGAACCCAATGCAAAAATAATCACCAAAATCGGTCCAGAATTGACGGAAATATCAATGAACATACAAAAAAAAAGCATGCATACAGACGAACTTAGAAGGTCCTCCTTTTTGAAGTCGGTTAAAAAATTACATAACCCAAACTTTATAGCCGTCGCGAGATCGATGTCCATCATGCGTGCTTGCTCGGCACACCAGTGCACTAGTATCGTCAGTTTGTGAATGTCAATATTTGTCTCACTTAATTTGTCCAAGCGTTTTTAGAGGTTTGCGGCCAGTGGCAAGCATGTGGAGCCGGCATCAGATATTTGTTTTGGTCTGATTGTTTGCGCATAAAACTTAAACCCACCCAGTACACAGAAATATGAAAATATTCTTTTTTTAATATCTACGATTGCTTAAATTCCACTATATCAAGTCTTAGACTTAGCCCGAAACGTCTATTCCAGTCAAAAAATCAAGATAACAATCCAATTTATCAGCGTCTTTTTTCTTGAAAATTTCTGTATTATTATCCGAGCCAGTGATTGCGTCTGTCCTTATTTGATTTCAATGTTCGAAGTTATTTGAGATAGATTTTATTCGTAGGTGTTGCCTTTTCGTATATTTTTTTTTACATAAATGAGGTCTGATGCTGAAATAAAATTATCTAGCTTCATAAAAAATCTGAATATTTTTATTCAAATCATTCTGCCTTGCTGATACATTTAGTGGCGCATTTTGCGACTTGGCAATCACGAGGTCCTGGATACCTTGGCTCCATTCCTAGGTCGAACTATGTCATATTAATTTTAAAAAGTGGGTTAGTATAGGCTGATATTATTATTATCATTGTCGCCGGTATAATGGCATTATTGCCACTATGAGAGTGGAGGAAGCCAGAGAGGTCTAGCTAGGAAATAACCTGTTGGAACTATACTCTCTGCCTACCCTGCAAGTGATCTGGCGTGATATAATAGATAGATAGGTTGCCGCCCCCCCTTACATTAGACCCTGGAATCGTCGGCGAAACAGGAGTAAACACAGTTCATTTCTGCCACCCTCGCTTGGGAAACACAGGCGTAACGGTGTTTGCTTTGTTTTGGAAAAAGCGTCACGCTGGAACGACTGTTAAAATGTGCAGTCGGGGGACCCCGTCAACAACGAAGTTCTTATCAGACAATGTAACTCAATGTTAATAAAATTGTTGAAGTATACTCTAACCATTGCTAACACTTGATGTAAACACTTGTTTACATCAATGCGTTCACGCTATACTTATGGCGGCCAGCGCTTACGATAACATCTGAACTACGCCGGACGGAACCGAACATCTCGTAGCGTTTTTTTGTTATGACGATTTCTACCTGTCAACTCCTTTAGCACTTAGCGTCAAACACAATACTCCAAGCTCCCGTTACTCTCACATCCCTCACATACCGCACACAAGACCAGACACCGAACTCGCCGGCGAGGTCGAAGAGTCCCTTGCCCGGCGGCTGGTGCAGAGCACCACAGCGAGGCACCTAGTACATGCCCTCTCACATAGCGTCTGGTCAAGCCGAGGCCGTTCCTCCTTGAGGCACCCTTGAGCTAGTTACCCCCTTCTGGCTCAGCGTAGTGGTTGCACGCTCGCCCTCTTACCCGGTGAAGCTGTAAAGGCCCCGCGGCCAACAGCGTAGATCATTCACACACTATCAACTCCTACCGCAAGCCGCGCCACACGGTGTTCAATAAAGCCAACATTCCAAACACTTTTTAGTCACAAGTATAACATTAAAAAAAGCCAACAAGATCGTAACGCCTCGTTAAATAAATAAAAAAAGAAAATATTATCGTACACCGTATAAATTTAATATGAACCTTGTCCGAAGCACCTGGGTGAAGGTTCCCGGTGACGTCACACGCCCTCCCCTCCCGCACACCCGACCTGCACCTACGCGTATTAAAGGTACGTGGGCCTTTTTCTGCGTTCAATTTGAAGATAATCAAAAACAAGAGACTGAAAAAATCTAAAAAATACTAATATTTTTAACGCTGTACCTGGATGAGGTTGTTGACGTCACATGATCATCATGTTCTCTAAAAATAGTTATATTTTTTATCCCGGATTTTGAACTGAGTAAAGTGCACGAGCATTATCTTACATGCGTGCATTTCTTACACGATGAAGACATACTGAATTAGAATTATAGCCCGCTCAAGCGCTCAACTGTAAGGACATGTCATCGAAACACTGAAATTGGCATATTTACATTTTCATTTCTGACTTTCTCTAACTTACGACTCATAATAACTTAACACATCATCTCGCTTACACAAAAATAACCATTATTTTTATTCTTTCACTCATATAGTTATATCCTATTTTCTCTGTCTCTCTCTTACATTCTTCATACAACGTTTCATTACCTCCCTTTTTTATTTCCAAAGAGAAAATATCTAATTTCACAGATTTACTTGCATCCTATACGAACATGGTACGAACGACATACTTGTCAATGGTTCTCTGGTATATTAGATAACTTAGAGTTGGTGGTTGGTATTCCTTGCGAGGTAGGCAGAGAGTATGGAAATGCTTAGATGATGATAAATAATGAGATTTGGAATATTCGAGTTCAATTCGCATACTTTATGGAAAACCCAATGGTTAGTGACATATAATGCATGTGGCAGTAACGAAGCAACCAGTCGCCCGAACAGTGAAAGGTCCGTGAAGAAAGCGCGATGCCAGACCAGGAGAAACAGACCAGGCCCGCCCGCGCCGCAGATGTTATGCCATTCGCGCACCAAGCCAAACCTGCAGTATGCGCTAGGCATTTCCCCCGTACATATAAAACGGTGGCAGTAACGAAGTCGTAGGTTGTGTGTAATGTTTAATGTGTTTTTTTATCGAAATTCTCAATAGTAGTCCGGGTCTCACAATGTGTGCGATATAATGGCAATATATTCGCCCCCTATTACATTGGGACCTAACATCGGCAAAAAGTAAGTGTAAACTGGACGGGCGATTTAGCGCAGTGGTTAAGAGCTTAAGCCGTTCCGCCCACTGTGTCTAATAGTCGCAGGTTCGATTCTCGACGGGACAAATTTTTGTGTTATCCACAATTATTTATTACGGTCTCGGTATTTGTGTATGTGAATTTTCATGTTCAACGCACCCACGACATAGGAATAAATGCAAGTGCGGCGCTACGTTTAAAAAAAAATTGTTATACACCTGCCACTCCCGCAAAGGGAATGTAGGCGTGTCTGTATTTTTTATAAGTAAGTATTCCAAACGTTTCTTCTCAAAACAGGCTACTAACCTACTTAAGGATCTACGTCTACTCTAGAATCCACTTCTATTTTAAGAACGAACCTAATCATTTAAAGTACTCGTAATTAGCTACAATTAACCTTTATTAGCGACCCACCTCGACTTCGCACGAGTGAACTATACACATAAACCTTCCTTGAATCACTCCGTCTATTGGTGAAAACCGTATGAAAATCCGTTCAGTAGTTATTGAGTTTATCGCGTTCAGACAGACAGACGCAGCGGGGGGACATAATTTTATAATATGATGATATATATGAATGGTGCTTTAGAAACACTAAATATATAAGGTCACCCTTAAAGATGCGGGTAAAAGTGGGATGCGTAGCACAAAATTGGTCGTAGTGATAATCTTTCGGGAGGCCTGTGTCTTATAAATCTTAGTCTTATATTTTCATCATCATCATCATCATCATCTCAGTCTAAACTTGTTCACTGCTGACCATAGGCCTCCCCAATCGCTTTCCAACGCAGCCGATCCGATGCAACCTGCATCCAACGACTTCCTGCGATCCTTACAAGATCGTCGGTTTATTTGGTAGACGGCCGTCCTACGCTACGCTTGTCAATACGTGGTCTCCACTCTAAAATCTTTCCGGCCCAAATGCAATAAATCGATTACATGGATCAGAATATCGCAGTTAATACTCAGGACAAAATTAAAGCACCATTTCGTTATCAGCCAAAATGCCGTCCACTGCTGATCAAAGGCCTTCCCCTAAGATCGCCACGACAAGTGCTGTTTTCATCCAGTTTTAACGCAAACCTTCATTAGCTATCTATATAATCACGCCAGATCCCTTGCGGGGTAGGTAGAGAGTACAGAGTCGCAAGTCAAGAGTGTCCGTAATCAGGGAGCGTGTATGAGACGCACTATGAGAGTAGAAGAAACGAGATCTGTAAGGAAAGAACTTGTTGGAACCTGTCATTAACTAGTAGGTGTTTAATCGTTTCAGGAGAGCAATTTCACTGGAATTTGATTGTCGAGATTAGAGCGAAATAGCATTAATAGCTAACTAGTTGTTGGTTCCCATTGTGAACTATTAAAATTCTAGTTCAGGTAATCCAACTAGATCAGTATCTAATCGCAAAGATGACGTCTATGTGCAAGCTCACAATCTACTACTAAGAAGCTTATTAATGAGTTTAAACGCCTTCTACTAATAGTTCACTAACACACTATCCACCAGCTTATGGCTCGTAAGTTTGATCGTATAGAATCAATATTTGCAAGACGAAAATTCGATTTTTATAAATATTTCCGAAACGATGTCAATCGATTATTTATGTTAAAGACAACACTTAAGAACTTTGTTTCAACAAGCAGAAGTAATGACGAATGTGGTTTGAATTCAGAAAACTTAGCACGAATAGATTGAAGTGACCGAAACGCTATCGAGAAAGTGTGATGTCACGTTCATGTTTATTCGGTAAATTTTAGTCTGACAAAGATACTCGTAACATATCAAATCGATAGCGTAACGCTAACTAAATCTGTTCGTGCTAAGCCCTCAAACGGTTAAGCATAAACCGTTTGAGATAATCGTTACGCTATTGAGAAAGTGTGATGATACGTTCCTGTTTATTCTGTAAATTTGTTGTGTGAAAAGGATGGTATATCAACTCGATAACGTTACGCTAACGTCAATCTAAGTGTGCTAAGATCTCTGTTCAAAAATATGTTCGCCAAATTCGACGAAGGTTGCCAAAGTAAATAACCAAAGTGATTCTGTTTGCGAACGGTATGTTTCTGCTTGTACAAAGGTTTTATTTGAGTTTCTTTCGAGTATTCCTTGAGAATTATTTCGCTGAAATTAGACTTCGTAATTATTTTTGATATGAAGAAGTTTTGGAACGACTGCTTTGATAATAATAACATAAATATTTGAAGATGATGAAATTAATTAGTTTGTTTTGTGGCAATTAACATTGTTTGTAATTGAAACTTTCTTTTGAAAATTTATAAGGTATGTAGTTATGTCATATAGAAAAACCGAATCAAATTATACTTTGATTATTGCTTAGCAATTTACAAACTTTTCGCCATTCGCAAGTACGCAATAGGAACAAAACGTCAGGCGCCGACGGTCAAAAAAACCTTCATCGAAAACGAATGAATCGTTTAACAGCTACAAAGTTATATAAAAGATGAATATATTATGTGAAACCCCTTTTGGGTAGGATTAAAACAAGTTCTATTTCTATTTTAAAAACCGGATTTATAGTCCCTATTCTAAAAAAAATCCAATCGTAGGTAACAAAGGCTTACTGTATACGAAATCATTTCGCTAACGAGCTTAGGTTATAATAGGAGCCGAGCCTATTTTTTTCTTAAGACTACTAGACGCAGTGGGCAGAGCGGCTTAAGCGCTAAATCGTATCGAATAATACGACGATTATTTCTATAATGGACACAATTATCGATATATCATAACAAGATACACAGTCCCGTCCAAAAGTTACACTAAAAAAGGCCCCAAATTCACGTGTGTACTTATAGTTCTGATATAAACATAAATTTGGGCATATTGTACCTTACTCGTATCACTTAAAGTTGTATTTGCAAAAAAGTGGAAGCCTGTTAATTTTTTAATACCGTTTAGTGAATCCAAACTGGTTTTTGTGAAGTTACTATCATCCTATCACCACGCCAGAACCCCTGCGGGGTAGGCAGAGAGTACAGAGTTCCAACAGGTGCTTTTCTTACAGACCTCTCTGACCATTCACCGTGACCATTATTCACTTTCATTATTTAACTTTCGAGCCAAAATATCGTATAATTGTATTTTAATTACAACTTCATTTTTTGTACGATTAATATATGCCCAGCTCTGATAACCAGTAATCTCAGATACAAAAGCAGGCTTCTATCGCTGTCCCCTCGTATTTTATATATAGCACAGTTTACATTGCCGCGTTTATATGTCAACGTATGATACCGGGCCGTTTCAAACAGCCATGTGTCACGTTGCATGGCGTTTTTATTGCCGACGCGTCCGTCGCAATGTTTGCACTTAGAGTCCACGGTTTAATAGCTACTCGTTGTGTGATATTGTTTTTGGATATATTTTCTCGATACTTGCTCGTAGTATCGATACCTATAATCGTTTTAGATTGAGATTGATTAGAAACGGAGATGAAGTTGAGTGATTTACGATTTTTTGCTCCTGGATTTATCAATATAGATGTTAACAGGCGTGGTTCGTTTTAAAATAGGTAGAGAAAATTATAGATTTATAATACGCCCCAAATATTCACTCAGATATTTCCATTGATTAATTTTACTTTCTTATCTATTGTTAATGTTCGCTTTAGAAACCAAATTTATGTTTTAGATATGTTCAAAAATGACTTCGATTATATTTTTTTTTAAATATGTGTAATGTAGGTATAACTACCATCAAAATTATAGTGATGTCTTCGAAAAAGTCGAACATTATTTTTTAAATATCTTCGGTATACAGACACAGTTCTTTGACAAGTCAGGAGTCTCCGTAACCGGCGAGCGTGTATGGGACGAACTATGAGAGTAGAGGAAACCAGAAAGGTATGTAAGGAAAGAGCCTGTTGGAACTCTGTACTCTGTCTACCCCGTAAGGGATCTGCCGTGATGATATAGATATTTCTTTTACAATGTATACAAGGCGTAACATAATTATCGCAAGACCTAATAGCAGTTCGTTCTTAATAGGTAACTGAATTAACTCCAACAATTTTTAAAGTATCTTAATTTTTTTTTTATTTTGCAAAGAATGCTGGTCCTTCTTCATTGCGCTATAACAAACAAAATTTATTCTTGATTCAAATTTATTGGTATAACAGTGCTTTAAAAACGTAAAAACTTTCATATAGGTTATGTGGTTTTCGTATTGAATTTGTATTGCAATTATCTAATCGTGGTGCCTAAGGAAGACCTAAAGAAGAACGCAAGAGCGTTATTTACGATACACCTTACCTTACCGAATAAATCGAAAGTGGCTTCGTCTACAAAATGCCTAAATATGCCTCGAAATCACGCGAACGAACGAATTGCGGGCAAAGCGAGTGATATGTCTTTAACCCCTTAAATGGACTTTATGAAAAGTATCTTTATGTTACATTGCAAGTGTGATATAAACTGTGGACATAAGTCTGGTGTCTCCTGCAATGCGACATAATGCGGTGCAACTGCATAAGTATAGAACAGCTATGTGGCATGGCACTCGACCAACACTACAAATAGTATACAAAACCTACATAGTTTATAAGATATTCCGTACAAATATGCTGTTTGATGCCTTATAAATAAAAACACAAGTAGTCCCTCCTATTTTAGAGCTTAACAATAATTTCATATTACTACTCTGGTTAAGACATTCAAAGGGCGTTGAATTCTGTACAAGTAAATGATTGTGATGGGTCACGATGGGGAAACATTAAAATAACTGGGCATGTTAGAGTACATGTCATAATACAGGTCATAACAACTATTATGACATGTTCTCTGAAATCACTGACTATGACTATTAAAAGCAAATAAATATTTTTGTAAACTGTATAGTAGTGAAATTTTATATTGTACGTCAAATTTTGAACTATAATTGACTATTTTTTTTGTATAGCTAAAATTTATGAATTGTCAGGAAAGTTAAAATGACTTAACCACTTCTGATTTTCATTCCTGTGTAGAAGGATATTAAGATACATCACGTTTGCTGTTTTAATTTTCTACTTATTATCCCAAACTTTTTTATGCCCTGGCCCGGTTATTTCAATGTTTCCCCATCGTGACTCACCACAAGTTTTTTAATCAACTTAGTGCATAGAGGGAAAATAAACAAAAAATTGCAATATCCATGTCCATGTGGTAGCGGACGGGAACAATACGAGGGGCGCAGGGCGCAGGGCCACCACTCCTTAGTGCAACAGCGGAGCGAGCGTTCGCGTCAGCCCAACAGCAACACGTCTCTGGATCATGAACCAGTATGTTTGATTAAAAACAATGAGACAATGCTGCGACCCGGTATTTTATTTTCATGGCCCGGTGCCAGGTCGCGTCCTACCACATGAGAAACGATGCGGTAGCAGGTATCAGGTGTGCCTCACTTAAAGTAACAAAGATATGCATTCACGTTGGTTTGTATGAGATTAGATATCACCCACCATCTTTGTGTTTTGAAAAACATGAGGAAGTTCCGAGATTGCAGTCGTTTAAGTAAGAGGCTTAAAGAGGCTGAAGGATATCCACTGCGGAACAAAGGCCTCCCACGAAGATCGCCACAACGCCCGGCTTCGTACTGTATCCATCCAGCTTTTACCTGCAACCTTTACCAGGTCATCGAACCACCTTGCCGGGGGCCTGCCTAGTGCGTGTCTTCCAGTACGGTCGCCTCTTCGACACTCTTCTGGGTCATCGAACCACCTTTTCGGAGGCCTGCCTAGTTCGTATCTTTCAGTACGGTCGCCTCTTGGAAACCTTTCCAGGTCATCGAACCAACTTGTCGGGGGCCTGCCTATTTCGCGTCTTCCAGTACCGTCGTTTCTCGGGAACCTTTCCATCGGACCGTCTTTTGGCCAGTCAATGTCTTCGGTTACGAGGTCGCCACTCGATTTCTGCTCATAAATCATATAACTTAGGCAACAGCTTTGTAAGCGTCGGTTTCCTCATTACTCAGGGTCGTGGTCATATGTTAGAGAGCAGCTTTCTGCGGATGATTAGTCGCCATCCACTCCTATCTGCAGCCGAGTGCAAAGCATCGTGAAACGTGGTATCATGAGCTGTGCGAATCTGATCCGTTCAGCGGGCTCCTTCCTCGTGGTCTCTTGCCTTCAATTTTACCGGTGACCATCAGTTTTTCGAGGTTATCACTGTCTTTCCTAGCAATGTGACCAAAATACTCTAGAACCCTGCGCAGGCAAGTAGTGGACAAGTAGTGGAAGCTCAAATGAAGCTATTCCGACCATTTATTTGCAGAGTAGCATTTTGCAATCGCATTTATATGAATCTACTCACTAGTGTTTCCGTGATAAAGACGTAAAATGTAAAACTGACAAAACGATATTTTAGACGTAGGTTGCGTAAACACGTGAAAGCGCATCAAAGCATGCTAAAGGTTAAAATTGTTTTAGCATTTATATTAGATTCAGGAAATCAACTTCCTACTGTATTTTTTTGCATCGGCACCTACCACTAAACTTAACATTAATAGGTTGTTACTCCACCTTGTTAACATCCTGTTAATTTATCTCCCGTTTCTACAGTCTTCCCCACCGCAATAGACAAATGCCCAGTCATTTATCAAAGCCAAATAACCTAAAAATAGGGAAAAACAATAGTCCCTTCTTAACATCAGGGCACTTATTCGCTATGACCAAACGCGGCACATTACGATAAGTATGTGAAATGATCGTGTAATGTATTCTGAGTACGAAAATATTGTTAGCGTGATGCTAGCGAGTTGATATACCATTCTGGTCATACAACAAATTTACTAAAAGCATGATAGCACAATGCGAAAGTGAAGGATTTGGGAAGACCTAAACTATCTGCCTAACCAACTCTTAGATTAAATCCAACCCTGTCTTACCTGTAGTACAAATAAAGAGTCTCCGTAACCAGCGAGTCTGTATAAGACGAACTATGTACGTGTAGGAAGCCTGATTTGTCCGACTAAGCTGTAGAAGCCCCGCGGCCAACAGCGTAGATCATTTACACACACGGAAGAAGCCTGAGAGGTCGGAACCTATTGAAAATCTGTAGACTCTACCTACTCCGTAAGGGCTCTGGCTTGCTGATCTATATCAGCATCCTATATCCCACCTATCTATCTATATAAATAGGTGACAGCACGATAACTCGCTAGCACCACGCTAACGCCAAAGTTTTCGTATTCTCTCGTGTTCCCTCTGCATGCGTCACCGGATTACCATTAAACGGTCATTTCACGAAGTTGTCGTAACTCCGTGTTACGTGTTCCGATCATAGCGAATAAGAGCCCTGGAATGAATTAATCAGCGGAGTCACGATCGCCAGTAATGATGGCACGAACGAAGTACAAGTTTCGAAAGAAGTTAGCAACTTGATACCGGCCTAAGTTTGACGCCAGCTATTGATGTTGTATTGAAGGTTTTATGTCGTTCCTATTATAGTGGCTATCTGGCTAAATCGTCAGCGAAAAGTGGGTGTACACAGTACACCTCTGCCACCCCTGCTTGGGTAATATAGGCGTGACGGTGTGTTCTGTCTGGCGCGGGTCACTCCCGTCCAACATGGTCGAGGGGACTGATTGGTGTTCCAGTAGTTATACTCCTGAACGAGTGCTGCTTGAGGGATGGTCCATCTAGAATACTTGAGACACTTACTCCTTAGAAATAACATTATTAGTCTCATATCTCGGTTGTAAAGCATTACTGTAAAGTTAGATCGTAACCTATTTAATTGTAACCCAACCAATGTACCCACATAATATGATATAAAATAGGGGAAGAAAAAAATAGAAAGAGAATTAAATAGAAAAGGAAAGCCCGCTGAGTTTTTTGCCGGATCTTCTCAGTAGAGCCCGCGTTTTGATCAGAGTGTAGATTATTAGTTAGGTTAAATAAAAAAATATATAAATATACAATTTGTAAGTTCCCCCGCAGGGCATATATAAAAAAAAGTATAAGTTTGAGCTTATTATCTCGCGTGTGTCAGCATCGGCAATATTAATATTAATTCATATTTGCTATAAAACAGTTTATTAATTGTGATTGATGTTTTCCTTTGAGTTTTCATTTATTTTATTTTATAAAACACAAAACAGGTTACTATCCGAATTACACTACGTAACAGTAAAGTAAGGTTATGGGCAATAATTATAACCCAAAACATGTGTCCCAGAGAGAAAAATTAAGTACGATAATTACGTAATTTGGAAAAAATAACAAAATGAATGTTCATATACTTAAAATAAAACAGAATAAACATTAAATTTACTAAACAAACTCAAATTAACTAAATGTGAGTTGTTAGTCTTTGAGGATATTGTGGATTTGCCGTTTAAATGTACCAAAATCATTGTTAAACAAATCTAAAGAATTATTTAATTTATTGTATTGTCTGGGAACAACACACAATGGGAACATGCGAACAATGGGATTATAAAAGGAGGTACTGTTGCGGGACGTATTTAAGGAAAAGAACATTAGGTTTGCGACACCTTAAATTAAAATTATCATTTAAATTAAATAGTAGAGAAGGAGAGTCTACCAATAAATGCATCACCTTGAATATATATATATATATATATATATATATATATATATATATAAAATCACTTATTCTACGCCGGGACTCTAATGACAGAATGTTAAAATATGATAATCTGTCCTTATACAGTTTTAACTTCCGATGAAGGTTATGACGAAAAGATAATATTTTTAGGCAATTTTGTTGAACCCGTTCAATACGGTCAATATGTACTTGGTAATAAGGTGACCAAATAACAACTCCGTTCTCTTATATGGTTCGCACTAACGTTTGAAATATATGAATAAGACTGCGGGGGTTTTAAAATGGTCTACTTATCCGAGCAAAAAAGCCAAGAATTTGTGAGCTCTTTTTGACAATGTGGTCGTAATGGTTCCGGAAAGATAACGTCTCATCAAATAAGAATCCAAGATCTTTCGCTGTGGTTCTGCGTTCCAGACTGTGGTGGTGTATAGTAAAGTCAAAAGTAACCTTGTTAATTTTACTGGTCAATGAAATACAGAAACATTTTTGGACATTTAAAGATATTCAATTTTCAGTACACCACTCATAAATACCGTCTAAATCATGTTGCAGAGCTATAGCGTCCCGGATGCTAGTTATTGCATTAAAAACTTTAAGGAAGGTCGTCAGCGTACAATAAACAGGGACATTTTAGCCGGTCAATGAACGGTTCTTTCCATAATTACCAATAGTTCTTGCACCTACCGGGGTCAGTTCGCTGGTTATGTTTCTTCATTTTCAGAAAGTGATCCCAGCAGGTGACTAACATAACATTAATTTCTCACAAAGGGCCTCTACGTGGTGGACCCATGTCCCCATGCAAGCTTTTCAAAGGCCCGGGTAAAGCCCGTGAATCTCAGCAAGATACAAATATAATAACATAATTTCTTTATACAAGTGACCAGGACTCGTCATGTTAGTAAAACTTAATATATGTTAGTATTCCGTCTAAAAAATATTCGATTCAATACTGCGCCATCCCGTGCGACATACCGCAGCAGTGATTCACATAGACAGACAGTCCGGCTTGCTGGAAATCATATTCAGCAGACTGTTTGAGCTGCTCCACACCCTGCGCACCAGAGATGCAGAGCTCTTTTGCATTGTGCTGTAGAAGCAATCTACATTGGCATCTGCGAACATCCCTGATGCGCTACAGAATCGGGGCAGCCCCACTAATACCCTGAACGCATTATTGTACTGAACTTAAATTCTTCAAGTTCCTAGTATGGAGATTTGATGGTTAATTAATCAAATCATGTTTATTATTATTTATTTGATGAAACTGTTGTTTTTGCTTTTGCAGCGTAGTAAGAAAGCGAATAGGTATGAAAGATAGTATCGGTGTAAAGATGAGAAAGGGTATACTCCGTTGGTTCGGACATATAGAAAGAATGTCGGAAGAAAGAATGACAAATCAGATATACAATGCGAAAGTGGAAGGTTGTAGGTACCGGGGAAGACCTAGACTATCTGGACTATTTGGACATAAATGGCAAATTTATTTATAAAGTATAATATTGACGTCGTTACTTTTAGTTGCAAATGGACGATTTTAAAATCTAAGTTGTTTCAGAACTTTTTAAGCATTAATTAGTTTTTTTTGTAATACGAAACACATCCAGAATACATAATTCGATTTTTAAAAACTTATGACGAGGTATATTTCAATATTACAGTTATTATTTCATCATATTTATGGTGGCATTTGATTGGCTCAATTTTTAATACGTTAATAACTAGATAAAGAGCAATTAATAAGATTCCAAGACCGTAACTATAATATCTTACCATGGTTCAAAGAGTTTTTGAATAGCTATATTTAATTAATAACAGTAATGTATCGAGATATTTAACAATAATTTAAGGTAATCTATGATTGATTCAATACATATTAAGCAAATAATCAGAGAAATATTGCTGTTCAATACTTTATAATTATATCTCATATGTCTTATCATGTTTTAAATAGTTTTTCATTACTGACATTTAATCATAATTATTGTAATATTGTGCTATTTAATAATTTAAAAAGGATGTCTCTGATTGGTAGATTCCGAAAGAAGCTAATAACTAGGCATCATATCTATATTTATCATTCCAAAATATGTAAAAGATATCGATATATGGTTTAAAACGTTTTGAATGGATTGTATTTAAATAACATTATATATGTAGCGAGTTATTCAGTAAGAACAACACATGTGTGTGATTGGTCAGAAGAGACAAATATAAATTGTATTAAAAACGTAGAGTATATAAGGTAATACAATGATCAAAGGAAGATTTTGGATTCTAAAGTTATCGCGTGAAGACACCATTTTTAAGTTAAGTACTGCCATGTATCTACCCTATCATTTTGATATACTTTTTTATAATTATTTTCTTTGGGCGGGGCATTAACATCAACGGCGAATACATCTCACACCTTCGGTTTGCCGATGATATCGTCATCGTGGCAGAGTCACTGGAACAGTTAAGCGAAATATTGCATAGCCTAAATGAAGCCTCTCGAGGTGTCGGTCTCGGCATGAACTTGGATAAAACCAAGATCATGTTTAATGAGCATGTCACGCCGGGACCGATCTACATCGATGGTTCGATGCTCGAAGTTGTTCGGGAGTATGTCTACCTTGGACAAGTTGTCCAATTTGGTAGAAACAACTTTGAGAAAGAAATCAACCGCAGGATGCAATTGGGTTGGGCAGCATTTGGCAAACTACATCAAGTTTTCGCTTCGCCTATACCGCAATGCCTGAAGACTAAAGTCTTTAACCAATGCGTCCTACCTGTTATGACTTACGGGGCCGAGACGTGGACACTCACAGTGGGACTAGTCCACAAATTCAAAGTCGCACAGCGGGCTATGGAGCGAGCTATGCTCGGCGTCTCTTTGAAGGATAAAATTCGTAACGAGGTAATCCGACAAAGAACCAAAGTTACCGACATAGCTCGCAGACTCAGTAAGCTAAAGTGGTAATGGGCTGGTCACATCTGCAGAAGGACCGACGGCCGATGGAGCAACCGTGTCCTAGAGTGGAGACCGCGACTTGGTAAGCGTAAGGTAGGACGGCCCCCAGCTAGATGGACCGACGACCTCAAAAAGGTCGCTGGGACAGACTGGATACGGAAGGCGGAGGACCGTGTGCAATGGCGCGTGTTAGGAGAGGCCTATGTCCAGCAGTGGACTACGATAGGCTGATTGATTGATTGATTGATATGCTGTGTCTCTTTTGGATTATAAATACTGATATAAAATGTGCCTGTGGAATAATATTGACATTTACAGGTATGGTCAATTTACATTGACCATAATAAAAGGTGTAAATTGTATTACTGTGTTTTCTTTCTAGCTCTACTTTTTCCAAATCTCACATGTGCGATGGTATATTGACGATTTAAGATTGCTTTTAAGAAAAGTTAAGTGTATCTGTAAAAATTTTGAACGTGTATCGAATTTATAAGAGCGCGGAAAGATTTGGTTTTTTTTTTTTTTCATAACTTTGTAATTCAATTTGTAGATTATCACAAACAGGAAATTAATCTGATACATCAAAAACATCGCCAAAGCTATTTTTGTCAAAGAAAGTTCAAGCTCAAACATCTAGTAACGCAAAGTATGGCTAGCGATTATGAGGTCCTTAATTCTAGTCATAGGTCGGACAAACTGTTAGTCAACTCAACTCAGAAATAGTCCTGAGAATTAAATTGTACCCAGTATAATGGAAATAGATTCGCTCGTATTGGAACATTCGTGTCGGCGAAATGTCTACCACATCTATTTGAAGAATGTCTGTTTTTTTTCAATTAAAAATTAATAAATAAATTAATATTATAAAAGAAATCTACCATCCAAATATACCAGGCGCTTATAAATCAAAAGAATTACTACATAAATTATTTTTGCTTACACCGTCATATTTATTATACCGTGACCTAAAAGCAAACATAATTATATATCTACCAAAGGTGTACGTACCTTTGTTAAACCGATGTTCGATTTGATTAAATAAATAGCCATATTCTACTCTCATTTTTAAACGAATAAGGTAAAAAACAAAATACCTACCAACTACAATATTAACCAACTGTCCGACGGTATCAGGCGCTCATAACTCAAAAGAAGTGCGATTGCAGAATTTAATTTAGCTTACTAAGCATTCTGTTCGTTACACCGTGACTTAAAAGCGAGAAAAAAAATATAAAAGCAACATTCGCGAGACAATCTCTGCTGTTAATATAAATTTCATGAGTCAAGCTATCGCCGCGTTGTTATTTTATTAAAAGGCCGTTGTTTAGGCTCGATCCATATTAAAGTTAATCCGATGTCACACCGTCCCGAACATGAGAATTTATTTATTGGTATTAGAATGTAGGTCACGTAAAGGCAAATGACTTGTAGGTCGTTTACGTTTAAACTATCTAGTGTCTAAATAGAAATGCGAGCGTATATATTCAGTATAAATGCTGGAAAGACTATATTGAAAATTATTTGTTAGCCATATTTTTTTTCTGAAAACACTATTAGGTTTGACGATCTAAACGTTTCGAAAATCTTCATGCAGGTGCGAGATGAACTTTGAAAGTGGCGGAAGCAAGGAAACCATTTAAGGTACCATTTTCCTTTGGTAACAATTTTAGATAAGAAACAGAAAAATATTAATATATTATAGTAAAAATTAGATAATTAATGTGAGCATTAAATTTTATAGATATCATCAAACAGCATGCGTGTTGTAAATTATTCTTAGACTGAAAACATGTCTTCATTATCATACCAAAAACAAAACCAATAAAATACACCGCAATTTTGAAAAATGTTTTATTTGAAAAGCAAGTAAGTCTCCGTAACCGTCAAGAATGTATGAGAAGAAAGCTAGAGAGGTATGTACGCGAAAGAAGCTGTTGGAACTTTGCAGTCTCTGCCTACTCCGCAAGGAATCAGGCGCAATGTTATAGATTGATAGAATTTTGATACAAACAAGGTCCTAATTCTCCACGCATTATCCTCTACCGCACCACAAAAGAAACTCGCGATATCCCAGTCGCTACGTTCCGGTGTGATACGCGGCCTTCTAAAAACCGTGGGCGTAGCAGCGTAGTATTACTTATTAAAGGTTCAGTAGAGAGCTTCGTAGTAATTAGCTCGTAACTTGTAAGATGAGCCAATGCCTATGGGAGCCATGACTCGTAAAGTGATTTAAAACGCCGCATACCGACTTAGTTTTATGGATTTTAATTATTAAAATACAGCTTACCCTCTCGCCCGCTTTGTCACGGCAATTTGAGGCGGTTTCCACAACTTAGGGATTAAGGGTCTTCTGTCATTGAGATGAAAAGTTTTACATTGTTTTTAATGATAATGATTCCGGTTTTGTTTTGGAGTTTTTGAATGGGCGGTGATGGGAAACTATGTATTGCTTTTTTTAAACGTTATAATTTGCTAACTCACTGAAACGTTTCTAACGAAAACTTCCCAGTACATTCCGGAGTCTGGAATTGTGCCCGGTATATGGCAATAGGCTCTCCCCCTTTTACATAGGAACGAATATCGTCGGCGAAACGTGGTTGTACTCAGTACACCTCTGCCACCCCTGTTTGGGGAATATAGGCGTGACGGTGCGTTAATTATCATAATAATATTGGTGTTAAATGAGGAATATTTATAATCATGTTTATGTTGGTCACATTTAAGTTTAATACAAACAGATATGACCCAGGGTAATGACGTTTATGTTCTAGATTCAATAGGTCAAAAGGAACATCTGGTTTCATCAGGTCAAAAGGAACATCTTGTTTCATCGGGCGAAAATTCTAGATTCTCACAAACAAGCCCGTTGGACTGAAGATTCCAAATCTTCAATAGAATGGAAGTCTGTGGCACTAAACTCCTGTCAACTGCCCTTTATGGTTCTGTGCTTCATTCAACCTAGTCGTCTGAAATGCTTATTATTTTTACCAAATTTATTTTTACCAAATTATTAAGTAGATGATGGAAATGTATGGGTGTACAATGAAGGGTACTTTCTAGCTATTGAGATCTAGGTATTGCTATTTTACGCAGGTACTTTCACTCAAATTAGATTTAGTTATCGTATCGTTCTTCTATCTACAAAATTGGGGCATAACTCAGTCTCGTTGTGACTGTGGGGACTCAGTGCAGACTATCCAGCACATCGTGGAAGACTCCCCTATTAGGAAATTCAACGGCGGATTCGAGGAGCTACACCAGCTGACACCGGAGGCTAAATGACGTAAAAGTTTAATCGTGAATCGGACTAAAGTACATCGCCATACAATGATGATGATTGTGTGACGTCACCAATGATAGATGGCACCTGATGAGATACTGCATGAATAGTGATATAAAGCTAACCTACTAAGTACAAAAGCTGAGGCCTACCAGTAAGACATGGGTCCTCCTTGGTTGCGTCATCGACAGATCGAGACTTACCTGAAAATAAAATAGAAATGATAATGAAACAGACTACAATATGAATACAATATCAGAGGGCTTAACACGAAATCTTTGATTTAGCATGACGCTAGCGAGATATCATGCTGTCACGTTGAAAATTTGAAGAATGACAAGGATGGCATATCACTTTGCTAGCGGCCTGTCTAGCTAGCGAATTGTCTTAAGAATTGAGGTGAGAAAGATTAGATACTACATCAAATGGATTCGATCAATGGATTTCAGCCGGCGATTATAGTTAGAGAGATCTGTGAAGAAAAACCCTGTTGGCATAGTATACTCTGCCATCCCGCAAGAGATCTGGAGTGATGATACAGATTAGCTTTAGTTACCTAGTTAGATATAAGATCTAACAAGAGATTTTACGATTGATCGATCAGGGAATGTTTAATGCATAAGAAGGTATATGAAGATTATATATTATATCTTTATTTAAATCCATGAAAAGGATAAATATTATTTATGTAGACTTTTGAATATTACAGAAACAAACTCATTCATCGATTTTCAGCCATCAAAAAATTCTATTTATGATTCAACCCCCGCAATATTTTTGCTAATATAAATGAAGAAAAACATCATCGGACCTTATCCCGGTCATCTGTAAGCTAAACATTTTTTTAAGTATCTATTTATCAAAAAAATTTTCAATTTTTTTTTGCCTTATTAATCCCTCGAACAATAGTCCTAAAGTATTTTTAGTAGAGACAACAGTTAAAGGGATTCTTTCAAGCCCTACTTAAGTCAACTTAATATTTGTCACGTCAGCCATTTGATTGATCGCCTCATAATAATAGGGAAAATAAGCGCTGACATAGCAGAAAAGTTTGGGAGATAAAAATCTGAACAAAGGAAAAACTAGAAATTAGGTTACGAGATAACGTTTAAAAGATGCAGGGAGCTCGCGAATTTAATCTTGTACTAATTCATGTGTATATGTGTATAAAATTTGAGGGTTGTTCTTAATGTACTCACCATATAAAATTATCTCCTATTTATTAGGTATAAAAAGACGAAATAAAAATCCTCTTTCGTAGCATGTTACGAATGTACTTAGGAATCCAGAATAAATATTCTTGCGAATATACAGAGTTGCGAAATGACGAAAATAAAATTCTTCTTTTAACTCTAACTAACTTCAGTTACAAAAACCCGGAGGACGAATGAGCATTTATTTGCGATAAATTCACTCTATTTTTGTTGAATGTTACACACTACAGCTATCAATATTGTTACACACCTTTATTATTACTCGGTGGTATAAATAGTGATTAAGGAATGTTGAACTGTGTCTTGACACCGTATAGAAATAATCCTAACATTAATCCGCACTAAGAATTATCCATGTGTCGTGAGTGCATTTGCAAACATGAATTTCACGTACACAGACTGAAATAAATGTCTGTGGGGTTGTCCAAATATTTCTAATGTCCAGAGAGCTGAAAGTATTACTGATAGACGTATAAATGTGACAACAATCATATAAAATATTTCCATTAAACTGCTTAAACTCATAGGTTCGTAGTTGTTGTCCAATAACGTTTAAAATTTTAATACATAACTTTCAAATAGAATGGAATTCAAATGTTTTAATTAAATTTAAATTATTTAGTTAATGTGGAACCTGCATACATATAATTAATCAAATTTAATTAAAAAGTAATATTCAAAGACCGACCACAGACCGCATTCCATTAGTAATCATTACGGAATCGCATTGTTTAAATTTAAATGCGGTTACATATCTATATTTTTAGGCTATGAGTACTGGAAGGACTGGTGTCATACTATAGTGTCGTAAGTTACAATTACTATATTAGAATGATATTCCATTTGTTCCGTATCTTTCCCAACGGTTATTTGATCAAAAAACACAAGAAACTAAATTAAATTAAAAAGATATCCAAAACAATTAAATGCGGATGAAACTAAGTTTAATTTGATAAAACTCGTGGACAAGGTTAGAAGCGCAGAGACGCTAGAATATGGAAATGTCGCGAGTAGTCACCCATCTTAGTTTAACCGAAATGAACGCTTTTAACCATTGTGGTCGCTAAGAACACCGCAGTACCGTTTCGTAAAGTATTCGCTTATTTATTTGCTACTTATATTATACAACAGTAGTAATACCATAACAAAATACAATACAATATACTTTATTGCACATATCAATACAACGAAAGGACTTCGTCTCACAGTATCACTCGTGCTAAATTTTATCTACAAAAAATAAGTCTGCCAAGAACAATTGGGGAAAATAGAAAAACGGAACCCGGTTACAAACTTACCACTCCCAAAAAGGCAATTTCAGTCGCAATCATGAGAAATAACGATATTACCCCATAAACTTTCGACGCGAAACCTAAATATCTGCTCATACATTTTTACTACAGAGCCAGCAGACCAGCTACTTTTCGCATCGGCGACTAGCGATTTAGTCGCTTTCGCGATGCCACGTCCGAACGCTTCTATTGGCATACATAGAAACTCCAATCGCGCAATCATATCGCTTTTTGGACACTCCATGCAGCGACTGAACGCTACGCTCCGCACTTTATGTGCCGGTGCTCACCCTGGCTGCAACTTTGACATATTAGAAACGCGACATTTTTATTCCACAGAATTATTCGCCAAATCCCATTGTATTTGCATGCTACATTCAGCATCGATCCTTTTTGGGCATTATTTAAATAATTTGTTAAATCCATCAATTGAATTTCAATTGCAATTAAATTATTCCCCGTAAGATACTCTAGAATAACAATAACTTTTGGACGTCAAACTCTCAGTTCCTCCCGTGACTTTACGTACTGTAGAAGACTCAAAACGTCGGAAAGTTAAAAACTAAAAAATAAACCACGATAAAATCCGAAATATTTTAATTGTTATTTAATTAATCTTTTCCCAACTCTGGCATCGATGCAGTCTCGTATCCCTCTCACCCTTGCTGCATCATTGATGCATCCACAGAAACGCGACACTTTGATTCCGCGTAGTTACTTGCCAAAACTTGCAGCATCGATGAAGTTGCTAAGCCGCACGATATTTGTACTGCGATCTAACGCAGTCAGCCGCCAAAACGCAATGCAATATTGATACATTTTCGCTTTACCTTCAAGTCGCTAAAACGCGATGCGATCGCAAAATCGTTGATGGTAAAGTACGTGTGTACTATGGCCCTTAGAGAGATTGTTTATATTATACACGCGGGCCCATTCGGTCGGGCCTATGATATTTTTATTGTAAGGTGAACAATTCTGTCCCTTCTGTTTATTGTGTTTTAAGTTCGGTAAGCGTTTAGAATTTTTATGTTGAATTTTATCGCGCCGTTTCAGCTTGGCGCGCCGTTTCATGTCAGAATCATTACCTGTTTGAATATCAACTAATGGCGGCCGATCCGTAATTTGGTGGAGCTTTAAGAAGTGTATTTTTTTTTTGTTTTTCTGAAGACTATCTTGTTTTGTATGATTTTTTAATTTTAAGAAGATTTCTTACGGAGAAAGTGCTCACGTTACGTAAAATTTTGGCGTTTGATATTGATTTCAGAATTTAAAAAATTAAATTAAGCTAAGTTCGAAAATCGAACATCAAGCGTAACGCAAAAAGTTTGTAATTTATAATGTACGAAATGGCTTTAATCTATATCACTACAGACATTCACCCCAGATTCATACAGATATACACTATCATACAATATATGCGCAAGCGATTCAGTGCGAACCACGTACCAAAAAGGCGCTTTTTCGTAGCTTAATCTTACAAATAAGATACCTTTTGTTGTTTCCTAAAACGTTATTATTTAACTCATATATTAAGCTAAATTCTTATTAAACACATAGTTTTGGACTTAATTAAATCACGTCTTCATCACATACCCTATAAATAAAAATCTCTCGAACTCGCTCCAATATCAAACGAAACTCTAGTAAGAAATGAATTATAGCAAAAGTTGGGTTGCATTATGCATGAGTGTGATTCAGAGTGGACTGGGCTTAATAAAAATAACAAAATATCTTGTATGTATGTGCGGAACCAGTGGTGTATGCGTCCTTGGCCCGCTTGCGTTGTTATTGAAATCTAAAACGAACCCAGTTTAGTGTTGCGACTTTAATTTCAACTCGAGTTGGTCAATCTCATGTAATTATTGATTAAGATTGAAAGAGGTGATTTTATTTTAATTATTCTAATAATAATTGTAATACTATCCCAGTTAAGAAACTGTCCCACCGTTAGGTGAGGGCCTCCTCTCAAACTGAGAGGGCTTAGGCCATAGTCCACAACGCTGGCCCAATGCGGGTTGGCGAACTTCACACACTTTCGAGAAACTCTTAGGCTTCCTCACGGTGTTTTCCTTCACCGTTAAAGCAATAATAATTATTTTTTAATACGCACATGCTTTCTAATGGGCAGACGTGCGTGCATGGGTTTGAACCCGAGACCTCTAACTTTGCCGTCCAACGGTCTAACCACTAGGCTATCACTGCTCTGTGACTGCTATTTTATGTCTAATAATATTAGAATTATTCAAATATTAGGCATAAAATAAAGCATTTTTTTTATTTTGTTGCGGTTTATTTTTAATTTGATGTTTCCTTTTCGAATGCTCTACAGAACCCATGGCCGCGGTGTATAGCAATTTCAAAAATTATACATGGGAGTTCAGGGAACTTTATTTTCATTTTAAAAATACTAGTCTATCCTAATCTACTATATCCTCAAAGAAGATTTCAGAGTTCTCTGAAGATTACTTCTACAGTGCTTCTGTAGTCGCTTTCTGCAAATATCAGCAGGACTATACAAATTAGAAAGCTTCGCAAGAACAGATTTACGTTAGGGTAACGTTGACGAGAAAGCATGCTGTCAGTATCGACTTTATTTAAAAGATTTGTATCTAAAATCGATAGCATTGCGTTAACATCATTCTGTTCATACTAAGCCCTCTGTACCTATATAAGTCACCATACAAGAAAATAATTAATCACCAGGTCGTTAACAATCTAATGAACTATTTATACAATTTAAACAAAAATTATAAATAGACCCTGACGTCACATTCCCCAAGCAGCAGTGGGAGAGGTGTACTTTGTACATACACATTTCCTAGACTATATTAGGAATATGCTAGACAATTCAAATGCGATTCTCGAGTCAAATTTCAGTAGGTTAATGCACATCACTACTTCACACCACTCGTGTGCCTTTTGCTGTGTACGAGCAATGCTTATTGCGGGCGAGGGGCTGCCACGTCAGGCCGCGACTTCTAGAGGGCAGGTTAATAGCCCTTCACATTAAAAACAGCATTCGTAAAAATACGTTGGAACAGCGTCGAAAAACTGTATGGAATATGAAAAAAAATATGATTCTGGGAAGGCGATCGTGTAATTTGGGTCATCGGTTATGTACGTTAAAATTCAGATTAAATATATAAGAGCTAAACAGATAAATTAGAAAAATACTCGATTTTGTTCCTGCTGGAACTCTGTTCTCTCTGCCTACCCCACAAGGGTTCTGGCATGATGATATAGACAGACAGATTCCAATCATCCATCAAATAAAAAATCGATGAATTAAATAATATTAATTGTGAAATCTAGATCTACGTCATACTTAAATATTTCAATGAAGAGTAGATACTATCTTGATTGTAAACAGATTTTAATTTATTTAAACATTGTCACACCTATATTCCAAGCGGGGGTGGCAGAGGTGTACTGAGTACACCCACATTTCGCCGACGATGTTAGGTCCTATGTGATTCCAGACTCCGGACTTATACTGGGATTTTTTCGTTAAAAAAACTACATTTGTCCGACCTAGGATTTAAACCCAGGACCCCGTGATGCGCTTTGCCACTAGACCAACGAGGTAGTTCAATTTATTTTACAATAATAAGACGACTATAAACTAAAAATATATTAGTATGCAAGCTGTAGCATAATTAACGAAAAACCTGAAAGTAGTTTGTTCTAAATCGGTAACTGAATTGATTCCAACAATTTTTAATATATCTTTTTTTTTATTTGTAAAATATGCTATTACTTCTTTTGGGCACAATAATAAAGTGAATTTATTCTTGATTCAGAGCAATACGGAGATTTCAAATGCATTTCTAAAACACATTTCTCAATACGCCTACACACACGTACAAGTTTTATTGTTAATTGGGGTATAAAAGTACTTAAAAAAGGGTAAAAAAACGTTAGATTTAGAAATTTGGTTTTCGTATTGAACTCGTTAAGCAATTATCTAATCGGGGTGTCTGAGGTCTTAAGTTATATACGATACACCTTGTATGATACAAAATAGAGTTTTTTAAATTTATCGTTCCTACAACATAATTTTGACGACAGCTTGCTCCAGTGGCAAAGCCTACCTAAGATGATCTAAGCCGCTCCACTCACTGGATACAATAGTCGCGGGTTCGATCCCCGCAAGCAATAAATCATTGTGTGACCAATAAATATTTGTTATGTTTGTGTAATATACGAATCTCATGTTTGTAAACGCACTCACGACTCAGGGATAGTTCCTAGTGTAGGGCTACGTGTGAAAACAGAAAAGATTTAAACCTATCCACTAATGGAGTACCATTTCTATGTCTTTCTATGTATGTATCTTCTTTATGAAAGTAGAATTTTGTTAAAAAATAGTCTAATATGACCAAATAGATCGTGTCTTATCCGAAGGGCAAGTCAAGAGTCTCCGTAACCGGCGTGTATGAGACGAACTATAAGAGTGGAGGAAGCCAGAGAGGTCTGTTAGGAAAGAATATGTTGGAACTTTGTACTCTCTGCCTACCCTGCAAGGGATCTGGCGTGATGATATGGATAGACAGATAGTCTAAGGTCATCATCATCATCATCATCTCAGCCTATATTTGTCCACTGTTGAACATAGGCCTTCCCAATTGCTTTCCAGCGTAACCGGTCCGATGCCACCTGCATCCAACGACTTCCTGCAATTTTCACAAGATCGTCGATCCATCTGGCAGGCGGTCGTCCCACGCTGCGCTTGCCAATACGTGGTCGCCACTCTAGAATCTTTCTGCCCCAACGCCCGTCCGATCTACGCGCTATGTGGCCCGCCCATTGCCACTTCAGCTTGCTAATCTTAAGGGCTATGTCGGGGACCTTGGTTCTTCTACGAATCACCTCATTTCTGATTCGATCGCGTAGAGAAACGCCGAGCATAGCTCTCTCCATAGCTTACTAAGCAACTCTGAACTTTTTTATGAGACGTCATAGTCTCAGGTGCAGTTAGCCAAATATATGCATACTCGTTAACTTCAACCCGGGACCGTTTTATATGCAACAGGTACAAAGGATGCTCAAAAATGGTGCCAACTTACGTCATAGTATTAAATAATAATAATTCATTTTATTGAAGGGATCTAGTCCTAGTTGTTAGTAATGACAGTTTAATTTTTCTGACTGCAGGCGAACATGTAACGCACAATATAGTGTAATAATATAGTGTGTAACATAGGGGCAGTCATGTATGCCCGCTATCATTTCCAGCACCCTGTTAGAGCTGCCCCGAACTCTGCAGATTAGCGACGTGACTCGCTTACGCATTATTGTCCTAAATCAGTCAACACGCGCGTCGGCAAACATGCCCGAGGCACAGCAGTATCGTGGCAATCCCATCAGCGCCCTGAAAGCGTTATTATATTGGACACGGGCTCGATATGCTCTTTGAAATTCACCCATAGGCTGCACGTGTAAAAGGCTAGCTTGCTAGCTTGCTGCTGCAAGGCGTTACTAATTAAAGCTGATTGTTAGGTACGTATACAAAATATTGTAAAAAAACAACATTCGATACTACCAGACAAATTTAGCGGACGGACGATTTAGCGCAGTGTATCTAATAGTCGCGAATTCGATTCCCGCACGGGACAAATCTTTGTGAGATCCACTATTATTTGTTCCGTTCTGTGTATTTGTGTATGTGAATTTTTATGTTTGTAAACGCACCCACGACGCACCAAATAATCATAGTGTGGTCATTGTTTAAAAAAAAATGACGTAAATTTAACTGGCCTAAGATCTTGGTTCATAAAAGAATCACAATAAAATTTAATGATCGTCCTTCTTCTTCTTTACGTGTAAATGGTTCAGATCTGTACCCCGAAGTGACTAGCTCACCGTAACATTTAACTATAGATCTTTCAATATAATATTAAATTATATCATCATTCTGATCTCACCAATCATGAACAAATACACGTATTCATGTTTGTTTCAACGTTTTTAATTAAGTTTTTGACGTTTATGCCATTTTTTTTAATATCCAGTAATATTTCATTCCTTTGGCGGTCACAGGTTATTATTTATATGATAAATTATTTGATTTGACAGATATGCGGTCGATAAAAACTTAAATAAAAGCTTTCTCTGTAAGTTTTACCCTATTTTAATAGTATTTTGCCATTAATAGAAGCTTGTAACAAAATTTAATCGTCATTTTTCATGATGAATGATTGTTACTATTTATATTCATAACCCTTCCATTAACATTTTTAATTTATTTTTCTGGCCATCGCCTTAACCAATATCCAGTAACATTTCATTCGTTTTGCGGTCACAGGCTATTGTTCCAATGATCGGCGGACTTCGGTCTCCATGCGGTGACCGCGGCGTGACCGGCTGCGGTCACACGCCCGTCATACCGATTAATTGATTGTCGGCTCTTTAATTAATATTTGCTTGGCTTTTATTGACACATTTGTTAGGTTTTTATTATCATATTTTATGGGTTAATGTTTTCCTAATGATAAAGTTAAGTTTACTATTTCAAATCAGCATCGTGGAGGATACTTTTCAGATTAATCATGGCAGACGTCTTATTAAACAATCAAGTTTTATCATAGTTCATTTACCCATACACATACATAGTTAGTGGTTAATACCCCACAAATATTAGACAATATTAGATATTGTTTATTTATTTTTATTTATTTATTTAATAGGTTTGTCGACAGTTGTTACAATGATTTAAAGATACAGTTTGGTCAGCAAGAGAGGTACTAAACTAACTGTACAACCAGTTATAGACAAACACAATATGCGCAAAAAAAATGCTTTAACAAAAAGAAAATAAACAATTATCTAAATAAGAAGTGACACCTTCGAAGCCAGTTATTATTGAAGTACAGCTTTGCGTATTTTAAAGAGAGAATCAGTAAAATCGACACTACTGCTGAATCTGTTGTAAAGGTTGCAAAGACGTGGCACTGGCGAATTACGGCCCATGATAGTCCTACGCGGAGGCGGCGAAAAAAGGTTTACGATCCTCTTTCGAGGGTAATGATAAGGAATCCGAAAGCGTATGTGCGTGAGGAGTTGTGGACAGTCAATCTTGCTGGATAGTATTTTAACAAAGAACGTTAGGTCTAGAAGATCGCGACGCTTATCGAGATGAACCATTTTAAATCTTTTGAGCCTTTCCTCATATGACCTAATGCTCCTTGCCTCACCCATACTAAAAGCCAAGTGATACATAAATCTTTTCTGTAACCTCTCGATTCTCAACATGTGAGTTCCGTAATGGGTTCGCCAAACTACAGCGCCATATTCGAGTATGCTTCGCACTAAACTATTATAAAGCGCTATTTTAGTTTTGGGTTGTTTGAAGGCTTTGATGTTGCGAAGTACGAACCCAAGTGTTTTTGAAGCTTTATTAACAACATTCTCTATTTGTGGAATAAAAGTGAGTTTATTGTCAAGCATGATACCTAGATCCCTGATTGCTTCCACTTCGGAGATTAATGTGTCGTCAACTTTGTAGGTATTAGTTATTGTTTTTCTAGTTTTGCGGGAGAAGTTAATAAAAAAGCATTTATCAGTGTTAATGCACATGCGGTTCGATTTGCACCATGACTCAAGACCATTTATGTCCCTTTGCAATACTTCCACATTATGTTTGGACTTTATGACTTTTAAGATTTTTAAGTCATCAGCATACATGAAAGGCATGGAGCCTTTAATGTAGCTGGGAATGTCGTTAACGTATATATTGAACAGGACTGGACCTAGGTGAGATCCTTGTGGAACTCCGGAGGTGATGGTGTATAAGGATGATTTAAATCCATTGACCACTACAAAAAAGGACCTACCAGTGAGGTAAGACTTAAGCCATTTTAGTAAAGGACCAGTAAAACCATAACGGGATAGTTTCAGCGTCAAAATTTCGTGAGAAACTCTATCGAAGGCTTTGCTAAAGTCAGTGTATATAACATGAGCTTGATTACCCTCGTCAACTGCCTCTACAACGTTTTCCAAAAAGCTAGCCAGGTTAGTGGAAATTGACCTAGACTGAACAAAACCGTGCTGGTGTTCTGTTAAGTATTGCTTGAAGTATTCTTTAATTGCTGAACAAACGAAAGACTCTAATAATTTACCAAAGGCGCTGAGAATAGAGATTGGCCGATAGTTCTTTACGGCTTGGTTGTCATCGGATTTATATATGGGCACAACTTTGGCCGATTTCCATTGGTCAGGAAATACGCCCAGACTTAATGACTTATTAAATATATATAATAAGGGCTGAACCAAACTCTTTGCACAACGCTTTATAAAGAGAGGCGGAATGCCATCAGGGCCAGAATCTTTATTCGCATTGAGAGATTGTAGCTTTTGAAGTAACTCATCATAGCCTATTTGTACCAAGGAGTAACATTCAGATGTTGTCGAGTCTTGTGAAGTAGCACTTGCCGAGATGGAGTGTAAATTTACTGTATCATGGACAGAGGAAAAATAGGAGGCAAACAGGTTACAAATTTCCATGCCATCTCTAGATTTTAAGTCATTATAGTGAATTTACGAAGGATAGCCGCTACCGTTATTTCTTTTTGTTTTTATATAGCCCCAGAAACATTTAGGATTTTTTGCTATGTTTACCTCCATGTTCCTAATATATATATTGTAGCAATCAAGTATTTGTTTATCACAGCGTTTCTTTAAGAGCTTAAATTCTACCTCATCACGGGGATTATTATATTTTTTTAATAATCTTCTCTTTTTTTCTTTTTCTTTAATTCGCCTTATTAACTTGGGTGAGTACCATGGTGGAAATTTTTTAGATCGCGTTTTGCAATACGGTATATTGTCGTGGATTATTTTCTTTATTGTGTCTTGAAACCATTGAACCATTTCATTGATTGTATTACAGTTAGCAAGGTTAGACGACCAATCTACACTATCTATTAACATATTTAACATGTTATAGTCCGCTTTATAGTAATTAATTTTAGTTGTAACTGGATTGAAACTTAAGCGTTCTTTTTCCTTAGTCATTATCTTAACAATAAATGGAGGATGCATTTGGTCAATCCTACTTAAGGCTTTATTCGCAGCAAATAGTTCCACGTTACTAACATCTGTGAGTACTAGGTCCAAAATCCTACCATTCGAGTTCTTTATGAAGTTACGTTGTAAAAGATTATTCATGAAAACGAAATCCAACAAGTTCTGGGCTGTGCTCGGTAAGGCATACATCGGATTATCAAGCGAGTTCCAGTCGATGCAACCTATGTTGAAATCCCCAATAACAAATTTGGGTAATTCGATAAGCTCGTAAAGATTGTTACTATTAGCAATGAATTCCTCTAATGATACCCTGGTAACAGGAGGAGGCATATACAATCCGCATAAAGCATATCTTTCAAGTAGTTTACCATTTTTAACGTCAAAAGCCATAAATCTTCGATATCGCTTTCCCATGATTTCATCCGGATTGAATTGAGAGACTTACGAACTTGTTCAAAGCAACACAACACAAATTTTAATTATCTTTCACATTTTTATTTTACATAAACCGAACGGGTTGGCTAAAAATTGTCACATTCGTTTTTCTTTTCGATCTAATTTACTTACTAATGAATAAGCAATTTCAATGGTTTTTTTATCGTATAATATATTTGTAAGTAAAAAAACTTTACCAAGCTATAATTGCTGTCCGCGAAACGTGGCAACAAAACTATCGATTCAGCCTTGTATCAGAACGTGTTCTAGTGTTGGAATTCACAGCTTAGTGGCTAAGCGATCCAGCTGAAGTAGCCCCCTCAAGGTCAACGTGAAGAGGCACAAGTGGGAGAATCAGAGAGGGTGTTGTCTATTGAGCGGTATTGTGTTTGGTATCTATCGATTTCCGATCTTGTTATGATCTTGGATTCTTGAAACAACGAATGATGGAGTAGTTGAGAGGCCTACTCTCAACGGTAGGAAGATACAGGCTGATTGACTATGATGATAAACGATATTATTATATTTGTATCTCGCTGAGATTCACGGGCTCTACCTCCGGGTAAATCCCGTGAATCTCAGGGACCTTTGAAAGGCTTGCATGGGGCATGGATCTAACACGGCCCTTTGCGAGGAGTTAATGTTATGTAAGTTACTTGACCTGATGTTATGTAAGTCACCCAAACATAACCAACGAACTGACCCCGGCAGGTGCAAGAACTATTGTAAATTATGGAAAGACAACAAGGGTTATATAACTGAGGTTAGATGGACAAAAACTAGACTATTTCAAAGGGGACGGACACCGGCCATAATTAGTGATACCTAATTACTCGTGGCTGGCGGTGACTCGCCGCTTACTAGATAGGCCCTCAAACGGTCGTCATAATACAAATTAGGGCAACACCAGTGTGAGCGGCTCATAGGTGTAGGTGTGCGGCATTATGCGTTTTAACACTGTCATCCCTGGAGTATGTCGACGTATGAACGCATTATCCTCCTACGTGGATATATCTCTCACGGCTGCTCTCTGGACGGCCAATTAAAGTAAACCAGAGCCGAGAGTCCTGCGACCGACGAAAACACGCCGAGTAAAGGGCCCTATAGGTGTTTTGTTCAAGTACGCTAAGGAACAACACAGGAAAGAGTGGGAGGCTAACACGTGGAAAGAAACCGATAGCTGGAAAATACAAAGATACAGTAGATCTCAACTAAGGCAAATTATTGGAGCATACACAGGCCACTATGGCACAAAAGAACATCTACACAAGATGAACTTAGCCAGCGACGTGGTATGCAGGAGCTGTGGCACAGAAACTGAAACCATGAAGCATATTCTTTGCAAATGCGATGCTCTGCCGGCGCGGCGAATAAACTTGCTGGGGGTGGCGTATCCATCGCCAGAAGAATACTGGCTCTTCCCCCCTGGCGGCATATACAACCTATTACAGGACCAATTACAGGGAGTATTTGGGATACCAGGTACGTAAGAGCACTAGGGCAAAGGGCAGTACAAATGTATTATTATGTACAGTGTATTATATATTACTATCTATCTATACCCTCACGCCAGATCCTTTGCAGGGTAAGAAGAAAGTACATCACTATTGGTGTATGTATATTTGTAAAACCAGTCTTATGCTTATAGATCATTAGTTATTTTCGGCTATCCTGAATCGATAGCTAATTATATATCACGTTGAAATTTTTTGCCAAGTTTATGTGTTTATTGGCAGATGGCGTGGCGAAAACGAGCCACGATATTTGGTATGGCATCGTTAGTTTATTCCATATTTATTTGAGCTTGTCTGCGTTTCTAGATATACTAAATTTTAAAAATTTTCATTCATATACGAAACTTCAGTAATTTAAATAATTCATGTAATCTACATTGCTAGCTAAATTAAATTCATGTTAGGTATATTTAAATATTATACCTAAGAGTACAGTTGGTAACCCCCTGCAACAGTATCAATCAGCTGGTATCCCATGTAAATATACACCTTATAAGACATGTTGTGGGAATACAATGTACGTTGTTAGGCGTCGACCGACACTGACAAGTTTCCCAGGCGAGCTGACTTGTTCGAGTGCCGGGGCTTAACTTGTTCAATAACTTGCGTTTGGCGCAAGTTATAAGCGAACAAATCAATTCTAACAGCACAGGTACTCAAAGTCACGCCTACTTTCCCTAAGCGGAGGTGGCGGAATTTAACTATATTTACATCAACCGACTGCCTTGGTGCTCTAGTGGCGAATAATGCGCGTAGCAATTACGAGGCAAACATCGATTTCTCTATTCGAACATTCTCAGTATTAGTCCAGAGTATAGAATTGTGCCCGGTATATAGTAATATGCCAGCCTTATTACATGAAATCTACTTCTTCGGCGAAAAGTGGGTGTACGCAGCCTCTGCCAGCCCTTGGAGAATATAGGCGTGACGGTGTATACACCGATATTACACCGATGATGTAAGAGCTTAACGTAATGGGGGGTAAGAGGATTGTAATTATCGATATAATGGTAATGCGGTACAATTCTAGAAAACAAAAAAAATCTAAGTGGGAACATGTAAGAACTCCTATCGAAATTTTTTGTATAGAAAAACTCCATTAAGAATTTGTTCAGACTAGAATCGTCACCTATACTGCGCGCAACTAGATCAGCGACGGATACTAAAAACTTTGGTACTTTTGTGAATTTGAATAGAGTAATGTTTTCCTCCGCCAATCCGCACTGGGTCCGCGTGGTGGAGCATGACCTAATCTCTCTCACCTCGATTTGTGAGAGAAGGCCTTTGCCCAGCAGTGGGCAGTATAGGCTGATATTATAATGTTTTATACACCGTCACGCCTATATTGTCCAAGCAAACGTGGCAGTTCTGTACTGCGTACATCCACTTTTCGCCAACAACGTGAGGCCCAATGTAAAAGGGTTTCCATGTTTGTTTTATTACAAGATTTTATTAACTTGCACTGTTTGTATGTCTGTCTGTCAGCCTTTCCGGTTCAAATTTAGTGATCTATTTTCAGCCCTTGCGGGTATCCGATTGAGCTGAAATTTGGGATACGTATGTAAATTTAATAACAGTGCAATAGTATGCTACCATAAAGCTGGTCAGATGATGGAGTCGAAAGGTGGCCATAGGAACATGTGAGCTTTACAACATAACCTCTTCGTGTTTAGACTTGTTGAATTTGGATTGATAAGTACTATCAACCAGATGGTATTCAGGGTCTGATGGTGAAGCCGAAAAGTCCCTAATGGAACCACCAAATTTTTGAATGTCAACCCATCGTGTTTGGACTCGTTGGATTTGTCATGACGAGTCCTGTATACTCGGATTGTGTCCAGGGTCTGATTATGGAGCCAGAAGGAGGCCATAAGAACTCTTTAACTAAGCAAGATATAATTTTTGTGTTTTTTGCTGCAAAACTTGTTTTTGAAACGATTTTTTAGACATAAAATTATTTTAAAGTAAAACATTTTCCTACAGTAGGTTTTATTCTTATACCCGCAGTGCGTTTTTAAACAATAATGCATAAATATCCAGTCCGAAACACATATACCAATATGAATAATACAAATATATCCGGCCGACAATTAATCTAATTTATACTTAATATAATTCTTATATTAATTAACATACAACGCACAGCTTAAACTAGTAGGTCTAAACATGCGTCTAAACATGAAATCTTGCTCATGAATTTCACAAATAACTTAGATGTTTTTAAAAATATTTTAAAATAGAAATATCATTTATGCCGGTTAAACAAGGTATTAAAGTTACCAATGAGAAATCCCATTACATGATTGGTTACAATATAAGTGCATTTACTAAGTATTTGCCACGCTTACAATACACAATGTATTGCAGGCGTTGAAAGACGCACTAACAAGTTTCCCAGTCGAGCTGACTTGTTGGAGCATTGAGCTTAACTTGTTCAATAACAGATTGGTTTAAGTCATAGACGATATTCATTATAGGTACAATATACACTTAAAATTCAGCGTAACATAAAAGGGCGAGGAAAAAGAAGAAGAAAAAGACATTAAGAAGACTTTGGGCTTGATTACAGGCCAAAATAAACAGATATTGAAGTAAGAAATAAATATTTAAATATAAAAAGGATGGCCACTCACTTGGCGAGACAAATATGAAATATTAATACCAAAAATATTTTCTCTGTATTTAACTCACAAAAACTTTTTCTGTGCATGATCGAACCTAAAACCGTAATATGATCGAATGACTTAAACGGTTACGTACAAACTAACATTTTATTAGACCTGTACTAATCAACTATCATACATAGCTAAGTGTTTCTCATTCATTTTCATTCATTCATTAACATGATCATCAGCATCATCGATCAGCCTGTATCTACTTACTGCTGAGTGTAGGCCACTCCCCTATCACGCCGTTCGTTCCGGTCCTGTGCTAGCCTATTTAACAAATTTCCGGGCACCGTCACGATGTCATCACTCCATCTAGGTGATGGTCCGCCTCTAATCCTGCGTCCCTTTCTGGACCACCACTATTTCTTCATTAACATAATCATAATCATTTATACATCTGCAAAAATGGGTTTTACAATAATGACATAATTTTTACAATAGATTCTCCATATTTCGCCAAAGAGCATGCAAATATTAGATAGACCTTAATTGCACTTACTGTTAATTTTAAATAAATAATATAATTAAGTGCAAACATAATGTAGGGTATTAGGTAATTAGGTACATTTAAAATAGACATAAAAAGTTCTATAAATATCAATTAATTAAATTATTGTAATATACATCAAATGTCAATTCAATGTCAATATTAATAACTAAACTAATGTCCTTAGTAATGTCAATAAAATTAAATATTTATAAGCGTTTAACTATTTAAGATATTTTCTTTCACTATAATATGTTTTTTCGACTAGAAACTCTTTCAATTTTATTTTAAATAAGTGTAAATTTTCTATTTCTGCTATTTTACGGGGTAATTTATTATAAATTGTATAACTTTCTTAGAATATGATATACCAAATTGAAAACTAAATTAGAGGTTAAACGATTTTATGTACCTCCCTCGTTGTCCTTGAAACGGATAGTACAGCGAGCAATCGCGAAATCGTGAGTTCGAAATCTAGGTTAGACAAAAACGGAATTTTTCTAACGAAAAATTTCACCAGCTGCTGTCTAAAGTTGGAATTGTGCCCGTTATAATTGCAATAGACTGGCCCACCTATTATATAAGGTGACGCGTGACGTTAATGTTTTGTTTGCCCGCGTACTCGTATCACACGCACCATGCCTCTAGCCCGACAAGTCTTTGTGAAATCATGATGAATTCGTGTTTCGCGATATCAGACTGAATGGGGATTAAATGTTAAGTAAAAAGCACCTCGTTTTGTTTGGAAATGAATACATCTAGCTACATTTTGTTGTGTTTGAATGTAACCTTTGATTCCTTTGAATTATTGAGTACTGTAAAATACGCTCTTTGTAAATCGGAGATATATTTATGTACACAATTTACTTTTTTTACAGAAACATTAGAGAAATTGAGGTTAGTGAGACTTTTACTTAAAGAAATCCCGCAGTGGCATCTCACAATCTCTCGCACTGCTATTCTTTTCTTAGGGAATCAAATTTTAAATGTATAAATTATCAACAAAAACGACATCTTATGAAGGAAGTGAGTGACAGAAGCTACGTAATATTGTGCGCCTAAGCATATCTTGGGTAAACAAATTTATTTCCCCCACATCCTCATGGTATTCACGGTGACGTGGAGTTACTCCTATCGCCGTGTCCTAGATCCCTCCATCAACTGAAGTCTAGAGACCAACATCCTCAGAAGTTTGTGATCTCTGTTGTAGCCTATTCTTCTAAGCCCCCAGTACTAAATATGATTTCTTTTTTTGTTCTTGCTTTTTCATTACGCTGTGCAATTTATTTAAACACAAGTATAATTTTATATGGGATTTAACTTATGTATGATCGAGCCACGAAAAGAAGACAAAGCTCTATTCGACTCTGAATTGCCAAGGCGTTCGAAAATACTGGTCAGAGAAAACTTTAAAGTCTCATCATATATACTGGGAGATTAAGTTCTGAAGATTTATATCATTGACATCCACTATATACCACTTATCAGCTGAAAAATTACTCCTAATAATGTGTATGATTTCAAAAGTCAAATTGTTGCAAGGAGGACACGAGTCTGCTCATTCAAGAACTAAAATCCAGCGTAAATTGGTCCCATACGGACGTAGGAATAGAAACTTTATGGCTGCTACAAAGTCAGCTGTCAAGCACGGCCTGATTTATATTTGATATCCTAGCAAAGTTCGCATTGCAAAAGACCGGCGACCATGTAACCGGCATAATGGGTAGTAGCCATGAAGAAATATTTGTGGTATTTTGTCGTCGGAGAAAAATAGGTGTACACAGAACACGGTGAAACGGTGTTTATTTTATTTATTTAAAACATTGTTTTAAAAAACTCATATACCTATTGGTGTTTCTGAAATTATTCTATTCTTGTAAATCGCTCGTATGATGCAACAAAACTTAACTGTAAGTCATTAAACGGCTGTTATAGTGTTTTATAAGCACTTAATGGTGTGTAGTGATTCATGATATTTTTATCATTTTAGGTAACATCCCGCAAGCAGCCATCGTTTCTCTGAAACCTATTGGAGGGAAGGAAGTGACCTTAAAGTCAAGCTGCTAGTGAGTTGATAAATCCAAAACGAGATAGTGCTTTGAAAATTTCTACTAAGCATCAATGCCCAGAGCTCGTTAGACACAACACGCTACCCTTTCATGTCATACACAAACCATACATTAGACTCTACGCGCTATTCTAGAACCGATCCTATAATCTCGAGGATTTTATCTTCCTACTTTGATGGGCAACTTCGTAGTTAAGAGCTTAAGCTGTTCCGCTCTGGATCGAGAAGTAGCGGGTTCGTTTCCCGCACGGGTGAAATCTTTGTGTGACCCACAAATATTTGACACCATCTGGGTGTTTGTGTCTGTGGATTTCATGTTTGTAAACGCACGACACAGGAATAATTTATATTGTGAGGCTGTAGACCTAAAAATAACGTATTATTGTTATATAGAAGAAACTACTCAACTTTTCCATTCACAAACACAACCCACATATATACGAGTACCTGTTCAATATCAAACTATTTTTATCAATAACATACATCCATACACGTTTTATTTGTTCCAACCTACGCCCCGCACGGGTGAATGAATTTCCTCGAGAGTTGTCAAAAGATTGCCCTCCAATCTTGAATCCAATCTTACGAGTCACATGCCCAAGTTACTGATCAGTGGGCCGTGGTATGTACAAAATCGCGACATACACGAATAAATAAACGGGTTTTGTGTTGAATGAAAAAAGGATTGGTATGTAAAAGTTGTTGGTGTTTTGAAGGAACAAGGAATACTATGATTTTTGGGGATTTTAATAAGGTAGTAAAAGGACTGAACACTTGCTGGCCCAGTGCGGGTTGACGAACTTCATACACCTTCGAGAAACTCTTAGGCATGCAAGTTTCCTCACGATGTTTTACTTCACCGTTAAAGCAAGTGATAGTTAATTTTTAATACGCACATGCTTTGGTAAAGGCACAGGTGCGTGCCTGGGGTCAAACCCGAGACCTCTGACTTTGTAGTCCAACGGTCTAACCACTATTTTTTTTATTTTTAAAAACGTAGTTCCACACGTAAATCATTTCTGTATCATGTGCGCTTACAAACATGAAATTTACAGACACAAATCCCCAGACCGAAACAATTTTGTGCGATTCAATGGACGATGCGGTTTAATCACTGGACCAAGCAGTCTGTCAAATCTATGTAGAGTGAAAACAGCACTGAAACCCCAGACGGTTTTGAAAAGAGAAAGAGGGAGATTGTCTGTACCTAAAAAAGTATATTTCTGCAAACATAAACAGCAAGTAAATGGTATTATTTTTAAATCTAATTTGAAATGAAGCAACTCAAGAGAGCGACGATTGACAACAGATGTATTAAATCCTAAAAACTTTTTGATTTTAGAGACATACAGTTTATGCGATTTCCAATCTTATGGTCTTCGCCAAATGGTGTCTGCGAAATTGGATCTAAACCTTGGAATTATCTGAAAATATTACTTTCGACGGAATAAGATATATTTTTATCTTTTCGATTTATTATAAGAACCTGATTTTGTTTGAAAATATAATGAAGCAGTTTTTCACGCTCGTGCGAGAGTCAAAGATCATGTTGTTAATATTTATTGGTAAAAATAGAGTGAGAGTAGAGTGAAATAAGATCATTATGGACCCTAATGCTTTTCTTAGGGCAAAGAGAAGCTAACAGACTAGGTATTCATGAGTTACAAAGAGATGATAATAACATTTCCCAATTCGCTTCTCGACATATCTGTTGATACTACTTCTAGTAGAATATTTTCTCGGGTATATAAATACTGAAATACTGCTTCTTTAAAGAAATAATAGTTATTTATTATTTGTTGGAGGAAAAAACAAATAGATCGAGCCTTATCTGAAGGACAAGTCAAGAGTATCCGTAACCGGCGAGCGTGTATGAGACGATCTATGAGAGTAGAGGAATCCAGAGAGGTATGAAAGAAAGAACCTGTTGGAACTGCTCTCTGCCTACCCCACAAGGGATCTGGCGTGATGATACTGAACAAATATTGTTGCGGATGGTAACTCTACTCTTTCTAGATGATAATCGTTACATTTTTAATACAAAAAGCGACATTATATGTATCATACCCGAAACACGTTATCATCTCCCAAGCAAAACCCTGAACAAACACTTATCCACCCACAAATCCTATCCAGTTTACAAATACCAGGGGCTCATAATATACTAGAAGCAATTATCCTTGGTGTAACGAGATTTGGTTACAAGCTCCTCTCAAGATCCAGTAATACGAGGGCCCTACAGGTTCAGAAATCACAAATCAAGGTGAGAGAGATTAGGTCATACTCCACCACGCAGACCCAGTCCGGATTGATAGAGTTAGGTTTATGACCTAGTGGCACGTATCAAACCGCCTACAAACTTAAGTGGTAACCGGGACTAACGGCTTAACGTGTCTTTAGAAGCACGGGAATTTCTAGATGAAAATGATTAACATAGTTTTATAATACAATAAAAGCATAATTTATAAGTAAACTGATTAATTAATTATTAATCAAACTACTATAAATCGAAACACGTTATCTCCCAACCATAACCCCGAACACTTATCCAATAATACCAGGAGCTCATAACGTACTAGAAGCAATTATCCTTCGTCGAACGAGGTCTTGTTACAAGCTCCTCTCAAGATCCATTAATACGAGGGCCCTACACGTCCACCAATTACAATCGGCTTCTTTGTCCCACTGACGGGTATTAATTGACAAATCGCCTTGCCCTTTAATTGATGGGAGAGTCAAAAGCAGACGTGCTCGTGATGGATCGATGGGAGAATAATGGTAGCTCTCTTTTACGGAAGCATCGTATATGGGACTGGCCCTTTTGTGTATAATGCTATTGGAAAGAAATTAAATAGACTAGCATACTAGATATTAGAAGAAAATACTAGAAATAGAGATTAGAAGTTATTCGAACAAAATCTTGGTTATTTCCGGCCTATAGGATAGACGAAATTACACTAAACTAGTTATCAAAATGTAGCTATCTACATAGTTAATTTAAGATCTTTTGTGGACAAATGTAAATTAATTATTTCTACTCGACAGGGATCTCCAAAGACAGAAAATGGTGACTTGTAAATTGAAAAGTAGATTAGGAGTAAAATGATGTCTAAACTAAGGCAACATCGACAGGAACCTAACATTTTTCTGGGATAAAAATCCTATGTGTTAACCCAGGTAATAAACTATCTGCCTGCCAAATTTAATCCAAATCCTTTCAGCCATTTATTGCGTGATTGAATAACAAAGATCGAAATATCTAAACATACAAATTTTCACATTTATAATATCATCATTATATTAATACGTAAAGCGAAAACTTTGTACCCCTTTTTACGAAAATTGCGCGGACGGAGGAGTATGAAATTTCCCACACTTATAGTTTATATAGAGGAGTGCAGAATGCTAATATTTTTTTTTAAATTCTGCATAAAAAATACTTTAAATCAATAAAAAAACATTACACACACTACCACGTATTTGACACAATACACTTCAAATTGAGAATAGATTTGTCTTTAATATTATTTGTCTATAGTCTTACAGAATGTCAAAGATAACCAGCAAACGATGAAAGAGTAGGTCGAATATTGACCTATGGGCGACTACTAGTCAAAATAATATAGTAGGACTACCGGTCGCCCGGACTTTTTCTGCGTATGTATCTTCATAAATTATAGCGTATATGTTCTTGTGATGCATAAGATATGTTATAGTTAAGTTTCATCAAAATTCGTTCAACAATATATGCGTGACAAAGTAACAAACATCCATACTTCCAACCTCACAACCTCACGTTTATAATATTTATAATAATAATATCAGCCTATACTGCCCACTGCTGGGCAAAGGCCTCCGCTCACAAATCGAGGTAAGAGAGATTAGGTCATACTCCACCACGCGTACCCAGTGCGGATTGATGGAGGCAGGTTTGTGGCCACCTGCTGTTGGAACTTATCAAGCCGCCTTTAAGGCTTCCAACTCGGTTTAACGACTACCACATTAAGTGGTAACCGGGACCAATGGCTTAGCGAGCCTTCCGAAGCATGGAGACGCTTGAATATGAAAATGCCACAAACGGTCACCCATCTCAGGCAGACCGAGTCGAACGCTGCTTAACCTTGGTGTTCGGATCGGAATAATGCAGGATTATATTTTCGTATACATCGAAATATACGGTGCCGAGACAGAGGCCCTCAAGAAGGCTGACCGCGACCGTATTGATGCCTTTGAGATGTGGTGGAGAATGATGCTAGGTAGGCCATGGACAGCACCGCACCAATGCGTCAATCCTAGCTGAACTCAAGTACCAAACTCGACTGTAGACTACTTGCCTACGCAGGGTTCTGGAGTATTTTGGTCACATTGCTAGGGAAAACAGTGACAACCTGGAAAAACTGATGGTCACTGGTACAATTGAAGGCAAGCGACCGCGAGGAAGGAGTCCAACATGCTGGACGGAGTAGATTCGCACAGCTCTTGATACTACAGTTCACGATGCTCGTCACTCGGCTGCAGATAGGAATAGATGGCGACTCATCATCCGTAGAAAACTGGTCCCAAGATATGACCACGACCCTCAGTAATGAGGAAACCCATGCAAAAAGGAAGATAGGTCGCAAATTTGGACAAAACAAATTTCGTTTTTGTTCTTTAAAAAAAGGTAACGCGAATCCAGCAAATATACAAATATGCGAAGACGTTCAATACAAAACTTTGCATCACATTTCAAACATTCGTTACTACATTATTCAAGGTACGCTTTTTCTGATGCAGGCATACATAGGAAATTGAATTACCTAACTTCACAATGTAATCCGCCCGTATTCAGTTTACGTGCAAAGAGCTCCGCGAGCCAGGCTCCTTTCCTCGGTCGCGTAACTTGCACTGGATCTAAAGAATGTATAGAATAGAATCTAAAGAATGTATTAAAGTTGTATGAACGATTTGAACTACGTAGAAAGAGCTTGGACCATGTAATGAAGGAAATAGTTTCAATAGATAGGAAGGTTTTTGCGAGTAGTTTTACAATAGCTCCATAAAATATGGTATCACGTTACGTGAGGATAGGAAGATTTATCTTTAGTTAGAATGGACTTCTTGATTGATAAATTGTACGCTCTATATACAGTTCATTTTTTTATTTATATTTTCGTCATTTTTAATTCTTTACAGCAGGGCGCAAAGTCGTTGCTCGCATGGTGTGACGTGACATGATAAAACTCGTTTCAAGTCAATTGTGTTGTATTTAATATTATAGATAAGACTATTTTGACTTGCGTACAAGACCCATTTCACGGAACGACAAAATTTTATCCCGCGCAAGGAAAGACTTGCCGCCCATGCTAACTCAAACTCAAATCGTTTATTTTGCATAAGCCTTGCGGGGGTATTTACAAATTGTCATATTTACATGTTTTTGAACTTACTAATCTACCACCGGATCGGAACGCGACGTCCACTAATATTATTGACGGGCGATTAAGCGCAGTGGTTAAGAACTTAAGCCGCTCCGCTCACTGTGTCAAATAGTCGCGGGTTCGATTTCTGCACGGGACCAATCTTTGTGTGATCCACAATTTTTAATTCCGGTCGGGGTATTTGTTTATGTGAATTTTCATGTCTGTAAACGCATCCACGATACGGGAATAAATATTAGTGTGAGGCTAAGTTCATTAAAAAGAAAAAAAGATAAGAGTTCCGGCGTGAAATTCAGCGGGTTTGTCTTTTTTGTCTAATTCTCCATTAATTTTTTCATAATTTTTGTATAGATACATACATTTTTATATTATACAAAATTATTATCATTTATGCGATCCCGCTCCAGTGTTATGCCTTAGGACTTAGATATAAGACTAATAATAATATTATTAAATATATATAAAAAAACACCGTCACGCCTATATTCCCCAGAGGGGTGGCAGAGGTGTACTGAGTACACCCACGTTTCGCCGACGATGTTAGGTCCCATGTAATAGGGGGCGAGCCTATTGCCATATACCGGACACAATTCCAGACTCCGGACTCATATTGGGAATTTTTCGTTAGATAAACTACATTTGTTCGACCTACGCTTTGAACCCAGGACTTCGTGATCACAAAGCGATGCGCTTTGCCACCAGACCAACGAGGCAGTTATAATAAATATATGTTATAATGAAACACTAGAGGATTCTGGGTGCACCGGTCTCCACAAGCAGCACCTGTTCACGATTACAACTACTTGAGCAGTCATCACCTCCCTCGATAATATTAGAGGGGAGAAACCTTGCAGTACCCATAACATTGTTATTTCGAGGTACCTTTAACTTCTAAATATTTTTCGTTTGTCCGATCTTACGCAGAATAATCTTACAGTATCTTGAGATCTTGCAGTGCCATGCTTGGTTTTAGATTTAATTATACTAGTGGTCGCCCATAGGTCGATACTCGACCTACTCTTTCATCGCTTGCTGGTTATGTTTGACATTCAGTAAGACTATAGACAAATAATATTAAAGACAAACATCAATTTGATGTGTATTGTGTCAAATCCATGTATTTGACCCAATACACGTCATAGTGTGTGTAATGTTTTTTTCATTGATTTAATGTATGTATTATTCATAATTAAAAAAAAATATTAGCATTCTGCACTCCTTCTCTATATAAACTATAAGTGTGGGAAATTTCATACTCCTCCGTCCGCGCAATTTTCGTAAAAATGTGTACAAAGTTTTTGCTTCACGTATTAATATATAGATTAATATATTTGACATTAGAAATGACTCACGTGGTAAGATACTGGAAAACTATGTTATATACTAATATTTTACGAAAAATAGTGCCTAGTCAATCATTGTAAGTATTCGTGTGTATAAACACGAGTGAAACTCTAATAGAATTTGGGAGTTTTCTTTTTTAATTTCAATAGCCTCGCCATCCTTGGTAGGACTAGGTGTTTTATGTCAAAGTTTTCCTCTGGTGTGATTTAAGACCCAACTAAAATCTCCGTTCAAACCTTGTACCGTTGTATGAGTCAAACTTATTTTAAGAAATCTGGTAGGATTTAGGACTCTGTACTCTCTGCCTACCCCGCAAGGGATCTGGCGTGATGATATAAATAGATAGGTAGGATTTCTACCAGAAATAACCTGTCTGGCTTTGAATCACGGAGACGCTTCCATCATATGATGGAACTCAACCCAACCAATTAAGGCCACTTGCAATTTAAGTTGCTTAAGACCGATCTGACGACCCAAAACTGTTACGGTTACTGTTTAAGTAGCTACTCCGGAAACATACCAGTTATTCGATAGCTGTGATTTCTGAAGTAACCAATGCAAATGTTACGTTTCTGGTTTATTTACTCAAATAAATCTTATCTACAATCCGGCGAAGAAACTCAGCGGGGCTGTCTTTTTTATTCAATTCTCTTTCTCTTTTTCCTTTTATTTTTTTTAAACATATCGTGCCGGTACAATGTTTAGGTAACAATTAGGAAGTTTACTTTCTAGCTCTAGTGTGATGGCTTACGACCAAGATATCAGACTAATGATGTTATTTCTAAGAAGCAACTGTATAAAGGATTCCAGACGGACGAGCCTCCTAAGCAGCACCTACTCACGAGTATGACTACCGGAACTGCCATCACCCTCGACCATATTGGAGCGAAGGGAGTGACCTGCGCCAAATAGCCACCGAAAGCTGTACTCGTATCTGCTGTGTTACGGTTACTAAGCAGTGTGTATATGGCCTCAGTACCTACTCCGAAAGACTATCTGTTCGACAGTTATTGCTTCTTGAGCAATTAGGTCTGACTGCCTTGTGAGTCTAGTCGCACATATTGTGCTCTGCGATCATGAGGTTCTACGTTCAAATCCTCGGAAAAATGTAGTTTTTCTTTAAAAATATGTTCATAATTAGTCCGGAGTCTGAAATTGTGTCCGGTATATGGCCACAGGCTCACCCCCTATGATATGGGACCTAACATCGTCGGCAGGTGGGTCTACACAGCACACCTCTGCCACCCCGATTGGGTAATATAGGCGTGACCGTGTTCATTTTTATATTTTAATTCAATGAAGACAAATGGTACATTCACAGTTTAGTCACATTTAGTTAATCGTGTATTATCTTTTACCTAACTGTAAGTTTTCAGTTTAATGCAGCGATTGTAACCGAAAGCTTAGTTATTAAAGCTATGATTAACGGCCGGTTCCTGTCAGTAGAACTTTGGCAGATTTTTATATAATATATGTAAAAATTCTATCTGTAGTAAGCAAATCTATCCATGAGTAAAATATAAGAACCGGCGGTTAGGCGCTGAGTAAATTCTCACCAATAGTGTATAAGTAAAGTCAACATCAAAAATAGTCTATTTGTATAGTCCACCAAAAAGAACTTATCCCACAAAAGTAATTTTATTAATATTACAAACGAGAAAAATGTTAATATTACTCTTTCACGTAAAAATGATTGAACGGATTTCGCTGAAACAATACCTAGGCGAACATAGTTTATACATCAGAATAACATATAGACTACAATTCATAAAGGTATATTCGCAGACAAAGTCGCTGGCGGCCACTAGCCATATATAATGTTATTAAAACTTTACTACACAAAACAACCAAAATCCTGTATCATACAAATTATACAAAAAAAAAACCATTTCGTCAGATCAGATCCACATGGCCTCTAACATTTGACCCGTAAATCCCGAACACATCAAAATCACTCCGGCACCATATAACCCGACCAAAAACCGTGTTCCACACAACACAGTAGGTTGGAACAAAAGGCACAATTTCCACAAAACAGTATATCACCCGCAATCATTTATCAGAATATAACTAGTGAGGCGGAATGGAATACATTGGCTTGGACATTTTCGTCGCTGTACGCTTTTTGCAAGCCCTTTTTTGCTATTTTTTTGTCCGAAGCTCTCGGCATGCGGCCGGCCATGGCGCTATACAAGTATTTTCCGCTTAAATTCTCGACTGCGAATTGATATTTTGGGACATTTTTTTGGATGACTCATATGAATCGTGTGTAAACGATCAATTGTTATAGGTAAATAAATAGTATAACATTTTAGAAATACCAACTGAGGACTGTAATAAATGACAGTCTTTCCCGCAGCATATTCGTGTTAGGGGATAGCAAATTTATTAACAGTAGCAAATAGTACCTATCTAGTTTAAAACAGATATTTTGTTTACGTAACTTCTAGCTTTTCGTGACGAGAAAATGTTAGTTCTTCGGCACATACAATTCGGATATCATGAATTACAAATTTACAGGATCAAAGCTATTGTTTAAAATAATGGTTTATTATTACAGAGGGCTTAGCGCAGAGGGCTAAGAAAATATTGACGTTAGCGCGACAGTAGCGAGTAAATGTGCTGTCACGTTCATGTTTACTTAGTAAATTTGTAGTTTGATTGGGATGGTATATCAACTCTCTAGCGTCATTATCGTCAATTATTTTGTGCTAAACCATATTTTTGTAAGAAGCGAATGCCTTTAAAGATATGTCTACAAATGTTTAAGATCATAGCAATAAACAGTCTTAAGATCAAACTTACACTGGATTTTATCACACTAGCCTTCTTAAGACATAGATTAAGTAGGCAAACTAGATTATTCAGCATCGCACGCCCTCATATTTCACGAACCAGCGACGCAAGCTCATCATATTGACAACCAACAAAAAAACACGAGAGGAAAACCGGCCAAGTAACTCGAGCGTCCCCTCGTTCAAACTTTTTGTATCGTTGGAATATCAATGCGGTTCAAAGGGAAAACTTTTTCCCACCAATGCTATATTCTAAATGTTTTTGTGGAACGAAACGCAAAATTCGGATGCTAAAGTTCGATGGAATTCTTGATTCGTGGTTGGCTGTAAGTTGGAGTTTTAACTGCGGTCTGCATTGAGGTGTAAAGTTGTGTAGATCTATACATCATACCTGAAATCGCACCCGGTTTCAAAGGAACTGTAATCCAAACTTCTCATGTAAGCAGCACTTCGGTACTAGCAAGAACTATTTCTAGCAAGAAGTTTTAAAAACGCAAAAGAAATAAATACCAATGTTTTTTTGTGTTCATATACGAGTATTTCAAACAACAAACTACAGCTTCAAATAAATGTATTTTCGGGGCAATGAACAAAACTCATAAAAAAACTCTGATTAATAAATTTTGATTGAATCTGTAAGAGACCATAAAAAAAATTAACGTTATAATAAGAACAGCAATAAATAACAACTTACTAGTGAAAATAAAAAGATGTCATAATATGCATAAAATGAAGAATAATGTTGTGATAGCAAATTCTCAAAAGATCTAATATCTGCAGAAAAAAATGCACAACCTGTAATGGAAAACTAGCAAAATCGACTAAAAGTAAGCCTCATCTTGTATCGTATAAGCAATTATGTAACCGGCCCATTTGCATCGTCTTAGATCACGTAGCCAACCCATAAGACTAACTTACATTTATTGAGTTTGCCCTCTCGAGCTTCTGATTAGTTCCAGGTAAACAGTTTTCTGGGTTAATTCACCTAAAAATAGCATATCTTGTTTGCTTTTAGTGACTATAAAAGAAAAAAGTGCTTGGGTTTTCATACAGTTTGAGAATATGTAAATAGTTAAAGCAAATACGGCCTGTATTGTCCTCTTGGGTGTCTGTTTCGAAATTGTAGAAAATATCTAAAGAGGTAAACTATTAATGTTTGAAGCTGAATTTAAAATTCTAGGTTTTGAAATTTGGAGGAAGATAAAGATTGAGTTTTACATGACACTTATCTTTGTTTACCTTATATTAATCACAATAAATACGTTTGGATGCTTAAAACTGTCACGAAGTCAGTGACAGATCTATTTATTACTAAGTAAATAAAATATGCACTGACTGTTCATTCAACATTTTAACGGTGGTCATATTATATTTAAACCCCCACTAAACCTGAAATTGAAGAGAAAATAAATGGAATTCGAAACGAAAGAATAAGTTCTAAAATTTCAAGTTTTAGATGGCGATACCGGCCTACACTCTAATTGACCTGATGAATACAGTGACGTCGAATATCACCATTGCAATAATTTTGTTGTGGTATCTATCTACTTGGCGTTGATTATAGGATTATTTTTGATGAAATCAAATACCCCATTAATTAATCATTCTATACAAAGTATAGCATGATTTATTAATATCACAGTACTGAAGAAGATCGCGTAAAGGCGCGAAGGAAATCCACGCGAACCCAGTTACCTATACTTCTTATTTAACATCCAAATCAGGCAACAAGATCTTGAAGTACGTCTCAAGAGGTATATAAATGTAATCGATACGCGATAGGACTCCTGAAGCGCCTTTAGGATCCCAAACGAGGTTCAATATCCGAGGTTACTAAAAATAAACTTGGAAGCCATAAGGTATCGGAAGAGGAAACTTTGTGTTGAATCATCACTTATAATGAAAATAATTCGTGGTGTTTGGGTAACTGTAAACTATTGGGATCAGTTTTAGTATTTAATTTGGTTGCTGATATTGTAATAGGTATGTTTGAAGTGAAGAGTGGAGTATATAATTGATCCTACAAGCTAACTGGATGAATTAACATATCACTTTGGAGTAAGTACATACATGTAGATTATAATCCAAACGTCGAGAAAATGAAGAAAATAATGTTTTGTAACTTACCGAATTAGCTATGACGTTATGTATCCGTTTAAATTTTATTATTTAGGAAACTAGTTAGAATACGTATGAATAGTTTTGACAAACAACTCAAGCTTTTGACTGTCCGCATTTCTGTATATCTTGTTTACAGAAATGCGGATAGTCAAGAGTTTAAACTTCGTTTGAGTCACCTAATTTTAGCGTCAATAATACGACCAAACGGATAAAATATATTGCTTGAGTTTAGTTATGCTGGCACAATTTTTGTGCCCTTATTAGTTTTAATAAGTTATGATATGAAAAATGATGCTATAATACATAGTCTTCTTCTTCTCAGGAAGAACCAATACTATTCAAAAATATGTACCTAAAACGTAGACTTAGTCTCTTTGGTTATCTCCAAATTCCATTCATTTTTCACCAATTGGATGTAATTTGTCACACACACCCAACTTCCAAACGTTGGCCCAAAACGTGCAGTATTACACAAAATTTGAAAGCGCTCCGGGATGTGAGTTGGACTAAATTGAAGTAGGCAAAGGGAGGAAACTGAAACTGAATTAGCCCCGTAGGCTGTGAACTCGTCACTGAATTTCGTTTTGGACGTGACAAACATAAAATTTGTTAAGTACGTGAAGTATGTATTCTTTTTGAGGGCTATTGAGGTAGTTCTACAGATCTGCTGTTTTAGGGTAATTTTATAATACCAATGTTCTATATCAATAAGAAGATACTGATATTTCGTAAAGCTATGAATCGCCTATATAGTCTCACTGCTGCCCAAAGGCGTTCTTTAACACAGTCCACATGAGAAAAAGTAGGCCATACTCTACGACGCGGACCCAATGCGGATTAGTGGAGGTTGGTGGCCACCTACTATTAGAACTTATCAAGCCGCCAATAATGCTTCCATCTTCGCTTAACGACTACCAAATGAAATGGTACACTAGACCTTTGGCATCACGTGTCGACCAAAGCACGCAAATGATTAAAAATTGGAATGGTACAAACAGTCACCTATCTCAGACTGGCCGAACCTTGGTGATTACTAAGAATACTGCTGTCTCGTATCTGTACGAGTGCCTTATAAGTTAAAGTTACCTTAAGCTGGACCGTAGTATAAGCGTTGTGTCAGTTACAGATCGTTAGGAAACTTATATGATTCTGTACAACTAGCGTCTTAAACACGTTAATGATACCCTTCTAGGTCCTAACCAATAGATGGCATATCCTTTCGGAACCTAAAAATAGCCCCATTTTAGTGTTTTATACGGCTTAGAAAATAATTCCATAAATGATTTCTAACCCACTCAAAAAATCCAACAAAAACGAATTAATCTGAAGCAAATTATTATTTCTCATACGTCGAGATTTTTATACTTGAATAATACCTCAGAATCCTTCGAGTAATATAACTATAAGAAAAGAAAGGGATACGCAATTCGGAACTCAAGCCTCACTTGAACTAAGCATCGAAAATAATATACCTTTTCCATCCAAAGAAAAATCCTTTCAAGCAATTTGGCGAATATAACGAAATCGTAAACTAAGTTCAGCCCTTTCATTCCGAATTACGCCTCCGTGACCGAATCGCCTTACGACAAAAAGAAAATCTCAACTTTCAATAATCACAAACTGCAAGAACTTTTCGAATAAAACCAAAGCCGATAACGCTGCCTTCAAATAACTTGTATTTCTAGTCACAGATTCCTGTATCTATGACGCAAGGTTACGAATCGTTTAAACTTGTTTTTTCGTAAGCAAAATGAAGTTTGTCGAGATTTCGAGATGACTGGAGACTTGCGTATTTAAAAAGTCTTGTAAAGCTAACGACAGCCGCAATCAGATGAATTTGTGCGTGGAAACTTTCTGGTGGCGATGGTTAACTCATGCCCGCGGCGCCAGTGTTATTTTATAATTAAAATTTTCTCATTTTTCGCTTTTTTTTGAAGATACTGATATTCCATAATTATGGCATACTTTTTCGTCGGCTATATTTTTTAATTTAAATATTTTTTCATTTTTGTGTTTCACTTTATGATCAAACGCAAGGGAAATCTAATTTCCAGGGATATTCGTACCTTCGGAATGTATTTGATAAGCCGTTTGAGTTTTAGCTACTTCTTTTACGTGTTTTTATTTGATCATTTCGTATCCGAGTTGAATGGATAGGTATACGTATTATTTTAAATAAAGATTTTTTGATATGGAATAAATAGATTGAAAGGCAGTAAAAGCATTTCCCTTGTGATTTCGAGCATCAAGAGTTAGTGTCATCAAAGAGCCCGCCGGGAGAGCATCACTGGATGCTTAGGTACTGTGTAATGATGATGTGGCAGGAACGTTGTGGCAGGATTTGTCAAAGGTAGGATCTTGCAGCCAAGTGTTCTGTCTCGTGGGGTCTGCCACTTCCCCAAGAGTTGTTGTCGTGGACTTATATCGCATCTTACAAACTCTCATATCGCGTTCTAGGCATGTATGGAGAATGTTATCTATTCTATATTTGATGCCATTAGTCACTACACTAGCATTATGCTGAGATGGGTCTGGTTTTATAACGAACTTATCCCATTGCATACAAGCAGCTCGTTGCAAAATAGGACTTCTTTTCTTTTTTCTTTAAAAATTTCCACAATAATAGCAACATCTCAACTAGCATCAAAATAGAATGGCGCATTAGGCCTAAAATGGCCGGCCATTGTAACAAGCAAAATACGTATGTAAGGCTAAACACGATCGCACCATTGGTCAAGGATAATGAGCGAACGTCGGCCATAACGGTGACTCATTTAGCTTAATTGTTATTGCCGGTTAGAAGCTTACTGGGTATCTTTCACATGATCCTGTAAAAGGTTTAATTTTGGACATTATTTGTTGAAAAATAACGGGGGATGAAGTTTATTGATGGTGCTTGAATTTTTTTGGTGTTTCGGTGCGTTTGCAATCCCTGAATCTGCCTCCTTTAACTTAGTACACCAAAACAGGTAAATTAACGATAATGTAACCATTTCCATTTGATATGCCATCCTTTTTAAACTACAAGTTAACTAAATAAAGATTAACGTGACAGAAGGACAAGTTAAGAGTCTCCGCAACCGGCGAGCGTGTATGAGACTAACTGTGAGAGTGGAGGAAGCCAGAGAGGTCTGTAAGGAAAGAACCTGTTCGAATTCTGTACTCTCTGCCTACCCCGCAAGGGATCTGTCGGGATGATATAGATAGATAGAACGTGACGGCGTACTTTCACGATAACGTTACAATAGTAACCGGCGAGCGTGTATGAGACGAACTATGAGAGTGGAGGAAGCCAGAGAGGTATGTAAGGAAAGAACCTGATGGAACTCTGAACTCTCTGCCTACCCAGCAAGGGATCTGGTGTGATGATATAGATAGAGATAGATAGTTACAATAGTTTTCACCTTTGATGCTTGTTAGTTAGAACGCCGAAAGAAACTTACCTGAAACAAAATAAGAAACATGTTAGATTTTAAAAGGGTTTTTGTTGGTAAATAGATACTTAATTTTTTTTACAGTAGAGGTATTTTCTTTTTATTAAAATATCACATATAATTTCCTAATCAGAATCATCCTTCGTTTTTGTATTTCATTTGATTCAGTGTGATACACAGAGCTTTTTCTAGAACACAATGTTTTTTACAACACAGTCCGGCCTAAGATTTGAACCCAGAATCGTGATCGCCAGCCGTCTATATGTCACTAGACCAACGAGGCAGTACGTGCTTTATTCGTTAGCAATCACGAAGTCTTTGGTTCGAAGCGCAATTCGGATAAATTGTCAACGGGGCGTTTCTACCGAAAAAAATATTTGTCATAGTCCAGACTTTTGCCCAGCAGTGGATATATTAATTAAGTAAAGAAATAATAGTCAAAAGTGGGGGATTGTATCAGATTTATTCAAGGAACAATTTCATTATATCTCTAGGTATTATATTATTGCATTGTCACCAGTCATACATGCCAAATTTCAGCTCAAGTATACCCTGTAGTTAAGTGCCTGAAAATGGATAATAATATTTAATACGAAAAGACAGCCAGACATACGAATATTGCAACTTAAATAAAATCTTGTAGAAAGAAGCAAGATTATCTCATTCCCTTACAGAAATCAAGCGAAATTATTGTAATACAACAAAAGGTATTTGTCACGAAAGTTAAGGGCGCACTAAAACCCCCCGGTCACGTCTGCTAAGATAATAATTTTACGGCGCGGGACCCCAAATTCGACGCACGTGAATGAGTGCAAGGGCTAAACCTTTTATAAATTCAAAAGTCGCTAAATTAATTGTTTAATAATTAATAATTTAGACGTACTTTTAACCGACTTCAAAAAAGAGGGGGTTCTATGTTTGTCTGTATGTATTTTTTTATGTATGCTCACAGATATTATCATCAATTGTGCACCGATCTTGATGATTCTTTTTGCGTTGGATTCAGTATAACTCCAAGGTGGTCCCATTCTAATTAGGCTGTTATTGAACTTTGGACTTTGGCCAGGAAATTCCTTAACGACAAACAATACGAATGTGTAGATTGAATTATTATAGGTATAATGTCAATTCTATAGGTACCCCAACATAGAGCTAAGCAGAATATTTACTGATCTCAAAAATGGAGAAGGGGCACAATTCATGTGTATTTTTTGTAACTTCTTTGTTTATAATCAGATTTGGATGATTCTTTTACTTCGAATTTAACACAGCTCCGAGGTAGTCAAATGTTAATTTAAGAGGTATTGGACCTTGGACTTTGAAAATACACAAGAGGACTCTTTAACGGCAAACAGCATCAATGTGTAGATAAATTATTATGGGTATTATATGTAGGAACCTGAACCAAACAGAATAATATAATATAGGTATATAAATTCAAATAATTAACCTATCACTTAAAAATGCAAACTTAATAACTTAAAAAAACGTAAACCGACTTCAAAAAGTGCCAAGCTAAGATACCTAAGCTAACTAAAAAGAAAAACTATACATTTGAAGTCCGTGCCAAATAACCGACTGCACCGAACGACTGGCACCGACTTTAAATATTTATTTTAGTAAGCTTAGGTGTATCTTAGTTTTGCGCATTTTGAGGTCGGTTTGCCTTTTTTAAGTTATTTATAGACTGAGACATTTGTCTTCTTATCGTTATAGTAATTAATTTGCGGTGTTGTTGATACTTCTTGATATAGAAGTATTTTGAACTGGGTTTCATGTGGGACTAGCGACCCGCCCGACTTCGCATGAATAGCACGGACTAGAATAATCATTATTTGGGTCATTTGCAAGGAATTATCATCACTCAAACTCAAACAATTTATTTTGTATAAGCCCTGCGGGGGCGCTTACAAATAGTCAATTAATATTTTGTTTATTTAATCTAACTACTAATCCACTGAGAAGATCCGGCGAAGAAACAGCGGGCTTGTCTTTTTTATTTACTTCTCTTTCTCTTTTTTCTTTCCTTTTTTTAATCATATTGTGTGGATACAATTAAATAGTTTATGACCTAGCTCCAGTGTGATGCCTTACGATCGAGAAATGAATCTAATCATGTTATTTGTAAAAAGCGTCTAAAGGGTTCCTGGTGGACCAGTCGCCAGAAGCAGCACCCGCTCACGAGTATGACTGCTGGAACAGCCATTAGTCCCCTCAACCATATTGGAGGAAAGGGAGTGATCCGCGTCAGACAGCCACCGCAAGCTTATATAATATATTCAGTTGCAGAAAGCTAATCATTAACACTTCATTACATAAATCATTATTTAATAGATGAATTATTCCAATGAAAAATTTTGTCATACCTCATTTTGTTTTGCGTAGTGATTAATGATAGATTAGTGATTAATGTCATCTTTAAAATTTAAAGAACGTATCTGCTTCTAGGCGATAATTACTTAACCCTTCCTTGATAGTCTATTATTATTATTATTACGAGCTATTTGTTTCCCACTGCTGGCCAAAGGCCTCCTTCCACTTTTTCCACTCCTCTGTGTTCGTTGCCATGTCAGGCCTTTCAAAGAGTTGACCAGTTCTTCCCACCATCTCCGACTGGCCTTCCGCGTTGCCTTTTTGTATTTCGTGGTAGATAGTCATATAGTCTGTATTAGTCGTATGTCTGATAGTCTATATTTTAGCGAAAACTAACAGAAAAAATTTGTGAGGTTTTCAACAGTATTTCCTGACATGAATACGTACTAGATACAGTATACATAAGATATATAAGACGTAACGTACGAAGTAAGTTACATTGCGCTGCCTAGTTCCATGTGCCTGCTTAATGCCGAATAAGTAGTTTAAACACGCAAATCCAGATGCTAAAACTCGCTATAAAATGCCCGACACCGGATTCAACATTCCTCATTACTAGTTTACTCTTCAATAGACACAATAAATTACAGTAGATCCTGTCTCCGAAACCAAACATTCTGGAATGAATGCGTATCTACAACAATTTATTGCATCGCGCTACGCTAGTAATTAATTAAAAGATTTTATCGCCGCCAGATTGGGCTCCTCAACGAGTGTTCGTTACACAACCGCAACCGTTGAAAATATCGGTGTCCGCAAAGTCAACAGTTCACCATAATTGAATCGACATACGTAATGGTTATGATAAAGGAAGGTGGGTCGTCGGTTGCCACCTGTGTGGGGGTGCCACGTGCAGAAACAGCCAGAACGGGACAGCGATACACCTCTTTGTCACACTAATGGCTGACGTGTACGCTTGCTTTCAGGTAGCGTACTGTACTGAAGCGGGAGACAGGTGCAACATATGTCCCACATCGAAATATATGCGACATACCATCCCGTTATTTTGTTTCATAGGTATGAACGCAAACAGGCGTCTGTTACAAGTTTAGATTTTGATACGCCATTGTGGGGTGGCGTTTGATAACAAATTCAATCATGGGGAAGTAGGTGATGAAATTTGCATTCATATGCTTCAAGAAAACGATCGTAAAGGGATTTTTGTTCCCTGCCTCGGCACCACCAAAGAGGAATATTGGAATAAAAATATAATATCACCAAACAGTATCTCTTTAATCTCTATGTGTAGATATTTTATCTCTATGGTTGAGGTGCCGGGACATTAACATCAAATGACACATATATAATAATAATAATAATAAAGCCTTTATTTAACAATCTTACATAAAATATATTTACAATATAAACTTATTTACTCGTTTGACACCGGTCCGTGAAGATTGTCTTGCTGTCCAGCATAGGCCTCCCCTAGAGTACGCCACCGAGTGCGGTTCAGAGCTTGTCTTCTCCAAGTATACCCCGCTATTTTCACAATATCGTCTTCCCATCTACGTCGCTGTCTCCCTTTCTTTCTTTTGTGTTGTCTCGGGCACCATTCTGTTACATCCCTAGACCATTTATCTATGTTACTCCTAATCATATGACCTGCCCACCTCCATTTTAGTTTTTTAATGCAGTACGTAATATCTGTGACTCTTGTTTTGCTCCTTATAGTATCTAGCTTAATTTTATCTTTTAATTTAATGCCCATCATGCTTCGCTCCATACTGTGCTGGCAAGTTTCTAATTTGCGTATGCTTTGATTAGTTAGGCTCCACGTTTGGCACCCATATGTCATAACAGGCAGAATGCAGGAATTAAATATTTTACCCTTTGCTTTCAACGGTACGAAAGGATTCTTCATTATCTCTTTGAGAGACCAGTATCTTTTCCAAGCCAAAGTGACTCTGTTATTTATTTCTTTCTTTGTGAGGTCTATTGGAGATATGATCTGTCCTAGGTATGTGTATTCATCCACATATTCTATATTGTTACCGTTAACGGATATAGGAATGTTTTCAGAGCTTGACATAATTTTTGTTTTTGCAGTATTCATTGATAGTCCCACTTTATCACTTTCATACACCAGTTGCTTTAACATCTTTTGTAAGCTTCTTGGGTCTTCAGCAATTATTATTAGATCGTCTGCAAATCTTAAGTGGTTTAATCGCACTCCGTTAATATTCAATCCGTACTTATCCCACTCGAGACGTCTAAACACGTGTTCGAGAACAGCTGAGAAAAGTTTGGGTGACAAAGGATCCCCTTGCCTTACTCCTCTTTTTATCGGAAAATAATCCCCATCTCTTTCTGTTCGTATCCTTGCTTTCATGTTCTTGTACACGTTGATAATTAGTCGAATATATTTTTTCTCCACTCCTTGTGTTTCTAAGGCTTCCCATATTTTTGCGTGTTTTAGGGAGTCAAATGCCTTATTATAATCCACGAACGCAAGGTAGAACGTAATATTGTATTCACTACTTTTCTGAATTACTTGTTTTATCGAGTGTATGTGATCTATTGTTGAGAACTTGCTGCGAAAGCCTGCTTGTTCTTTGGGTTGGTTTTCATCCAGAGTCTTTGTTAAACGGTCTAGCAGTATCTTTGAAAAGATTTTGTACACGTTCGACATCAAGCTGATGGGCCTGTAGTTGGCTATGTCATCTTTTTTCCCTTTTTTGTGCAGTATTATTATCGTTGACAAAGTCCATTGTTGAGGAATATTTTCTGTGTGTAAAATTTCATTGAATATGTCTGTGATAGTGTTCATCGTTGCTTTGGATGATCCTATTAGCAATTCGTTCGATATGCAATCTCCTCCTGGCGTTTTACCTCTTTTTTGTGATTTGATAGCCTTATTGACTTCGTCTCTCGTTATACACGGAATTTCTTCATCGTTGTTTTTAACGCAGTCCACATGCTGGTTGTGTTCCTCTATTATTTCGTCATTGTTGTATAATTCGCGGTAATATTCTGTTGCTACTTCTAATATTTCTATTCTATTTGTCTTACTTTTCTTATTTCTGTGGTGTTTTATGCTGTCGATCCAGGTTATATTTTCTCTTAGTTCAGTCCATGCTTTCTTGATTCCGCCTACTTTTTCTATATGGTAATTTAGTGTTTCAGTTCTTGATTTCTCTCTGTGTTTACGTATTTGCAAGGTTATTTCTTTACTAAGTTTTATTATTTTTTGTTTGTTAGTTTTCCTATCCTTAAACATATTTTTCCTTTGCATAATCAACCTTCTTGCTTCTAGACCTAATTTGTCTTTTATCTCTCTTGTTGTTCTAATTTTACTTTCGGTTTCTTTTAGTTCCTTTTCTAGAGCATCATACTTTACTTGAATTTCTTTGAGATTATTTATTTTTTCTAATTTAGTGCGTAGGGACTCTAAAATGTTTTCCGGTATTTGTAAAGCTACAGGTTTTCTTGTATTGTAAATATTTTTCCTTGATGTTTTTGGTTCCATTATATACAGTTGACCTCTAAGTAGTCTGTGGTCTGTGTTGTAGTTAAATTGGTTGACAATATTTATATTTGAGAATAATCTTGGTTTGTTTGTGGTAATGTAGTCTATTTCGTTTCTTATCATTCCATTCGGTGACATCCATGTCCATTTTCTATTAATATTCCTATTGTAGTAGCTGTTCATGATGTGTAGGTTGTTTTCCAAAGCGAAGTTTATCAGTCTTTGTCCATTGTCGTTCCTTTTGCCTGATGTATGTGGTCCGAGTGCTTTGTCTTCGTTTATTCTCCTCTTTCCTATTTGGCCATTGAAGTCCCCTATTACAATTATGGTTTTGTGCAAGGTTGGCATTATTTCATTGAGTTTGTTATAGAAATCGTTTTTTATTTCTTCTTTGGCGACATCAGTCGGGGCATATATTTGAACTATTGAAGATGGTTGTTTATGGCCGGGCAATTTAATGTTCAAAACTGCTATCCTATCTGATATGCCTCGAAACTCTATTATTTCGTTTTTGAGATAATTTTTAACCATAAATCCTACTCCATATAGACCAGCTGTTATATTTTTGTAGTAAAATATATATTTTTCGTGTTCTTCGGTTTTCTCAACGGCTCTCCGTACTTCGCTTAAGCCTATTATGTCCCAGTTTATGGTTTCTAATGCATTTTCCAATTCAAGTAGGGATTCTCGGGATTTTAACGATCTTGTGTTTATTGTGGCTATATTTAGTCTTGTTCTTTGTTTTTGTTTATTATTTTCGAAGTATTGTTTGTTCAGTGAAGGGTTCATAGATTTATTTTTATTTACTATAAGCTCTTGGGGGGTGTGGTCTATCTCCCCGCGGTGACCAACCGTATTGGGGATCTGTTTGTTTTTCGTTAATATTTTTCTTGCACTATTTGTTTTATCCACGTTTCCGGTGTCGGATGATTCCTATGCCTTATGTGGTTGCGTTTGTTTCTCCGTCATTGAGAAAGATCTGGCTCTCATGTATGCAAATGCATCCGTTTTTGGCATTTTAGACGGTGCAATAATGTTTTTCCCCTCTGTAGGATAAGATTCTATTTGTATGTTCTTTGGTGACTTAGAAATTTCTCTTTTCCTCTTTTCGGCTTCTGATTTATTTCTTACAATAAGTTTGTTATTCTTAATGAATGCTTCATTTCCTTTTTCCCTCTCTTGTTTCAATTGTTGTTGTAGATTTTTACGCAGTTCAAGGGTTTCTTTTGAGAAATCTTCGGTTAGAAAAGAATTGTGTGGTATTTTTGTTTTATTTTTCATTATTTCTACCTTCTTTTGATATGACGTAAAGGAAATAAGTATGGGTCTGGTTTTTCTTTCATCTTGTTTTCTTCCTAATCTGTGATATTTATTTATTTCAAACTTCTCTATATTAACACTCGTTTTTTGTAAAATATCCATTATAGTAATGAATAGTTCTTCATTATTATTTTCAGTTTCATTGACACCATGTAATATTATATTATTTTTCTTATTCGCCTCTTCTAAATATTTTACTTTCCTGTTCAATGTTTGAACTTCGGATTTTAGGTATTTATTTTCTTTTAATATTGGTTGTATTTTATCGTCTATAGTGCGCATTAAGGTATCAGTTATGCTCTGTGTAATTGTTGTTGTTTGTTTTTCTAATTCTGTTTTCATCAATTGAAATAGTTGTAGCATTTCCTCTGACATACCTTTAGTACCCATAATGCGATAACTATACGTATCAGTATGCGTGCAACGGAACGTAATGCTTCGTCTGTTATGTTGGTATTACTGCGGTTGTGTACGTCAGTGAGACTCGCGAAGTGTCAATTCTGTCCGTTGTTATGACAATAATGTATAAATATCTAACCTCGAAATTGTGATGTTGTTGGTGGTATTTTCCAATATAATCCGTTTTTAGTGAAACTTTTCCACACTTCAGTTGTTATTGGCTTTGTTATGGTGATTTTTTGTCCGTTCGGATTAATATTTGCTGATTTATACTAGTTATTGAATAAAAACTCGGGAGCACTTTTAACGCACTGTTACTCGTTTGACAGCCGGAAACGGAACCATGACACATAGAAATATTTAAATAGCTGTAATAAATATTCAAATAAATAATATCCAGGGCCATAGGCAGGGCATTATAATAAATGGAAATGAAACTGAAAGTAAATAATATGACAAACTAAATACCCGCAATGCTTCTCATCTGCACGAATTTTGTTCAAATGGTACTTATTTTGCTTCTATTATTACCAATATTTGATGTCAGCACACTATCTAGAAATGTTAAACAATTCACTGATAAGTTTCGAAAGAGCCCATTGTTCACGACCATAGTTGTAATCTACGTTATGATTATCGCTGGGTACGGTATCATAGGCCCTTCAAAAATTTTTAACACCCACAAAATCCCAGGGCTATCTAGATGCACTCAATCCCCAGAGGAAAAAGTGAAACATATCATTAACACAACAAATGCAACTAGAAATTATTTGTTAGCTGGTCTCTCACTGTTTTTTGTCCTAGTAAAATGGAGGTTATTCGAGTATATAACATTTTCAGCCAAACTCTACGAATTCTCTAATTTGATGGGCGATTACAATTTAGTAGACATAAATGTTAACAATGAAAATAAACCAGAAACTGATTCTATATACGTTGAAAATGTAGAAGATGAGAAAATTGATACAGATTATGCACACTGGCCGTCTATTATTGAATTGAGCAAAGAAGAGATAGTAAGATTGAAAACTTTTATTAAAGATACACAGAGAAATGGTAATTCTGATGCGCTTACTTCAATAGCAGCAGAGGCAGAAACAGACGCGTGTACTGACACGTTAAAAATTATAGAAATAATAAACGAAAGCATACCAAAAAATCTTAATGTAACCAACAAGCCAAGAATATGATCAATATCTTTAGCACATTCATTGGGACATCATTATTCTTAGAGTTGGTACTAGTTATGGCCCTTTTGAAACCCTATAAAGAACCTTATTGGATACGAGATTACTGGATTTCTACCCACTTCAATTTAGCAAACCCTCCAAAAATACTCAGTTTAGTTGCAATTATTCTTTTAATCAATACTTTGATGGCAACTGCTTGGGAAAAATCTAATTATACACATTTGTTGAAACAAGTGACAAATAAGGATTTAATTATAAAATGTTATATGAGCAGAATATTATTATGTTATACATGCTTCTTCGTGGCAGTCTATCTTCTAGTATTGATTGAAAGAATTGCACAGTTTCTAATTATGATGTCTCGATTACTAGAATTTGAACTTATGTGTAGAGATGTCATACTAACAAAAGATGACGGCATACAAGTATCTGAAATAACAGTCATACCATTAATTGAGGATAATACGGATCAAAAACAATATACAAACAGCTAAATTTTTCACGATGGATTCTTTGAAGGTTTTAAGTACTTTATCACATTTTTACTATGAGACAGTAATTTATACAAAAAACCAATTAAAATATATATTTGCCTATTTTATTTATAACGACAAGTTAACAAAAACATTCTATTATATACTTTATAAATACTCACGTTACATTCTACAGTACGTGTATTTTTAGTTGAAAAAAGTTTGAACATTGAACTGACAGCCTAAAACAATAAAAGAATAAAATAGTGAATTCCCAACACAAACGCCTGTCACGGGCCTGTCAACACAGTAATACCAATTAGATTAAAACCATGTGAAAAATTCAATAGTCTCAGAAAAAATAATACCACAATAATTCAATAAAAATGCCATAAAAAGCAACTTGCTACTTACACACGCCGGAATCATCAATATCAGCAAAATGGATGGAAGTTTTATAATTCTTTCTTGCTTTCTGTTATTACAAATGGTGTTGCTTCTAGTTCTCTTGAATCCCGTCTATGACGTGTGCAAAATCACCGAAGTCATCAACTACGCAATGAAACATTATAAACTGATGTATTTCTTTACCTCTGCAAGTTACTTAACCTCCCTCGTGTACCTCGGAATGTTTATACCTCTTCAAAATATCCATGAGTTGGTCATGAACACTCGTTTATCGGACATAGAAAAACTGACGCTCTTCCATAGAGTGGAGAAGAATTACATTATCGCAGGATTTTCCCTTTTTCTGATCGTGGTGATTTATGGTGTGAAAGCTTTACTTTCCTATACAGCAAGTATTACAGAATTAACAGAGACGCATAGTGGGTCTATCACTATCCCATCGGAATCAAGAGAGAGATCGATGGTACCCGAGAACATTCTACCAAATTTGCTGCGAGTGAAAAGATCTATATCATACGAAACAATATTGTTTACGAAGGAACTCCAGGAAAAACTGAAGGTCATGATCAAGCAGTTGCCAAGCGAAATTAGTACTTTTTCTAACTTGTTGGATACTACTGCTTAGTTATCATTAGCAATAAATATCTAGTTTGCCTGATGTGGGGTATTATTTTAAAGTATCGGTTGCGTACACTACAAGTATTTTGAAATTCAGTGGTGTTACAGCGGGGCGGGGTCGGAAGATATTCCAAGACACGGCCGTAAAAGTATAACGCCAGTACAGAAGTTAGGGCAAACAAATGTCGGATAGGAACGTTTGGAGTACGAGAGAAAAGGGAACGTATACATTAGAGGGCCGAAATGTTTCCCGTTGAATTGAGCACAACGTTTATGGGGTTTCGCATACAATCATAAAATGGAATACTTATTGATTTTTCCCGATACCGTCCGGCTGTCTCCACCTTGAAAAGTAAGGTGAACTTACAAGGTTGATGAGATCACAATGTGGCTTTATACTAATTTTTTTTAATACCTATGTCATATTATTTTGACTGTCTCGTGGGTCTAGTGCCAAATATGTCCGTAGTGATCATGAGATTCTAATCCTAGGTCGGACAAAATGTATTTTTTCCTTAATTTAGTATCAGCCCGGAGTCTCGCCTATATGGGACTCTTTATATGGGACCTAACATCGTTGGCAAAATGTGGGTATACACCGTACACCTTTGCCACCTGCGCTTGGGGCAAAATAGGCATGACGGTGATTATATATTTTATTTAATTATTTTATCGTACTTACCAGACTTGAGCGCAAGGCTCCTTTAAATGCCCTGCCCTGCCTGCTATGATACCTCTTCAGTGCAAGTAAGCAAGGACGTGTCTTAAAAAATTGTTTCAATTATGACGAATATAGAAGTTACCTCATGATCACGATAGCTATTTATACGTGACATTTCAGTGGTTCAGTGGGTACCGTTTTATATACTAATTTAAAATCTATAAAAGATTTAATTTCAGTAACAATCATATTGAATGTAACTAGGAAAATTCCTACAAAATGGTGTGAGAAATATATTTTTAATTGCACAGAATTTCGTGCGATGATAGATATCTATCTATATCTTTACGCCACATCCCTTGCAAGATCTGCAATATATGTAATGTTATTTAATTAGAGTTTTAGGCTTTTGGTTGAGAACGGGCAAGGAAAAATTTGTACTTTATCGTCAAGGTAGCTATTTTGCACGATAGCCTGCTCTTCCATCCCAGAGAATTCGCTATTTCATTTTCCACTAATTGTAGCCACACGAACAACAGACACGAGAAAGAGGTACAATAATATTATATACACTAGAAACATTCCAATAAAAGCCGGCATTGATTATAAAGACCGCCAAACGTACACTATCTCAACAAGCAAGAATACTCCGGCATTGTCATCGCTTTGGCACCGATTCAGAAGTGCCAGCTCGGCGCCTGTAGCTAGTGGCAGGTATCCGGCCACTCCCGGCTCGGAATTAATGTAGTTCAGTTTAAATTTAGTATTCTTTGACTAAATGTGTTGTGGATAGGTAAAAAAGCGACTCTTCATGTCGTTAGTACAATATAGTTTTTTGGAAATGGAAAATTAGGGAGTGGATCGGAATCGCCAGCGGAGGGAAGTTGTCCCATGTGGCTAACGATAAAGGCAAATTCGCAAAGCTGACGGCCCACCTGCAGTAATGGAGAGACATTTAAACTTTCTCACTCACTAAAGTCTGGTTTCCCTTGATCTGTGGTCTTTAGACCCACAGAACAAAGAATATATTCCATGTTCTTATTCCATGTTAAGAACTCATTATAGTAATAATGCAGGTGCGTTATTAGACACAGAGGTCACGGTAACCTTAAGAATACAAGCAATATAAAGAATGACTATACTGTATTGCTAGTACCCTAGTTCGAGTGATATTGGTACTACTAATACCATTTAGGATATACACCAATAAAAATAGGACTTTCCAGTATCGATATAATCTTTAAGGGTGCAAATAAATCGTGTCCTATATGAAGGGCAAGTCGAGAGACTTCGTAACCGGCGAGTGTGTATATGGAGGAAGCGAGAGAGGTTTATAAAAAAAGAATCTTTTGGAACACTGTACTTTCTTCACAAGGGATCTTGCATATTAATATAGATAGATATAGTCGGCGACCCGTGAAAACCTCGTTACTCTAAATTTTTACCAAAATATGATTATTTTGAATTGGTTAAAACTAATGGTTGGTAATAACTTGTACGCACCCAAATTCAATATATTAGTTTACAATACGTAGTGATTATATATTCTTTACAAGGCCATCTTTGACTGTAAATGGGAGGCTCGTATAAATAAAAGTCTACCATTTTGAAATGAGAAGCTGTGCAAGACCGTCGACGTTTGCGTTTCGTTTTAAGGCAGGTTTAAATATTTGCCTCAAAGACTCAAGGATAGATTTGCTTCCTGTCAGTAGAATTTTGACAGTTTTTCCATACAAAATATGTTAAAGTTTTATCCGTAGTAGGCAAATCTATCCATGAGTTAAATATAGAAACCCGCCGTTAGACACTTACGAGGTTTGCACTTGTCGCCGAAGATATGGTGTTACTCAAGCTATAAGAATCTTTCTTGAGTTCCACTCACTTCAGCTGTAACCATCAAGTTTCTCCAAGCTAAAGTATATAGCTTTTGTGCCTCTATTTTTTATCAAGCGCACTGCGTTCCCAGTAGAGAGAGGGTCACCCTAACACAGGCATTTTGGGTTTCTTTACACAATCCCCCTCTGTAGGCTTTTTGGTAATTATAAATGGGGTTCCATGAATATTGTATGGCGTGTCCTTTGTTGCTGTATCAGAGTAAGTTTCTGGGTCACGACAAGTAAATTTTGTTCAGGTATTTAAAATTGAAATCGTTGTAACAAACCGGACGAAACTTTATCTAGGTTTTACAACAACGCCTACAGGTGTATCCAGATTTTTTATATTTGGTCCGAATCTTTTACAACAATAATAATTTTACTCAGATCCAACATATTACGTAGCTCATGAGCCACTTTGTCTAACAAATACAATAATTATAGTAATAATACCGTAACCGGCGAGCGTGTATGAGACGAACTATGAGAGTCGAGGAAGCCAGAGAGGTATGTAAGGAAAGAACCTGTTGGAACTCTGTACTCTCTGCCTACCCCGCAAGGGATCTGGCGTGAGGTTATAGATAGATAGATAGATAGATAGATAGATAGTAATAATGTGCTCTATTATATTTACCTATTAACCTAATCCAGTACATTCACTGTAAAATTTGTTCTCATTGTCCCAAAGCCAATGAACAACTTCAAAATATCTATCATCACGAAAGATCCCTTGCCAGATAAATGACAAAGTTCCAACAGGATCTTTCCTTATAGACCTCTTTGGCTTTTTCCACTCTCATAATTCGTCCCATACACGCTCGCTGGTTATGGAGGAGAAAATATCATAGATCAATATCATTGCACAGTCGATTCCGCCAAAAATAGGCTTGCGGAAAAACTCACCGTAATACCTTCCAAATTCTCACTAAAGTCCGCAAAAGAAGTTAAAAATGCGGTATTTACCGACCGTAATTACGAAAGCTATCGAAGAGTATTTGGTTTAAGATTTATTTTATCCAGGAATATCCTCGGGGCCCGGGGCTAGTGGTGGGGTTATAAACAAACAGGAACCGCGAAATGTCTCAAAAACTTTGGATTAAGGCATAAGCGCAGGGAGATTAGAATGACGCTGATAATTCGGAAGATATTTCGGAAGATAGATAAAAGAATATTGATGAATTAGGGGGCTTAGTATAAAAAGATTAACTTTAGCAAGTTGATATGTCATCCTATAAATTAAATCAACATGATAGTACGCTTACTTGCTAGCGTCACGCTGACGTCACCCTTTTCAGGTTAAGCCCTCTAAATCAGAATATTTTTTTCCTGTAAACCATTAGGTATCGTATTTATGAATCATCAGAAAATGTTTTTATTTATTTATGTCGCTAGTACGCGGTGGCGCGATGACCTCGATGCATATCGACTTGATGGCATTTATGGAAGGAGGAGAGCTATATTTTTGCCCAGAAGTGGAACACAAAAGAAATAAGTAGAAGTAGCTTAATAATGTGCCTAACTTGCCATTTTAACAGAGCATACTGTAGAAGTGAGCATTTTAGATCAATGTTTTACGTCGAAGTTTACCGGATCAATTTCTTACCCTTTTGCGACTGTCCCTTTAATTTTATAACCATTGAAAGAGGTATGCATATCTATAAGATAATAAAGGTACTGTCAAGTAAGAGTAATTATTTAAAATATTACAAATACCACCGTTTCTCCAAGTACTTTTAGTTAAAACCGTGAAATAATCGAGAGCAAAAATAAGGTTGTCAATATAAACCAAACACACCATTTTCTTTCAACACAAAGGCTTATCTGTGTAAGCCAAAAACAGGTATATTCATGAAAACATTAATTCTCTCCATCTGTTGTCTGAAAAATACACAAGACACAATACACTTTTTATAACATAAATACACACCACGATAAACTCTTGCACGCTCACACTTATAACATAAACCACCCAAAACCTTTTTATCTCGGTAAAGTTAGATATATTCTTTTCAACAAAATCCTTTGATCTGCCCGTTCTTAAGGCCTTTTTTTCAACATAGACACACATAGGCATTGTCTAGAAGGCTATTTTTCTATACCGATGATTTATTTTATTGGCATTCTCTATTTTTTCGTAGTCACTTTTTGAATTATGAAATATGGGTTCCTTTGTAACGGGACGGACGTGCTGAATATTTTATGTGTTATGTTTAGGCTAAAGGGATAAAATTGATGGACGAGAGGAAGTAAATGTATACTGTGTTTGCTACCTGGGTTTTTGTTGTTTTACCGACAGCCTGTTTAGAGTTTATTTGATGGATTGATAATGGAAGTTTCATTTTTCTACTGGCGCATTCATCTTAGGTCGGATAAATTGCAGTAATGTGCAGGGGATCATACATGAAAAGACTGTGCGGGCATTTAAACAAAACGACCGCATTTCTCATTTTCATGCATATCCATTGTCCTAGACGCTTGCAGTAGAAGTAAGATTTTTTTATTAGTATATTATTTCTATCGTTACCCGAGCAAACATGAAGGAACGATGTGTTTAAATGAAGAACTAACTCACTAGCAGAATATTTTACACATATACTGCTATGTAATTACGAAATGAGTAATGCGTGTTTACACAGTTTGAACGGTGTATGAGCCCATAGGCAATAAATAAATGGTAGACTTAGACTGACTTTACAATAACGCAACAACGCACGGAGAAAAAACAAGAAATGAAAGAAGAAAGAGATAAAGAAAGAAAGAAATGCTTCTAGCGCTGGGCGACCGCGGTTTATTTAGTGATTACCAAGATTAAGCAGCGTTCGACTCGGTTGGCCTGAGATGGGTGACCGTTTGTGGCATTTTCATATTCGAGCGTCTCCGTGCTGCGGAAGGTACGCTAAGCCGTTGATATCTCGGTAACCGAGTAATGTGGTGGTAGTCATTAATCCAAGTTGGAAGCCTTATAGGCGGCTTAATAAATTTCAACAGTAGGTGGCCACAAAACTGCCTCCGCCAATCCACACTGGTTCCACGTGATGGAGTATGACCTAGTATCCCACATCTAGATTAGTGAGAGAAGGTCTTTGCCCAGCAGTGGGACAGTATCGGCTGATATTATCTATCTATCTATCTATCTATAACCTCACGCCAGATCCCTTGCGGGGTAGGCAGAGAGTACAGAGATCCAACAGGTTCTTTCCTTACATACCTCTCTGGCTTCCTCGACTCTCATAGTTCGTCTCATACACGCTCGCCGGTTACGGAGACTCTTGACTTTTCCATCAGATAAGACTCGGTTTATTTGGTCGTGGTAAGATAGTCTAGGTCTCCCCCGGTACCTGCATCCTTCCACTTTCACATTGTATATCTGTTTTGTCATTCTTTCCTCTGGCATTCTTTCTATATGCCCGAACCAACGGAGCATGCCCTTTCTCATCTTTACACCGATACTATCTTTCATACCTACTCGCTGTCTTACTATGCTGTTGCGGTCGGTCAGCTTCACTCCGCACATCTTCCGCAGAGCTCGCATTTCTACCGCATTTATCCTACTTTCATTCTCCTTCTTACATACCCAGCTCTCGCTACCATATAACAGCGTTGGGACAAGAACTCCGTTATGTATGGCCAGCTGCGCCTTATGGCTTAAGTGCCGGCTCCCGAGTAGCTTTCCCATCGCACCATTCACTCTGTTCCCTGCACTCACTCTTCTCTCTATGTCAGCGGTGTATTTCCCATCCTTACTGAAGGCGCATCCAAGATATACAAACTCATTCACTTGCTCCAGCACATCGTTACCAACCACAATCCTTACATTCGTTCTGGTTTCTTCCCTTTCAAAAACCATAATCTTGGTTTGGCTGATATTATTATTATAATATTAGGTATGCGAATAATAGCCCGCAAACCTTTTTCCCCTTATGTTCCCACATTTTGGCCCCAACACTTAGCTGACGGGCGCTGGAGCAGAAATATTCTCGGGTGGAGATCACGTACCGGAAGATCTATTGACCCGGCAGGTCCCACAAGATATACCGATAACCTGCTGAAGGTCGGATAAAAGCTAATACGAACCTATAACAAGCCAGTAGTCTTGGCGGTCTTTTGGCCTTTGTCTGGTAGTGGACGTCTTTTAACTCATGTTCAAACAAGGCAAACATAATCGTCGTCTACTAATAAACACTGTGACGCCTTTATTCTCCAAGTGGGGGTAGGCAGAAGTGTACTGAGTACATCCAATTTTTACCGACGATCTTAGGTCCCATGTAATAGGGGGCAAGCCTATTGCCATATACCGGGGACGACTCCAGACACCGGACTCTTACTGGGAAGTTTTTCGTTAGATAAACTACATTTGTCCGACCTAGGAAGTGAACCCAGGACTCCGTGATCACAAAGCCATGCGCTTTGCCACTAGACCAACGAGGCAGTCAATAAGTCTTCTACTAATAAAAACCCTTTGGAGTCATATTTAATTAAAATTTAATAAACAAAGAACATTTTTTAAAATAGAACAAGCCTAATCGGGGCTAGTCGGGTTAATCCCCCGACTTACCTTTTTTAGTCCGGGTCCGTAAACAAGGAAACACGAGAATTTATAATGATTAAGTACAAATGTACGAATATGACCATATTTTTGCCGCTGGTTGTATGTATTATGAACATGGATTGTTTTGATTTTTCCTAAATTTTTATTAGAGTTTAGAAAGTAAGAGTGATGGAGAGGTCTAGAATACGAGTATACTTATATACGAGTAGTTCTTACGTTTACGCAAATATCACACTTAATTGAAATAAAACTGAGGTGTTTAAAATTACACATGAGCCCTTACGTGAGACCATAGATACCGTAAAACTCTTAAAACCTCGAAATCCGCATCATGATATTTTTTTGTTAAATTTATTTCACAGGATATACTAGTTCAAATTCCAAGTATTCTGAAAGGGATCTCCTGACCTGAACCTGAACACCGAAAAATTTGCGACTTTCTAGCGGGGACTCCTGCAAACTTTACATCTTTCTTTTCTACTAATCTACCATCAAACGAAATACGGCCTCAAGTATAGCAATCCGGTAACAGCTTTGCCATTAATATTTAACAAAAATGAAAGGTCCTTATGTCCCCTACAAGACAACATCCTTCCCAAAGATAGAAATATATTGTTACGGAATCCGTATCTCTAATCATTTTATCCATCTGAAGTAAACATGTGCTGCATGTCACTTAAAATCTCTATAATTTAAATCCATTAAAATCATTTCAATCTTTACAATGATATTATCTTTAAAAATTCAGCCCTTATATTCATTATCCAACTCCCTAGGTACCTTACACAAACAATCGCAAGAAGCGATAACAATCTCGAACCAAGCAAAAAACGGACAATTTTCTCGAGTTCAAAGTTTAAGTGTAACCCGTAATAGGGCTGGAAAAATCTTACCGAGAGACAGTTTAATATAAGCCGCCTGTGAGAAAAAAAGGCAGATATAGTGCTACTAATGGTTCAGGGCAACAGAGCCAAAGGCAAACTCGTAAATGAATGAATGTGTTGTCTTTTTTTATTTTTTATAGAAGCTTGAAGTTAGGTATTTTATAATGGTTGATGAAATAAGAACTGCATTATTTGCGGAAAAAGTTTAATAAAATGGTTCATTAAGTAGCCTTGTTGATCTAGTGGCGGATAAATCACGTAGCAATCTTTAGGTTCATTGGCTAAAAAACTTGGTTAGACAGCTTGGTTCTTCAGTCGAAAAGATTTTGAGTAGGTCGCAATCCCGAGTACAATATCAATATTGTACTCATCGCTAATTACATTGAACTTTGGCATACTTACAAGATAAGTATCGAATCGGTAAAGAGACGGAGTTTAACGCTGTTAAACTGCTAGAATTGATCTCCTGATCGTTAATTCTCACATTCGTTCCAATACTTGCACATAAATCTACGTCATATCATATTAAGATTCAATTTTCGTTAGTTATTGTGTCTCATCATACGTAGCCTGTGGCAAACTTGTTGATTTCGGCTATTTCGATTCGCTTTGGGTTAGCTTTATAAAGATTTTCATAGAAATACATCAATTTATCGGCATTATTGAAAAGGGTAAATATGACTTGCGGTAGGTCAACATGTTTGGAGACTGCGTCTGGTCTTGGTGCTTTTATATCTAGAACCTTTTTTTGCAAAAACACAGAGGCTTTTTCTTAATTGCTTGCCAAATACAACGTGGTTATGTGGAGCACCTGGGTGGTTCCATTGAGCACCTTTCGGCCTTATCATCAGTGCCTGAACACTACTAGTCAATACCAGTGTAACAAACCTAAACACGAGGGGGTTATATTGTGTAGTTAATATGTTCCTATGGCCACCTTCCCACTACGAATTTATATATATACGCCAAATTTAAGCGCAATGGGAGTGCAAGCGCTTTTAAAACTCATCACAAAATTTAGTCCGGAAAGATAGTCATTCATACAGACTTACGAACAGTGCAAGTTAAATAAAAGCTTTTAAAAAGGTATTCTTGAGTTCTTAGATTGATGTGAATATTACACAAAGTTTTTTTCAGTGACTATGGGTGCCGTAAAGTACTCGGAATGTTTGAAACTAAAATGAAACGAGGATAAAATCTAAAAATGTTTCATTAGAAGAGTCTTGTTATATGTTCTTAACCACTTTAGATCTATCTATCTATATCATCACGCCAGATTTCTTGCAGGTTAGGCCGAGAGTACAGAGTTCCAACAGGTTCTTTACTTACATACCTCTCTGGCTTCCTCCACTCTCATAGTTCGTCTCATACACGCTCGCCTGTTACGGAGACTCTTGACTTGTAACTTCTTTAGATCATAATAAAAAAGGAAGATACGCGATACACGTATGTTGGACGTGGCCCTTCATAAGTGAGTCTAAAGGAGCTTTCTCAACGAAAACATCTAAATGCGTTTTTAGTACTAGAGTAAAAATAGCGCACCTTGTGAGTAATTTTTCAGTTGATACCTACTAAAGCTACGCATACAGTCGGAACTTCCATTTCGGAATACACGTACCACACGTACAGTACTTAGGCTCCCGTTCGATATCCCGTACGTATTAAAGGGTCCGGCCTAAGACGTAACATTTTTAACTTAATCGCTTAAGTGCCTTATTTATTGAAGCCATTCATTACCCAACTACTTAAAACTTCCGAACATATTTACCGAGCAGTATGAAAGCACTAAATAACATCAGCGTCCTTTTAAAAGTGTTCACGAAAACTCTGCAAGACAGAATTTATCCTAGCCCCTCTCTTCTCAGTTTATTGTAGCCATTTTCTAGCCCCCTTTGTTGTGGGAGGGGTTGCTTTGTAGTTCGTGACTGTACGCCGATGTGCCCGCGTGGTGTAAGCGATAAGCGAATAATGGTGGAATATTTTATGAATCAGTCTTTGCTGTCAATAGCGCTATTGTGGTACCAACATGTGACCGGTTTTGAGCTGTTTTACTAAAGCTTTCAAAATATGAAGGGGTGGTATTTAGGTTAAAATGCGGGTAACAATATGCGGATAACTCTACAATCCTTCAAATTAGATATCAGTTAGCTACGATGTCGCTTATGTATGTAACATTGTAAATAGATTCACTTAAAGATTAATATTATATTGTGTTAAAGATTCATATCATATTATGTTGTCTAATATTATGTGCTTGTCGTTATGCAACACATCCAATATTGCCATGACGATCAACCGATTTTTATTAGAATATTTTGAAGATTTATCAGTTTTATTAAAATATCTCTTATATTATCGAGGTAAAAAATTATAAATATCTCCATTAAACTTTTTAATTATATTTATTCTAGTGAATGAAGTTTCAAAAAATCAATTATAGGCTTATTAATGCTACAAATTGGAGCTAATTTTCTAAGAACGATCAAAAAATTCAACTATTGACTTATTATTGCAACATTAAACCGACGCTAAATTATTATAAATGATAGGTACATAGTCAAAAAATAATAAAAAAGAACAATAGGATTTGTTGTAACTGTTTTCTCTGCCTATCCCGTAAGGGATATGGCGTGACTATATTTTGAATCGTGTTTTTTTTTGTTATTAGTTTAGTATTCCATTTTTTGACTGTTTGTAATAAATTAGCGCCCGTATTGTGTTGCAACAAAACGAATGAGGTCTTTAAGTAAATAATTATTAACAACTCTCTCTCGTTTTGTCTACTCTCTTTGTCTCAGATTTTCCGCTTACGCACAATACTTAAGTCAACCTCCCTCTGCTGAAAATGAGCGCCAACAAGGTCCGAGCTCCGATATATCTGATATAACCTTAAATTATTATTGTTTATTCGCGTATTTACTTACTAAAAGTCTTGATTCAGCGTCTAACACAAACATTTTCGGTTCATTCACGACGCGACAAGACATATGTTATGGATTTTGTCGCCCTAGGTGTAAAATAACTGTTTTGTTTTAAGTGTTAACAGGGCAGCAGTGATCGCACATTAACAGTCATTTCAAGAGCTGTATTATATTGGCATATAAACAACACTTTTTTGACTTGCATACAAGTCTCGCATAACGGGCTGACAAAATTTTGTTCCGCACGAGATAAGAGATTGCCATCTGTGGTAGCCCTAACATTAGGTAGCATTGTATTACAAAGCACAATACGATGCTGTTCTAAAGTAAATAAAATCCTGTACTTACTGCGATAGAAACCGAAATTTGTTTTGTTATTCGATTATAGAACTTCGTTCTTAATATTCTAGAGCTCAATTCTGCTTAATCGGGATTCCACAAAATTCGCGTTTCTATTAAAAGAACATTGAAAAATTAACTACCTTACATGGCATATATCTCTGGAAAAGCTTTTAAAGGAGGACGCAGTACTTCTATTGCGTAAGCTTATTGGATTTGTATCGACAAATTATTTCAGATTTGAAGGCTATCTTATCTCCAAAGACAACATATATTTCTGAGTTAATTATAGAAAATAATATTATTATAATAATAATATTTTTTGGATTTTATTGTGGTTTATATTTGAATTTTAAGATCCCGACGTTGCTTACGTTCACCATTAGAAACGTCGGGAACGTAAAAATCGTAAATATAAAAATCGCCATCGTTTCCTTAACCCGAAAATATCTGCGTTCTCTCCAACAATAATTAAGCTTACGTACAATCTTAAAATCGTGGGCGTTTTGCTTATGTTAATTTTTGGGGGCGAAGCACCAAAAAATTGCAAGGGAAACACCACATTTGTTTTTACGATACGCCCCTAAACGTTAAAGTTTATTTTCGTTATAACAATCCTGTGCACTTTTCGGGTTTTTTTAAATATCATTTCTATTCGTTGTTAACGTTTGTAAAAATTGTTTGGAATAAAATTCGATGTTTGCGAGATATAGTTGGTTTGAATTGTGCGTTGAGTGCATATTTTTTTGGGAAAATAAAGTGAGACTGTGAGGGTTGTTGGCGATACTCATGCAAATGGTACAGTTTTCTACTCACTATATCGTAAAGAGCGTAGATAAAAGTTTTCTTTCTTTAAAATAAACGTAGTCCCACACTAGGAAAGAGTCCTGGGTCGTGGGTGCGTTTACAATTGGAATTCACATACGCCCAGATCAAAACAATATGTGTGGGTCACACGAAGACTTATCCCGTGCGGGAATCAAACCAGCGACTACTCATTCCAGAGGGCGGACGGGCTTAAGCTCTTAAACACTGGACCAAGTCGCCCATCCCGCATAAGTGCGGTGGGATATTGTCAGAATCGAAACAAAAGAAGTGTCTTCAGAATGTCAGATAAAATTTACTTTGTTATGCCCATTTCTTTTTAAAGGCGAAGGCGGAGATGTACCTAACACCTACAACAAAACTCATACTGAGATTAAAAATCTATCCATATCATCACGCTGATCTCTTCCGGGGTTCAAAATGTTCAATAAAAATTCGCCCCGACGCCTGAATCAATTCTTACATCTAACTGATTACGCAGCCATCATACAAATTAATTTATATGTATCATCACGTTAGATCTGCTGCGAGGTAGCTAGAGAGTACAGAGTTCCAACAGGTTCTTTCCTTACATACCTCTCTGACGAATCCTATCAATTCTACTGATATTATAAATGTGAAAGTTTGTATGTCTGGATGTTCGTTACTTAATTACGCAAAAATGGCTTGAATGAAATTTAACAGGCAGATCGTTCATTACCGAGGTTAACACATGGGATACTTTTTAACCCCGAAAAATGTAAAGTTTCTGTCTGAAGTCAACTCCGACGAAGTCGCATCGGCAACGAATTTAACTAAAAAGCAGTGTCTTATCTAATAGACATGTTAAGAGTCTACGTAATAAGCTATATCACTAATATGAGACGAACCCCAATGAGAGTGGAGGAAGCAAGAGAGATCTGCAAGGAAAAAACCTCTTGTAACTCTGTTGTATCTGCCCATCCTGCAGGGCATCTAGCGTAGCGTAACAATAAATAACGAAGCGCTCATAGCACTGTGCGACGGCAGTGTTCTTACCGAACACCAAGGTTAAGCAGCGTTCGACTAAGTCGACATGAGATGGGTGACCTTTTGGGGCATTTTCATATTTGAGCGTCTCCGTGCTTCGGAAGGGCCATAAAGCTGTTGGTCCCGGTTACCACTTAATGTGGTAGTCGTTAAGTTGAGTTGGAAGCCTAATAGGCGGCTTGATAAATTTTAACAGCAGGTGGCCAGAAATCTGCTTCCACCAATCCGCACGGGGTTTGCGTGGTGGAGTATGACCTAATCTCTCTTACCTCGTTTTGTGAGAGAAAGCTTCTCTTCACGCAGCAATAAAACAGTAAAGGCTGATATTATTATTATATAATAATAAATGAATATAGACCAATACCATGACAAAATAGACCGGGTCTTATCTGAAGGACAAGTCAAGAATCTCCGTAAGCGGCGAGCGTGTATGAAACGAACTATGAGAGTGGAGGAAGCCAGAGAGGTATGTAAGGAAAGAACCTGTTCGAACTCTGTACTCTCTGCCTACCCCGCAAGGGATCCGGCGTGATGATATAGATAGATAGATACATGAATACACCTTTACAAAAAAGATATACAATGCGAAAGAGGAATGATGTAGGTACCGGGGAAGACCTAGACTATCTTACCACGACCAAATAGACCGAGTCTTATCTGACGGATAAGTCAACAGTCTCTATAACCGGTGAGCGTGAATGAGACGAACAATGAGAGTGGAGGAAGCCAGAGAGGTATGTAAGGAAAGAACCTGTTGGAACTCTTTACTCTCTGCCTACCCCGCAAGGGATCTTGCGTAATGATATAGATAGATAGATATACCTATATGACCTGGATAGGAAAAAAATAATGTCCACCAAAAAGAGAGTCACAAATCGGATTTTTCTTTTGATAAAGCATACAATAACTGGCTACAGAGATTTATACATTCCCTGCATTTTTTCCTTAAGAAGATATCTTTTACAATTCTTTATTGATGGATATTATTCTGCAAGTTCCTCGGCTTTTAATATACCCGTATAGTTTTGCATTTATAAAGGAATAAAATGATTTTTCTTGCGGAGGTTTTTAAATAAAGATTATTCCTCCATTTCAGGTAAAATATAAGCGTTTGTGACTGCCACAAGTTTCAAAAACCTAAAGTTGAGAGCCGTTGTTTAAATTCTGGATTTCATAAATTAAGGCGAGCTTTCTACCAATAGGAATATCACTGTTTTCTATGGATAACATCACGCAGTCTTAACATTCACATTTTATCAAAATGATTTAAAACAGTCAACGTGAATCCAAGATTTCTACTCCATTAGTCGCTTTTTAACTTACCAAGAGAGCTGTTATTTTATAAAGTTCCAAAATTACATGCAAAAGTAATTGGACGTAATTATATTGTAAAAGCATGTCGTCTCATTCATATATGATAACCACGGGCTTAAGGTCCAAAAGTGGTTATGTAATATAAAATATTGCTAGAGAAAATTAAACTCTGACTCACAGAGACAACTGGTAATTTTCCGTGATTAAAATAACTCGAGAAACCATGATAAGTGAGAGCAATAACCTGGAGCCCGGTGTCTCGTTCGCATCCATTACGATGCAGTACGGTGACCATAATGAAGAACTTATTCGGATTATAGCTATTAATGATATGTTTTAAATGGGGTCTTATATCCAAAAAGTATAGTGTATAACGATATACAGAATTCAACGATTATTGATGCGACTTGTTTTTAGACATAACTCACACTAGGACATATTCCTGGATCGTGAGTTCGTTTACAGACATGAGATTCACATACACATTCACCCAACGAATTTTTATGAGTCCACAAAGAATTTTCCCGTGCGACGATCTAACCCGCGACTTTCGATCCAATGACGTGATCAAGCACTGGATCGGTCATCGTCCATACGAATTGGAAGTTGTAATCTACTATCAATGTATATTTAGTATTTGACGTATTGATTTTTGAGTGTAGCATTTACTAAAGTAAGTACTTCAAATGTTATTTGGCATTTATTTACTTACCGCATGTAACAAAAATAAATAGCTTGACTAAATTTAACCATTAAGTCCCTAAATATACTCATGTTTGGTCACCCTACTTAGAAAAAGTCATAGGGTTCTAGATGAGTATACTTGTCGTCACGTTTTTTTGCAGGGTGCTCAATCCTTTTTGGATAATAAATCCATGATGATAACTAAATTTATAGTGTGGGAGGAATGGCATATCATATCGATAATTAAACCAAATTATTCGTACTCGAAACTGTGGTGAGTGGGCCAATTTATTTGTACGCTATAAAATCACAATATGACTATTTGTCAAAAGAGCACAAAACAATAATTGTTGTGGACAACCGCTGTCCGTCACATTTACACCTGACCGCCGTTAATATAACTGACCCAAACCTTTATTTGTCAACGCATTAATGCTTTATCAAGCGCACACGCTTTATAATTATCCCTTTTCATTTCAGTCAGACAAAAACTATTACCTTTAACGGTAACATTAAAATTATACTGCCTTCTAGTCACGAATAGTATGCTAAATGAAGTCTAGGTACTAAGTTCTAATCCTAGGTCGGGCAAAATGTATTTTTTTGGTTGAGAATGAGAGTGGAGGTGGCCAAAAACGTCTGTAAGGAAAGAACCTGATTGAACTCGGTACTCTCTGCCTACCCCGCAAGGGTTCTGGCGTAATAATATATATAGAAGTTATCAAGTGAAATAAAATCCTTATTTTACTTATGGCGGAGTGACCTTGCTCTCCTCTCCTTTATACAGCCACTTCTATAAATGTTTTGGAATATTTCACGAGATAATATTCTTTATGTAAAGAGCACTCCTTATACTTGGACATAGCATACAAATATGATAAACAACATGTATATATGTATAAACAGTATCCAAAGTAGTAGAAATAATATATTTTGTGTCTCATTGTTAAATATATAAAAATCCTTTTTAGAACATGCTTTTATAGCAAACACACAACAAAAATATCTTGCCTAGTTGAGGAGTTCCTATGGTTTCCTTCCGGCTCTATCATCAGACCCTGGACACCATACGGGTCTAAAGTACTCGTCAAGACAAATCCAACAAGACCAAACACGGTGATGTTATATTGAGTAGTCGGATGGTTCCATTGGCCACCTTTCGGCTTCATCATCAGACCCTGAACACGATCTAGTTGTAAAGTACTCCTCAATACCAATCTAACAAGCCTAAGCACGAGGGGGTACGTGGTATATTTCACATGTTCCCATGGCCACCTTCCGACTCAACCATCAGACCAGCTCCATAATATTGCATTGTCATCAACTTAACATATGTATGCCAAATTTCAACTCAATCGAATACCCGCAAGGGCTTGAAAAATGAATCACAAGATTTGAACTGTAAAGACACACAGACAGACATACGAACATTGCAAGTTAAATAAAAGCTTGTAATAAAGTAACCTCACTCTAGGAATAAAATGACTGTATTAATAAAAAATTATATTCGCTGTTTTATACCTCATCTATCAAAACATGACTTAACCGCATCTTCTATGCATCTTTGAACACCACTAACACTTCCACCAATGCAACTCTCTTACATCACAACAAAACTCAGAAAAGACTACCGGGGACCCACATAACGATGCCTCGCGATCTAATCGACAACTTATCAAGAAATAATCCGGAATGGCGCCACGCTGTTTTTTTTTATAAATTTTATGACGGTAGTCAATTGATCAACAGTCAAAGACATAAACCAGTGATGCAATTTTAGCACACGTCTTTTAGTAAACAATTTTATCGATCGCTTTATCGAAGTTGACACGTAGGGGCACTTAGTAACATGAAATCTCATACACCAAACCCTTGACTGAACGATTTTCTGAGGGTCACACTTGGAACAAATAGTTCCATGTGGAGATCGAACCCGCAACATTACGAGCCAGTGAGTGGTGTGTGTTACGCTGTAACCATTAGACCAAACCGTCATGTTTGGATTAGAGTATAGTATTCAATTGATGCATGATTTTTATCGTCAGATAACAATTTGTAGATGTTAGATTTACAACCGTCCATTTTGAAATGAATCGTCAAAGCAATGGCTTAGTATACTAGTTTCAGCGATTAGTTGCAGATTCGATCCTCATGACAAATCTATGCGAGGCAAACAAATTTTTTTTCACATCTGTACAAATAAGTTCTTAAAACAGTCTTAAAGAAAACGATAACAATTACCTAAGACTACCACCCATTCGGAATATCATTACTGAACAGAAGAAGGGCAAATAAATCCCGGTATATTTAAAACAATAGTGTTAGTTTTTTAGCATACAGTGTATAATAAAGTATTGGAGAAAACAGATATTTTCAAAACTTGCCTTTCAATTTTAAATAAAATGCTACCAGGCCCTGGACATTTTCATTCGGCCTTTATAGTCGTAGGTATTGTATATTATAGTAGCAACATAATTCTACGGTCAAACATATAACGCGTTAATATCAATAAGTTTTATTCGCGCTTACTACAATATCGATCCACATAACCGAGCGTTACCCCGTGGGGAGCCCATAAAATATATCATGCTAAGACCCAAAAACATTTGGAGCCGTTCTGGAGAAAAGGGTATGATATTGAAGGAATTAGACCGGCTTTATGATTGAAATATGTAATGGTGTGCGCGCTAGATTTTTTTCTATAAGATCATTGACCTACACTAGGCATTTTAGTAAATGCGTTAATGAAATAAATTTCACGTACGTATACCATCACATCACATCACATCCCGTATCCATGAACTATTTTAGAAGTGGCCCCACATATCTAAATCTTCCGCACCTAATTCGTCGATAATTACTGAGTAAATCATTTGACATCATGTACGTTGTGTATTGAAAAAGTGTTTCATAAATAGCCCGCAGACGGTTTCATCCAGTGGTTAAGAGCTTAAACCGCTCCGCGAACGATCAATTAGTCGCTGGTTCGATCCCCGCACGAGACCAATCCTTATGACCCACAAATATTTTTCCCGGTATAAGTGTTTGTGTGTGTGTGAATTTCATGTTTGTAAATGTAACCACGATACAGTAAAAAAGTAGTGAATAATTACTAAAGTGGCAGTACTTTTTTTAGGAAACTAGTTATTCGAAAAAATAAATCCTACTAATATTACCTATAATGTAAAAGTTTGTATGTTTAGATGGTTGGAAGTTTTTTACTCAATCACGCAAAACACATAGTTATAGATCGTTTATTACCTAGATTAACACATAGGATACTTTTTATCCCGGAAAAAATTTAAGGTTCTCTAAACTCAACGCAGACAAAGTCGCGGGCAGAAACTAGAATTAAACATTTATTTTTTCTCAGTTAAAAAATTGTTTTTCAAATTCAAATCATTTATTTGTGGATAGGATGTTACATGTATATAGTCATAAGTTCTACTATATCCTGCCATGCATCAGGCGTACAAAATTATAAAGTAATTTGTTTTGCGGCCGATCTTTTTGGATATCCAGAGTAGATCTATGCTAGGCACAAATGACTACTGAGTTTCACCTCAAAACATATTCCTCCTCGAGTCGTATTCCTCATGTCTGAGGGTCGTGACCTCCACTTCCTAGAAGTCTTGTTCTTGTGATGTTTTGCCATTTTCCCCTGTCCTCGGCGACATGTAGCGCGTTGTAGACTGTGGTCGTGTGGTCGGTCGGCGAGTGGTGCAAATCTGGTCAGATCAACGTGTTGGGCTGCGGCCTCGAGGTCTTTGTCCATTGACCTTCTCAGTGACTATTAGCTTCTATAAGTTGTCACCGTCTTTTCTGGAAATGTGGCCAAATAACTCTAAGATACGCTTGAGACAGATGGTAGAGAGTCTTGTTGTGACTCTGAGCTATTTCAGTATCGATACTTTAGTTCGATGAGCAGTCCAAGGTATCCTTAACATTCTCCTCCAGCACCACATCTCGAACGCATTGATACACTCCCAATCTGCTGCTTTATGGGTCAATGTCTCAACTCCATAGAGAAATATAGAAAAGACGAGGGTTCGCACTAGCCTCATTTTCGTTTTAAGGCAGACTCCTCTGTTCTTCCTGAAGCTGAGTCATAGTACCGTTAACTATTCCGATGCGTCTTCGCACTTAGATTTCGCAGGTGCCATTGTTGCTAATGGTAGATCGAAGGTAAAGAAAATTGTCGACAGTCTGTAAGTTCAGTACACCAGTGAAGCTCAGTTTATTGGCGCGGTCCACTACCATGATTTTAGTCTTTGACCTATTAATGGAGAGGCCCAAGCAGTTGCTAACAACCTTCATTTTATTCAGCAGCGAGGACATTTCAGCTTCACTTGCAGCAAATAACGTCGTGTCATCGGCGTATCGGAGGTTTTTAATCTTTACTCCGCCAATCCGTACGCCTCCATACCAGTCTTCAAACGTATAGCGCATGATATACTCCACATAGACGTTGAACAAGATAAGCGATAGGATGCAACCCTGGTGAACAACTTTGCCAAAGAAGACGAGCTAAGGATGAGATTCCATTATTTCTGACGACGCCTTGACTTTTTAAGTATAAGGATTGGAGCAGCGATGTTAGATGGCTTGGTACGCTAAGATCCGCAAGTACATGCCACAAAGAGTTCCAGCTGACGCAGTTGAAAGCTTTACTGTTGTCTACAAATCACATAATAAGTAGGACGTTATATTCACGGGCTTTCTTGACTAGCTGCCTCACATTGAAGATTTGCTTCCGAGTACCTTTGCCGTTCACAAAATCTGCCTGTTCTTGTGGAATCTGCCGGTCTAGGTAATGTTGAATGCGGTTATTGAATATTTGTAGCAGAATCTTACTTGCGTGTGATATGAGTGCTAGAGTACGATAATTGTCACATTGCTTCGTTGATCCTTTCTTGCGCAACAGGAGGATTATGGACTTTGTCCAATCTTTAGGCCATTCACCATCAGCCCATACTTTATTGCAGATGGCGTGCAAAGAGTTGATGCCATTGTCACCCAAGGCTTTTAGGATTTTGGCTGTTAATGACTCAGGACCTGGCGCTTTCTTATTTTTTAGGAAGTTTACCGTCGCTACGATCTCGCAACGAAGAAGAATGAATCAAAACTTATTAATAATGCGTTTAATAAAACTTATTTCACCACTGTAAGTCCATTAATGAGCATCATATTTTGTTCGCCCCACATTTTCAGCAGTGACATAATAACGTAACCATTCCCGGGAGATAAACGTTATTGAACGATTTCTAACTCGGATATTCAATTAATTGACCCATGGGAATATTGATTCTGTGCCATAACGTTGGCTTAACATAACACATTATTATTGCTTGTGTGATTGTATTAATTCATACAGTGAACTAAAAATATCCTGTCCATATTTCTCAATTTGGTTGTTGTTAAAAACATAACATAAAGCAGCTTATTATATTGTACTGCGCACGCCCTAATAACTGAACACAGCATGACTTGAGGGCTACCTCCGACGATTTAAAAGCAGACTGTGTAGTAAAATATTTAAAAAGTTGAAATATATCGATGATAAAACTGTTTGGGTTTGAGCTGCTCCTCATTCAGCAACTCCAAATATATTATTGTAAAATTCATTGCTGTTAAAAAACAATTTTGTAAAACAAAGAATGACAAACAGAAAAAAGCCAATAAATTTATTAAGTTAAAAGACTAGTCGGCTGAGTTTCTTGCTGGATCTTCTCGTATTTTTTGATGTATATAAGAGCTCCTATTGGCCTATACAATAAAATAATTTTAAATGTGGTAATCTAGACTGCTTTCATATAACTATAATACACGTTCGCCGTCAAAAGTATATAAGAAGAAGCGTGTTGTTCCAGCAGTTAATTCTACTTTGCATTGCAAACAAAATTAGAGTGAATTCTGAAACCATCAGGATTAGCTCATGAGTTAAAACCATTCAGGCTAATCCAACGTTAATAAAAAATTGTTTAAAAATAGACAATTTTAAAGGTTTCTGCAGTGGAAATTGTATCAGCATGCACAAAACAGAAATAGGGGAGATAAAAACTAAAGGTGACTTGCTACTTAACAAGCGCATTCAGAAAACACCGCATTTAATAATTCACACTAGATGAAAACATCTAAAAAAAATCGCGTATTAGAGAGAACCAAAGACAAGTTGGTTGATCGATGCTAAGTATATTTACTTCTTGAAACTTATTTTAAATCTACACAAAACAGAAGATAATACCTTTCTCTTGAATACTACAGAAATCCCGATACTTTGAGGGTTAATTTTTTCCCAACCAAGCATATACATAAATTCATAAAAGATCAGCTAACTCTGGCCGATGGCAAGCTGTTTAGCGGAGTTTTGCATCCAAAGCAACTTCGCAGGCTCATCAAAGTGTATCACTGTCCAGATGGCGAACTTTTCGCCTTAATCTGTTTAACATGGCTTGGGGTGCGGTGGTGTATTAACGTATTTTCTTTGTTGTCTATTCTTTGATGTCGGTTTTAGGGTATGGCAAGAATGATAAGTTAATAAAACTAAGCGAAGAAACAAAGTTACAAAAATAACATCTTCACAAACAAGTTTCTCTTCAATAGATCGGACGATCGACGGACGATTTAGCGCAGTGGTTAAGAGCTTGAGCCGCTCCCGCCCACTGTGTTTAATAGTCGCGGGTCCGATTCCCGCACAGAACAAATCTTTGTGTGATCCACAATTATTTGTTCCGGTCTGGGTATTTGTGTATGTGAAATTTCATGTTTGTAAACGCACCCACGATACAGGATACCATACAAAAAGAAAGAAAAGAACGTCAGGATGATCACATTTTTGCTGTTTGCACTAAGTGTATGTATATAGATGTTTTGTAGCTATCCATCTCAAACTAGATTACATGATGGTAGGCAAAGAGTACAAAGGTCCAACAGGTTATTTCCCTTGAGACTACCTGGCTCTCTCCACTCTTATAGTTCGATACATTTTTTTTTTTAATTAATCGATGTTTGTCATGAAAACAACCTTTTTCTGAAAATATGTGACTAATTTTACGATTATTTAACACAATTTTGTTTCATGCTATACTACGAGTTTGTATAGCAATCAGAGCGCAGGTTGCGTAGGTTACTCTGCTCACTAAATCTAGTAATTGCACGTTGGATAAGGCACAGGACTAAATTCTCCTAGGTTGTTCTTTTTTTTAAATGAATGTAACCTATTAACTAGGATTTATTCCTCTGTCGTGGGTGCGTTTACAAACATGAAAATTCATAAACATAAATACTCAGACCAGAACAAATAATTGTGGATCACATATAGATTTATCCCGTGCGGGAATCGAACCCACGACTATTAGACACAGTGGGCGGAGCGGCTAAAGCTTTTAACCACTGCGCTAAATCGTCCGTCCGTAAATCTATCTATCTATCTATATCATCACGCCAGCTCCCTCGCGGGGTAGGCAGAGAGTACAGAGTTCCAACAGGTTCTTTCCTTACATACCTCTCTCGCTTCCTCCACTCTCATAGTTCGTCTCATACACACTCGCCGGTTACGGAGACTCTTGACTTGCCCTTCAGCTAAGACACGGTCTATTTGGTCATAGTAAGATAGTCTAGGTCTTCCCCGGCACCTACATCCTTCCACTTTCGCATTGTTTATCTGTTTTGTCATTCTTTCCTCTGGCATTCTTTCTATATGCCCGAACCAACGGAGCATACCCTTTCTCATCTTTACACCGATACTATCTTTCATACCTACTCGCTTTCTTACTACGCTGTTGCGAATACGGTCGGTCAGCGTGACTCCGCACATCTTCCGCAGAGATCGCATTTCGACCGCATTTATCCTGCTTTCGTTCTCCTTCTTACATACTCAACTCTCACTGCCATATAACAGCGTTTGGACAAGCACTCCGTTATGCATGGCCAGCTGCGCCTTTTGGCTTAAGTGCCGGCTCCCAAGTAGCCTTCCCATCGCACCATTCACTCTATTACCTGCATTCACTCTTCTCTCTATATCAGCGGTGTATTTCCCATCTTTACTGAAGGCGCATCCAAGATATACAAACTCATTCACTTGCTCCAGCACATCGTTACCAACCACAATCCTTGCATTCGTTCTGGTTTCTTCCCGTTCAAAAACCATAATTTTGGTTTTCTTCACATTCAAATGTAAGCCATTGTTCATGCAGTCGTCTCTCATAACTGTGACTAGTGTTTGCAGATCAGTGGCTGTTGGCGCTATCAAAACCGCGTCATCTGCATACAATAGGTGGTTTATCACTAGATCACCCATTTTTACCCCTTCAGTCATCGCATTCAGTCTTTGAAGACTTTTATCCAGATACACTATAAACAGTCTAGCGGACAACACGCAACCTTGCTTGACGCCGGTATTTACGTCAAACCAAGGTGACATGTTACCACCCACCCGTACGCATGCCTTGCTGTCCACGTAGGGGGACTGGACGGCTCGCAACAGGGTGCCGTTTATACCATACTCTGGCAAAATGTCCCAAAGTCTCTTTCGCACGACTCTATCAAACGCCTTCTCCAAGTCCACAAAACTGCAGAAAACCTTCCGGCCTACTGCCAGATGCTTTTCTACGATGTTGCGGAGGGAGAAAACTTTATACGAACATCCTCTTCCAGACCTGAAACCTCCCTGTGCCTCACACAACACTCCATCGGACTTCTCGCGCATTCTCCGTTCAATAATTTTACCATACACCTTAGCTGCCAAGCTGATCAAACTTATGGCCCTGTAATTGGCGCAGTCATATTATGAGCTTTTGCCTTTATACAAGGGTACTATGACTGCGCGGCGCCAATCTGTAGGGACTCTACTGGTCTTCCAGCAAAGATTTGCGAGGACCCAAAAAGCGTCCCGGACGCAAGTTCCACCATATTTAATCATCTCGGCAGATATCATGTCTATTCCCGCAGCTTTACCATTTTTCATACTTCGTATCGCCCATTCAACTTCTTCCATAGTGATGTCCTCTGTGGATTCTGGTGCCGTAAACTCGCCTCTGGGCTCGTCTGTGGCACCAGCATCCGGGGCATTCTCATACATTTCTCCAAAGTATTCACTCCACCGGTTTAGCACAGCTTGTGTGTCTGCAAGAATGTCGCCATCCTTAGATTTTATCTTTTCCATTCTGGAGCCTGACGAATCACCTCGAGCCTTTCTCACCTTGCTCCAAAAGAGTTTGGTGTTATTCTCGAAGTTCTTCATCAGCCTCTCCTCCTCAATCACACTAGCTCTTTCACGCTTTTCTTTCACTAAAGTTTTGGTGGCATTCTTGCATTGCCGGTATATTTCTTTCTTCATCTCCGTCATACTGTCATTTAGATTCAAAGAAGAGACATAGTCCTGCCACGCTTTCTTCTTACTTTCTACAGAGCTTTTTATCTCTGTGTCCCACCATGCATCCCCTTTTGCTGTGCTATGCTTCTTTGAGCAGCCACATACTTCTTTCGCTGATTCTACCAAACATTCTAAATGTGACCCATAAACTTTGATCTGGGTGATTGTGTATGTAAATTCACGTTTATATTATAAAATTATGAATAACTCCTAAACTAGTTATACTTAGAAGAAAAATATTAGAAAATAATTATATAATTAACGTAAGCGCTGGCCGCCATACTTGTTTACACGTGTTTGTTAAATATTCTTAATAATAAGAACCACGATGAAAAAAGATTTTATTGAACGGATGTACCGTTAAATAAAATCGTTTTTCAATAACTATCAATTTTATAATCAGTGAGTTACATTGTCTGATTAAAACTTCGTTCCTGATGGAGGTCCTTCGACTGCTCATTTTAGTTATTTTATTACTCCGATGTTGGTGTCCGTTGATGGCCATTTAATGGCGATTTCTACCCACCTGTTTACATGCACATATGCGCAGTTATACTATGTTTATTCATTTTCTATGCCATATTAAATCTTGCACCACATGTTACACAGAAGCTCGCAGCCATCGGTCACTAAGACACTGAGGCGCTTACAAAGTTTGCTCTGGGTCCAAAACTTCACGCTAAACAGATTGGTGTCGAAGGGTATTTGCTAAACTTATGAAACAGCACATATTGGAGTTTAAACAAAGATTGTGTGTTAAAAGTTTTAGCAAGTTTATGTATCTATGGGTTTTGATATGGCTTACTAGCTTCTGCCTGACTTCTGACTTCGTCCGCGTTGACTTTAGACAGGAACCTAAAATGTTTCCAAGATAAAAGTGTCCTATGTGTTAACACAGGTAATAAACTGTCTGTATACCAAATTTTATCTAAATCTGTTCAGTCGTTTTTGCGTGATTGAGTTACAAACATACACAATCAAAAAATGATAATACCAGTAGAAAAAAAAACATTATATTTGATAATACTGATATAACATTACGATCTAACTTGGTTTATACTTAGAACAATGACTTGTGCTGTTTCATAATAAAATTTTGTTAATCTTTCTGATGCGCTAAGATTATTATAGCTATAGAATATACCTCTGGCATATAGAAAGAATGCCAGAGGAAAGAATGACAAAACAGATATACAATGTGAAAGTGGAAGGATGCAGGTACCGGGGAAGACCTAGACTATCTTACTACGACCAAATAAACCGAGTCTTATCTGATGGAAAAGTCAAGAGTCTCCGTAACCGGCGAGCGTGTATGAGACGAACTATGAGAGTCGAGGAAGCCAGAGAGGTATGTAAGGAAAGAACCTGTTGGAACTCTGTACTCTCTGCCTACACCGCAAGGGATCTGGCGTGAGGTTATAGATAGATAGATAGATAGAATATACATAAATAGCAATCATATATCCACAGCAGCTTATATAAAAATCAATTAGTTTGCAATCAGATCTGATCGCATCAGTGTGCTAAGCCGTTTGACGTTATCGTAATGTTATCAAAAAAACGTGCGTCAGGTTCATCTTTATTTTGTATAGTTGTAGTTTAAAATAAATGGCGTATTTACTTAACAGAGTTACGTTAACGTCAATCTATTCATGCTCAGACCTCGAGAAATTTATATATGCACATAAACGAAACGCTAATAATATTACTAAATAGTTATCACATAACATAATTGCAACAAAAAATAAAAAGTTATTTACTAAGCAAGTTTTTAAACTCATAAATGTAAATGCTTGGAAATATTTCGTCGAAATGATGATAACGATCCCGCTACGAACATCGTAGTTAGTAGTATTTGTAGCGCTTCTACGAATAGTGCTACGCGTTCTACGAATTATGCTACGAGTCAAGCATTTGAAATGCTACGTGTTACCACATGAGTAAATTTACTCATGTTTGCTACGAAGAATTGTACCGCCAGCAACGTGACGCGATTAAAATTTTCAGTATTTCAAATCAGTAACATTTTTTCTATTACAAAAGTTGGTGAACATTGTTGATACAAAATTATTAGCAACCTTATTAAATATATTTTGAACAACAAAAGTAACGGAATAAAATGTGCAAGTGATTTGACAAACCTAGAATGTTAAACCACCTATGCTGCTTACCGTATAATATTAATCCGTCAGATGATGACTTGGTTAATTGATTTAAAGTGCAGGCCGCTTAGCTCTATATATCCAGTAGTCGCGGGTATGAACCGAATTCTTTGTGTGATTTTTGATAGATTTTTGAAATATTAAAAATATATTTTTGGTGTCGGTTTTATGCGTTTGTATTACATATTATACTTTAAACATTGACAATACTAATAAAATGATATTTGTTTATGTGTATGTGTATCCTTGTCCATCCCAGTGGCGCGTATTACTCCAAAATATACTGAATGTAGGTATGCGTTATTAATCATTATATATAATATATAATAATAATAATATCAGCCTATACTGCCCACTGCTAGACAAAGGCCTTCTCTCATAAATCGAGGAGAGAGAGATTAGGTCATACTCCACCAAGCAGCGTTCGACTTGGTCGGGCTGAGATGGTTGACCGTTGTGGCATTTTCTTATTTGAGCGTCTCCGTGCTTCGGAAGGCACGTTAAGCCGTTGGTCCCAGCTACCACTTAATGTGGTAGTCGTTAAGCCGTGTTGGAAGCCTTATAGGCGGCTTGATAAGTTCCAACAGCAGGTGGCCACAAACTGCCTCCACCAATCCGCACTGGGTCCGCGTGGTGGAGTATGACCTGATCTCTCTCACCTCGATTTGTGAGAGAAGGACTTTGCCCAGCAGCGGGCAATATAGGCTGATAGTGTGTGTGCATCCCTCCACTTTTGCATTTTATATATGTTTTGTCATTCTATACCAACATTGTCTAGCTGGATTTAATCTTAACAAAATCAAATTGAGTACAAGTAATTTTGCTTTATGTCCGCTTTTAAGTGTTAATCTGATAGATCCAAACATTGGTCCCAACACCACAATGCACTTCAACTTGCCGATTTCGTCAGACGCGGACGAGAAATCGGCAAGGTAAAGTCAGTGGTATTGGACACGAAGCATGTATTTCACACACAGTATCACAACTTGGCATCGATGCAAACTGGGAACGATTTGGACTCATTTATGGGTTTATGCGTCCACATCTGGCGCATGATAAGCAATGGAGATTTAGCAGGAAGGCTTCTGCTTCGCAACGGAAACTTCAATATGTTATTTAAAAAATAAATGTTACCTGCACTTTTTGAATTTGTTTTTTATATATTACGTCCTCATTTGCCTGCCTTCTTGGTCTAGTGGCCTAGAGCGTGTGATAACGAAGTTCTGGGATCGAATTCTAGATCAGATAAAGTTCAAAAATTCTCAGCAATATTACGGAGTCTGGAATCGTGCCTGCTACACTAGAAATAGGTTTAAAGGTAAAAAGTAAACATTTTAAGAGTATAGCCGTGGCTATTATTTACGTTTTTCTGGGTGCCAAAACGGGCAAGTGACACAGATACAGTTGTTAATACCTACGTCAATTACCGATTCCGAAGATCAATTATTCTACAAGCTGCGGTCTATTCAGTATTAAGGGAGGTATATTGACAACTCAGACACGTGTCCACGCTAATATCATTAGTCGAACGCTTGTTATGCGGTGTTAGTTGGTGAATTGAATAGTTGCCGCCGGGAATTAGCTGTGCGTTATCGTTTGCTGTTAAACATCACTATCACAAACAAACATTCCCTGCAGTCATTTATATCACTACGCCAGATACGCTATATACTTGGAACTCTATTTTCTCTGTCTACCCCGCAAGGGATCTGGCATGATGTTGAAGATAGATAAAAGTTTTGCATCATGGGTGCATTAAAAAACAGGAATTTTACAGCTACTCTTTAGACTGGAACTCAGGACCACCACTCCACCACCTACTTTACCTCTCCTTTTGTTTAATTCTTTCACTTTACATGTATATTTTTATAAGAAATGCAGAATATACAGGTTAAAAGGAACCCAGGACCTCAAAATCGCTCTATAGATGCGCCACTAGACCAACAAGGAGGTAATTTCAGACAAATATATTTCAAAGAATGTCATAATTACAACACGAATCGTCTTAAAAAATACAAAATGATTCCAAATATATATTAGCGCGTGTTTTAAAAGTAAAGTACAGGAGTATCTTCACGAAACTTTGTAACAATCATTTCATGAAAATTCATAATATAATAATATCTATATATTTAGTCAGAGATATGTATGTAGTAAGGGTCTATGTATTTTTGATTTGTATGATCTAATATATATTTGTTCCACTGCTTTTATTTTTGGCTCCTGTGAATTTGCTATCTTCACTCGTCACCCTAAGGTAGACTGGTAGAAAATACCTCAGGCATTAAGTCTGCCTTTGCACCACTTGTGCATAAAGTATTAAATAAATATATACATTTCTTTATGGATGGAATTTGCGAATATGATTAAATTTTCCTCATTTCTTCACTAAAGTAGGCAGGTATGGCAGAAAACGGTATAATTAAATCAATTAGTCCAAGAAAGTAATACTTTATCAACTGGTCGAAGCTATTATCAAAAAGGGTTTATCTCAATAAGATATTTTAATGGCAGCATTTGGAACACTTCAATAACAAGCATAAAGTTTAATGGAAAAGTTCTCTATGCCGTACCAGCAACACAAAACTCTACAAATTTATTGTCAACGTTTCAAGAATCAGTACCTATAAATAGAACTAAGAATAAATGTAGCACGTATTTACGCAAACTTATTGTACTTAAAATATAAATCTACGCCCATAAAATATATAAACATTATAAATTATTAGTAAAAAACAAAAACAAGCTTTTATCCAGCCTGTTAATTTTGCAAAAAGTTATTGTGTATACAAAATTTTGTATCTAAGCTTTTGGCTTTTGAAAGTTCCTTCGTTTTGAACCAATTCTTAGGCCCGTATTACAGAATAAAAATCAGTCGTGAAACCATTATACTGGGCATGATTCTAGACTCCGTACTGCTATTAAGATTTTTGTCAGAAACAAATACACTATGTCCGACTCAGAATTTAATATCAGGATCTTGTCACCAGTCACCAGCCACACACACTATGTGTCGGCAGACCATCAATAACATCTTAACATCATCATAGATAGGTTTATTATTTGTTTGACCCCACTGTTGAACAAAAGCATCTAATAGCCGCTTTATAGGCCCTACCTAAAATTTTAAGAACCAGTGGGTTAAAAGTGAGATCAATATTATTTGTTTTGGCTAAATTATTCTTTAAATCATTGACGTTTTCTAAGCTGTATACGAAATCCTCGATCATCTGCAATGAGGTCATGTGTATTACCTGGATTAATAAAAGTAATCTTTTGCCCAGCAGAAAGACAGTAAAGGCTTATATTAAGATATAGGCTGATATAAGAAATGACAAATATAATAACTATGAACCATTAAACAGTTTTTACAAATACGGAGATCATTCTGTTTCGATTTAAGCAACCATAACCAAACGCAATAATGGAGTAAGTGAGATCTCGTGCGGAGACCAAGAATCGGCAAACGTAGTGTTGAACGCCTTCGGGCTAGGTAGAGCAATGATTTCGTTAGGCGGCTGGCAGAAATTGGATGGGAGTAGCTGAGGATCGTACTCTATAATTGCGTGCAATTGGAAATGCCTATATTCAGCTGTAGACTGTTATAGGCTGTTGCATGCGGCTGAAACAAACCATCAAAAAGCGACGTACTCGTGTTCCAGCATGTTGCCCAGAGTTGCCATACGAAGACGAAGACGTGACTTGCTGTCTCAGTAATAGTTTATTTACTCTATAATGGTCTGGAGGAGACAGAACTTAAACTGAGTTCCGGAACTCTATAGGGCTACCCACCTGGGTTTCGGTTCGGAACTCGGTCTAAGTTCTGTTTCTTTAGTCTATTTCAGAGTGATGACGTGCGACTCAATAAGCTATAACTGCTTTAGTGAGCCACACGTTCGGCTCCATCGTCATTTTTCAACAGGTGAAATAAGGGTCAACCGCAGACCAAACCCCTATAACAAAAAAAGCATTTTATACTTGCAAATATAGATATTTTAAATCAGCACCAACAACATGGCCTCCAAGCATCTTATCGCCACAATCAATCCCCAACCACCATTAATTGGTGCGCCGCAGTGGCAATGAACGAAACTTCCGTTTCACGGTCTCCCTTCTCGGTTGAACACGAATACGTCATTTCCTCGCATCCCGATTGGTTTGATCGCGGTAAAGACTCATCCGGCTTCAATTTGCTTTCAGGTTATCCGTCATCGTTCACGGCAACATTGGAACAACATTGCCATCTATTATTATACTGTGACTTTGTAGTTTTAGAGATCAGTTTTGCTAAACAGTGAGACGCTCGTAGCAATGTGATAAGATAAGGCGAACTTCATCTTGTGTTGTGCTACAAAAGCATTTACCGTGGTTTAACAGCGCTTGGCTGGGTATAGTGACCGTTTTCGGCATTTCCGTTTTGGAGAGCCTCCGTACTTCGGAATGTACGTGAGGCCGTTAGACTCAGTTACCACTTCATGTAGTTGTTGTTAAGCCAGGTTGAGAACTTACTGGCGGCTTAATAAGTTCTAACGGCAGGTGACCACAAACTTGCTTTCACCAATCCGGACTGGACTCGATTGGTGAAGTTGACCTTTTCTCTATCATCTGACTTTGTGAAAATTCCCCGAATTTACTTACAATAACTTTAAGTGATGATTATTACTAGTCTACAAAACTAGATGGTCACGCAACTATATCTAGAACTCGCGCGACTCATGTCTGCATTGTTGACTTAACTATTAGCGGACGACGCGACCGTCAAGTAATAAGCAGCTTTATTCTATATCTAGAGTTTCAACAGGTTATTTCCATACATACCTCTCTGGCTTCCTCAATAATAGTTCGTCTCGTTTATTTATTTTTTATATTCTGTTTAAACTGATATTAAATTAGTTGATATTTGGTTTTGTTAATGACTTATTTTACGCCATCTTCAATGAACATCATTAAGCGTATTCCATTTGACGATCATTTCACGAAATTATCGTAACACGCCGCGTTATGTGTTTTATTAGTTGTGGCAAATAAGGGCCCTTGTGAACCGTAATTATTAAAAACTTAGATTATTCACTTTACATAAATTGATAAATTGTGTAATAAACTCTTCCCAATTTAGTTTAAACACCTAAAACTTTACTTTTACAGCTATCGGTAAAATTCTAGTCGGAAACTTTTAAACCTCATTCTGTTAAAACTTCAAAAATAAAACAGGGGTAATCCTATGATTAGTATCCCAGGGGTATCCCAGGGGTAATCAACACTGCCAGGCTATCCTGGCAGTATTGATTTCAGCCAACGATTTTAGTATTGAAACTTTTTAGCACTTAAATATACCGGCCAATGGCACCGTGATCTATAAACAGGAAGAAATTAACCTCAATCGATTTAGGATAGTGGTTTTTGCATTATTGAAACTTGTTTGTTTGTCTCTATGCATGAACCGCAAAGGATATTGACGTGGTTATATAGAAAGAGAGAGAAAAGCTCGTTAGTTTTTTCATTATTTTATCATAGCAGAAAAAGAAATCAAAATCAATCAAAATTAAAAGTTTTTTATTCATATAGGCCAAGAAGTACTGATGAATAGTCAAGAAAGAAAAAGTTAGTGATAACTTAAGACTCTACCACCCGTTCGAAATGTCATTCCTGTGGAGAAGAAGGGCAAGGAACTCCACGGTTACTCTTTTTAAAGGAGAGTTTTACTACTACTATTTTATTTCTTAATATATACATTGCATTGATGGGGTATGAAAGAACAGAGCAGAACGAGTTAAGTAGATGAGCTTAAGTATACATTAATCGTAAATATACTTACATCCATGGTATCATTCAGTGTCTACAAAGCCCTCTCATTTATATAACAAAGATTTTGTAAAGTATATAATTAAAAATAAATTGTTACAATAATATTAAGAAAAATAAGCCCGCAGGGCAGCTTGTGGCGAGCTGTTGGTGAGTAACGACACCACGGACCCGAGTGCTTCAGAGAGTCGGTCAGGGCCCCCAACTCGGCGTGTCTTCGTCGGTCGAGTGGAAACCGAAGGGTGCCCGCAGGACTCTCGGCTCTGGCTAACCTTAATTGGCCGTCCAGAGAGGAGCCGTGATATCGACTTAGGAAGATAATGCGTTCCTACATCGATGTACTCCAGGGGTGGAAGTGTTAAAGGGCAGAACGCCGCGAGTAACTTCGGAAAAAGCGCAGCCCACCTCTCTACACCCCTGAGCCGCTCACACCGGTGTTGCCCTCAGTTGTCCTAGGACGACCGTTTGACCGTCCATCTAGTAAGCGGCGAATCACCGCCGGCCACGGGTAATTAGGTATCACTAATTATGGCCGGTGTCCGTCCCCTTTGAAATAGTCCAGTTTTTGTCCATCAAAGCTCATTTACATAGCCCTTGTTTTCTTTCCATAATTTACAATAGTCCTTGCACCGGGGTCAGTTCGCTGGATATGTTTCTTCATTTTCAGCAAGTGATCTCAGCAGGTGGGTTACATAACATTAACTTCTCGCAAAGGGCCTCTACGTGTTGGACCCATGTCCCCATGCAAGCCTTTCAAAGGTCCGGGTAAAGCCCGTGAATCTCAGCGAGAAAAATAACAATACTCCTTGCACCTGCCGTTGTCAGTTCTCTAGTTAAGTTTCTTCATTTTCAGCAGGTGACTTAACTAACACCCTTCCTCGCAAAGGGCCTCTACGTGTTAGACACCATGAAAGCCTTTCAAAGGTTTGGGTAAAGCCCGTGAATCTCAGCGAGAGAAAAATAAAACTGCTCAAAATAAAATATATAATGAGTGCGAACAAAATACTTGGAGATAGTTCTGGAACTATAACTATTTTGTTTGGCATCACACTGGTGTGATGCCAAACGAGCCAAAGTTCAACAGAACTATAGGTTTAATCAGTCAAAGGATAGACGGACCAGTACTCCACCAGCAGCACCCGTTCACGAATATAACTTGAGAAGCAGCCTTCACTCTCCTCGACAATATTGAACGGAAGTGAGTGACCCGCTCCACAGAGCCGCTAATATCAAATAATTTTGATCATCACTGCAAGACATAAGTTTCACAAAAAGATCTTTTTTCTCAGTTTTTATCCGCGACTTTGACCAGAATAATAGCAAATTTTGTGTGAGGTAAATTAAAGAAAAATAAAATTTCTGTAGGGAGCAGTGATAGCTTAGTGGTTAGACCGTTGGACTGCTAAGTTAGAGGTCTCGGGTTCAAACCCAGGCACGTACCTCTGTATTTTCGAAAGCATATGCGTATTAAAAAAATAATTATCACTTGCTTTAACGGTAAAGGAAAACATCGTTAGGAAGCCTCCATACCTAAAAGTTTCTCGAAGGTGTGCGGAGTTCGCCAACCCGCACTGGGCCAGCGTGGTGGACTATGGCCTAAGTCCTCTCAGTTTGAGAGAAGGCCCGTACCCAACAGTGGGACAGTTTCTTAACACGGCTTATATTATTATTATTAAAATTTCAGTAGTGATTTTTACGAACAGAAACAGAAAAGCTTTGAAAAACTTACGCTAAGTTCTTCAATAATAAAATCACCTTATGGTACACTTTTTTAGTTAGGCGGAGTGAACTCTGCCTGAACTCCGATTTACCATCATAAGTCTTCTAGTTCAAAAACAAAGTTGTAAAACTAACACTCTAGTTTTTACTGACCACATAGTGCAGAATTCACAAATATTATCACACAGAACTAAAAAAGCGATTCCTCAATTATTACAGTCAGAAAAGGAAAACCGTGCTATCTCAAAAAACAACGTTTTGTCACAAACATTCGCGATAAGCCAAATGAAACGCAAAGGAAAAACTCGTTGTCACAACACTAAGAGGGGGGATTGGGATCGTTTTGGCCCGAAAGGGGGATGATTTAATAAATATTCAAATAAAGGAAGAGGTCCAATGGGCGCCGACGGGCGCGGACCTTCCAAGGACTTCAAAAAGCCTGTATTACTGTCTGCGGTGGTGTGACAACGGCCAAAAATGGTTTGTAATTTAATAACTATAAGGTTGTTTTTCTAACATCAATTGATTTCCAACAGAAAAACAACCTTATAGATGAGTGAGTAGAGAATGAGAAGTAGTTGATGATTATTTTTTAACGTTGTGTTTGTTTATTGATTTAATTTTGGCATGCCCAATATTTCAAATGAATCAATGTAATCAATGATTCCGTCAGAGGTAGAAACAAGACCCCCATTCTACTAACGAAATTCTCCTCAAAGCCCCATTAACCCTCCAACGGCGTTTTGGTACTTTTGGATATTACCAACACATGAATCGGTACCAGCTAAGATTTGATTTTAGCAGAATGTTGTCAGTAGAATTGGGGGCCCAGGTTTTCATATAAACATTAAAAAAACGCAGTTACGTCTATATTCCCAAATACTGTGTATACCGCATACAATGCCAGACTCCGGAATAATGCTGGATTTTTTCCTTGTCCTACCTAGGAATCAAACCTGCATAGGACTTTGTGATCGCTCAGCGGCAGGTATTCATATAAAAAATAAAATAAACAATTAACACCGTCACGCCTATATTCCCCAACTGGAGGTCGCAGAGGTGTACTGAGTACACCCACTTTTGGCCGACGATGTTAGGTCCCATGTAATAGGGGACGAGCTATTGTCATATACCGGGCACAATACGAGACTTCGGACTGATACTGGGAATATTTAATTAGAGAAACTACATTTGTCCAACTCAGTATTTGAACCTAGGACAAAAAGCGATGCGCTTTGCAACTAGACCAACTAGGATTTCATAAATTTCAAAATATCTAAATTTGGTTGAAGCGGTGTTTTCTTAAAAGGCTCTAATTGCCTTGGTTGTTATCGCGAACCTTTAGGAGTGCATCTCATAGGCGTAACGTCGCCGTTATCCCGGACACAATAAGGCGCTGACTAAACAATACCTCAGATAAGGGTGCTTGAAAAAACTTCATATTTGAGGCTTCATTCAGCGAACGTTGACACAATAACAGTGGCGTAGGATAAAGGTTTTTCCTATAAATTATAATTTATATATAAGTATGTTGTACAAGTAATATAAAATAAGGTGTACTGGTTTCCACGAAATACAAAAAGACAACGCGGTAGACCCAGGCAAAGATGGTGTGACGAACTGGACACCTTTTTGAAAGGCAGGCCTAACATAGCAACGAACAGAGAGGAGTTAAAAAAGTGGAGGAAGACCTTTTCCCAGCAGTGGGACACAAATGGCTCATAATAATAATAATAAGTATACGTAACGAAAGAAAAATTGCAACATTTTCATCATTATTTATTGCAGTTTATAGCTTCGCATCCGATCGACAACAACGCCACCTACCAGGTCTATATTTCTTTTGGATAACTTTGTGACTTTCTATTGGTCTAGTTACATAGTTTATCGATTACAAACACATCTTTCCTCTATATACTATTAGAATAGATATAATAGTATTACCATTAATTACCGGAATCGCAAGGTGCAATTGTCATCTGCACAGGTCGGGCGTCACTGAATCTTCTCCAGTCCTCCAGTGCAGAGTATTCAGCACATCTTGTAGGACTGTCCCTCTCAGAAATTCAGCGGAGGATTCGAGGGGCTGCATCAGCTGACACCAGAGGCTAAAAAATGGATCCTTCACTCTGACATAAAATTTCGATCGCATGTTGCATTATTTAAAGCACATCGCCATAAGCTGATAATTGACCATTAAATAGCACTTCTATCTATATATCTTTATCATCACGCCAGATCCCTCGCGGGGTAGGCAGAGAGTACAGAGTTCTGACAGGTTCTTTCCTTACAGACCTCTCTGGCTTCCTCCACTCTCATAGTTCGTCTCATACACGCTCGCCGGTTACATAGACTCTTGGCTAGACCTTCAGATAAGCACTTTTTTTTTTTTTTAAAGTATCCCCAGACAAAAAATGATTCTTGTGTCGTGGGTGCGTTTACGAAATTTACATACAAAACACCCAGGCTACAATAAAAAGTAAGTATTCCTACTTAATGAAAAAAAATCTGCAACCTCACGTTCCGACTCCGCCCACTGGATCAAGTGGTCGCGGGTTCGATCCCCGCACGGGACAATTCATTATGTGTCTCACAAATATTTTTGGTCTGGGTATTTGTGTATGTAAGTTTCATGTTTATAAACGCACCCACGATGCAGGAACAATTCCTATTGTGGGGCTTCTTTTAATTAAAAAAACACGTTTACCTAAGCATGCCGTCACGTTCATCTTTATTTAATAAATTTGTATCATGGTAAGCCCTTCTGATAACGTGTATGTAATTACATAAACTCGATAAACATGATTCTCTGGAAAAGTAGACTTTTATCTTACCTATTCAATGTATATTAAAAATTTCTAAGCATTTTATATTTCTAATAAAAAATTGCTCCGGGATTCTCGGAATAACAATTTAATTCATCAACGGTTTTAAAAGTAACCTTATTTTTTCAACATTTTTAGCCGCACACCGCTGGTAGCTACGCGGCTAGCGCTTGCAAAGCCTTGATATAATTAAATGTTTTTTTTGCTTGAATATTATAAAATTGAGATCATTCTGAGGAATGTTTCAGAAGAAATAGTGTTGTTATGTAACCGGCATATTTTTTAATACATAACCATTTTCCTGCACAAGTAGCGTGATCACAAATTATAAAATAGCATAGTGGCGTTTTTGATAAACATATTTGCAAAAACACTGTTTCACTTATATTCCTCAAACGGAGATAGCAGAGTATATACCCTTTTATCAGCGACAGTATCAGGTCCCAATGGAATAGGAAGTTAGCACAATGCGGATTGTACTGGACACAGTCGCTACTCATTTATATTAATTTTTTTCCTACGAGAAATTCTAAAGTTTCGACGTAGGATTTGAACAAACAAATTATCAAACGCAGAAATACTTTCCATGACCAAATAGATCGTGTCTTATCTGAAGGGCAAATAACGAGTCTCCGTAACCGGCGAACGTGTATGAGACGAACTATGAGAGTGGAGGAAGCCAGAGAGGTCTGTAAGGAAAAAACCTGTTGGAACTCTGTACTCTCTGCCTACCCCCCAAGGGAGCAGGCGTGATGATATATATAGATAGATAGAAAAATGCTTTCCAATTCTAAAACACATTTAAATTAAACTCGCCGTGAAAACTGTAACAAACGTCCCACGCAGAAAGCCGCTACTAGCGAAAGGCACAGATAAGTACAAACCGGCGCTTGACTTGCTTCTAAATGGGGGTTAAATCAGGTAAACTTAATGAGAGCAACAGCGTTTAATTGCGTTCGCATTTTTAAAGTACTGAAGTGGCTCAAGCTTTTTAATTTATTTTGTATTAAAATAAAATTGTAAAACAAATGTGTTGTCGGTCACATGAAGATATTTTCACTACTACACTACTATATAATCACGCCAGATACCTTGCGGGGTAGGCAGAGAGTACAGAGTTGTAACAGGTTCTTTCCTTACATATCTCTCTAGCTTCCTTCACTCTCATAGTTCGTCTCATACACGCTCGCCGGTTACGGAGACACTTGACTTATCCTTCAGATAAGACTCGGTCTATTTGGTCATGGTAAGATAGTCTAGGCCTTTCCCGGTACCTACATCCTTCCACTTTCGCGTTGTATCTGTTTTGTCATTCTTTCTACTGATATTTTCACCATTAGTAAGTGGCCTTCTATTTAACTAATAGAGGAAGCCGTCATGAAGCTAAAAGATTGGACTACTAAAGATGGTTGCCTTAACCTCACTAAGAAGATAGTTGATTTGATTACTTTCGTTTATATATTATGAGTAAATAATAAATATTACGAGTATATACTCAAATATTTTCGTATAGACTTGTTATAGACATGGTCGTTCTAAAATCAGATCTAGTTTTATTATGATTAAGTAATTTTTCATTATTAATAATAATGATGCCAACTTTTGCTAAACAGTAAAAGGAACAACTATATGTATGCTACTAAGAATAAACACTGTAACCAAACTAAAATCCTTTAAACTGTATTTTGAAAACTAATAATCGACTATTTTCATAATAATGCCGACATAGATAATGCTAATCCTACAATCTGTATAATTACCTAAAACGATTTCATAGAAACATTAAACCGGCATGACTTGGAAAATGTTGATTCAAGCTAATTGGGAAAATCTTTCTTTAATTACTATAATAATGGCGTACGTAGTACAGGCTCAGTAGGTTTTGTTAAATACTTATAATATGAGTATACTTATTTCGAGTATTGGAGCTTAAGTTAAGATTTCATAAAATTATATCAGCCACCCACAAACTCGTCCGTGAAAAGTTTACAGTATTTCACGCTTGTAACCTCCTTAGGGGTTGATTACCCAAAAATACTCTTAGCGCTGACATTATAAAAAGGACTTTTGCAACATTTTAAATTTCTAGACCCTGTGGTTTGTATAAGTTAGCGTACCTATCAGTTTCATCCTTGCATATAATTAGTAGTTATTGGAGAATATAGAAAATAGTGAATTCATGTATACAAAGTGTAACATACTAAACGCAAGACCTGAAAGTAGTTTGTTCTAAGTCAATAACTGAATTGATTCCAACAATTTTTAATCTATATATTTTGGTTGTGCGCTATAGTAAACTAAATATATTCTTGATTTAAAACAATACGGAGATTTCAAATTCATTTCTAAAACGTATTTCTCAATACGCAAACATGAACGACAAGTTTCATCGTTAATTAGAGCAAAAAATTGCTTAAAGAAGGGATTAAAGAATCAAGAATCTAAATTTGGAAAATTGCTTTTCGTATTGAATTTGTGAAACAATTATCTAGTTGGGTCTGAGGTCTTGCCTTATTAATGATACACCTTGTATATTGTGCATCTATGATTTTTCTTTCTTTTATAATAGCAATTTTTGGTTTTGCTATCAATTTATGCTCAAAATTAAGTACGATTAATTCTGAACTTGTCTTAATTTACTTAAAAATGAAGAGTTACGACAAACTGTATGTTTTAGGCTTTTAATTAGTGTTTTTGGGCAATTTTTAGATTTAATACGATAGTAGTTGAAATAGATATATCGTATTATTCCATTTTTGTTATAAATCTGTCACATAAAGCCAATCTATCTAATAAAAAATATCTGATTGCCATGCTATCAATATTTTCATCACAAAATTATCAAAACATTACCAACAGTGCATTGTCATTTATTTTTTTAACTCCATTGGAGTTTGAAATGGATGTTAAACCCAGAGCAATATTCATACAGCTAAAAAGGGCACAACTAGTGCATGGCGAAAACATTCATTGACAGAACAGACGAGTGCTCTCTAACCAATCCGCGATATTGGATTCGAATCACGACTATGATTGGCTGAACTAAGTGCGGGCCCGTACTTAATATTTTTTAGTTGGAACTGAACTGCAGCTACTTGGGTTCGTTCAATAATAAATTGGGTTACAAGTTTTGTACGAATGTAATGATTTTAGTTGTCAATAATGCTTTTTTGTAAATATAAATTGGTTTCGTTACCGGTAATATTTATCGTTATTTGTTATCTGATTGTTACTGGATCTTGCGGTCTATTATTTTGTCTCCATATTGGAAATATGGTATAGTTAGGAGCATAATGTTGTTCAATCAGCCTGGTTTTATATAGTTAAGTAAAACAAAGTTTACAAGTAATGAATTTTAGAAAAAAAAAGCATTTTATAAATTAGAACATACCATTTTAGTATTTGACTTTTTATCAAAGCTTTTAGTCACATTGCATCTAGTAGATATAAATAACATATTTTTAATCTGTTGGAACTTTGTAATCTGCCTTCGCTGCAAGGAATCTGGCGTGATGATATAGATATACATATTTTTAATCACCGTACTGGTCTCGTTTACCAATAAACACAATTCAGTAATACATTACACAAATTATGTACCTTCTACATACACATAAACCTTTTTAAAAAACCTTACTTATATTATTTCGCTTCTGATTCAAGCCGACGATGTTAACAATATGTGCGCAAGTAAATATATTATTACCGAAGAAATATATGCGTTATTAGATAGGCTTGTGTAAGCTTCTCTCGTTGGACGTAAGCGTAAATAAATGTCGGGTCATAAGAATGAGGGATGGGTAATACACTTATGGGTAGAACTTTACGGTTGGCGCTGATGTTATGGCACTCATCCACGGGGTTTTTGGGACACTTACGCTGAGACAACCCTATACCGTGAGGATTATCACACGTATGTTGAACTGAAAATATGTATAGTGGATACAAAAAACACGCTTTTTGGTCCTTTACAAGCATGTCACGGTGAGATAGAGTGGTTTGAATTCAGAGTGTGTATGTGTTATTTTCGACGTGATATTGGACTCATACTCTTTTTTTGCGAAACACGCTCTATATTTAGAGATACTACACTCTAATTTCAAACTTATATAAATTGGTGTACCTGAAAACAAGATTTTCTGAACGGTTTCCAATATAATAACATATTAAAAGCTAAGATATCTGAAATTATAAATTGAAATTTCAAATCTTGTGTACTTGAAAAAGAGGTTTTTTTAGAACTATTTCAATTAGGTGATAATGTTTACTTGTATCTAAACAATACTTACAATGTAGCGCAAGGCACATAGCCGAGAGCGTACGAGAGTTCGCCCGCCGCTCGGCTGCGCCGCCGCGCTACCGCCGCATCGCGCCAGCCCGCGGGAACGCGCGACTCGGCGCCCGCGCGTCTAACAACCGCACGACCAACACGACCACGTGCCGCGACCACGCCGCTTGCAGACCAGGAATCCCCTCGAACAGTTCGACTGTTGACAATTCACACCACTATAAAAATTCAGTCTCACTTTAATAAATAACTCGTTCACGTTGTCGCATTGCAGAAAATCTCGGTGATGCGAGGCCGCGTGGTGAACGGATATATACTCACATTAGCATGCCAGCTTCGGTATCCCGGTTATATCAACTATAGTTAATGTAAACAACTGAACACACGGTCATTTTGACGATGGCGCGGCAGAGTCACATGCCGGTCGGTCGGGAATCGAAGGAGCGCGGGCGGCGGCGCCCGGCTCTTCAGAGCATCAGCCCCTAGGGCTCGCGCCTGAGGCAGCTCTGCCACGGCACCGTATGCGGCGTTTGCTTGCTAAATGAGCGGATTAGGTGCGCGGGGCGGAAGTGTCGGAGTCGACACGCGCGTCGCTGCCACTGCAGGCCGCCACTGAGGCGGGGCGGCCCGGGAAAGCCTCCCCGCGCCCCGCCCGCCCCTGCTCGCACCCCCCGCCTCCCCGCCCGCCATGTGCCCGGAGCGCGCTCAGCGCGCAAAGGGTTGTCGGCAAAGGGAAATTGCTATCGCTTTTTTGCCGCGACAATTGGCCGCGTTTAAGCGGCGCACTCTACTATCAAGTTTATATATTTTAGTATAGTTCCGTTCGTATTCATTTTGTTTTCAGTCATGTATCGGGGTCGGAGTGTTATGTAACGCCGTGCGGGAGCCATGGCCGCTCCGTAGACGCAGCGCGCCTGTCGGGATACCCCTAACGCAGGCCTTAAATTTCTAGTGAAACGTTACGAGAGTTGGCGAAGATTGCCGATTGTGGCCGAATTCGCTACCGAGTAAGGCCGAAACTGCGCGACCGGCGCCGCCCAGTCAATAAGGCTGTCTCCACTTGCCGAACAAAGACACTAACCTATAATAATTACATTTAATTAAGGATAACTCGACTATTGTGTATAATAAGCATATCGCTGCAGCGTTAGGAGCCAGATTTCGCACTTGATTATGTAAATTGTTTTATTCGTGTTGGTTTATAGAGAGCACGGAGACGGTAGCGCCACCTCTGTGCAAAAATGGGTAATACATATTTTTCAAACTTTAGTATGTTTAAAACATGAAAATTAACAAGTGTGTAGTTAAACGTAAAATTAGACGTGGAAAGGGTGTTTCTCAATATATATTAAGTAATAGAATTCTGCGTGAAGAGTTGTCTAAGTTCTAAGCTTCACTTTCGCAGTTAAATCCTGCAATTCACTTTTGATTGCACGTCGAAGTGGACTTTGAATAGTTTATTGGAATTTAACAGTTTCAGGCGTTTTATTTCGAAGCGTTAGTTTTATTACAATTTATGTTTTAAGTACTACATTTGTAGGCACTAGTGAATATCCTGTTTCTTTGGTCTTGAGATTGCGGCTGGCGATTAGTGGATTCCTATCACATTTGTAGTGCGGCTGGCGATTACTGGATTCCTATCACATTTGTAGTGCGGCTGGCGATTACTGGATTCCTATCACATTTGTAGTGCGGCTGGCGATTACTAGATTCCTATCATAATTGTAGTGCGGCTGGCGATTACTGGATTCCTATCATATTTGTAGTGCAGCTGGCGATTACTGAATTCCTATCACATTTGTAGTGCGGCTGGCGATTACTGGATTCCTATCACATTTGTAGTGCGGCTGGCGATTACTGGATTCCTATCACAGGTCAGAAAGTGTCATTGGGGCTTTTTTACTGCACTAATATCAATAGTTGACTAGATTTTGGGAGTGCCCGGTATAATTGCAATAGTCTCTCTAGTAATATTGTAATCTAAGTTCGTACGCTTATAACAGTACGAGTCCGGATTCTGGAATTGTGCCCGGTATATGGCAATAGGCTCGCCTCCTATTACATGGGACCTAACATCGTCGGCGAAACGTGGGTATACTCAGTACACCTCTGCCACCCCGCTTGGGGAATATAGGCGTGACGGTGTAAGCTCGTTCGCAAAATGTGGGTACAGTAACTGTACTGTACCCACACCACACCTGTACAACCCACTTAAGTCAAGTAAACGTGATGGTAAGTTGGATGCTTCCTATTTGCGAATTGTTGTTATACCAAAGCACGATTCCATTCAATGGGTTTTTTATACGATATCTACAATAATACTTTTTGGCCATATGAATCAAACTCAGGACCTCGTGATCTCTAGCGGTACAAGACTACTAAGGCAGTTTTAAGTCACATAAGCACGATTTTATGCAAACCGTCGAACTTATAACAACTTCGTTTTAATTGAACTACACAATTTTGCAAGTTGAGAACTGAAATAAAGCGTACCGTTTGCTTTCATTTAATTAACATAGATTTCTTAAAAGAACTAATCGATAGGAATTGTTCAGTTCTCAACGATCTGTTTCCAATTTATAGTTTCCAATGTAGTTTTATCCTGTCTATTTCCCTATTTATACCATCACGCCAGATCCCTTGCGGGGTAGACAGGGAGTACAGAGTAAAGGTTTTTAACTTATTATGACGCTTTTGGGTGTACCTTGTTAGATAAGAGAATAAGCAGAGAGGATGAGGTGCCTTTAAGTGTGAGAAAGAAAAAAGAATGGCCAAGGTTAGGCAGCGTTCGGCTCAATCAATAGGAGATGGGTGGCCGTTACTGGCATTTTCATAATTGAGCATGGCTGTGCTTCAGAAGGTAAGTAATGCAATTAGTCCTGGTTACTACTTAATGCGGTATTCCTTAAGCTAAGTTGGAAGCTTTATAGGCGGCTTGATAAGTTCCAATATTAGATGGCCTCAAAGCTGTCTCTAATAACCCGCGCCAGATCCGCGTGGTGGACCTAGTCTCTCTTACCTCGATTTGTGGGAGAAGGCCTTTGCCCAGCAGTAGAACAGTACAAACAGCTTTATATAAGTACGATTTTATGCAAATGTTGAACTGCACAATTTTGCAAGTTGATAACTGAAATAAAGCGTACCGATTGCTTTCATTTAATTAACAGATTTCTTCAAAGAACTACATAAAAGGAATTATGAAGTTTTCAACGTTCTGCCCTGTGTAGTTTTTATTGCGGGGGCAAAAAGACGGTTTTTATGCAAATCTTTCCAGTACGAGTCCGGAGTCTGGAATTGTGCCCGGTAACATCGTCGGCGAAACGTGGGTGTACTCAGTATACCTCTGCCACCCCCGCTTAGGGAATATAAGCATGACGGTGGTGTTGGATGAGAGAATAAGCAGAGAGATGAGGTACTCGTAGGTGTGATACTACAGTGTTCTTAGCTCACCAAGGTTTAGCAGCGTTCGGCTCGGCCGGTCTAAGATGGATAACCGTTTGTGGCATTTTCGTATTCGAGCGTCTTTGTGCTTCGGAAGGCATGGTAAGGTACTTAATGTAGTGGTCGGTAAGCCAAGATGGAAGCCCTAAGGTAGCTTGAGAAACTCTAACAGCAAGTAGCCATAAATCTGCCTCCACCAATCCGCACTGGGTCCGCGTGGTGGAGTATGACCTAATTTCTCTTACTTTGATTTTTGAGAGAAGGCCTTTTCCCAGCAGTGGAATAATACAGGCAGATTTATATACTATCATTTTATGCAAATGTACAATGGAACTTATAAAAACTTTGTTATAATTGAACTGCACAATTTTGCAAATTGAAAACTGAAATGAAGCGTACCGATTGCTTTCATTTAATTAACAGACTTCTTTAAAGAACTAATTGATAGGAATTGTTCAATTTTCAACGTTCTTTTTTCAATTTATACTTCCGGTGTAGTTTTTGCCTCGTTTGTCTAGTGGCGAATGATGCACTTTGCAATCACGAGGTCCTGGGTTCTAATCCTAGGTCGGACAAATGTAGTCCGAAATCTGGAATTGTGCACGGTATATGGCAATAGGCTCGCCCCCTATTACATGGGACCTAACATAGTCGGCGAAAAGTGGGTGTACGCAGTACACTTCTGACACCCCCGCTTGGTGGACATAGGTGTCACGGTTTTTAGTACGGAGTAAGAAGAACGATTGTCGAAATACAAAGTTGTTGGGTGAGAGGATAAGCAGAGAGGATGAAGCGGTTGGAAGAGTGCGATTGCAGTGTACGTAACCTAAGTGCCTTTATATAAATAGCTGAGAATAAAAAAGTAAACTGGCAATAGCTGGCAATAAAGCGAATATTACACGTGAAATAAAACTATACTTTTGGGTTTTACCCTAGAATAAAAATGACGGACGTCAAACACCTTAGTCCCTTTCGTGACCATGGGCGCCGTAAGCCTCTCGAAACGTCAGGAACTTAAAAAAATCATAAGTAAATCGCTATGAAATCCGAAGAAATAGTTTTATCGTAATACGTATGACTGCGATTTTCTTAGTGACTAGAAAGGTTAAGCATTGTCCAGCTCGGCCGGTGTGAGAAAGGTCGGCTTGGAGCATTTTCGTATTCAAGCGTCTCTATACTTTGAAATGCACGTTAAGCCGTTGGTCACGGTTACCCTTTAATGTAGTAGCCGCTCAGCTATGTTGGAAGCCTAATAGGCGGTTTGATAAGTTCCAACAGCAAGTTGCCACAAACTTGCTTCCATTAATCCGCACTGGGTGCGCGTGGTGAAGTATGACCGAATCTTGATTGGTTTGGGAAAGAAATGGAACAGCATAGGTTGCTTTATGAACTGACACTGGAGGCAGGTTTGTGAGCACCTGCTGTTAGAACTTATCAAGCCGCCTATAAGGTTTCCATCTCGGCTTAACGACTACCACATTAAGTGGAAACTAGGACCAACGGATTCGCGTGCCTTTCGAAGTTATTGCTGGAATATGAAAATACCAGAAGATCACCCATATCTAGAGAGCCGAACCGAACGCGGCTTAACCTTGGTGATCGCTAAGAAAATCGCCTTCAAACAGGGTTAAGATAGAACTATATTTTTCGGATTTTATTGAGATTTGTGTGTGGTTTTTAGGTTTCCGACATTTCGAGAGCTTTACGGCACCCATGGTCACGGTCTTTGACGTTTAAAAGTGATTGTTATTACGGGAAAAATCCAAAATATTCGCGGTAAAATTCAAAAGCATAGTTTTATTTCACGTATAATATTCGCTTTATTGCCATCTATTTATATTTGGGTACTTCCGTTTCGTAAATTTTCTATCCATCTATATCTTTACGCCAGGTCCCTTGCGGGGTAGGCAGAGAGTACAGAGTTCCAACAGATTATTTTCTTAGATACCTCTCTGGCTTCCTCCACTCACATAGTTCGTCTCATACACTTCCGTGACTTGTCATGACTTGTCCTTCAGATAAGACTGTCTATTTGGTCATGTTAAGATAGTCTTGGTCTTCCCCGGTACCTACATCCTTTCACTTTCGCATTGTATATCTGTATGCTCATTCTTTCTTCAGACATTCTTGCTATATCTATCCTTCTCTGTCGTAAATTTTTATATCTTATTTAAACTTATACCGTGATTTGCGCTCAATATTAAATAGATATAACTTAAGCCACTTTATTAAGGGTCCGAATCACGTTACTTAATCATGATCGTAAGATTACGGAAACCCTAATCAATCAATGTACCTTCGACGCGTCTTTACCCAAACAACAGGTTTTGTTTGGGAATTAATATTATTAACAAGACAACCGTTTACACGTAATAAGGAAAAGTTAACGTAATATTAAATAATCTACAGAATATAAGGAAAATATAAAGGTGAGAGAGATTAGGTCATACGCCACCACGTGGACCCAATGAGAATTGGTTGAGGCGGGTTTGTGGTCAACTGCTGTTGAGACTTATTAAGCCACCTAAAAGCTGCTTCCAACTCGGGTTCAACGACCACCACATTACATGGTGACTAAGACAAACAGCCGAGCGTGCCTACTGAAGGACGGAAATAAAAAGTACTTTATTATTTGGATTTTATAGCGGTTTATATTTGATTTTTAAGTTACCGATGTTTCAAGTACTATACAGGGGAGATTACGGGAGGAAGTAAGGTGTTTGCCATCTAAAAGTCATTGTTATATAGGGGTGAAATCCGAAAAACTAGTTTTAAAGTGAAACTTTTATTAGATAGTCTCAAACTTTTTGGTCTGTGTGTTGCATGTCGCGTGACGGTCGGCCGCGGAGTAGGAATAAAGTGAAAGGCGCTCGCCAGAGCAGCCAACGCCAATATGTTTCACTTTTGCCGTGGTTTCATAAAACCACACAAGGGTTTTTTATAAACAACGCCACGCCTATATTTCCCAAGCGGGGGTGGCAGACCACTTTTCGCCGAGGATGTTTGGTCCACTCGTTTTATTTCATGTGTTATATTAGCGTAAATCTAAAAACACAATAAGAGTAGGTTTTACGTAGTCGAATAACATAATCTATTCACTTATATGTCATTTCTTCTTTTTTACAATAATATTAGCCCTGTTAAGAAACTGTCCCATCGTTGAGCACGGGCCTCCTTTCAAACTGAGAGGGTTTGGGCCATAGTCCGCCACGCTGGCCCAGTGCGGGTTGGCGAACTTTACACACCTTCGACAAACTCTTAGGCATGTAGGTTTTCTCACGATGTTTTCCTTCACCGGTAAAGCAAGTGATATTTTTTTTAATACGCACCTCCTTTCGAAAAGGCAGAGGTGCGTGTTGTTGGGTTTGAACCTGAGACCTCTGACTTTGCAGTCCAACAGTCTGTTGTGATCTATTTTAGAAGCACTTGCGGGTATCCGATTGAGCTGAATTTGGCATACGTATAAAGGCAATGACAATGTATTAATATGGTACCATGGAGCTGGTCTGATGATGGGGTCGGAAGGTGACCATGAGAACATGTAAACTATACAGCGTAACCATTCGTGTTTAGGCTTGTCAGATTAGTATCGACGAGAACATTACAACCAGATAGAATTCAGGGGCAGATGATGAAGCTGAAAGGTGGCCAATGGATCGACCCGACTTCACAATATAACCTCACCATGTTTGGGCTCATTAGATTTGTCTTGACGAGTATTTTAGACCCGTATGATGTCCAAGGTCTGATGATGGAGCCGGAAGGAATCTGAACGTACTCCTCAACTAAGCAAGATATTTTCGTTGTGTGTCTGCTATAAAAGCTTGTTTTTAAAAAGGCTTTTCAAATTAAAATTATCATTTCTAGCTGAAAGAGATCTAATGTATCGAAAATGTATTGCTTATAGAATTAAAATGAATAATGTATTGAAACTCAAACTCAAATAATTTATTTTGTTTAAGCCCTGCGGGGGCGCTTTCAAATAGTCAATTTACATTTTTTTTTAATCTAATTAAATAACTAATCTACTAAACTAAGTAATCTACTAACTAAAACTAATCTACCACCGGATCGGAATGCGGCCTCCACTGAGAAGATCCGGCGAAGAAACTCAGCAGGCTTGTCTTTTTTATTTACTTCTCTTTCTTTAATTTTTTTTAATCATATTGGGTAGATACAATATTTAGGTTACAATTAAATAGTTTATGACCTAGCTCCAGTGTGATGCCTTACGATTGAGATATGCATCTAATGTTATCTGTAAAGAGTGTCTAAAGGATTCCAGATGGACCAGTCTCCACAAGCAGCACCCGTTTACGAGTATGACTGCTGGAACAGCCATCATTCTTCTCGACCATATTTGAGGGAAGGGAGTGACCCGCGCCAGACAGCCACCGCAAGCAAAGACATTATAGTGAGCATGACCAAACCAGAACCCCAAAGACGGTAGCCACATTGTGTCTACAAAGCAGCAATACCCCAAGCTCGTCAGGCAGAACACGCTTCGCTTTAACATTGCCGTAATTATAACAGAACACTAACAAGCATTACTATCAATAACATGGCACTTCAATCCCACTCGGTCTTATCTTCTATATAATCCGAGATTTTGTAATAAGCTTTCTTACATAATAAGGTATTGATGATGAAATAGAAAATATTACCGGTCCAAAGTCGGAGATCAATATATAATAAATAATTGGCACTCTAAACCAGTGTTCTTATATATCTCTTCAAGTTTATAAACATGTTATTCCACAATGAATATCTTTAAAAGTATATTATCAGAAACAATTAATTACTAGACTGCCTCGTTGGTCTGGTGGCAAAGCGCAATGCTTTGTGATCACGAGGTCCTGGGTTCAAACCTAGGTCGGACAAATGTAGTTATTCTAACGAAAAATTCCCAGTATGAGTCCGGAGTCTGGAATTGTGCCCGGTATATGGCAATAAGCTCGCCCCCTATTACATGGGACCTAACATCATCGGCGAAACGTGGGTGTACTCAGTACACCTCTGCCACCCCCTCTGGGAAATATAGGCGTGACGGTGTCAATTAATTACTATTTAAAATGTTAACACAGTTAGCACAGTTTGGCATATTGAAACTGCTGAAATTTCAGATTAGCTATTTTACTGTTGTGCCAAATATAAATAGGTACATAATGTGAAATTTTATTACTCTGTTGGTCTAATGGCGCAAAATGACGGGGTCCCGTGTTGGAATGCTATGTCGAACAAAGTGTGATTTTTTATCGAACAAACAATAGCAGTCTGGGTGTATGCCCAGTATAATAGCAATACGCTCGTCCCCTATTACAGTATAATATAAGCCTATACTACCCACTGCTGGGCAGGGGCCTTCTCTCACAAATCGAGATAAGAGAGGTTAGGTCATACTCCACCACGCGGATCCAGTGCGGATTGGTGGAGGCAGGTTTGTGGCCACCTGCTGTTGGAACTTATCAAGCCGCCTTTAAGGCTTCGAATTTAGCTTAACGATCACCACATTAAATTGTATCCGGGACCAACGGCTTAGCGTGTCTTCCGAAACATGGAGACGCTCAAATATGAAAATGCCACAAATGGTCACCCATCTCAGGCCAACCGAGTCAAACGCTGCTTAACCTTCGTAATCAGTAAGAACACTGCGGTCGCACAGCGCTACAAGACCCCCTATTACAGTAATACATAATATTCTCAGCTTTATGTGGGTGCAGTCATTATACTTCTGTCACTTTCGCTTCGAGAATATAGGTACGTCGGTTTTTTTCTATCTATCTTTATCATCAGATCTCTTTGGTTGGGTAGAGAGCTCATATTTCCACGATGATTTTCTTCAGTTCTTTTTGTTTCAATTTTGGAATTAATACAGTAATTTCAGATATTCCTGATCTCTAGAGATCGGATTATATGTAACATAACAAGCTCGAAATATTCATACAAATATGCATGAAAAATGTTTATACATGCAACACCAAATAATAAAAAAATACAGTGTTTTTGGATATTTTATTTCTAAATCAACATAAAACATAACAATCAGTATTTTTATGATCTAATTGATTAATATTATCAGGCTAATGTATTGTTCACAAATTAAAATATTCCACCTTTTGCTACTATTGTAAACAGAAACGATCAGGTACTGGTACTTACAAATGTTCGGTAGTAAGGTCGTGGCTTAAGCCCCCCCTAGTAGATTTTTTAATATTTGAAATATAGCGTGCAAATATGCATTATCACTAGTTTTAAGTTAAAATATGCAATAACAGGTGTAACGGTCTCTACTGATCACTCATTCATGGATTTAGTCGAAATGATACGTCTTATCTGTCCCCACCATTACATAATTAAGGGGAGGGGCCGTCACAAGACTCCGACGTTTGTTAATTCTCGCTAATCGCAGTTCGTTACTTATTAGTAACACGATAAATTTGGACGCAAGTTTACAGCAAGAAATACGACTATGGTAGATGTTTTCTTAAGGGTTATTATTGCGTTGAGAATCGAGAAAGTTAGCGGTTTGATACATACATATGTCTCTACAATAATCGAAACTACTTTGTGTCAAAACCGTCAATCGGATATTCTCCAAGCTGGTGTAGCAGGTGTAATATACCCACAATTTTTCAACAATGTTAGATCCCAATGAGTTAGTCTTTGCTATTGTACCAACCACAATTCATTCAAAAACTGCGTTTGAGAATACTTCGATAGAAAAACGAAACTGTCCGACCTAGAATCCAACCCAATGGGGACGTGAGCCTCGAAAACCTAATATCCCAGAATGATCTTAAGTAAGAGGGATCAAGATACTCCGTATCAGACGCCAGCGTATATCAGACGAACTATGGAGTAAGCCAGATACGTCTGTAATTAAAGAACCGGTTGAAACTCGGTACTCGCTACCTACCCCGCAAGGGACCTGGCATGATGATATTCATAGACAGATACATCGTAATTCCCGACTACTGGATACGAGGTGCACAAAGGATTAGAGATAATGGAGCTATTTAGCGGTACCAGGGAAATAGTGAACGGAGGAGGTTTTAGTCCGTAGGTCACTAAGGGACCTATGTGACATAGAATAATGTACCTATAAAGATGCCCTCCTTACATAAAACTCAGGATCTCTTGCGCCACTAGATCAATAAGGTTGTCATGTTAAACTGATTTTTTTAAAACGTAAAACGTAGCCTTACTTGCCAGGAATTATCCCTATTTCGTGGGTGCGTTTACAAATATGAAATTCACATACACAAACAAACCCAGACCGACACAAAGATTTGTGGGTCACACAAAGATTTGTCCAGTGCGGGAATCGAACCAGCGACTTTTCAGTCCAGTGGGCTTACCCAATGGACCAAGTCGTCTGTCAATTGCTTAATTAATTAAACAGCTTCGTTCCTCTATCGGCGCTGGCCGATAGAACAACAAAGCAGTGATTGCTGAATCACAAGGCCTTGGTTTCAAATAGATCGGACAAAATTTTATTGAGATGTTTTCATCGAAATGTCCTCAGTTGCAATCTGGAGTCTAAAATTGAATCGAGTATTGCAATTGGCTTGCTTTTTATTGCATCCAGACTTAACATTAACGAGTAAATGTGGTTGTAAACAATACACCTCTTCCACTTCTGTCTGAAAAATATGGAGGGCTGTGATTATTCTCAGTAACAAAAAGTATGGCCTCCTCACACAAATCTTTCAGCAAACTCCTCAACCATCCTGTATTAATTAACTTTCCCAATCTTCAGTAATATCGGCATCGAAATATTGATTTGACCGATGAATCATTGTCTGTTCACTCTCAATTTAAACTTAATTGTGAATCAAATTCTCATTGGGAAGAACCGCTTGAGATAAATCGTTATTTCTTAAGAGAAATAAGTAAATTGGTTTCGTAAGGGCCGGGGTTGCCAACCGACGAAAATCCATAAATATGGTTTTTACGATTAAAAAGATGCGAAAGTTACTTTGTTGTAACTATTCAGAATTGGATTTTTTTAAAGAATTCAACCATCCGCTGTTGCCTTTCGTTTAAGTAATTGGTTTCTGTACTTCGAGTTATGTATGTCATTAAAAAAATATAAAAATGTTATAATGACGGACGATTTAGCGCAGTGGTTAAGAGCTTAAGCCGCTCTGCCCACTGCGTCTAATAGTCGCGGGTTCGAGTCCCACACAGGACAAATCTTCGTGTGATCCACAATTATTTGTTCCGGTCTGGGTATTTGTGTATGTGAATTTTCATGTTTGTAAACGCACCCACGACACAGGAATAAATCCTAGTGTGGGGCTACGTTTTTAAAAAAACAAAAAAAAAACTGCTTTTATTTAACTTTTGCGTAAAAAAGTAGCAAGTATGGCTTAGAAAATGTGAAACAGTATTCAGAAAAACAAAAAGATGGATAGATTCGTGGCAATCTTTGAAGAGGCCTTCATTTAACTATGAACCTCTTTAAGATGGCAAGTAACTGAAACGATACAACTTTATATATTTAACTATCTAGATATTTAGCCTACTTTACAATTTATGAAAGTTTTACATAGACCTAGTAACCTGATACTTGCACTCGCTTTTATTTATATGTTTTTTCATGAAACCGTGACGTTCAAATAATATAATCTTTTTAGGGGCACATTTGTTCAGTACGCACTATTTTGAATGTGACACATTTCGTATCAGTCGACATTATAGGACCTAGGATATTAACAAATATAGGACCACGAAAATCAAATCAAAGCAAATATATTCGCCCTTTAATTCAGAATTACCTCTCAAAAATTATAAGATTAACCCTTATCATATCTTGTTGTTGGCTTACCGAACTAAGAAGACCTCAAGCGCACTTCGACTCGATGGGATCTTTCGTGCTGTGCTTGCCCTGATGCTTTTACGTACCTGGAGATCCAAATACAGGGAGTACCAGTCTATAGATTCCAGCAGGGGGGAAGAGACGAAATTCCTCTGGAGTTCAGCTTCATTCGCCGCGCCGCCAGTGCGTCGCAGTTGCAGAGGACGTGCTTTATAATTTCCGTCTCTGTACCACAGTTCCTGCATACCACGTCGCTGCACAGGTTCATCTTGTGCAAATGTTATTCTGTGCCATAGTGGCCTGTATATGCTCCAAACAGTTGCCTTAGTTTAAGTCTACTGTGTTTTAGTAGTATTTTGCTGTCCTTGTCATACCATATTAACCCTTAGTTAGTCGCACGAAGAAAATTACATAACTTCTATATATAACTACTTTAAATAGTTATATATAGATTTGTTGATAAAAATAAAACTTATATTGCATTTTTTTATTTAAACTATAATATTTTTAAGAAACATCACAAATTAATATATAATTAGAATAAAAAATAAACAAACTAAACTTAAGCAACTAGCAAAAATTAACATGTTGTACTTTAAATCAAAAATTACATCAAAGTGATCAAAGTAATAATTACAATATATTTAGGAATGCACCGGATCCCCATCACATTGTTGACAATATATCTCAGAGTGATAATTGCACATAAATTTTGTGCATTTTTCCATGTCGTTGGCACTTTTCGATCGCTTTTCCGGGGCCAGGTGTTGCAACGCCCACGTTTTGCTGCGGTCGGTGGAACGCGATTTTTTCGCTAGCACTATCATAATCACTTTTGAATATCTCATCTGGCTCTGACTCAGAATCTAATCCTCCTACTTGTTCTCCGTCAGCAGCTTCAGCCAGCCATTGCAAAATATGCTCTGTCCTATCCATGACTAATGCTAGATAAAAATTACAAAGCTTACGATAGCGTGTAATTTTTGGATAACTTTGTTTCATAAAACTGAAAAAAATATAATTATGTTAATTATAAATTGAAGTAATAATACATAAATAATATAAAAATATAATCAACTCACCTCTTCCAAAAAAGTCACGTAATTACTCGTATAGGGTCAAGACAGCACTGCTCAAGACAGCAGCGACGCATCCTTCCGCTTCCAATACTTAAGCTCTACTAAAATTCAAATTTGGCGCGAGAAAGCTAGGAGTGCGGGGAAAATCCCATGCGAGTAATTAAGGGTTAAAAGAATGATTTCTGCTACTATTGAATGATTTCTTGAATATTTTTCGATGAATTGTGTATGGTTACTCTGGCAACACTCGTAGGAGCATCAATATCGCTCATGTTTCAAGTTCTCGATTAAATTACGACGGGAATTTATTCTCGAAACTTTTATAGACTTGTTTACGGTGCATTTTGTTCCAGTGTCTGTAACAAAAACGTAGATTTTTTTTGATATTAAGGAAAATTTAGGAATTCACGCATTTCTTTTAGATGAAAAATAAACACGCACCTACGGTACAAAGAAAATAGTAGTCACACCCACGGAATAAAGAAGTACCTGGAGTTTTGGCAGGAAGTCGAAGAGTGATGTCGTTAATTTGTTTGAATTTCCAAAACTAGTGTTATATCTAATAATAATGTGTAATGTTAACCATTATGTTTTCTTATATATGCATGAGTGAAGGTAATTGTAACAAAGTGATAAAATGTGCCCTTTCCATTCCCCTCAAAACGGGCGTCGCAATTGTAAAATATCCATCACTTTACTATCCAGGGTAGGGTACTTCATCAATTTCATTATCATTGTTGTCATTAAGTTCACTTGGGAGTTCAATTAATTTAGTGATTTTTAAAAAAAAAAATCTATGTATACGACTGAAAGACATAGTAACATGGTCAATAAACTGTCACAAAAAAAAGAAGTACCTATTTCTCTGTTCTGCGGTCATATCTATAGTTTGGACGGTGATTCCTTTGTAGCGCTGCGATCCTGGTACTAATTGCTGTGACATTTGAATAAATATTCAACAAATCAGTAACCCCGTTAGTTTATACAAGGTGTCATAATTAACGCATGACCTGAAAATAGTTTGTTCTAAATCGCAACTGAATCGATTCCAACTGTTTTAAAATGTGATGTTACATTTTTTTAAATTGATAACAATTGTTCTTACGCTTCAGTTCGTTGTATCAAACATATTCTAAGCAGTACAGCTATTTTAAATGCATTTCTGTTACATATACCTCAATACGCACATAAAAGTACAGCTTTCGTGGTTAATTTGGGTACAAAAGACCTTAAAATTGGAAGTTTGTTTTTCGTATTTTATTTTTTATTTTGTCACTCAACACAGATTACAATCAAATATAACACTTAGTTCTAAGTAATACAATAGATCTGGATTGTAATCCAAAACGTGTACGTTCAGCTAAATAAAATTAAGAAACTAACGAAACACAAAAAAAAGACAAGTAAACACATTATCCAAGAATAAACACAGAACCAGGTACACATCTAATTATATAAAAACAAAATATGTATAAGGATGGTTAACATAATATTACACAGCATGACATTATGTAGCATAAATTATATCTTTGACAATTTTATTAAATTTTGCAAATGAAATTTTCAAAAATTCCTAAGGCTAAATAATATAATTAAGGTGTCTAAGGTCTTGAGTTGTAAATGTTACACCTTGTATATAAAATTCCGATGTTCATATTCGTAATTCTCCTCCTCTTAAACGGCTTGGTCGATTTTAATATTGTTTTTGTACCTGAATGGTGCTTAGCTATAGTTGAATACGCTGGGTAGGGCTATTGTCGACCGAGCGCGAAGCCCCGTGGGAAACTGCTAGTTATAAACATAATAATAAACACCATTAAGCCTAACATTACCCATGTGGGGTGGGCAGAGGTGTACCATGTACACCCACATACCGCTGACGATGTTAGGTCCCAATATAATAGGGGGGCGAGCCTAATGTCTTCCATTATACCAAGCACAATTTGTCTCCGGACAGCGATTGTGTTATTTTTTGATTATAATATCACCTAAGATTCGAGCCCAGGACATCGTGATCGATAATCACACTAAACCAACGAGGCTTTAATAATTATATAATATTACATCATATTGATGGACCGATGATCTTGTGAAAATCGCAGGAAGTCGTTGGATGCAGGCGGCATCAGACCGGTTACGCTGGAAAGCGATTGGGGAGGCCTATGTTCACCAATAGGACAGGACAAGTATAGGCTGAGATGATGATGATGACATCATATTACATTAAGTATGGTATTGACTTTTGGGTCTAGAGGCACAAGCTGCGGCTAGCAATTGTAAGATCAAAATTAAGGCCAAATCCAATATCAGACAGTGTTATTCGATTTTTTTATCAAATAAAAATTCTCAGTAGTAGTCTGGAGTCTAAATCTATATATCTATATCATCACGCCAGATCCTTGCGGTGTAGGCAGTGAGTTCAGTCAGGAAGTAAGCCCGGTATAATCAAGATTACTTCCTAATACATTAACAACTAGCATCGTCACCGAAACATGGATGTACATAGTTCATCTCTGCCACCCCCGCTTGGAGAATATAGGCGTACACGCCTATATTCTCCATCCTATTACATAAGTATAATAATCCGTAATCACCTCTAAAATGGTTGAAGCATATCTCCCAAGCCCGCTCCCTCCATTACTGGAGCCCATTATCCTATTAATATGTGTATTTCTTATTACAACACCATAAAGCTGATACTCCCTTGCACCATGTCATATTCAGATCTCGTTAACTTCGCCGATACATTGTCAAAGATTAGTGGCTTACTATGTAGGGTGATCATAAGTTGAATAAAATATGGAATAATTTTAAACAATTGCGGGTCACAAAATAATATCTCGTTCAGGAATCGAACCCGCAACTACTCTGTATAGCACGCAGTACCTACTTTCTAACCAAATAGATTAATTTATCGTCAAACTTGAGTTTAATGTTTACAAACTACTAAACAAATTTGATCACGGCGTCGTTTAGTGATTGGAGCTTAGACTGATTTGCTCTCTGAATCGAGAAGTTATGAGTTTGATCCCGGCACGGAAAGTATCTTTGAGTAACCAGAATTCTTTATTTCAGTATGGTTGTTTGCATTACAAATTTTGTATTTGTGAATACCATTCAGAAACCTTATTCCTATTACAGGGCCAATTTTTTTTAAAAAAGTACACCGTCGCCATTTAAATTCGCGATCATTAACCAGAAATAGCGGCATAATAAATCACGGATAATAATTTTAATTTTTATAAACTCCTCAATTCTCCAAAATAATCTCAAACAGCCCACGTAATAGGGGGTGCATTGATTTATAATAACAACGCTTTTGTTACTTTAGTAAAGTTTGAAGCATAAACGGACGGGGTTAAATGTCCTATTTAATCTCTAATCTCTTAAATTGGATACTTTTTACAAAGTTCAACACAATATAAAAGTTAAAAGAGAATTCTGAGAGGCCATTGTCACCCCATTCTTAACTGGCACACCCACAGATTGGATTCTGTCGCTCGACAGCGGGCTCAGTTCGCCTCCTTCTCACGGAATCCTGAAAATTGTATAACCTATCATAGGTAATATTAATATAATAATAGCCTTTATTTAACAATCTTACCTAAAATATATTTACAATATAAACTTATTTACTCGTTTGACACGAGTCCGTGAAGATTGTCTTGCTGTCCAGCATAGGCCGTCCCTAGAGTACGCCACCGAATGCGGTTCAGCGCTTGTCTTCTCCAAGTATACCCCGCTATTTTCACAATATCGTCTTCCCATCTACGTCACGGTCTCCCTTTCTTTCTTTTGTGTTGTCTCGGGCACCATTCTGTTACGTCCCTAGACCATTTATCTATGTTACTCCTAATCATATGACCTACCCACCTCCATTTTAGTTTTTTAATACAGTACGTGATATCTGTGGCTCTTGTTTTGCTACTTATAGTATCTAGCTTCATTTTATCTTTTAATTTAATGGCAATCATGCTTCGCTCCATACTGTGCTGGCAAGTTTCTAATTTGCGTATGCTATGATTAGTTAGACTCCATGTTTGGCATCCGTATGCCATAACAGGCAAAATGCAGGAATTAAATATTTTATTTTTCGCTTTCAATGGTACGAAAGGATTCTTCATTATCTCTTAGAGAGACCAGTAACTTTTCCGTGCCAAAGTGACTCTGTTATTTATTTCTTTCTTTGTGAAGTCTATTGTTATTATTAGTTATTACTCATCCACATATTCTATATTGTTGCCGTTAACTGATAAGTAATATTAACCATAAATAAATAAATAGTTAAAATGATTTTTTCGATATTATCGAGTTCTTTTTTTTTACTACGAGTAGATTGAAGATAACACTCTAAAAACGGTCCAAAAATAAACACACTAGTATAGGTGAGTTTAATTTCCAACTAGCTGTACCCGCAACTTCATTCGCGTTATTTTCAAGCGTGTATTTCCGTCTTTTTTGAGACAAAAGGTAGCCTATGTCCTTCATATAATCTATTTCCTTGCCAAATCAAAATCTGTTCAGCGGTTTGGGCATGAGAAGGTAACAGACAGACATATAGACAGAGTTACTTTCGTATTTACAATATTAGTATGGATTAGTTTCATCCAACCATTACCATCGTGAGGACGCATTAAAATGCTATAGTTTGCTGAAACTATCATAATAAAAAAAATATTTATTCATTCATTTATTCGAAACGCCAACAGCACAAATATTGATACTATTCTGAAACATTACAGGTATACGGGTCTGATGGCTGTGCCAATTACAGGCGAGTACATACATCCCTTTTACATAAGAACAAGTCAAAAAATTTGCAGGTGTTACAATCCTCCAAAAAATTGACAAATATTTGATTATTTTTTAATTATTATTCTGAAATAATTATATAAGTATAGTAGTATAAATAATATTGTAGTAAAATCATATAGTGACAGACACAAGACGCAGACTACTATTATTTTAAATAGACAATTTCAAATTGGAATCGGGAAAAAATAAATAAAAATGAGGTCATTAGTAAATTAAAACTAATTTCTTTAGCTACGAGTTGGCATATGTCTATCTATATCATCACGCCAGATCCCTTACGGGGTAGGCAGTAAGTTCAGTCAGGATCTATAATATTATAATATTAGCCCTGTTAAGAAACTGCCCCACTGCTGGGCACGGGCCTCCTCACAAACTGAGAGGGTTTAGGCCATAGTCCACCGCGCTGGCCCAGTGCGGGTTGGCGAACTTCACACACCTTCGAGAAACTCTTAGGCATGCAGGTTTCCTCACGATGTTTTCCTTCACCGTTAAAGCAAGTGATCATTAATTTTAAATACGCACATGCTTTCGAAAAGACAGAGGTGCGTGCCTGGGTTCGAACCCGAGACCTCTGACTTTGCAGTCCAACGGTCTAACCACTAGGCTATCACTGCTGACAGGCTATCACTGCTGACAGGTCAGGATCTATGCCCGGTATAAACTTGCTTCCTAATACATAGGTATATGTAATTGTATAAATATGTATCCAACCGCAGCCGTTTTTGTTGCTGTCATTTTGTTAGTAATTCGTAAATACGACGAATAATATATCGATATTCGACTGCAATAACATAGGAGGCGCTTGTAGCGCAGTGCGACCGCGCTGTTCTTAGAAACCATCAAGCTTAAGCAGCTTAAGTTTTGCTTAGTCGGTTTGAGATAGGTGGATTGTGGCATTATCATATTCGAGCGTCTTCGTGCTATAGACGGCACGGTAAGACGTTGGTCTCGGTTACTACTAAGTGTTAATAGATGTAACTGTTCAACTAGAACCAGGAGTTAATAATTTGATTGTAGATGTAAATGAAACAAAAAAAAAACAGTAACTATTACGATTGAAATTCTTATTGGACCAATCCAGGTGCTAAAAATCTTATTTATATTACAAACACGATTCAGCGTTCACAGATGTAGCTCCTATGTTTTACAAGTACCAGAAGTTCATAATATGGAAGGAGATATAAAAATCATAGAGCGATACGTGTTTTGCTTGGTCGGTTTGAGATAGGTGGATTGTGCATTATCATATTCGAGCGTCTTCGTGCTTTAGAAGGCACGGTAAGACGTTGGTCTCGGTTACTACTAAGTGTTGTAGTCAAAGATGGGCAAAATGTAATCAGATTAATGATTAAACACCCCCGCTTGAGGAATATAGGCGTGACGGTGTATTAATAATTAACGATTTTAATAACATTTTGTAATCTTTAACGATTACGATTACACACACATATTGAATCGTGATTGAATATTACAAAATGCAATTGTAATCATTAGTCTGATTATCCGTCTCTGGTACTAGTCGTTAAGCCAAGTTGGTTGCTTACCAACAGCAGATTGCGACTAACCTACTTCCACCAATCGGCATTGGATCCGCGAGGTGAAATATGACCACTCACCTCGATTTGTGAGAAAAAGCCTTTGCCCAACAGTGGGACGTATGAGAGGTATTAAATAAATAATAAAGCAGTCTTTAATATCCAACTGCTGGGCAAAGATTATATGAATGTATAGCCCAAATTGCTAGGTCTAAATACTTAAAATAAGATGTTTTTCGAAATTCGCCCCTGAAGACAATAAAAAAAGTGAAAATCACACGCGGCATAGCTAACACCAATGTAATGTGCCAAGCATGTCGTTCCCACAAATGCCTTAATAATCAATCAAATAGATCTTCCCTAGTGCCGGATTTCAGACGTAATCATAAAACTTAATGGCAATTCGTAACGTCTCTTTAACTTTACCCCCAAACCCTTTAGGAATTAAACCGTCATCTATTAAAAGATATAGTCAGTTTTTGCGTCTCAAAGGACAGGTTAAACCGTAGTTGTCGGCTGTATTACTGGGAATTTACTATGTCCATTATAAAGCCTTTAACCGTTTTATAACAGAATGCAGACTTTCGATTGCTCCAGTAATAATTAAGTCACTGACCAATCTAGGTGCTAAAAAATTCTTATAACCAAATGCAAATGAGCGTTGACAGAATGGTCGAAATGATACACCACGGTATTACTCTACTAATCCCTAGTATAACTGTAACAGTTGGACCAACAGTTAGATCGACGTCTAAGGCACAGGACCTCGAATTCTCAATTTTGCCGTTAATTCAGGATTATTTAATGTATTGTGATTCATACATACAAAAAAAAAACAGTAATAATTTTATTCCAAAACACAGATTTTCGATTGTTCTAATCTAATCAACTCAAATTCAAATAGCTGCTAAAAAAAATCTAATAATACGAGAATCAGCGTTAATATTGTAACTGTTCTACTAGTACCAGGAGTTAATAATTTTATAGGAGCTGTAAATCAAACAAAAAATACAGTAACTATTACGATTGAAATTCTTATTGGACCAAACCATGTGCTATATAAATCTTTTATTACAAACACGATTTAGCGTTGACAGATGTAGCTTCTATGTTTTACAAGTACTAGAAGTTCATAATATGGAAGGAGATATAAAAATCATGGAGCGATACGTGTTCATAATAAATCATTGTGATAGATGGAGAGGTACCAGGAAGTTATCAGATGATAGGAGCTTAAATTCGTTTCACATTCTCAAAGGCAAAATTAACTCTTCGTGAATTCACGTTTTGATAAATTATACTATTAGGACAGGCAAAGTTTAACACTTCTATTTTAAAGGTCAAACTAGACACATAATTTATAGTATTCACATTAAACTATTATTTGAAGTAGATTTTGAACAGGATAGAGAACTTAATTGGAGCGTATTTATTCTTTTGGTGATTTGTTGAAATATAAAATAGTTACGGCGTCCTTAGTATAGTGCCGAATACTGCGCGTAGCGATCACGAGGTCCTGGGTTCAAATCCTAGGTCGTTAAAATGTAAGTTTTTACTACAAACATTCCTAGTATCAGTCCGAAGCTTGATATTGTTCCCGGTATAATCGCAATAAGGTCGGTAGCGTCAATTTTTTCGTGCTAAGCAACAAAATCGTTTCGTCCAAATCAACTGAATTAATTCTATGTATATGTATATTATGTTATAAATATGTAACATAGTTTACATATACATAGAATTAATTCAGTATTATAGGTATTTACATAACCTAAAATTGTTGTCACTCTTCTAATTTTTTCTCAGTCTCCTTTATTAAATAAGAATCATCGACCCCATCGACAAGCAGTTTAGGTACCCGGGTCTACTTTGAGACAGCCACTGGGGCTCGAGCCTCATTTTTAGAATCTGGCTCCTAAGCCTATCAAAACTGCCGCGGCACTGGAAGGGCTCCTGCCTAATCTTGGTGGTCCGAAGGCTTCCTGCCCGAAGCTATATGCAGGTATAGTGCGGTCCCAACCCCCTTTTTGGGGCACCGATCTGGGCTGAGTGGCTAACGGCCGGTAACATTGCTATCTTGCGCCGACCACAGCGCGTACTGGCCGTCAGAGTGGCCCGCGGGTACCGCACGATTGCTTATGAGGCAGCCAACCTGCTAGCTGGTACGCCACCCTGGACGCTCGAGGCGAAGGCTCAAGATATGACGCACTGCTGCCGTAGGGACGTCGATCCGGAGCCTGGAGTATTGGGGGCTCGGCGGAAGGTCCTAGAGAAGTGGTGCGGGCAGTTAAGCCTACCAAGTGCCGAACACGCAACCATTGCAGCTATTTTTATGGTTTTCTGGCAATAGGTTAAGAGGCACAGGCAGAGGCTTACCTACAGGCTGACACATGTGTTGTCTAGGCATGTCTGCTTCGGACGGTACCTGTGCCGGATTGATCGCGAGGAGACGGCGGAGTGCCACCATTGCGGTGATCCGGAGGACTCGGCCTCGCATATTCTTTATGTGCTTCGGCAGCAGTTAGCCACTGAGATCGGAGGGCGCTCTCACTCCCAGCTGTGGTATTGGCCATCGCCAAAAGGGAGAGTTCCTGGGCGGCTATGGTCGCCTTTTGTGAGGCTATAATGACAGCAATGGAGGCGGTAGAACGGAAGCGGGAAGAGATCAGTGCGAATCCCGCTCGTAGGAGGCGTGCTGGACGGAAAAGTAGAGCGTACGCCGCTAATGACCTTCGCCCAGAGTGAAAAGTGGCCTGCAGACGCCAAGCGTGGGCAGTTTGTCGACCGACCAGTAACAGGCCTGTGACTCACAAAGAAAAGCACGGGATAAAGGCGAGTTCTGCGGCAGGGCACTCAGGCAAGAGACGGACGCCGGTGTGAAAAGTGATTTAGTGAAGTTTACAAATATATTTTTGAGCTAAGAAAAGAACAGCCTAGTGCCACTTCAAAAAAAAATGTGCCAAATTTGCTGCACGCGGTGCTGTTTCATTCCGACTTTCCTCACTGCCCGCGACTGAGCTAAATCTAATCTTACGGTAACCAAGCGTCATTTTCGCCTGCAATTTTTCAAGAAAAGCGGTTCTTAAATAATTTAGTTCCGCACATTAACGGACATACTTTTAATTAAAACCGAGTGGAAACGGGTCTCGAGAATTTTTCTGGTTGGTAATGTGAATTTTTAGATAAAACTGAAGAAAGTTTGTGACGTTATGCGAAATTTTATATAAATTAAGTTTTTCAACTTTAATTGGATTTGTATTTCTTATGATGTAGCATGAGCCTCATGATATAGTGTTGTAAAGCTTTTACTATAAGCTTCCGGAAGACCAGTCTTCGGTCAATAGAACTGGTATATACAGAAGATTAGGGTCGTATCTCTCTGAAGTGTATATAATATATACACTTCAGAGAGAAAAAAATTGAGGAGCTGAAATCATTTCAGCTCCTCAATTTTTTTTCATGTGTACATGTTTTAATTTTTTACATGTAAATAAACGGCTTGAATTTGAGTTTTAACTTTGATAAACCTATATTTTGCCGCGTGGTTCCCGGCTTAGAATAGGACTAACCCATCTCATCCCATCGGGTGTCGTACAAGGCGACTAAGGGAAAACTAGGGAATGGGCAGCAGCGTTCCCTTAACACTTCGACGACCAATAACTGCGCTCGCCAACCCGCCTGCCAAGCGTGGCGAGTATGGCAAACACCCCCAATTATGGAAGAAAGTAGGAAAACCAGGCCCCTAGTCCCCGGCGGTCCTGTTCGTCCTGGCCACGGTAGCAGCCATGGTAACGACAGGACAAGGGATGCTAAGAATCTCCGGCAGAGATTCGGCTACCACCAAAACCGAAAATTGGCCCTGATGACATACAACGCGCGCACCTTGAGGACAGATGAGAAGCTAGTTGAGCTGGAAGAAGAGTTAAACAAGTTGCGGTGGAGTATTGTTGGTTTATCGGAGGTCCGAAGAGAGGGCGAGGACACGATAACCTTAAAATCCGGCAACTTGTTTTACTACCGGGAGGGCGAACAGCAGTCCCAAGGTGGTGTCGGATTTATCGTCCACAAGTCACTCATAAACAACGTTGTGTCCATCACTAGTGTGTCGAGCAGGGTAGCGTACCTGATACTCAGAATATCCAAAAGATATTCGCTGAAGGTCATACAGGTCTACGCACCGACCTCGGCATACTCAGATGATAAGGTCGAAGTTATGTATGAGGACATTAGTAGAGCCATACATACTTCCAAAGCACATTTTACAGTAGTTATGGGTGACTTCAATGCGCGGCTGGGCCAACGGGGCGATGATGAGCTGAGAGTGGGGCAATTTGGATATGGGCAGCGCAACCGCAGGGGTCAGAGGCTGGCCGAATTTCTGGAGAAAGAGGGACTCTTTATGATGAACTCTTTCTTCCAGAAGCCGCCTCATAGGAAATGGACCTGGATGAGCCCTGATGGTTCCACAAAAAATGAGATAGACTTCATCATGAGCACCAAGCGACAAATATTTAATGATGTCTCCGTGATTCATAGGGTAAAAACCGGCAGTGATCACCGAATGGTCAGAGGCACATTAAATATTAATGTCAAAATGGAAAAATCGCATCTGATGAAGTCTACGCTCCCGAGAACTTTCAACTCGAATTGTCAAACCGCTTCGAATTGCTAGACAGCAGCGCATCAGTGGACGAAATCAACAACAGGCTGGTAGAGACTGTTCATACGGTCGGGTCCAAGTATTTTAAGACCCACCGTAAAAATAGGCCTCAAAAACTATCTGACTACACCCGAAACCTCATGGCTGAGCGACGTTCCATGACGCTCCAAACCTCCGATGATGCTAAGTCTTATAGGCAGCTTAATGGACAGATATTGAAGTCCTTGCGACACGACTTACGGTCCTTCAATGCAAGGCGTATTGAGGAGACCATAGAGCAGAACAAGGGCTCTAAAGTGTTCGCAAGAGACGCGTCTATTGGGCAGAGCCAGTTGACGAAGCTGAAGACGGAGGACGGAAAGGTAACGTCAAATAGGTCAGAGGTGCTCAGGGAGATAGAGAGGTTCTATGGACAGTTATATACCTCAGTAGCTAAACCTGTTGTTAACTTGGTAAAAGACCCAAGAGCCAAGCTAACCCGACACTGCACTGAAGATATCCCGGACATCAGCCTGTGCGAAATTAGGATGGCTCTCAAACAACTAAAAAACAACAAAGCGCCGGGTGAAGACGGAATTACTGCAGAACTTCTGAAGGCGGGCGGATCGCCGGTACTTAAAGTCCTTCAGAGGCTATTTAATTCCGTCTTGCTTGAAGGGAAAACGCCGGAAGCATGGAACAGGGGTGTGGTGGTGCTGTTTTTCAAGAAAGGTGATAATTCTTTATTGAAGAACTATAGGCCCATCACACTGCTGAGCCATGTTTATAAGTTGTTTTCGAGAGTCATGACGAATCGTCTCGAACGAAGGCTTGATGACTTCCAGCCTCCCGAACAAGCCGGTTTCCGGAAAGGTTTTAGTACCATTGACCACATACATACGCTGCGGCAGGTTATACAGAAGACTGAGGAGTATAATCGGCCACTATGCTTGGCGTTTGTGGACTATGAGAAAGCCTTTGATTCGATCGAGACTTGGGCGGTTCTTAGATCTCTCCAGCGATGCCGCATTGACTATAGGTACATCGAAGTGTTGAAGTGCTTGTATAATAACGCCACCATGTCAGTCCGAGTACAGGGGCAGTGCACGAAGGTGATCCCCATAAAAAGAGGAGTAAGACAGGGAGACGTCATTTCTCCGAAACTGTTTACGGCCACCTTAGAGGACGCCTTCAAGCTCTTGGAATGGCAAGGACTTGGCATCAACATCAATGGCGAATACATCACTCACCTTCGATTTGCCGATGACATTGTGGTCATGGCGGAGTCGCTGGAAGATCTAGGACGAATGCTCGGTGACCTCAATAGAGTATCCCAACAAGTGGGTCTTAAAATGAATATGGACAAAACAAAAATAATGTTTAATGTCCATGTCGTACCCACCGCACTCACCGTTGGGAACTCTACTCTTGAAGTTGTCGACGAATACATTTACCTGGGACAGGCAGTCCGGTTAGGTAGGTCCAACTTTGAGAGAGAGGTCAATCGACGACTCCAACTCGGCTGGGCAGCGTTCGGGAAACTGCGCAACATCTTCTCATCCAAAATACCTCAGTGCCTAAAGACTAAAGTTTTTAGTCAATGTGTGTTACCAGTGATGACATATGGATCAGAGACGTGGTCTCTTACAATAGGTCTCATAAAAAAGCTCAAAGTTGCTCAGCGAGCTATGGAAAGAGCTATGCTCGGCGTTTCTCTACGTGATCGAATCAGGAATGAGGAGATTCGTAGAAGAACCAAGGTCACCGACATAGCCCTCAGGATTAGCATGCTGAAGTGGCAATGGGCTGGCCACATAGTGCGAAGATCGGACGTGCGTTGGGGCAGAAAGATTCTAGAGTGGAAACCACGTATTGGCAAGCGCAGCGTAGGACGACCGCCTGCCAGATGGACCGACGATCTTGTGAAAATCGCAGGAAATCGTTGGATGCAGGTGGCATCGGACCGGTTACGCTGGAAAGCGATTGGGAAGGCCTATGTTCAGCAGTGGACAAGTATAGGCTGAAATGATGATGATGATGATATTAAAAAAAAGTTCAACCTATTACAACCTGAAAATTCAATCAATCAATCAGCCTATCGTAGTCCACTGCTGGACATAGGCCTCTCCTAACACGCGCCATTGCACACGGTCCGCCTTCCGCATCCAGTCTGAAAATTATTCTAAGAAAATCTAAGCCAATATTGGAATAAAGTTTGAAGCGTATCACACTAGGCTATTCTACCGGAATAACCTACATCTTGATATTGGGCTGATATTAAAAAGGTACGAATATCAAATGATTTTAAACCTACCTTCATCCTTCAGCCCAGTATCATAAAAAAGGTTAGTGCTGAGGTGAAAGGATTAAAACCAATATAAAATGAAGTTGCTGTAGTTGAATATATTTATTTATTTATTCTGTATCACTTATGTACATAGTCGGACTTGAGTCGGTGTAGCAACAACTGTAGTAAGTGCCAAAATATAAGACTTTAAAAAAGGGCTAGAAAAATAATAATTAGAACTAAATACCAGATAGGTTCTGATGTTACTATATTGCTCCCGATGTAATAGTAGCGTAACTGAATATTATGATTTACCAGTTAGCATTTTAATTTCAAAACTATAATACTTAATGTCACTAAGGCCCTTGTCAAATGGCAAGGGATTTCTCTTTTCTTGCCAACAAAACAATCTCGTTTTTTTTCTGACAACGTGATATTTTATCATCACGCAGAACCTTCGCGGGGCAGGCAAAGAGTACAGAGTTCCAACAGGTTCTATGTATGTTTTCGTTTTCTATTACTGTTAACTGACTGTATAAAATCTACTCTGCTACAGGCCCTTCTTGCAGATTTAGTTGGGTCGTTCTTTCATTTTTGTATAAAATCACCAAAATCCTACCATAAAGCTAACGTAGGACAAGTAATATCATGGATGCTTATAGACGTTTCTGTCTTTCTATATCATCACACCAGTACGCTTGCAGAGCCGGGTAGCTAAGGAGTACAAAGTTCTAAGAGTTTCATTCCGTACAGACTTTTCATACATTTCACTGCTGGGTAAGACCGTTTCTTACAAATCGCTCTACCATGTGAGCTCAATGAAATTTTTTTGATACAAACTTTCTAAAAAGACTTTGTCTCACCTAGGATTCGAATACAGGACCATTACATCGCTAGTCAAGGAGGCAGACCGATTTTAATCACTTTCTTTATCATCACGGCAGATATCTTGCGGAGTAGGCAGATAGTACAGAGTTAAATAAATTCTTTTCTTACAGACACTCTGGCTTCCTTCGCTCTAATAGTTGTGTCATACATAATATATGGTTATAATTGTTAATTATTTAACATTTCTTATCTTTCTTAAACTCTTCGCCTGACGACGGCTTCAAACTAGATAAGGTTACAACAAGGGTCGAATTGGGACAGGTGAACAGTGGTGCCTCGCTAGGGACCTGCCACTCCCGCCCTTAGGTCGCGTTATTTGATTTTAATCAATGTCTCTTGGACCCGTTAATTTTGATTACCATATTCACATTTCCTATTTAACTTTGACCAGCACTATGACCTACTAGACTAACGGGGTAGCCGTTAGTCTAGTAGTGCATAGTGCTGGTCATAAAGTCAAAGATTCGAATCCTGCGATTTCGACCTACGACGAACTAACGGACAAATTGTATCTAATTTTTCCATAGGAAGAATCGTAGTATAAATCCAGTCTGGAAATCTGTCAGCTATAATGGCTGCTGCCCCTTGTTTCATCCATGGCAAAAAGTGGGTGTGAAAAGTACACCTCTGCCACCTATACTAGGAGAATAAAGACGGACGATTTAGCGCAGTGGTTAAGAGCTTAAGCCGCTCTGCCCATTGCGTCTAATAGTCGCGGGTTCGAGTCCCGCACGGGACAAATGTTTGTGTGATCCACAATTATTTGTTCCGGTCTGGGTATTTGTGTTTGTGAATTTTCATGTTTGTAAACGCACCCACGACACAGGAATAAATCCTAGTGAGGGGCTACGTTTTTTAAAAAAAAAAAAAAAAAAAAAGGCTTGACGGTGTTTAGTTTTATTTAAAATGAATAGCAAAGTGTCACAAGGGTCAACCCTGGAACGGTGAAAAGGAGTAAGGTAGACCGGAGACAATTGTAGCTGGGTACGGTAGCACCATCGGGAATATCTCTGTAACTACGTCCCGCACCTCGCTCACCTCGGGTTGAACCTGGAACGGTGAAAAGGGGTATCTCGCTTGGTACCTGCCACTCCTGCCTTTAGAAGATTAAAGTTTCAAGCCCTGGGATTCCGACCTACGACGTTGTAATTTTTCCAAAGAAAGATTCTCAATATAGATCCGGAGTCTGAAATTATGACCGCTATTATGGTAATAGGCTGCCCCCTATTACAGTAACGGCTATATGTGGGTGTACACCTGTAACTGTTTTTTGTTTTGCAATATCATAGGCTGATATAGTATGTCCTATACTGTTAGTTTGTATTGGCTGTCAATGTATGGCGAGGCCAGATAACACCGAATATGCCTAGGCCGTGTTGAGCATAGCTGTTCGGTAATAACTGCGATCGCTTTGGCTTTATGAACTCCTGGTACATTGCAGCCAAATTGAGATGGTTTGTTGATTGAATGGTATGAAATTCAAATTCGATTCCAAATAGACAATTGCTTGTTTACGTAAGTACAGAAGATTTACTTGTTTAAAAAGAGTATCTATTCAGAAGTTATCTTCTATTTTTCAATGACTGGTGATATATAACATTAAAAAATTTATATGTATATAAAACAGGAAGGGAAGAAAATCATCAAAGGCATAATAAGTGCAAGGGAATACAATGAATGAGTTTCTATATTTCCACATACTGCTTTGATTATTGTTGTGTCCCCCTTATTTTTATAAACATAAGTAGTATTTTCCTAGTTAGTTCATATATGATAAAATAAAAGGTTCAACTAACAATAACTAAATTTACAAATAGAAATGACAAGTCATATAATCTCGGGAAATTAACCTAAAAAATTGTATACAAAATGACAGTAGCTGGTCTGGTTTCCTTAATACAATTATTTATGTACTGTCCTTAAGTTAGTTACCATAGTTACCTACCTAAAAGCAGGTAGATATTATACCCATCACGCCCTTTTCATATTCTAGATTGTATATTTAAAATGTCGCCTGAAAATAGGACGTGCTACAAAGTCAACTTTGCTCTCAACGAGTTGAGTCCTGAAATGCATTTAAAATATGCGCCATGTTATGTGGATAGACTCCTTTGACCGAAATTGTATTTTGCCATTCAGCTGTTAAAGATGCGGGCTTTTAGAGTAAGCTTGTTTTGTCGGGTTTTTCTCAGTTTGTGGAGTGATCCATAATGAGCATATGAATATTGTCAGGGCAAAGAGATGTAACTAAAAGTCTTACATATCTTATTAGAAACCGTAAAAAAATAAACGTAAAATTGCGACTAATAAATGGCTGCATACGTTTATAGCAGGTAAATTATTTATATAACTTCTGGTTTGAAGTCGACGAGTATTACTTAAAGATCTTAAACTTCAATCATAAATTGCAATAAAAGCGTCGCCACGCTACTTCAAGTTCTTCTCTGTACTACTTTGAAAAGTCACTTAAATTTAATACCCTCAGCTACTTAAGGGAGTCAAATTCATAAATTTTCTTTCAACCAACCGATTTAACAATATGATAGTGAGTAGTATCCTAGATACTTTACTATTGAATTGTAGTTTACCATCCTTTAGTAATACTTGTGGACTTAAAATCTTTAGCTGTTTAGCTCTAGCTGATCACAAGAACATATGGAATAAATGCAACGAAAATCATTACGTAATCCATCCTTTAACTATTCGTAGCTCTTGTACTCTGCATCGCAGCACTAGGTACCTATCAAAATTTCTGACGTTTACAAGCTGTTGGCTTGCAAGACGCCGGCTAACACAATTTAGTGGGAACGTTTCAAAGATGTCGCTAAACAGTTTATCGGCGACTTTGTCCCGCCCGCGAGAAAGCATGCTACAACTTTGCAGACTCCAGCTAACCTGATAAATACTTAGTCAACTTGTTTTATAATATTTTCAGCGGTGTTTGGCGTGTTCGGGATATATAATAATAATAATAATAGCTCTTTATTTCTTTCACAAAGGTAAACTTAAGTGGCTAGTACAGTTACACGAATTAGAATTCCTTTGTGAGAGACTGGTGTCGCAGATCATCAGGCCCTCGCCCCTTAGACAAATAGGTACTAAATTGGTATATAAATAGGTCATAAATTCTCTTTATGAAAGAATATTATTTCTATATTAGTAATAAGTAAGATCTTGTGGGTGTTTTATGTGGTGTGTGGGAGTGTGTGAGTATTTGTGAGTGTGTGTGTGTGCGCGTGGGTGCATGCAAGCATGCGTGCGTGCGTTCGTGTGTGCGCTTGTGCGTGTATTTTGATTTTTCTCCATTAAAAAAAAATAATGAATTGCTAATAAAAAAGGTAAAACGAAATCTTCTGATATAGATTGTATCTACGAGAAGACTATGTGTGCAAGGAAGTGTGACTTTTATGTTCTGACAAGTTTCGTTACTCGATTTCGCTTGGATTAAAATAGTTCTTCTTTGCGGAGATTTTAGTATTAATTAATTTTGTATGCCAAAGAGTTTCTCGAACGTCTGTGAAGTTCGCCAACTCTTATTGGGCCAGCGTCGTGGACTATGGCCTAATAAATCCTCACAGTTTGAAAGCAGGCCCGTGCTCAACGGTGGGACAGTTTTTTAGCAGGGCTAATAATATGATTATTATTATAAAATCGTATGGAGAGTTGGCTACTCTCGAAAGAGTAGCTTTAATTTAGGATGAAATTGGAAAGTATTGTGAGTTCATTATTTGGTTTAAAAAAAGAAGGAACGTAACGTATCTACCTCTTTTTGTCTTGATTTGAGGTGCAAATTAAGATTAGTAAGGAGATTTAAATTATAGCAAAGTCTCCTACATCTTCGCACATAATTTTTCCAGGTGCTGCTTCGAAGAACTGAACGAAAGATATATTGTATTATTTATTTTTATATATATATTTCCTAACATTTTTATGTTGTATGCTTCCTTATGCATCACGATTTTGTCAAAGATTTAAAGAAACGAAGTTGCTAGAAGGCTGACAAAATCTATCTATCTATATCATCACACCAGATCCCTTGCAGGGTAGGCAGAGAGTACAGAGTTCCAAAAGGATCTTTCCTCACATACCTCTCTGGCTTCCTCCACTCTCATTCGTCTCATACACGCTCGCCGCTTACGGAGATTCTTGACTTGTCCTTCAGATAAGACTCGGTCTATTTGATCGTGGTAAGATAGTCTAGGTCTTCATCGGTACCTACATCCTTCCACTTTCACATTGTATATCTGTTTTGTCATTCTTTCTTCTGACATTCTTCCTTTATGCCCGAACCAACGGTGCATACCTTTTCTCATCTTAACACTGATACTATCTCTTATACCTACTCGCTTATGCGAATACGCTGATAAAATAATAATAATAAATATTTTTTTATTAAAAAAAGTTATAGACCAAAACTGTTAGCAGTATTGACTTAAGATCCACCCTCAAATAAACAAGATTAGGTAAAGCTCCGTTACGAACCCGGAATCTATCATAGCTATTCACTCCTACTTACGGTGTACGCAAACAGTCTATTTCCCAAACCATCTGTTTTACAATTTTAATGACCCTAGCACCGAATTCCAGTAATGGTGGCCGCTCGATGTTGGCTCATCCATTATGTACAGAGTGCTCGTATATCGGCGAAGTTAAAATATAAGTTGGGTCAACCCTATCTATTACGCTGCCGCGGTGCCTGCAAATCTTTTGAACTATGTGGATTGGGATGCTCCGTAGCCGTTTTCCATGTCGCTGGACGAATGTAGTAATGACACATGTCAAAATTCTGATTATTTGAATAAGGACTTTAATTGTACTAATCAGAAAGCTTAATTTCTCTTCTTCTTCTTATTTTAGTTGTGTCACAATTCTAAGTAAGCGATGCACAAAATACGATACGGTTGCAAGTATGTATAGAAGATATAAAAAATAATACCTTGCCATTCTGACTGGTATATCTAGAAACGGGTGTGATCATCTCTTAGGGCTGCGTCCTCTTGGTCTCTGCCCTTCTATTTGGCCAATTAATAACATCTATACATCAGTGTGAAATTTTCAATTTACTAGGAACCTATATAAAAGAGAGAGACAGAGAAAGATCGATTCTAGAGATATTATTACGCATGTAGAAGCGTTCATAGTGTCTGTGTGTGGCCGCAGTATCTAGAGCGATCACAAAGCGTTAGACTCGGTCAGTCTCTTTAAAGCTTTTAGATCATCCAGCGTATTTTCACTGCACCTTATTCATATTCAACGTAAATTTATCCTGAAAGGTGATTAAACAATTGGCAATGATCCTTGAAGAGTTGCAAATTGATTAAAAACTATTTTATCCTCATGTCAGTAACTGCTAGCCGCATTACTGTAATGTGGGCCCGGCTGGGCAGGGAACCTTCGCGTTATTGGCGTCCGGCCAGTGAATCTCCGCCCGGTTCATGCGCTCCTGGTACATTTTTATACATTTTCATATTAAAAATAAATTGATTACTTTATGCGATGTAGGTCAGTTATTTAGTTTATGAATATGAAATTATTTTATTTTATTGTAATTATATGGGAGAGAATATTTTATAATATTAATATACTTTGTACGAAACAACATTGCTAACTCTCTGTAACATAAACAAACTAGAAGATGGGGACTTTTATAGCCAGTATACATAAAATAGCACAATCTGAGATTCAGGCTACTTTGAATAAACCAGCTTAACCAGTTTTAATACACCAGTTAATATTTTACCATTGCTAGGCCTTCCCTTACAAATCAAGGTTAGAGAATAGGTCATACTCCAGAACTCAAACCAAGTGAAAATTGATGGAGGCTGATGCTACAAGGTTGAGTAGTATTGAGATCTACGCTTATCTAATTTAAGAAGTTAATTTTCCACCTTTGCGGGTATTCTTTGATCCAGGTTTGATACTTAGTTGCATTTCTATGGTAAATATTTGGATAGAACCAGAGGCGGATTAAATGTCGAGACCGCCCTAGGCAAGCCCCGCATCGGCCCCCGTCTAGCGGCCAATATACCTATTAAAAACTTTAACCAGTACTAATAGTAGTAAATGTTGATGACTGTATTGGCGTTACTAAATTTGTGGTACCAAGTTGAAGTTGTCATCATTATTCCAACTAGTAGTAGATAAGCTCAACTACAGGTGCTATTGTAGCAACCAATATTTTTTCCGTGTATATTCTGACGCACTAGCCTCAATCTTCAAGCATATCAGAGAAGTATACAATAATTTTATAGCATTCATGTTGGTAAACACGTCCAGGTTTTCTGTCCCGGCCGATGCGCGCGATCGACGCGACAAACGCGCAACATTATAGTTGTACTCGTATCTTAAAAAATGTTATTATGAAATCAGTCAATGTAGGAATAATCAAGAAAGCCGAGCACGCTTCGAAAGCTCTGCATCTCTATAGAATTAAAGAATCTTTTATATTGTGTAAGTAGCTGCCTACTTACTTACACAATTAATTTTAAGTTAATTATTTTTTTTCTTTTTTTAAAACTTCCTCGCATGCGCTCTTATGTAACCTCGCGCTCCTAGGCACATGCCTAGCTTGCCTTAGGGATAATCCGCCTCTGGATAAAGGTAGTATACTTGTTTATGAGAAATTACGTCAAATGTCCTTGTGTATACCTGGCAACACATCAATACCAAGTGTGAGTCAAGTTGATTCAACCTACACCTTAATTGCAAAACAAAACTAACAACTTTTTCCCAAAACAAATAACGTTTCTATCTCCGAACCCTTAATTTCCCAATCGCGAAAACTTTATAAAGTTTATTGCAAGAAACTACGATATCACCCGTACATCTTAATTCCCTTTCCCGGTATTAAAGCCTCGAGGCCACTTTTCCAAAAACTAATAAATATAATAGCATCGGATATCCGGCGAAATGAAAACCAATCGGCGTTGGTTCCATTTTATCCAATATTTCGTATTGGACTTAAATTTTCTGACAACGAAACTATGTTATGTGAGGCAGGTTTAGTTTCGCTATTCTTAAGGTTGTAGCTTATGCGATTTGCTTACCTTCACAGCTAGTGAACGATCTATTCCTTTATCTGTAGGTATCATCACTCTGGTCCTTGGTGGCGTCAGCAGAGAATACCTGTAAAGCTCCAATAGGTTGTTTCATAATAATTTTCTCCCGCCTCCTTCACTATTACAGTTGGTCTCATTAACGCTGGCTGGTTACGGAGAATTGACTTGTCCATTAGACAATTTGACTTTTAATTTTTGGTATCCGTCCCATATCTTCTTCTTACAATTGTTTCAGTGACATCTTTAATATCCCAAAGTTTTGGTTAGAGATACCTGTGTAAAATGTGTAATTCGTTTTTTCTATGTGATTGACTTAAAAGGATTAGGCATTGCAATACGTGGCGCAAATCCATTATAAGCCATTGTAGGAGAAGAAAAGGACCTAATCACCAGTTGCACGATACGCTACTAGAGAAACAGGACAACAATTCTATCTATCTATTTATTTGATCACGCTAAATCCCTTGAGACGAACTATGAGAATTGAGGAAGAGAGGTCTGTAAAGGAAAGAACTAGTCCGAAGATTCCGCCGATCCTACTAGGGAAAGCTCAATCAACCTCACTTCTAAAAAGATTTTCTACGAAAAATTAGGCATATTCAAAACTCATTGAGTGACAAAAGAGGCAATCAGATATCGAATCCAGATATCATAAAAACCAGGAACCGTAATGGAAATATCGAGTTACCGGCTGCAACCGAGACGAATTGATTTCGCAAATCGAATAACGCTGGTTACCGAGCTCTGGGGCCCTGGTAAGACGCCTACATCTATTCGATGACGTAGTGTGGAAGGAAACAGTGTGGTTGGTGTATTCAATCAGAGGAAGCACGAGAAGATAGGTTGTTCTCAGACTTCCAAAATCGATTCATTTAAGATTCGAACCGTCGTGGGTTCTCGTTAGTGTTGTAAAAATTAACGCTGAAGTCGAGCGTTTAGCGCTGAGTCGACGCTTACGCGCGTTGAACCACATAAAAAACGCGAACGTTTTAAGCGCTTGATGAGCGTTTTTACAACACTAGTTATCGTGCTCGTTACGCGTAATATTCACTATTAGACAAGACAATCTCCAATTATGTCATCAATCTCATTACATATTACTGTATTAAATTTTAAATATTCATATACCTTTTCTAACTATCGTATGTGCGCGTATTAAGACAAATGTTTTAGAAAATTGAAATAAACGTGTTTCTTTAAATTATGATTTAATTTTGTTACTAAATGAGTATTGAGTGATTTGGCTAAATAAGTAGCAGCATTTTTCAGGAAGTTTAAAAAAAAAAAAATACGCAAAGACATACGTACATCCCTTTGTGTGACCCACAAATGTTTGTTTCGGTCTGGGTGTTGGTGTATCTAAATTACGTGTTTGTAAACGCACCCACGATACAGGAATAATTCCTATTGTGGGGCTACAAGTTTTATATAAAAAAAATTGAATCGATTCAGTTGCCGATTTAGAACAAGCTACTTTTAGATTTCTCGTTTTTTTATGTCACACCTAGTATATAGTACACACATTCCTATAGATATATGTATATGTAATACGTGTATTGCAACTCTGTACTCTCTGCCTACCCTGCAAGGGATTTGGCGTGATGATAAATGAAAAATCCTTAAAATGATGTTCAATGCTAAGATATATAAATATTTATTGTTATATACAATTAACAGTCTCAACAGACATTGTTTGAAATGAAATAAAGCAAACTACGCGCGGGAGTGGCTGGTCCCAAGCGAGATACCCTTGTCCTCTGGTCTAGGTTCAACCCTTGTTGTGACACTTATTTGCTCAGTTTGATACCGCTATCAGATAAAAGGTTAAAGCCTATAGAGTTAACTAAACACCATCACGCCTATATTCCCCAAGCATAGGTGGCAGAGGTGTACACCCACATATAGAATCTTTCTTTGAAAAAATTACAATGAGGTCCGTCATAGGTCGGAATCCCAGGATTTGAAACTTTAATCTTTTAAAGGCAGGAGTGGCAGGTACCTAGCAAGGTACCCCTTTTCACCGTTCCGGGTTCGACCCTTGTGACACTTTACTATTACATTTAGAAGAAAACTAAACACCGTCAAGCCTTTATTCTCCTAGTATAGGTGGCAGAAGTGTACTTTGTACACCCACTATTCATTAACGATAAAATAAGGGGCAGCAGCCATTATAGCGGACAGATTTCCAGACTGGATTGATACTAAGATTATTTTTATGGACAACTAGACTGCACAACTAGACTAACGGCTACCCCGTTAGTCTAGTTGTCCATAGTGCTCGTCATAAAATCAAAGATTCGAATCCTGAGATCGACCTACGACGAACTATTGGACAAAGTGTATATAATTTTTAAAAGAATAGTAGTATCAATCCAGTCTGGAAATCTATCCGCTATAATGGCTGCTGCCCTTTATTTCATCGTTGGTGATTAGTGGGTGTACAAAGTACACTTCTGCCGCCTATACTAGGAGAATAAAGGCTTGACGGTGTTTAGTTTTCTTTAAAATGAATAGCAAAGTGTCACAAGGGTCGAACCTGGAACGGTGAAAAGGAGTAAGGTAGACCGGGGACAATTGTAGCAGGGTACGGTAGTACCATCGGGAATAACTCTGTAACTACGTCCCGCACCTCGCTTCTATCTTAACAGGGGCTCCCTATAGCGGATGCCGACCAACCTTCAGTATCTGGCGCTCGTGTCTTAACCCGGACGCTCGTGACGGCAAGGAAAAATTTTAGTGCAATCAAAGTAAGATTTTTTGATGTATTATTAATGGTCATAACAGAAAATCGAGGCGTTATTTTATACTTAGTGTCAGTATAAACGATTCTTACTACTGTTGGGTTTAAATTTTAGTTGTTTTTATGTAGTGTCGAATTCAAAGTCACGAGAATTGTAACTATTTTATTAAAATTACCTTGAGGGGGCAATTCTACCGATTTTTCGGAGACGATTGTAGCGGTACAACTGTCCGTGTCGTACAAGTAACCCCATTTTCAGATCTTATTGCGTTTCCAGAATAAGAGGCACCTATCCATTACTATTAAGACATCCATAAATTTTTACGACTTTTAAATAATTATTTATTTACTACTACAATTATTATTATTATTATTATTTATCAAATGCTGCGTACCAGAATAAGAAAAACTGACATTTCGTCGAAAGGTAGGTTTTTGTACAAACAAGCATACGCAGAAATCGTAGGTGGCAAATTAATTTAGTTTGGATTATGCCACGTGTCTATGATCTGCTAAAAAAAAGAAAAAACAATAGAATATGGAGTTTTGGAAGCAATGGGATATATCTCCGTAAAAAAATTATTCTCCAAAGAACAAGAAAAAGTAATAGCCACAAATATTCAACCATCCGCTGATATATGCTTTGGTTGGTCAAGATTGGTATATGGACTAACGATATCATATAATTGAAAAAGACCGGACACTTGGAATGAAAATGGAATAGCAGGCCCTGACTTGTTTTCCTAGCTAGGTCTTGAAGCAATTCAGGATTATTAATAAGATTCACTCAAAGAACGAGTCTTTATCGAGCTACTAGTTATAACGTAACTAATGTGAACGCCTTTTTTGATCATTTGGAGTTATTGATAGACATAAATTCGAGCCAAAGGATATATCTAATATGGACGAGACTTGTATAGCTACCGTCCAAAAAACAGATAAAATCATAACTAGAAAGAACCGGACAGAACTATTGAATTCTAGACTAGGTAAATCTAAACCAAAGACTAGGAGAAAGAAATAACACAAGTAGTGAAGAGGAAGACAATTCTCTTAGCTTCGTATGTATGAAATTGCGTATCGTATGCAGTTGCGTATTTTAAAAGAACTGGTCCCTTATAATATTAAAAAGAAATATAAAGATGACTACCATGCACTATTTAATTTTTGTAAAATCATACCTATCCATCAAAAAATCAAATTAACGTTACTAATAAAAGAATTTTTTAATGATAAGTTATTACAAATAAATCATTCGTCAAGTAAAAGGGAAATTAATACCCGTAGTAACAGTAAACGCAAATTTATACTACCAAGCTACACAAACTTATACGGAAAGAGAATGCTGCAATATGTTATATCTCACCTTATAAACCATTTACCGATATTAGTACGAAACACTATGCCCACCAAAAATATTAACCCATAAAAATATACATCGGTTCTAAATTAAAACAATACTTCCTAGATTTATGTTAAAAAGTATATATTTATTATTATATTAAATATATAATTTACAATATATTCTTTATTTTTTACCCAATGTATAAACCGCATAATTTACATTAACCTAAATTGTAGATATATACTGCCTGCCTACTCAGTGGGGCTTTGGCGTGATGATATAGATAGATCAAACGTTACACAAACCCATATACAAAACTACAAATAAACATCATCCTGTTTTCATACATTTCCGACAACATTCCATTGAACAAGGTATTAACAAATAAATCAGTCAGAATCACTGTTTGTAACAAAAATTTGTTTGCTAAATACAAGAGTAAGATAAGAAACATAAATATATAAACACGTAAGCGACGACGACATTGGTGTACGGTAAAACTCAAATGAGTTTATGTTGTACCTTACAGAACATTGTTTTTGTAAAAAAAATTAAATTGTATTACCAATACAAAAAAAATTCCTTCGTATCTATATCCGAAGGATTTTTTTTGTGGACCACACGAACAATGGATACAATGTATTTACTGTCATAACATAACTTTAAATTGTTAAATTTACCACAATCCAAAACAAATGTTAATCAGAATAATGAAATCTGTCTGATACAATATTTCTGAATAATAACGCACCTGTTGTTCATTAGTAATGTACACGTTGTTATTTGCACTCTTCAAATTTCTTTATTTTGATTTGTATTGAGGATTAGGGACGAATGGTGGGGGCAATTGAACCAGGGGATAATTGTACCAGGAACAAAATTGTGCCAATTACTTCGCTATACGACATGTTGATTGTTAATTGTGTTGAATGTTGACTGATTATTAGTATTACGACTACAGGAATGTATGAACTTAAAATACTAAAAAAACCCTATTAGGTAGATTTTTACTAAGATTTTGCTATATAGGATAAGAGAAGTTTTGTTGTGTGTGTGTGAGTGACTGCCTCGTTTGTCTGGTGGCAAAGCGCATCGCTTTGTGATCACGAGGTCCTGGGTTCAAATCCTAAGTCGGACAAATGTAGTTTTTCTAACGAAAAATTCCCAGTATGAGTCCGGACTCTGGAATTGTGCCCGATATATGGCAATAGGCTCGCCCCCTATTACATAGGACCTAACATCGTCGGCGAAACGTGGGTGTACTCAGTACGCCTCTGTCACCCCCTCTGGGGAATAGAGGCGTGACAGTGTGTGTGTGTGTGTGTAATAGAAGTTTTGTTTTATGTTTTTCATTTATATGTTGATCGATTATGGTAAATACGCTGGGCTTTGTTTTTTATTTGATTAAGAGACGTTTTTCTCATATGTTATCATTGAAAAAAGTATAGTTCTCTTACTAAAAGAATGTCTTTTATTTTATCAATCCACTGGTACAACTGACCCTGGGTAGCGGACATTTATACCAGATCTCCTCACCCACTTTAAGGCGAAATATTTATGTGTCTGTTTTTTCTACACATCCAACAATCATGCGAAGTTATACCCAAGTAGTTTAAGTATCTAGTAAGATTGATATAATTGCCATAATATTAGCAATAAACTCAGAATTTAACGCAGTAGATAAAATGCTACTTTTGTCCCCGGTCTACACTACCTCGCTAGGTACCTGCCACTCCTGTCTTTAGAAGATTAGAGTTTCAAATCCTGGGATTCCAACCTGCATTGTAATTTTTCCAAAGAATGATTCTATATGTGGGTGTACACCTCTGCCACCTATGCTTGGGGAATATAAGCGTGATGGTGTCTAGTTCTTTTTCACTCCTTATCTCTATAGGCTTTTACCTTTTATCTGATAGCGGTATCAAACTGAGCAAATAAGTGTCACAACAAGGGTTGAACCTAAACCAGAGGACAGTGGTATCTCGCTTGGGACACGCCACTCCCGCGTTTAGATAGATAGATAGAGTACTCTTTATTGTACACCAGTGAAATTACAATTAATAAACAACTAATTACAGACTAATATGTACAATTGGTCTTATAGCTAAAAGCTATATCTTCCAGACAACCAATACAATGGAAGAATCAACATAAACAGTAATACAGGGCAGTTGGTGGCGTACATTAAAAACTAAGATAATACATTACAATCGAATTACATACATATTACTTATATATTCTATACACATACACATTTCACATACAACTAACATATAGTAAAAGGTAAGTCTAATAGTAACAGTTCTCGGAAAGTTCATAAGTTTAGAAAGAGATTGTGAACCAGTTTTTAAAGGACGCTAACGATTGCGCGCGTCGGACTGTCACAGGCAATGCATTCCACAAACGAACGGCTTGATTAGTAAAGGATTTATCGAAAATGTTTGTAGAATGCATTGGTGTTTCCAGCTTCAGGTTCTCCGATGACCTCAGCAACCTTGAATGTGTTTCATGAAGGAATTTAAATCTTCCTTTGAGGTAAGTGGGAGTTGACGGATTGAACAGAATACTGTAAAGAAGAGATAATATATGAGCATGCCGGCGAAGGCGGATTGGTAACCACTTGAGTTTAACATGAAATTCAGAAACGTGATCATATTTGCGTAACCCAAATATGAATCTACTACAAAAATTTTGAAGTCGCTCAAGTTTTTTACATTGGTTCTCTGTAAGATCGGGATAGCTATCGTCTGCATAGTCGATTATAGGAAGGAGAAGGGATTGTGCGAGTGCAATTTAAGTGGCAGTAGGGAGAAAATTACGCAACCTTCTCAAGGACGCCGCAGAAGCAAAAAGTTTGCGACTCAGTTCTTGAAGTTGCAGTTAGCAGAAGCAAAAAGTTGTAGTTTAGATCGCTTTATTTCATTTCAAACAATGTCTGTTGAGACTGTTAATTGTATATAACAATAAATATTTATATATCTTAGCATTGAACATCATTTTAAGGATGTTTCATTTATCATCACGCCAGATCCCTTGCAGGGTAGGCAGAGAGTACAGAGTTGCAATACACGTATTACATATACATATATCTATAGGAATGTGTATACTATATACTAGGTGTGACATAAAAAACGAGAAATCTAAAAGTAGCTTGTTCTAAATCGGCAACTGAATCGATTCAATTTTTTTTATATAAAACTCGTAGCCCCACTATAGGAATTATTCCTGTATCGTCGGTGCGTTTACAAACACGAAATTTACATACACAAACACCCAGACCGAAACAAACATTTGTGGGTCACACAAAGGGATGTGCGTAAGGGATGTATGTCTTTGCGTAATGTATTTTTTTTAACTTCCAGAAAAATGCTGCTACTCATTTAGCCAAATCACTCAATACTCATTTAGTAACAAAATTAAATCATAATTTAAAGAAACACGTTAATTTCAATTTTCTAAAACATTTGTCTTAATACGCGCACATACGATAGTTAGAAATGGTATATGAATATTTAAAATTTAATACAGTAATATGTAATGAGATTGATGACATAATTGGAGATTATCTTGTCTAATAGCGAATATTACGCGTAACGAGCACGATAACTAGTGTTGTAAAAACGCTCGTCAAGCGCTTAAAACGCTCGCGTTTTTTATGTGGTTCAACGCGCGTAAGCGTCGACTCAGCGCTAAACGCTCGACTTCAGCGTTAATTTTTACAACACTAACGAGAACCCACGACGGTTCGAATCTCAAATTAATCGATTTTGGAAGTCTGAGAACAACCCATATTTTCGTGCTTCCTCTGATTATACACCAACCACACTAAGTTTCCTTCCACACTACGACATCGAATAGATGTAGCCGTGTCACCAGGGACCCAGAGCTCGGTAACCAGCGTTATTCGATTTGCGAAATCAATTCGTCTCGGTTGCAGCCGGTAACTCGATATTTCCATTACGGTTCCTGGTTTTTATGATATCTGGATTCGATATCTGATTGCCTCTTTGTCACTCAATGAGTTTTGAATATGCCTAATTTTTCGTAGAAAATCTTTTTAGAAGAGAGGTTGATTAAGCTTTCCCTAGTAGGGTCGGCAGAATTCTCCGACTATTTCATTCCTTTACAGACCTCTCTTCCTCCATTCTTATAGTTCGTCTTAAGGGATTTAGAGTGATCAAATAAATAGATATATAGAATTGTTGTCCTGTTTCTCTAGTAGCGAATCGTGCAACTGGCGATTAGGTCCTTTTCTTCTCCTGCAATGGCTTATATTGGTTTTGCGCCACGTATTGCAAAGCCTAATCCTTTTAAGTCAATCACATAGAAAAAACGAATTACACATTTTACACCCACTCAGGTATCTCTAACCAAAACTTTGGGATATTAAAGATGTCACTGAAACAATTATAAGAAGAAGATATGGGACGGATACCAAAAATTCAAAGTCAAATTGTCTAATGGACACGTCAATTCTCCATAACCAGCCAGCGTTAATGAGACCAACTGTAATAGTGAAGGAGGCGGGAGAAAATAATTATGAAACAACCTATTGGAGCTCTACAGGTATTCTCTGCTGACGCCACCAAGGACCAGAGGGATGATACCTACAGATAAAGGAATAGATCGTTCACTAGCTGTGAAGGTAAGCAAATCGCACAACCTACAACCTTAAGAAAAACGAAACTAAACCTACCTCACATAATAACATAGCTTCGTCGTCAGAAAATTTAAGTCCAATACGAAATATTGGATAAAATGGAACCAACGCCGATTGGTTTTCATTTCGCCGGATATCCGATGCTATTATATTTATTGGTTTTTGGAAAAGTGGCCTCGAGGCTTTAATACCGGGAAAGGGAATTAAGATGTACGGGTGATATCGTAGTTTCTTGCAATAAACTTTATAAAGTTTTCGCGATTGGGAAATTAAGGGTTCGGAGATAGAAACGTTATTTGTTTTGGGAAAAAGTTGTTAGTTTTGTTTCGCAATTAAGGTGTAGGTTGAATCAACTTGACTCACACTTGGTATTGATGTGTTGCCAGGTATACACAAGGAGATTTGACGTAATTTCTCATAAACAAATATACTACCTTTATCCAGAGGCGGATTATCCGTAAGGCAAGCTAGGCATGTGCCTAAGAGCGCGAGGTTACATAAGAGCGCGTGCGAGGAAGTTTTAAAAAAAGAAAAAAAATAATTAACTTAAAATTAATTGTGTAAGTATGTAGGCAGCTACTTACACAATATAAAAGATTCTTTAATTCTATAGAGATGCAGAGCTTTCGAAGCGTGCTCGGCTTTCTTGATTATTCCTACATTGTCTGATTTCAGAATAAAAGTTGGTAAGATACAACTGTAATGTTGCGCGTTTGTCGCGTCGATCGCGCGCATCGGCCGATACAGAAAACCTAGACGTGTTTCTCACGTCTAGTATCACGTAATTGCATAAAAATTACCAACATGAATGCTATAAAATTTCTGTATACTTCTCTGATATGCTTGAAGATTGAGGCTAGTGCGTCAGAATATACACGGAAAAAATAGTGGTTGCTACAATAGCACCTGTAGTTGAGCTGATCTACTACTAGTTGGAGTAAAGATGCCAACACCAACTTGGTACCACAAATGTAATAACGCCAATACAGTCATCAACATTTACTACTATTAGTACTGGTTAAAGTTTTTAATAGGTATATTGGCCGCTAGAGGGGGGCCGATGCGGGGCTTGCCTAGGCCGGTCTCGACATTAAATTCGCCTCTAGCTCTATCCAAATATTTACCATAGAAATGCAACTAAGTATCAAACAGTGGATCGAAGAAGACCCGAAAAGGTGGAATATCAACTTCTTAAATTAGATAAGCGTAGATCTCAATACTACCCAACCATGTAGCATCAGCCTCCACCAATTTTCACTGGGTTTGCGTTCTGGAGTATGATCTATTCGCTAACCTTGATTTGTAAGGGAAGGCCCAGCAGTGGTAAAATATAAACTGGTGTATTAAAAGCTGGTTAAGCTGGTTTATTTATTCAAAGTAGCCTGAATCTCAGATTGTGTTTCTTTATGTACACTGGCTATAAAACTCCCTATCTTCTAGTTTGTTTATGTTACAGAGAGTTAACAATGTTGTTTCGTACAAAGTATATTAATATTATAAAATATTCCCTCCCATATAATTACAATAAAATAAAATAATTTCATATTCCTGAACTAAATAAACTGACCTACATTGCATAAAGTAATACAATTTATTTTTAATATGAAAATGTATAAAAATGTACCAGGAGCGCATGAACCGGGCGGAGATTCACTGGCCGGACGCCAATAACACGAAGGTTCCCTGCCAAGCCGGGCCCACGTTACAGTAATGCGGCTAGCAGTTACTGACATGAGGATAAAATAGTTTTTACTCAATTTGTAACTTTTCAAGGATCATTGCCAATTGTTTAATCACATGTTTTAAGTATAAATTTACATTGAATATGAATAAGGTGTAGTGAAAATACGCTGAACGATCTAAAAGCTTTAAAGAGACTGACCGAGTGTAACGCTTTGTGATCACTAGATAATGCGGTGTGTGGCCGCAGTATCTAGAGCGATTAACTATGAACGCTATGAACGCTTCTACATGCGTAATAATATATCTAGAATCAACCTCTCTCTCTCTCTCTGTCTCTTATATAGGTTCCGGGTAAATTGACAATTTCACACTGATGTATAGATGTTATTAATTGGCCAAATTGGCATCGCTTACCGCACAGAATTGTGACACAACTAAAACAAGTAGAAGAAGAGAAATTAAGCTTTCTGATTAGTATAATTAAAGTCCTTATTCAAATAATCAGACTTTTGACATGTGTCATTCATCACTACATTCGTCCAGCGACATGGAAAACTGCTACGGAGCATCCCAATCCACATAGTTCAAAAGATTTGCAGGCACCGCGGCAGCGTAATAGATAGGGTTGACCCAACTTATATTTTAACTTCGCCGATATACGAGCACTCTGTACATAATGGATGAGCCAACATCGAGCGGCCACCATTACTGGAATTCGGTGCTAGGGTCATTAAAATTGTAAAACAGATGGTTTGGGAAATAGACTGTTTGCGTACACCGTAAGTAGGAGTGAATATCTATGATAGATTCCGGGTTCGTAACGGAGCTTTACCTAATCTTGTCTATTTGAGGGTGGATCTTAAGTCTATATACTGCCAAAAAAATTTGGTCTATAAATTTTTTTAAATAAAAAAATATTTATTATTATCATTTTTTAAGCATATTCGCATAAGCTAGTAGGTATGACAGATAGTATCAGTGTAAAGATGAGAAAAGGTATGCACCGTTGGTTCGGGCATAAAGGAAGAATGTCAGAAGAAAGAATGACAAAACAGATATACAATGTGAAAGTGGAAGGATGTAGGTACCGGGGAAGACCTAGACTATCTCACCATGACCAAATAGACCGAGTCTTATCTGAATGACAAGTTAAGATTCTCCGTAAGCGGCGAGCGTATATGAGACGAACTATGAGAGTGGAGAAAGCCAGAGAGGTATGTAAGGAAATAACCTATTGGAATTCTGTGATCTCTGCCTACCCTGCAAGGGGTCTGGCGTTCTACCAACTTCGTTTCTTTTAATTTTTGACAAAATCGTGATGCATAAAGGAAGCATACAACACAAAAATGTTAGGAAATCATAAATACAATATATCTTTCGTTCATTTTTTCGAAGCAGCACCTGGAAAAATTATGTGTCAAGATGTAGGAGACTTTGCCAAAATTGAAATCTGCATACTTATCATATTTTGCACCTCAAATTAAGACCCAAAGAGGTAGATACGTATCGTTCCTTCTTTTTTTTAAACCAAGTAAAGAACTCCCAATACTTTCCATTTTCTCCCTAAATTAAAGCTACTCTTTCGAGAGTAACTCTCTGTACGATTTTATAATAATAATCATATTATTAGCCCTACTAAAAAACTGTGCCACCGTTGAGCACGGTCCTGCTCTCAAACTGAGAGGACCTTCGAGAAACTCTTTGGCATACAAAATTAATTAATACTAAAATCTCCGCAAAGAAGAACTATTTTAATCCAAGCGAAACCGAGCCACGAAGCTTGTAAGAACATAAAAGTCACATTTCCTTGCACACCTAGTCTTGTAGTAGATACAATCCATACCCCGAACACCGCTGAAAATATTATGAAACAAGTTGAATAAGTATTTATCAGGTTAGCTGGAGTCTGCAAAGTTGCAGCATGCTTTCTCGCGGGCGGGACAAAGTTGCCGATAAACTGTTTAGCGACATCTTTAAAACGTTCCCAGGAAATTGTGTTAGCCGGCGTCTTGCAAGCCAACAGCTTGTAAACGTCGGAAATTTTGATAGGTACCTAGTGCCGCGATGCAGAGTACAAGAGCTACGAATAGTTAAAGGATGGATTACGTAATGATTTTCGTTGCATTTATTCCATATGTTCTTGTGATCAGCTAGAGCTAAACAGCTAAAGATTTTAAGTCCACAAGTATTACTAAAGGATGGTACACTACAATTCAATAGTATAGTATCTAGGATACTACTCACTATCATATTGTTAAATCGGTCGTTTGAAAGAAAAGTTATGAATTTGACTCCCTCAAGTAACTCGGGGTATCAAATTCAAGTGACTTTTCAAAGTAGTACCTAGAAGAAAGTTGCCGCGTGGTTCCCGGCTTAGAATAGGACCAACCCATCTCATCCCATTGGGTGTCGTACAAGGCGACTAAGGGAAAACTAGGGAATGGGCAGCAGCGTTCCCTTAGCACTTCGACGACCAATAACTGCGCTCGCCAACCCGCCTGCCAAGCGTGGCGAGTATGGCAAACACCCCCAATTATGGAAGAATGTAAGAAAACCAGGCCCCTAGTCCCCGGCGGTCCTGTTCGTCCTGGCCACGGTAGCAGCCATGGTAACGACAGGACAAGGGGTGCTAAGAATCTCCGGCAGAGATTCGGCTACCACCAACACCGAAAATTGGCCCTGGTGACATACAACGCACGCACGTTAAGGACAGATGAAAAGCTTGTTGAGCTGGAAGAAGAGATAAACAAGTTGCGGTGGAATATTGTTGGTTTATCGGAGGTCCGAAGAAAGGGCGAGGACACGATAACCTTAAAATCCGGCAACTTGTTTTACTACCGGGAGGGCGAACAGCAGTCCCAAGGTGGTGTCGGATTTATCGTCCACAAGTCACTCATAGACAACGTTGTGTCCATCACTAGTGTGTCGAGCAGGGTAGCGTACCTGATACTCAGAATATCCAAAAGATATTCGCTGAAGGTCATACAGGTCTACGCACCGACCTCGGCATACTCAGATGATGACGTCGAAGTAATGTATGAGGACATTAGTAGAGCCATACATACTTCCAAAGCACACTTTACAGTGGTTATGGGTGACTTCAATGTGCGGCTGGGTAAACGGGGCGATGATGAATTGAGAGTGGGGCAATTTGGATATGGGCAACGCAACCCCAGGGGTCAGAGGCTGGCCGAATATCTGGAGAAGGAGGGACTCTTTATGATGAACTCTTTCTTCCGGAAGCCGCCTCATAGGAAATGGACCTGGATGAGCCCTGATGGTTCCACAAAAAATGAGATAGACTTCATCATGAGCACCAAGCGACAAATATTTAATGATGTCTCCGTGATTCACAGGGTAAAAACCGGCAGTGATCACCGAATGGTCAGAGGCACATTAAATATTAATGTCAAAATGGAAAGATCGCGTCTGATGAAGTCTACGCTCCGACCTTCTAATGCACATATCCAAAACCCCGAGAACTTTCAACTCGAATTGTCAAACCGCTTCGAATTGCTAGACAGCAGCGCATCAGTGGACGAAATCAACAATAGGTTGGTAGAGACTGTCCATACGGTCGGGTCCAAGCATTTTAAGCCCCACCGTAAAAATAGGCCTCAAAAGCTATCTGACTACACCCGAAACCTTATGGCTGAGCGACGTACCATGACACTCCAAACCTCCGATGATGCTAAGTCCTATAGGCAGCTCAATGGACAGATATTGAAGTCCTTGCGACACGATTTACGGTCCTTCAATACAAGACGTATTGAGGAGACCATAGAGCAGAACAAGGGCTCCAAAGTGTTTGCAAGAGACGCGTCTATTGGGCAAAGCCAGTTGACGAAGCTGAAGACGGAGGACGGAAACGTAACGTCGAATAGGTCAGAGGTGCTCAGGGAGATAGAGAGGTTCTATGGGCAGTTGTATACCTCAGTAGCTGAACCTGTTGTTGACTTGGTAAAAGACCCAAGAGCCAAGCTAACCCGACACTACACAGGAGATATCCCGGACATCAGCCTGTACGAGATTGGGATGGCTCTCAAACACCTTAAAAACAACAAAGCGCCGGGTGAAGACGGAATTACCGCAGAGCTTCTGAAAGCGGGCGGATCGCCGGTACTTAAAGTCCTTCAGAGGCTGTTTAATTCCGTCTTGCTCGAAGGAAAAACGCCGGAAGCGTGGAACAGGGGTGTGGTGGTACTCTTTTTCAAGAAAGGTGATAACACTTTACTGAAGAATTATAGGCCCATCACACTGCTGAGCCATGTTTATAAGTTGTTTTCGAGAGTCATTACGAATCGTCTCGAACGCAGGTTTGATGACTTCCAGCCTCCCGAACAAGCCGGTTTCCGGAAAGGCTTTAGTACCATAGACCACATACATACGCTGCGGCAGATTATACAGAAGACCGAGGAGTATAATCGGCCACTATGCTTGGCGTTTGTGGACTATGAGAAAGCCTTCGATTCGATCGAGACTTGGGCGGTTCTTAGATCTCTCCAGCGATGCCGCATTGACTATCGGTACATTGAGGTGTTGAGGTGCTTGTATAATAACGCCACCATGTCAGTCCGAGTACAGGGGCAGTGCACGAAAGCGATCCCCATAAAAAGAGGAGTAAGGCAGGGAGACGTCATTTCTCCGAAACTGTTTACGGCCACCTTAGAGGACGCCTTCAAGCTCTTGGAATGGCAAGGACTTGGCATCAACATCAATGGCGAATACATCACTCACCTTCGATTTGCCGACGACATTGTGGTCGTGGCGGAGTCGCTGGAAGATCTAGGACGAATGCTCGGTGACCTCAACAGAGTATCTCAACAAGTGGGTCTTAAAATGAACATGGACAAAACGAAAATAATGTCTAAAGTCCATGTCGTACCCACCGCACTCACCGTTGGGAACTCTACTCTTGAAGTTGTCGACGAATACATTTACCTGGGACAGGTAGTCCGGTTAGGTAGGTCCAACTTTGAGAGAGAGGTCAATCGACGAATCCAACTCGGCTGGGCAGCGTTCGGGAAACTGCGCAACATCTTCTCATCCAAAATACCTCAATGCCTTAAGACTAAAGTTTTTAGTCAATGTGTGTTACCAGTGATGATATATGGATCAGAGACGTGGTCTCTTACAATAGGTCTCATAAAAAAGCTCAGAGTTGCTCAGCGAGCTATGGAGAGAGCTATGCTCGGCGTTTCTCTACGCGATCGAATCATGAATGAGGAGATTCGTAGAAGAACCAAGGTCACCGACATAGCCGTTAAGATTAGCAAGCTGAAGTGGCAATGGGCGGGCCACATAGCGCGTAGATCGGACGGGCGTTGGGGCAGAAAGATTCTAGAGTGGAGACCACGTATTGGCAAGCGCAGCGTGGGACGACCGCCTGCCAGATGGACCGACGATCTTGTGAAAATCGCAGGAAGTCGTTGGATGCAGGTGGCATCGGACCGGTTACGCTGGAAAGCGATTGGGGAGGCCTATGTTCAGCAGTGGACAAGTATAGGTTGAGATGATGATGATGATGACCTAGAAGAATAGCGTTGCGACGCTTTTATTGCAATTTATGATTACAGTTTAAGATCTTTAAGTAATACTCGTCCACTTAAAACCAGAAGTTATATAAATAATTGAACTGCTATAAACGTATGCAGCCATTCATTAGTCGCAATTTTACGTTTATTTTTATTTACGGTTTCTAATAAGATATGTAAGACTTTTAGTTACATCTCTTTGCCCTGACAATATTCATGTTCTCATTATGGATCACTCCACAAACTGAGAAAAACCCGACAAAACAAGCTTACTCTAAAAGCCCGCATCTTTAACAGCTGAACGGCAAAATACAATTTCGGTCAAAGGAGTCTATCCACATAACATGGCGCATATTTTAAATGCATTTCAGGACTCAACTCGTTGAGAACAAAGTTGACTTTGTAGCACGTCCTATTTTCAGGCGACATGTTAAATATACAATCTAGAATATGAAAAGGGCGTGATGGGTATAATATCTACCTGCTTTTAGGTATTGTTAAGGCCATAAGGTAGGTAACTAAGGTCACTAACTTAAGGACAGTACGAACATAATTATATTAAGGAAACCAGACCAGCTACTGTCATTTTGTATACAATTTTTTAGGTTAATTTCCCGAGATTTTATGACTTGTCATTTCTATTTGTAAATTTAGTTATTGTTGAACCTTTTGACTTTATCATATATGAACTAACTAGGAAAATACTACTTATGTTTATAAAAACTAGTGGTCGCCCATTGGTCGAAATTCGACCATAATTAATTTAAATTAATGTAATGTTCACATTATTAAGGTTCTATTGTCAAAGACTATACTTCTATAATCACAGATTTCGCCAAGGCTACATTGTTACTTTACTCATTTTTTTTCAAACAAATTATATGAAATTTAAACAAAAAATACCTTTTTCTTATTTTTTTTTATTGAAACAAAAAACCATGCGATAAAAGAAATGCTGTCCATTGAACTTGACATACATATTTCAATTATTTAATAAATGATACAAAACTTCTCTGTAAACGATTTTTTTTGTAAAAACTCATCGTTTGCTGGTTTTGTTTGACATTCAGTAAGACTATAGACAAATAATATTAAAGACAAACAATATTAATCTATTCTAAATTTGACCATGGACTTTAACAATAAACAAAAGAGTATATATGCGTGTGTGTGTGTCAAATAGATGGTAGTGTGTGTAATGTTTTTTATTGATTTTATGTATTTTTATGCATAATTTAAAAAAAAAAATTAGCATTTAACACTCCTTCTCTATATAAACTATAAGTGTAGGAAATTTCATACTCCTCCGTCCGCGCAATTTTCGTAAAAATGGGTACAAAGTTTTTGCTTCACGTATTAATATAATGATAAGAGAGACACAACAATAATCAAAGCAATATGTGGAAATATAGAAACTCATTCATTTTATTCCCTTGCACTTATTATGCCTTTGATGATTTTCTTCCCTTCCTGTTTTATATACATATAAAATTGTTTAAAAAATATATCACCAGTCATTGAAAAATAGAAGATAACTTCTGAATAGATGATACTTTTTTCAACAAGTAAATCTTCTCTTCTTACCCTAACAAAGCGATTCTCTATTTGAAATCGAATTTGAATTTCATACTTCAGTCAACAAGCCATCTCAATTTGGCTGCAATGTACCAGGAGCTCATAAAGCCAAAGCGATCGCAGTTACTAACGAACAGCTATGCTCAACACGGCCTAGGCATATTCGGTGTTATCTGGCCTCGCCATACACTGACGGCAAATACAAACTAACCGTATAGGACATACTATATCAGCTTATGATATTGCAAAACAAAAGACAATTAATAGGGGAGCCTAACTGCGATAAATCGCTTGAAAGTTGAAATAGAGATAATGGAAATAAATTAGTAATCACTTAAGTGGTAAAAAGTAATTATTTAAACAAACCACTGTAGCTAGTGATAATCTTTGACGGTTTAACCGATGTTTACTAAGCACTGAGAAGTGTTTTTCATTGTATTACTACTAACGGTCACCCTACTGAATTTATTACATCGTCGTTTGCAATCTGCCAATGCAACAAGATATGAGTTCTTCATCGTTATAAATATGTAGGTAAGCCGTTTTGATTTGATTTAGATATTTATGTAGTTTGGTCTTGTAAGAGCTTAGGTCTAGCGATAGGCGATTGTTACAAAAAAACTATCGAATGAATCAACAATTGTAGTCACACACTTTCGATTGTCAATTCATTCGTTCTCAAAAAAAAAAACGATCGAATAACAACCGACGAATGAATGAAAATCAACGGTGCGTCGCCTACGCGCAGTGTACAATCGATAGGGGAGAACGTTTGATTGTTAGCAATAATTATTAGTTGATCAGTAATTTCTGTCAGTGAAGGCCATGTCAATAAAGAGCTTAGGTTATGTTGGAAATATAGACTGAATTATAGATAAAAATAAACAAATCTAACGTAGTTATTATCACTAAACCTACCCAGCAGGAGATCTGGCATGATGTTAGCATACCACAAATTTAAAATTCGAAAGTATTTTTATGAATTATACTTATTTACTTATTTTCTATATAATAATTTATGTACATAAGTAATTATACTTATGTACATAAATTATTATATAGAAAATTTAAAAAAAAACAAGTCCCGATTCAAATCTATTGAACGATGCCAAAACAATCGACGGTGCAATCGATTCGTCTGTCGATTGCATACTCGTTACTAACGTTACGCGCGGTCATAACGCTTAGCAGCAACCTAACAATCGACCGACAATCGAGGAATTGCGATTGTCATTCGAATAAGCGGAACTATCGAATGATTCGATTGTTTTTAGTAATAATCTCCCATCGCTACTTAGGTCACGCCTAGATCGAATATTCGCAGGTTCGATCTACGGGAAACAGTGTTCCTATGTGAAATCAGTGTTTGTAAACGTACCCTCAACAGAAGATTGATTCTAAGGGGGGCCAAAGTTTCTTTAAAATGTCGCAATTTCACCAATAGCACCATTTATGCACACAAACAAAGATTTTGTAAACACCCAAAATTTTAAATGTATTTTAAATCACAATAAACGTTCACGTATACGCCGGCTAAATAAAAAAGGAGCTCGCATCTATGTACTCATACATTATTAAAATTGGTCCTACGGTCTTGTCGCATTCTTGTTGACAAAATACAACTCCCTTTCTTGTTTACAACCTTACTAATACGTTTTACGTCAACCTTATGTACGCAAAAATAAAGCACTATGTTGAGTATTTGAGAGGCAATGGTAATATTGTAAAGGCTTATTCGAATTACAAGCTCGGAGCTCAAGAGATCAATAAAATACGCTGAAAAAGTTGATTTGATCCACGACAGTTTTGAGATGGCATGTCTTGGATTACAGACAAGCGATGCTGATATATGGCGATATTTGAACATCGATATTCGACTGAGAGAATCAGCCTAGATTTGAGTTGCTAATTTCGTGAATAGGAAAGTTTTTGTTTGTTTCTTTGTTTAGAATTGGCGCAGAAGATTTAATAAGTAGTTACAGTCTATGCCGAAATAACATGTAAAAGTTAAGCTTGTGAAAATAACCTCCGGACTAATTTTGATTAAACATACCTCACTTTTTAAGACGGTTTTTTAATCCACTTTAATCACCTAGGTGATCAAATATTCAATGACATTAACATAGAAAAAAACTATGATAAAATATTTTTTTTATGGTTAACCTATATTGTCCCACTGCTGGGCAAATATCTTCCCCTTAACCTTCCAAGCGGATACGAGTGAGTAGATGAGTGGCCATCCCTAGGTAGTCTTTTTGGAAATTTGTCAATATGGTGACGCCAACGTTTCCTAAGCCTGCCCCGACGTCGATGCCCATATGCAGGCAAAATAAAAACAATAAGGACACTTGCTGAAATACCGACTTCCTGAATTTAATACAATTGCGATTGCTGTAAGAAACGTGTAGAATTCGTAGGAAATATTAAGATATTAATAATAATAAACGGACGGACGACTTGGTCCAGGGGTTGAGAGCTTGCGTCGCCCCCCCCCCCCCCCCCCCTACTGTATTGAGAAGTTGCGTGTTCGATTCCCGCACGAGCCAAATTTTTGTGTGACCCACAGATATTTGTTTTGGTCTGTGTGTTTGTATAAATGCGCTCCCGACAAAGGAATAATTCCTAGTGTGGAGCTGCTACATTAAAAATATATTTTTTACAGACATTTTACATTCCAGGTGCCTATTCGGCACTCTGCACCTCACACCGCTGATATAGAGAGAAGAGTGAATGCAGGTAATAGAGTGAATGGTGCGATGGGAAGGCTACTTGGGAGCCGGCACTTAAGCCAAAAGGCGCAGCTGGCCATGCATAACGGAGTGCTTGTCCCAACGCTGTTATATGGCAGTGAGAGTTGGGTATGTAAGAAGGAGAACGAAAGCAGGATAAATGCGGTCGAAATGCGATCTCTGCGGAAGATGTACGGAGTCACGCTGACCGACCGTATTCGCAACAGCGTAGTAAGAAAGCGAGTAGGCATGAAAGATAGTATCGGTGTAACGATGAGAAAGGGTATGCTCCGTTGGTTCGGGCATATAGAAAGAATGCCAGAAGAAAGAATGACAAAACAGATATACAATGCGAAAGTGGAAGGATGTAGGTGCCGGGGAAGACCTAGACTATCTTACCATGACCAGATAGATTGTGTCTTAGCTGAAGGGCAAGTCAGAAGTCTCCGTAACCGGCGAGTGTGTATGAGACGAACTATGAGAGTGGAGGAAGCCAGAGAGGTATGTAAGGAAAGAACCTGTTGGAACTCTGTACTCTCTGCCTACCCCGCGAGGGAGCTGGCGTGATGATATAGATAGAGAGATACAGACATTTTATTTCGATTTTCTGAATTATAATGTAAAACACTTCCTAGGCATGATGTATAATGACGGATTACATGCGTTGCCGGTAAGATACATATGTATATCTTTTTTACAAATAATAGTATTAAGAAATCAACCTATACAGACAGTCCCTATACAGACAGTCACAGCATACTAAGCAAAGCCTTCTCAAAAATCGTGGTGAGAGAGATTAACATGATACTTGAGAAAAAGTATCTACCTTTACTCAAGTATTGTATGTATTTAATAACATGAATTTCACATACACAAACACTCACAAATTTTATTGTATCACAGAAAGATTTGTCCTGTGCGGTAATCGAACCTGCGATATCTCAATTCAGTAAATCGAGTCTTACTTTCAAAGCAGTAATCGAAGCCACCTTCCAATTTTCTTTCACGTGAGAATATTGACTTGTCTAGGAATGCGCTGATACCCCCGGGACGATAGCGCGATGCATATTACAAGGACGTGAGTACCTCAGGAGATTTTATACTAAATGCAAGACTATTGTGTTCGGTAAACTGTGTTTGTTTATCCAGATTGCTATTTTATACCATTGCATTATTATGTTTTCCTGGTAAAAATTTACTGTTAGATTTTAGACCCGTATCTAGAGACATGTCATTTTTTTTTTAAGTAGCCCTACACTAGGATTTATTCCTGTAACGTGGGTACGCACCCACGTTACAGGAATAAATCCTACAAACATGAAAATTCACATACACAAATACCCAGACCGAGACAAATAATTGTGGATCACAGAAAGATTTGTCCCGTGCGGGAATCAAACCCGCGACTATTAGACACAGAAGCTCTCAACCACTGTGCTAAATCGTCCGTCAAATTACTTAGTCTTAAGAACTTACTCAAGAAGGTCGCTGGGACGGACTGGATGCGGAAGGCGGGGGACCGTGTGCAATGGCGCGTGTTAGGAGAGGCCTATGTCCAGCAGTGGACTACGATAGGCTGATTGATTGATTTGATTGAAGAACTTACTTAACCGAGTAAAGTCGTGTCCAACGAACCAAGTCCTATATCCTATCCAGTATTTATATTTGGCAGAAATACCCTTATCGACGGGCACGAAGCTTGCAAACACCATTTTGTTTTGCATATAAATTTTTGTTCTATGGGTCAAGATATGTTTAAAATCTATACTTGCCTAATTAAACTTTTGACTTTTCTTACTTTTGACACTTTCTATATACTTTTTATATACTAAGTAAATACTTGACTAAAAGTATCTGCTTAGACAGGTTTATAGATACGGGTGATAATCTCTCTCACCTCGATATTTAAGAGAAAGCTTCGCCTACTAGAGGAACTGTATGAGTTGATTTCTTATTACTAATATTTCTAAGAAAGACATGCATAATTCATCTTTATACATCATGCCTAGGAAGTGTTATACATTATAATTCCGAAAATCGACATGAAATGTCTGAAACATACATTTTTTTTAATGTCCCACACTAGGAATTATTTCTCTGTCGTGAGCGCATTTGCAACGTGACTTCTCAATATAGTGGGCGGAGCGACTCAACTGTTAACCCCTGGACCAAGTCGTCTGTCCGTTTATTATTATTAATATATTAATTCGGGAAGTCAGTATTTCAGCAAGTGCTTGAAAAGTGACTCACAAAATTTGAAGGAAAATACAGAAAGACAAACAGACAGACATAAGAACAAAGTAAGTTAGATAAAAGCTTTAAAACGTGCTGCTTGTTTATAAAAGCTTAACATGTCGTTATATCCATAACCCAAATTATTTATCGACTGGCCGCTCGCTTAGCTCATCTGAACAAATACAGAGTTTCAAATACAGAGCTAGAATCAAAATGATCAAACTGAACTTCAGATATGAATTATAAGGTAACCGATAACTAGACCATCTTTACGATTTAAGCGTATATGAAATCTAGCTTACAGTGATATAAGTGTGGCTGCATCGTCTTATATTATAGCTGTTTGCCACTCGTCTTACTAGACTGAGTTCCTAGTTCGATCCATACACAGTACAAGACTTTATATGTCTCAGATGTAACATTTGTTACAACTTAGTATTTAAAAGAAACATTCCCACACCAGGAACAATTTTTATGTCGTGGAGGCATTTACAAACATAAAATTAAAATTAACACTCAGTCTGATACAAGTATTTGTGAATCACAGAAAATTTGTCTCGTACAGGGATGGATCCCACGACTGCACCATCCGGCGGAGCGACTTAATCTCCTAACCAATGGACTAAGCCGTCGTTTGGACATGCTTAATTTGTATATGTATCCACAACAAAGAAAAAATGTTACGGTGCTGAGGTAGCGTTTAATTTAAATAGGAGGAAAACACGATTATTACTTTAGAAAACAGATTTAATTTCTCCAAAATAATTAACTTCAGAAGTACAAAGTGGCACTCTGCGGACGCTTTGGCATTGTACTGAATAGATACCACTTCAGGGCTAACCTTTTTACTGGTTGATTTAATGACGAATTATGCGCGTCACAATTATTATACTATTTTTACTATATTCTGTCTATATTATAATAGTATAATATAGATTCTGGCTCAATGTCTGCACGTTACTTGGGGCCTCATTGAAAACCAGCGCTGTGTTAGGGTAATATTATTGCCTTATCACTGCATATAGCTGAATAACGGTCCCTTTTTGCTGGCGAGACTTGTGAAATATTATAGCTAGTATTATTAATAACATTTTGTAATCTTGTGTGTGGCCCTGGTGTCTCCAGAAAATACATATATTTTTCTTTATTATTCTTTCTTTCTTCCATTATGAGGTCGGAAGAAATCACCGCCCCCGCTAAAGAATAGGGGTGCGTGACGGTCGGTCGGTCATTGTTTTTATTTTGCCTGCATATGGGCATCGACGTCGGCGCAGGCCTAAGAAACGTTGGCGTCACGACAGTGACAATTTTCAAAAGGACTGCGCAGAGATGGCCGCTTATCTACTCACACAGATCCGCTTGGATGGTTAAGGGGAAGATATTTGCCAAGCAGTGGGACAATATAGGTTACCCGTAAAAATATTTTGTCATAGTTTTTTTCTTGGTGTCATTGAATAAGCGTTTTTCTTTCTGTTACACCTCGATGGACGTATAGTCTTACTGGCCCATCTATGTATTTCCCGATTTTTGAATGCACCGAGCGCGCACGGCCGCACCAATTACTCGGGCTCCTCTCTTCGCGAAATATTCCGGACTGACCGGCTCGCACGGGCTTCAAATTGAATTTCCCAGAATTACGACGACAATTTTCGGAGTAACTGGTGTAACACGGACTCGCGTTTTGTGCGGGAACTAAGCAGTTGTAAAGCGTGGAAATTGGTGGTATATGAATAAACTCTCGCAAGGGGTACGAGAAAGTGACTGAGTGATTGCGAGTTTAATTTTTCATTAGTTTGCTATTTATAATTTATTTTTCATTATGTGATTCAAAATTGCAAAATTAACTAGGTAATTATTTGATCATTGTTTTACTTCCTCATCTATTTCCATGTACTATTTTTCAATTAATCCTATTTCGTAGGTACGTTAACAAACATGATAGTTATATATTCTTTAGGCCCTTACTCGCCATGATCAATTAAATCACGTAACGTGACACATTAAGATTACTTCATGTAATGATCTTTTAATGATTCCCTTGTGGTACACAGAATACCATTACATGATCATTTCACTAAGATATCGTAACACGCCACATTTAATCGAATAAGGGCACTGATCAAGAAAAAATTTTATTGGTCATACATAGTTCATTTCGGGCGGGAATCGAACCCGCGACTATTTGATAAAATGATCCGATAGGCTTACCCCTAAAGCAATAAATCAAACGCTCGTCCTAACCAAATCACCTTTCTACGCGGATATATTTTGAAAACTGAATTCCTACTTTTTCTTTCTTCATAATAGACCCAGTATGAAAGTGTTAGTTTAGAAAGTAGCTACGCCGATAGCATCCCAGAAATCCTTAATTCCAAACTGGGAATGTAAGAAACGTGTACTATAAGAATCTGCTCCTGTATGTTTCCACATATCCACCTTCAATTTTGGGAGTAAGGAATACATACCTACATTTGAAATTACTGCGCCTCCGATTGCGAACTCCGAAAAATGGAGAAATGCAACTATTGGTGAATACGTTATTTACTCCAGTTTTGGGAGCAAACCTTGGGTGGAACAAATCGTGTACGTTATGCTCATTTCTATAAAAGTTTTGAGCTTAGAAAGCTAACATTTTAAATCTGATAATAATTTTAATAAAACTTTAGTGTTTACTGTGTTATGTTATCCTGGTATGTGGGAGTTTGGATTCTCCCTCTATTCTTTTGATATCTGAGAAATAAGGGGGAGGGGGGATAACAAGTTTCAGCCCTTCATTGTTTATGCTTATAAGCAATTAAATCAAATTAGACCATACCAGTACTTGACTCAGTTTACGATGGATGATCATTTGTGGTAGAGGCGCTCGTAGCGCTATGCGACCGCGGTGTTCTTACCGATTACCAAGGTTAAGCAGCGTTCGACTCGGTTGGCCCGAGATGGGTGACCGTTTGTGGCATTTTCATATTCGAGCGTCTCCGTGCTTCGGAAGGCACGTTAAGCCGTTGGTCCCGGCTGCCACTTAGTGTGGTAGTCGTTAAGCCGAGTTGGAAGCCTTAAAGGCAGCTTGATAAGTTCCAACAGCAGGTGGCCACAAACCTGTCTCCACCAATCCGCACTAGGTCCGCGTGGTGGAGTATGACCTAATCTCTCTCACTTCGATTTGTGAGAGAAGGCCTTTGTCCAGCAGTGGGCAGTATAGGCAGATATTATGATCATTTGTGACAACTCCATTTTTGAGCGCCTCCGTGCAAAAGCACGTTAAGCTATTGTGGTTATCTCTTAATGTGCTATTTATTGATTAAGCCAAGTTGTTAACTTGATGTACGGCTTAAAAGGTATAAAGGTTTGGTAAAACAGCCGATGGAGCGCGATGGGAGCGTAACAGAAACGCTCGTCTACGTTCGGTCGTCGTAACGTTTACCGTCCCGTTGAGCGGGGCTGCACTATGCGGCGTCTCCCGTACATTTTAGTACATTACAACTCCCCAAGCCGCGCCACCGTCGCGCTCCCGTCGCGCTGCGTCGTCTATGTGGCGAAACCTTAATACTAACAGCAAATTACTATAAACCTACCTCCACTTATACGTAACGGGGTCAACTGATGGGGTTATTAACTTTTTTTCTCAGCTTGACTTATGTGAGAAGACCTTTGTCCAACAGTAAGGCAATATTAATTAGAACTGACAGTAGAAAACCTTTCTTTGGCTTGTTAGATAGCTGGTATGCCATAGCTGGTATCTTTAATTTTTTTACTCACCAGTTATTTTTATTGATTCCTAATTCTTACACAACTAAATACAGCTTGGTTACAAAGTTACCATCTGGGATTTATCAATTCCTTTATTTTTTATTCAGCGTCTAGACAAAATAATTTTCACTCAGAGCTGCACATGCATTATGTATTCCTAGTAGTCTAGTTGCGAGACGGGCTCGTTACGTTAGTAACCCATGTTTGTTTAATTAAAAACAGCTTGCGTCTGTTGGTCTTCCTAAATTTATCTATCTAATTTATCTCAACGCTGTAGTAGTTTATAAAAGCGTTAAACACGGTAAGTTTGATTTGGGTTACCGTTGGAGGCATTTCTATTAACGAGTATCTCCGCACTTGTTTGTGATTGTCGTTATACCTAGTTAGAAGGTGGGTTGACAGACAGTGTGTTTGTTACGGTTTTTTCATAAGTTCCAACAGCAAATGGTGTGACCATTCCTGCCTGCTTCCGTTCCGCTCTAGATCTAGGATCTCTTTCTCACTATGAATTCTGAGAAGCATTTATTGTCCATTGTATACAGTAAATTGTGCTTATTTATGATAATATTATTTGAGTTTGAGTTTTAATATCGTCACGCTAATATTCCCCAAGCAGGGGTGGCAGAAGTGTACTGTGTTCACCCACCTTTTCGCCAGCGATGTTAGGTCCTATGTAATAATCGGCGAGCTTATTGCCATATACCGGGCACATTTCTAGACTCAGGACTGATACTGGGAATTTTTCATAAGAAAAATTACTTTGTACGACCTAGGATTTAATCCAGGGCCTGGTGATTGCAAATCACATTATTCGCCACTGGACCAAGGAGGATTATTTATGAGTTTATTGTTTAAATATTCTTATATCTCTTCTAATTTACCAGGAAAACATAGATCCATTTTTTATAGATGTTTAAATTGTACTTTAATCCTTATCCATATTTTATTATTAATTTTCAAATAAACTTTTTAATAAAATTTCTCTAATCCATAAACGCGCGGAATACTCTTAGCGAATCAAATAAAATAAAATTCCATTTCTTTCATTCCTTGTTTTTCTCAAACGAAAATAGTTGACGAACTTCCATTTTGTGAACGTATAAAAGTAAATTTCCCGAGTACTTTGTTTGGTATTTCCACAAAGCTTTGTTTGCCTGATGTTAAGTTAGAGTGCGGTTAGCTGCCCCACCTCTATTTATTCATTTTTGTATTAAAGACAAACTACGCTGTGTCATAAGGGTTTGTTTTGAAAAATTTAATTTCAATATATTCCCAGACAAATACGACAAACATACGACCTCAAAGTTAGCAAATGTATTATGAATACACTAAAAACATTATATATTCCGACACACCTATATTGTCCAATCGATACGGCAGAGGTGAACTGTGGACACCCACTTATAGCCGGCGATGTTACCAGGCACAATTCCAGACTCCGGACCATTAGTAGAAATTTTTCGAAAGAAAAGCTGCATGTTGTCCGACTAGGCAGCCATACAGACAGCAACAAAGATCAACTAAGAGATTCTAATTCAAAAATCAACTGATCACTTCAACTGTCTATAAATTACTAACTCTGCAGGGGAGTACAAAAATTTGTCGGATTTTGGGAATTTTAAGATAATAAGGTTGTTTTACTTCAGTCAGTAATATCCGATAGCCAGAAATAGTTCGATATTATTTAAATTTCTATTGGTGATTGCACCATACAACAGAAAAAAGGGTGATCTGAAAAATACATAGACTAGAGATATTATGAAAAAAAAACATAATAAAATCCCTACAGAGGAACAACCTACTGATTGGTTCTTATGCCCTGGTAGGTCAAATGTAGTTTCGATTGCCTAGTAGGCTAAAATATGGTGGTGGTGGGTGGGTGGGTGTGCGTTGCCATGATTTAATTCTTATACATTATACCTAACTAATACAGACTCAGTTTTTGCTAAGCTATTTTGATCCTTACGCAAAAGCGTACCAACGTACTTAGGGCACATTGAAGTGTAATTTCAAAGAGAAAACCAAGTATTCACATGTAGGTACAGATAATTAACATCTACAAAAGTTAGATAAGGATCTTTCTGTAACACAGCGATACTTACTTAACAACTACACATAATTCACGCGTCAAAAAGCCAGACACGCAGTCCGCCATTTTGGCAAACGCCCGTACGCAACGCCCGAGATTAACAAATGGTTCGCGTGAAAAAGTTTCAACGATAAATTTAGGCAAAGTCGCAAAACTCGGCAACGACACGTTAGATTTTATTACTGACTCGAGCCTCGAGCGTTAGGCTGCTATTAAACTTGGAATATTATTGAAATGATCTCAGACAAAGGTTGTTATTGTGCGAAAATATATTATGCGAAATTGCGAGTGTGAAGTTTAAGTGTGCGATCAGGCGTTGTATTCGATTTTAGAATCGATTATGCGTTCTGAAGTCGGCGCTTGAATATTGAATTTATCGCTTTTAGTTTGGGCCGCTATTGTATTTGTATCTATCTATCTATCTATAACCTCACGCCAGATCCCTTGCGGGGTAGGCAGAGAGTACAGAGTTCCAACAGGTTATTTCCTTACATACCTCTCTGGCTTCCTCGACTCTCATAGTTCGTCTCATACACGCTCGCCGGTTACGGAGACTCTTGAATTTTCCATCGGATAAGATTCGGTTTATTTGGTCGTGGTAAGATAGTCTAGGTCTTCCCCGGTACCTGCATCCTTCCACTTTCACATTGTATGTCTGTTTTGTCATTCTTTCCTCTGGCATTCTTTCTATATGCCCGAACCAACGGAGCATGCCCTTTCTCATCTTTACACCGATACTATCTTTCATACCTACTCGCTGTCTTACTACGCTGTTGCTAATGCGGTCGGTCATCTTCACTCCGCACATCTTCCGCAGAGCTCGCATTTCTACCGCATTTATCCTACTTTCATTCTCCTTCTTACATACCCAGCTCTCGCTACCATATAACATCGTTGGGACAAGAAGTCCGTTATGTATGGCCAGCTGCGCCTTATGGCTTAAGTGCCGGCTCCCAAGTAGCTTTCCCATCGCACCATTCACTCTGTTCCCTGCACTCACTCTTCTCTCTATGTCAGCGGTGTATTTCCCATCCTTACTGAAGGCGCATCCAAGATATACAAACTCATTCACTTGCTCCAGCACATCGTTACCAACCACAATCCTTACATTTGTTCTGGTTTCTTCCCTTTCAAAAACCATAATCATGCAGTCGTCTTTCATAACTGTGACTAGTGTTTGCAGATCAGTGGCTGTTGGCGCTATTAAAACCGCGTCATCTGCATAAAGTAGATGGTTTACCACTAAGTCACCCATTTGTACACCTTCATTCATCGCTTTCAGTCTTTGAAGACTTTTGTCCAGATATATTATAAACAGTCTAGCGGACAACACGCAACCCTGCTTGACGCCGATTTTAACGTCAAACCAGCGTGACCTGTTACCACCCACCCGTACGCATGCCTTGCAGTCCACATAAGTGGACTGGACGGCTCGCAACAGAGTGCCATCTATACCATACTCTGGCAAAATGTTCCAAAGTCTCTTTCGCACAACTCCAGACCTGAAACCCCCTTGTGCCTCGCACAACATTCCATCGGACTTCACGCGCATTTTTCTTGTATTTGTATGATGATATAATCTTCTTCTGAAAGGACTTTAAAAGGGATTTGCTGTAGATAGATATAGCTGCTACTTGCAACTGAAAAAATCTTCTTAACATAGTAGAAAACAAAGGAACGAGAAGAATTCTTATGGAAAGTTTAAGTGATTTCTCTGTGCTCCTGTTAACTTTTGCTTTCTATATGTACTAGGTAAGTGTTTACTTTAAGTAAACGACGCTTTATAATACCAAAATGGCTGTACCACCTAATACACAAACTCTTCTCAGACCTAAACACCCCAAAACTTGGGTTAATAAATTAGTCCGTTACAATAGCATCATGTTCCAAAATACAATCTTTTAATTAGATTTATTACTAAATTAAAAGAATAAGAGCTTGCGGAACTTCGGAGTCGGGTCTTTTGAAACCAGCAAGTAGTCTCGAAACATTCATTCGTTATTTTAAAAAAAGTTCCTCGGCCCCGTATTAATTTGAAAGCAAATCAGATTCATACCCCCGCCAGGCTGAGCCACATCTGGCCAGTTAAAAGTTGCCAGTAAACTGGTATGAATACACCGCGTAACTTTGTTAACAATTTGCCGTTGGTTAAAGGCTGAAGCGATTAATATAAATCCAAAGACTTCTTTTTTTATACTTTTAGTTACGTCGAGCGTGAAGTCCGATGGAATGTTGTGCGAGGCACAAGGGGGTTTCAGGTCTGGAAGAGGATGTTCGGATCAAGTCTTCTCACTCCGCAACATCGTAGAGAAGCATCTGGCAGTGGGCCGGAAGGTTTTCTGCGGTTTTGTAGATCTGGAGAAGGCATTTGACAGAGTTGTGCGAAAGAGACTTTGGGACATTTTGCCAGAGTATGGTATAGATGGCACTCTGTTGCGAGCCGTCCAGTCCACTTATGTGGACTGCAAGGCATGCGTACGGGTGGGTGGTACAGGTCACCCTGTTTGACGTTAAAATCGGCGTCAAGCAGGGTTGCGTGTTGTCCGCTAGACTGTTTATAATATATCTGGACAAAAGTCTTCAAAGACTGAAAGCGATGAATGAAGGTGTACAAATGGGTGACTTAGTGGTAAACCATCTACTTTATGCAGATGACGCGGTTTTAATAGCGCCAACAGCCACTGATCTGCAAACACTAGTCACAGTTATGAAAGACGACTGCATGATCAATGGCTTACACTTGAATGTGAAGAAAACCAAGATTATGGTTTTTGAAAGGGAAGAAACCAGAAACGAATGTAAGGATTGTGGATGGTAACGATGTGCTGGAGCAAGTGAATGAGTTTGTATATCTTGGATGCGCCTTCAGTAAGGATGGGAAATACACCGCTGACATAGAGAGAAGAGTGAGTGCAGGGAACAGAGTGAATGGTGCGATGGGAAAGCTACTCGGGAGCCGGCACTTAAGCCATAAGGCGCAGCTGGCCATACATAACGGAGTTCTTGTCCAACGCTGTTATATGGTAGCGAGAGCTGGGTATGTAAGAAGGAGAATGAAAGTAGGATAAATGCGTAGAAATGCGAGCTCTGCGGAAGATGTGCGGAGTGAAGCTGACGCGACCGCATTAGCAACAGCATAGTAAGACAGCGAGTAGGTATG